>JAPZDV010000020.1:14612981-14651617 GCA_029814665.1 Acanthurus lineatus | reverse complement strand
TCTATCTATCTATCTATCTATCTATCTATCTATCTATCTATCTATCTATCTATCTATCTATCTATCTATCTATGCTGTTAAAAAATGTTAAAAACTCTTTGGGGGGTTATAAAGTATGACTCTGCCTGTGCCTTTAATTCGGTTAGCCGTGTTTAAGTGCATTACTTTGAAACTTTTAACCGGAAGTCGCCCTCTCGTATCCTGTTTAACTTGACAAACGAAGCTTTTTTTTTGCTCTGTGGTCTTTTTCTCTGAGAGAAGTGAGGAGGGGGGCCCAGCGAGCCCGGAGCTCAGTCCGAAAACAGGGGGGACGGAAAGAAAAAACACCCAGCAACAACTCATGCTACGGAGCCGGCGGTGTGACACCTGGACGGGGCCACACAGATGAAGCTCCGCGGGGAAACATCAGCCACACCGTCTTCCAGGTGACCCCCGTCGCTTCACACCTTTCCTGCCTAAACAACACAGAAGCAAAGGGATCAGGTAGCATTCAGGGTTAGTAGCTTCTTTAAACCGAGGCTAAGAGCGAGATTAAACTTGCTCACACGATCCAGATTCAAGTTTACTTCTTTATTATAAGGTATTTATTGGATCCGCGTGCTTGAAAAGGAGGAAAGATGTGTTTAAGGTTTGAAAAAAAGCCAGTTTTCGCGAGCTGTGTGTTGGCGCTTTGTTGCTGACGTTAAGCCACACCTCCACCACCTCTTTTCTTTTTTTTTTCTGCACACATATGATCGCTCTGATTTAAATACCTGACGTTTTTTCTCCTTCTTCTTCTTCTTCTTCTCTTTTTTTTTTTTTACAGCTTCTCGTCTTTCCAGAGGAAGAAGAGAAATGCGCACGCGCGTGAAGCCTCACTAGAAAAACAAACCACTGGGGCTGATGTCTCGTGAACCGCGCGCTCCCGTGCCAAAGAGCAACCACTCCTTGTTGAGCCTCATTTGAGCTGCTTTTTCTCATCATTTCCACCTTAAAAAATAAAAATCAAAGCTGCTGCATTTTTTTCCTTTATTAAGGCACAAAAACAAGGAACCTGTGTGTTTATTTTTAATTTTTTTTTTTTAAGTTGTTGATTTTGGAAAACTTTTCAACTATTTAAGTTGGAAGAAGAAGCCCCCACCCCCTTTTTCTGATTGGGATTTCTTTAAATGGAGGACCAGGCCCGCATGATGCTGGGTCACGCTGGACTCGGTGGACTCTCCCAGGAGGACGTTGGAGATCCTGACAGCCTGAGGAAACATCACAGCCTCGGTCAGCCTCAGCAGGACATCGGCGACATCCTCCAGCAGATCATGACCATCACAGATGAGAGTCTGGATGAGGCCCAGGCCAGGTAAACACAGGTGGGGGGGTGGGAGAGAGGGGGCACGTGACCAGATACGTAGTAAAACAAGCTAGAGTTGGATTTTTTAAATGAGTCTGCACACTCACACACACTCACACACTGTGTTATATGATGCTAACACACACCTCCACCTCCACCAGTACCTGCTGAAGTTTCTCCAGCTGTTCATCGCCACCTTTCACCTCATAGCACAAACACAAAGCTGAACCAAGACCCCTGACCCCCCCCCACTTCAACACACAAACACTTAACATCACTCAGAGTTTATTTTTTATTGGTGGAAGCTGTTTTTTTTATTAAACAAAGGTGGTTTTATTTATCATTACACAACAATAATGTGGCTAAATGCTCTAAATATTTTGCACAAATCGTATTTTTCAGTAACTCACTCGGCTGCTTAATCATTTGAATATTTATCCGAAATCAATTCCAGATGTTCTAACGTTATCTTTCCACTGGTTATTAAATAACAGAAGTGTTTAATTATTATATTTTTTACGGACTTTTATAGCAAAAACAAAAAATGTGCCACAGAGGGTGAGAACTTTTAAAAGCAACATGCAAAAAAAAAATGCTGGAAAACAGAAAAATTTAGGAAAAAATAGAGTAAAACATCTGCATCAACAGCTGGTGTCACATATCTGGTGTTAGAGTTTTAATGAGGAAACACAGGAAACAGTTTTATGTTAAATTGAGATGCTGTTTGTTTGATTGTTCGTGCATGTGGACGCAGAAATGTTTGACGTGTTTCTGCACGATCGTACATTCAGTTCTTCTTCTTCTTCTTCTTCTTCTCTTCTTTCTCTTCTTCTTCTTTCCTCCTCTCTTCTTCTCTGAGGTGAGTAAGTTCAGGTGAATTACACAGTTATGTGCTCAGGCCTGTTTTCAGCCGAAGGTTTGAACAGGTCTGGTCGATCATCTGATCCTGTTCGGCGCCGACTTGTTTTTCGTGTCGACATGATGGATTGTTGAAGGACGTCGGCGCCTGTAACTCATCAGGAATAAAAAAAAAAAAAAAAAAAAAAGTTACCAAAGAACAGTTTGTAACTCATAAAAAAATCTCTGCCTGTCCAAAAACAGGAAACACGCTTTGAACTGCCACAGAATGAAGCCCGCCCTCTTCAGCGTCCTGTGCGAGATCAAAGAAAGGACAGGTGAGACTCCTGCACTTCAATCACATTTAAATCTGATATGAAAGTCATTTTTAACCTTTTGAGTGCATCTACAGATTAATTCAGACTCACTGTTTCTGGGTTTAAGCATTTTAATCACTTCAGATCAATAAAAGAGTGTGAGGAAAAAAGGTTTTTAAGGGAAAACATTAAGTTAAGAGAGAAATTTTGCGCTAAAGCTGCAACAAAATCCCTTTTTTTACACTGAACCAAACATCCTCAGCATTAATGGCTCTTCAGTGTGTGTTATCAGATAGCATGCTAATGTTTTAGAGCATAAAAGCTATGATAAGCCTCATGTGTAACACAACACGATGTCCCTTTACCTCTTAGCTGCTAACTAGCTGCTAGCTGCTTTTAAAGCTCCAGCTAGCTAGCTTGCTGAACACATGTAACGTCACGCTGCTGTCACACAAACCTGCTCAGCTGCTTGTAGTTGATGCATTTTCTCTCTCTTGCCCTCATGTTTAGTGTCAAACTCCTTTTTAAAAGTATATTTTCTTTACAGCTTCATCTGAGATTTTAGGTGATTTTTGGTTTTGCTCTCCAGCAGAAGAGCTGCTGCAACAGCATCATCCAATCTGGGTGATAAACATCAGGAATTTGTACAAGAACACTGGATGATTAAATGCTGAGATAGCTCTAATTACTTTACAATCACAGAAGTAAACCGAACAAAAAGCAGGATGGTCGTTCCAAAGATTTTATTCCTAAATATTCGATCTTAGCTTACTGATTCAGTCTCATCACACCGAAATAAAATCCTCCTTATTAGCTTTTTAGAGTCTAAATGTACAGAATGTGTCTCAAGAGAAAAAGAAAAGATGGAAAAAGATGGAAAAGCTGTGATATACGTACACCAAAAAAAAAAAAAAAATTCTGATCAGATGTGACTTCGATTTTTCTCTTTAAAACAGCAGGAACAAATTAGCATTTTCCTGCCTGTTCAGCTGTGATGTTTTATGCATAACAGTCGAGGTTTTAGCTGCGGCTGCTGCTGCTCTTAGCCGTGAAGTCCCTTCTCTTGAGGATGATTAGAGGATAAAGCTGGTCAACAAATGCCGTCTTTAGAGGAGTGTTTTGAACCGTTTGTTGGCTTGATTCATGTAGGATTTTTTATGTAAAAAGCTTGTCAGGTGTTGTAACACTTTCACTCTGATCTGATCTATTATAATGTACAAAAACTGATGGAAAATCTTAAAGATTTGTCGTTTTCTGTGCTGTCAGACGGTCTTTCTGTATCTGGATTTTTGTGTAAATTTAAGACAAATATCTCTCCTCGTTTCTTCTCTCTTTCCGCTGTTATTTTCTTTCTCATCTTCCCAAGTTTTAACCATTAAAAAAAGATTCGTTAATCGGCAGAAACGGTACGAAACTCCTCTATTATTGAGGATTTTCTCTCTGCTCAGAATATATTTAATCTCTTCCCTGTCGTCCTGTTTCTGCCTCTCTTTCCTCTTTCCTTCATGCTATTCCCTGTTCAGCCATCTATTTTTACTGTCCCTGTTTTCTGGGAGGTTTTTTTTTTTTTTTAAAGAGTATTTTAGTGTTAAATGGGACAGAGGGGAAGAAGAAGAAGAAGAAGAGAGCTGAAGATGAAAACAGACTGAAAAGGAAAAAGAGAGAGAACGAGTGGAAAAAGAAAGATGGACAGATTGATGGATGAGTTGGAGGGGGGAGCAGTGATGGTGGTGTTTCGTGGATTGGCAGGCGGTTGATAATCTCCAGACCCCCCCCCGAGTCCTGTCAGACTTCACTACAATCAGATTCTCGGCGGGGGTGGGGTGGGGGGGTGGGGGACAGTTGGCCACCCGTGGCCTTAACAAGCTGGATGTGGTCTGTTTCAGGAGGTGTCACGGACAACAGCTCATTTATCTCTGCAAAGAGTGTGTGTGTGAGTGTGTGTGAGTGTGTGTGAGTGTGTGTGAGTGTGTGTGAGTGTGTGTAAGTGTGTGTGAGTGTGTGTGAGTGTGTGTGAGTGCATCAGGAAGGCCGAACTGAACTCTGGAATGACTATAAATTAATTAACTGTAAAGTAATCTGATTGTTTTCTAATGTAATAGTCCATCTTTGACCCTCGTCCAGTTTCCTTTTTTTTTATTTCTGCGTTTTTCCTGTAATTCCATTTCTTTTCTTTTAGTCAAATTCAACATAAGAGACAGTAAATGGCCAATTTTTTTTAGGTTGTAAAGCTGTTATTGCATTAACTTCTCTGCTCTTTATCCCTATAAACATCAGCTGGACTAAAAACTTCCCTGTCAGTGTAATACAAGAAATGCAAGTATAGATAATAATCTGTATGTTTATTTCGCTGTTTCTAATGAAAACATATTGCTGCAATGCCATAGAAATAAAAAATGGATCAGTTTAATGTTAAAACATGATCCGTTTATTGATGTAATAATAAAAATATAATGTTAAAATGCAGCATTTTTACACTACAACATTGTATTTTCAGGTTAAAACTAAATAATTTATTGTTTTAGCATTATTTACAGATTCTCCACCTTATTCTAAAAGTAGTTTAAATCAGAAAATATAAGAATGAAACAAGACGATATAACCAGCAATGTGATGGGAAAGAGACGAATAAACTGAATCTAGGGAATAAGGAGACAGAGAGAGGAGTTTGGATGGAGGAAAGTTTGGATTTATGGGTGGAGGAAGAAGAAAAAAAGGTGGATGTAAATACAGAAAAGCTCTTTTCTACAAAATGGCTACGACGCTTCTGTGTTTATTCTGAGAAATGTGGATTTAAATTACAGTCTGTGACCTGAAGAAACTCCCACAGGTGACTCTGCCTTTTGCTTTGAGTGTATGTGGTGTGTGTGTGTGTGTGTGTGTGTGTGTGTGTGTGTGTGTCATGACACACAGGTCTGCATGAGTTTGGGATTACACTGTTATCTGATTATCTGATACCCAGATGTAATGTTACATCCATATTACATTTATGAGCCGTATCAGAGCACAGAAAGTGCACTGGTGGAAACGTTGCCAAAATCAGAGGTGATAAATGAGTGTAAGTGCCTGTCGGTGTGTGTGTGTGTGTGTGTGTGTGTGTGTGTGTGTGTGGGCGCAGTCAGCCAGATGCAGAGGCTGTCGCTGCCCTCGCTGTGGGATTATGAATGTGAGACGATCTCTGAAACTACCTTGTAATTGCCAACTAATTTGCATAACTGTGCAAATTAACGACCTCTCAGATGAGCTTTCATTTTTCACCGGCTCTTTAGTCCCTCTTTAAGAGCTGCCGTTAATTAACAGATGTGTATGTGCGAAGATGATGTGTGTGTGTGTTTGTGTGTGTGTGTGTGTTTCTTTGAGGCTTGTAGATGCCAAAAAGGGTTGGCAACGTTTTTATTTATATATTTTTTTTGCCTCTGTTGTTGTTCTTCTCTCTTTCTCTCTCTCAGTCCAGTTGCCCCCAGTTTACCCCTTAAAGGTCCAGTTTATGAGATTTAGGGGGGTCTGAATATATAATATAGCAGAACTGGAATATATAAATGTTTTCATTCTTGTGTTTTTATAATATTAGAAGAAACATTTTACGCCTACAGAGGCGGCAGGTCCTCTTCCTCGGAGTCCGCCATGTAAAAAAAGACTTCTGTGTTTGTCTTGGCCACCGTAGGTTCTCCAGCAGGCTTGGAGGGGGGGGGACAGTGATTAAAGGGATAATAAGTCAGGTGCAATCATCAGCCTCACCACTAGATGTCACTGTTGTGCAGGCAGAGACTGTGCCAAGCTGCATCTGCAGACACTTTTGACCAAAAACCAGGGCTTGTTTCTGGAGTTGCCAGCAGAAATCGATGGATATTTTTGTGTTAAAAGAGTTTTTTTTTCTTAATGAGACATAATTAGAAACAAATGGTAATTAAAAGCAGATAAAAGAGTCTAAATAAAAGTGTGTCGCAGGTCTTGTATGTGAGACGGTGCTCCCTGCTGGCAGTGATGGTCACTGTAGGTGCATCATTTATTTAAAAAGGAGCAAAGTGATGCTTTTTTTGCTATTTTAGTATTTGTCTTTTTTAAACATAAACCAATCATTATGCATTCCACGCCATGAGGCGATTACGTTTAAGTAGTCTAAATCAGGTTGATTACTGTTCAATTTTCAGAAATTTATAAACACAGGTTATTATATAAATCACACCTTTTACCTGCCTTTGAGTTGGTTCAATCAAACCTGTCGCTGATTGTTTGCTTCAGCATGTTTTCGGCTGTCAATCACAGGATTCTGCTGTGGAGGTCGAGTCAGCTCTTTAAAGTGTAAACTCAGCACTTCTGTAGTTTTTCAGCAGATGGAAGCCCCTAATTTCTAAACAGGCTTTTATTGTGAAACATCTGCACATTGAACGTGATCACTGCCTTCTCTCTCTCTCTCTTTCTCAGCCCATAATAACTTAGAATAGTGGTTTTTAAAGCTTCTAATAGAGCTTTGACTCCTGCAGATGGCTGTTTTTGACTCAGTCCAGCGGATTAGATGGCGCAAAATTGCAGGAAATTTGTTTTAAATTACAGCTCTGTTCCTCTGCTCCCAAGAATCCTTCCAAGTTTGCTCCACCTTTTTAAAACCCATGAGTGTTACCCCACTTATACTCCAAAAACTCACACTCAAACACACTCTGTTGAGTTTCCCCGGTTTGTACACAAACTTGCATTGCGGTACATTCGTTTTAGATGGTGAACTAAAAAAACCTCATGTTTGTTCAGCAACACCTTGTTCTGTTTGTCCTGCTTCAAATGGCAACGGAGCATTTGTTCAATCAAAAAAAAAATGAACAAAACAAACTGATTTTAAAATACAAATAAGATGCAAATAATGCAAAACATGGAATAGAAAAGTTAAAGTTTGATAAACTGACGAAAACTCCTGATCGGCAGAATGTTTGGAAGCAGCTTAAAAGTTTGCATGCAGATGTCACGATGTCCCTCCAAGTTATGGCAGCGAGCTTCCTGTTTTTCTAGTTCTACGTGGTCGAGCCAGAGAATCTGAACAAACATTGGAGTGTTACAGATGCAGAATAAACAGAGTTGTTTTTCCTCTTCCATCAGCAGGGGGGTGGGGGGGGGTTATGGTAAATGAAAGTGTATATAAAGGCTAAAAACATTTAAACACTGTTTCCAATCCGCCTCTGCAGCTTTGAGCATCCGAGGAATCAAAGAGGTGGACGGTCCGGACCCTCAGATCCTGCGGCTGGACAACATGCTGCTGGCAGAGGGGGTCTCGGGTCTGGAGAGGGGCGGGGCTTCTGCGGCGGCCGCAGCGGTGGCAGCTGGAGGGTCGCCCAACGACGACGGCTTACAACACAGCGAGTACAGAGAGAAGCTGGCTCACATACGACAGATGTACCACAGCGAGCTGGAGAAGTACGAACAGGTGGGAGCAGAAACAGGTTTTACTGCGATTCTGCAGCAGGAAAGGGAGATGTTAATGGAGTTAAAATCATGCCAAAACCTCACGAACACACAAAACATGTTTTACTCACACCCAACCATTCACAAACAAACTCAGTGTGGTTTGCAAATACAAAACATTGTTCACAAACTAATGCATTGTCTTTTGCAAATAAGAAACGTACCTATCAAACAAATACATCCTGCTTCAGAAACAAATACAGGATGTTTTAAACATACAAAGGAACATATTTCTTCAATTACGAAAAAAATATCCTTCAAGTACAAACTAAAAATCTTTCAAGTACTAAAAAAACAATTCTACAACTAAACAATTCAATTTAAGACCGCCAGGACGCTAGTACGGGAGATTAAATTTGACCCGTTTCTCCTTCCGAGCAGGTACGCTTGTCCGTGCGATTCCAAGTCAAGCCGAAATGATGAATCCTTCACACTTGCTAGCTCCTGTTTCTTGCCCCCCCTCTCCTCCCTTTCATACAGGCATGCAATGAATTCACAGACCATGTGATGAACCTGCTGAAGGAGCAGTCCCGCACTCGGCCCGTCTCGCCCAAAGAGATCGAGCGAATGGTGGGAATCATCCACTGCAAGTTCAGCTCCATTCAGATTCAGCTGAAGCAGAGCACATGCGAGGCCGTCATGATCCTTCGCTCCAGGTTTCTTGACGCCAGGTGGGTTTTTTCTTCCTGTTGTCCTCTTAACTTAAGTCTTCCAGCATGTGAAATGTACTTTTAACCTTGAGAAGAATATTTACTGATTGTTTTCTGACAGTTAATTGTCACAATCTCTTTTTCCTGCCAGGCGGAAGAGAAGAAACTTCAGCAAGCAGGCGGCAGAGATTTTGAATGAATATTTTTACGCCCATCTTGCAAACCCGTATCCCAGCGAGGAGGCCAAGGAGGAGCTGGCCAAGAGGTGTTCGATCACTGTGTCTCAGGTCAGGCTGACCGAAAACAAGACTTTTTGGCCACAAAGACACACATACTTGACATGGTTCAGTTTAACTGGCCGAAGACGAATTTCTCTGCTTGCTTTTTGACTCTCTTCTCTTTTAGGTGGCAAACTGGTTTGGAAACAAGAGGATTCGGTATAAAAAGAACGTCGCGAAGCTGCAGGACGAAGCAAACCTGTATACTTCGAGGTCAGCTGCTGGTGTGTCCTCACACAAAAGCCAAGTCAACTCCCCAGCCACACCAAACTCAGTTATTTACACACACACACACACACACACACACACACACACACACACACACACACACACATGTTCAAATACACATGTATGAAATCTGAAAAAGTGTTCAACCAAAAGTGTTCTTTATTAGATCTGATAATATCCCCAGAGGAAAAAATAGATAAACACAGGAGACATTTAAAGGTCCACTGTGTAGGATTTAGTGACATCTAGTGGTGAAATTGCAGATTGCACCCAACTGAATATCCCTCTGCTCACCCTCCTCCCTTCTAAGCATGCAGGAGAACTTGTGGTGGCTGTGAAAACTGCAAAAAAAAATGCAAAAGCCTCTCTTTAGAGCTATGGTTAGGTTTGTCCATCAGGGCTACTGTAGAAACATGGCAGCACAACATGGCGGACTCCGTGGAGGAGGACCCTCTCTCTCTGTAAGATACAAAAAGCTCCTTCTTAAGTTACTAAAACACAGTGATTTTAATTTCAGGTGATTAAATGCCAAAGAAGACATATTTTCAAATGTTATATTCAGTTGCTGTCATATTCTACAAATAGACCTCCCATAATCCTACACACCGGACCTTTAATTTTTCATTTAATTACCGTACTTTTCGGACTATGAGCCGCTACTAAATTTAACAACTAAAACCACTAAAGCTGTCTTCTTCAGTGTCGGAATTTAACAACCTCAGAATTACTTCATCACACTCGTTCTCGTTTATATTCGTCCGTAAATTATAAATCATAGTTTAAGCCGCAGGGTTCTCAAGCGGCAGAAAAAAGTAGCGGCTTATAGTCCGGATAGTACGGTAACATATTGATAAATTAAATTTTCCCACCATATTGTACTTAAATACTCCGCCCACAGTACTGTTTAACAGTAAATCCTTGTGTGTCATCAGGAGGATATCCAGCCTCGTGTTACTCTCCTAACGGGAGGTGATGAGGACCTTCACGGACGAACTCGGTCTTCTCGTCACGCTCTCCATGTAAGTTGCCATGGTTGCAGGCTGTTGCTATAGTTACACACTCAACTGTGTAATTAAAGCAACAGTGTCCTTCCTCTCAAGCTCTTTTAGTTGTTGGTTGGTGCTTTTTTTTTTGTTATTTTTGCTGAGGAAATTTTAGCAATGTTAGTCAAATAAGTTTAAATTGAATAAGTAGGCAATAGAAAACTGATTTGCCAAAAATTGATGTCCGGTGTGTAGGATTAAGTGGCACCTAGTGGTGAAGTTGCTAATTGCAAGCACATAAAGGGAACCTGTGGTGGTTGAGAGACTTGTGAAAAATGCAAAAGGTCTCTTTAGAGAGGTGTTTGGTTTGTCCATCATGGGCTACCGTAGAAAATGGCAGACTCTCTGGAGGAGGACCTGCTCCCTCTGTAGAGATGAAAAGCTCATGCTAAGATTAAAAAAAAAACACAACAATTATTACTTTAAGAGGAAGAAACACAAATGAAAATACACTTATGAATATTACATGTATAATTTTCTACACATAAATTCCCTATTAATCATACAAACTGGACCTTTAATAAATTTTCCTTTTCAGGACACATTAAGGAGTTTTCTCAGTTATGTTACAATTCAGGAATACTCTGGAATCTCGGGAGTAATCTGATTATCTGAGCAAATATATAAAAGTCAATACAGCAAAATAAATTCTGATGCATTTAACTCCACAAACTCTGAACGTCCGAATGTCCCTGTAGGTTGACGATGGCCGACCCAAAGCAGAAAGGACTCCATCACCTCCAGCCGATCCTCCACCTTTCCTCCTCGCTGCTCCACCTCCTGCTCCTCAGACTCCTCCTGACCTCCAGCCAAGCCGCTAACAGCGTTTTCATTTGTTATACTTTGTGATGCTGATCCCTTTTCCTTCTTCTCTTCCACAAGTTGTTTAGCCCCTCCTCTTTATAAATGTGTTGTAACCTCTATTTTTGTCTTTTTTTTTAACATTTACTCACCACAATTTTTTTTCTGTTTCTTAAAAAAAATATAAATAAAGGATGAAGTCAACTTTAGCATTTATTGGTTGTACATTCATTTATAAGCACCTCTGCTTTCAGATCAAATATTTGAGAGAAAGAAAGGGGAGAAAAATGAAGTATTATTACTTTTATATACAAAGAGGTATAGTACTTTTTTATAGGTGCTGTCGGTTTATTTATCAGTTTCACTCATTATTTACAGCCTGATCACTTTACAGGATTTATATATAAGTATAATTACTCCAAACCAAAGTGAAAATAAGCGTTTTTCATGTGCTGCTTCACCTTCATACCAGAATTAAAGAGGAACGTCTTCTTATAAGATCTATTTTATTTAATTTGCCCAAAGAATGTTGATGTATCTACAATAGATTAATATCCTGAAGGCTGATATTTAATGAGTTAAAACTAAAGTACACTTTTAATGACTCATAATAACTTTATAAACCTGTAATTTCACATTATTCAGGCAGATATCATTAGATTTTATTATCTTAACCTGTTGAAACTGACTTTTAGTTGCACTTTTCTTGTTCTGCAAACATTAAAGTTAGTTCCTAAAAACCAAATGTCCTTGTTCTTTCCTGCAGTGACAAAACTATGAGGTCTGAGGACTCTAACACATATAAAAAGTATATTAACTTAATGTCCTGATCTAAGACGATTACAGTGATGGTGATCATTTCATTGAATGCAGATGATTTTATGGTCTTTTAGTCGTTTCTGCTCATGTTTTTTTATTTCAGAATAAAAAACAGGAAACACAGATGGACATTATTCTGTAAATATCCTTTAAATTGTGTTTCATCAGCTGAATTTCACTGTCGGCTCAATGATCAACACAGCAAAAACACAGAGTGACTGACTGCTGTGTGATCAGTTCCTTAGAAATTAAAATTATTCTTCGAGACTAAAGTAATAACATGAACGGCCCCATAATTTAGTTTGGCACATTCATTAACATTAACCTGAAAAATCACAAAGTCTTTTCATCAGTTTTACATCTTCTGTCATATTAAATCAAAGTTATATTTGTTAGCAGCATGTCCATCGAAATGCCACTTGGATTTTGGACTTTGAAATCAAACAGTTATTATTTTAAGATAAAACTTAACATCAGAATATCAGTGTTACGCCCGGCCTAGGGGTACACAGGCACAACACGAAACGAGCCCCATCTTCCCCAGGTCCCAAGCAGCCACAGAGCCAGAGCAACAGATTTCCAAGTGAATATTGTGTTTATTTACAAATAAATGACAATGAATGAAAATGTGTTTTATAACTAAGGACTTCAGGGTGAACAAAGGCCATAACAACGAACCAAACAATTCTAACTAACAGGACAGGGTAAATCTAACCAAACAAAACAAATGAACCAAAAGACACGAGCCTTACCTCCCTACCTAAACAAAAACAGGAAAAACTGGATTAACAGAACTGGCAGTCCATTCCTACTAGTACGGCACAGGACTATGGTAAGCGGAAGTGTGGCCGGTTGGAATAGGAGGAAGATGCTGTAATTAAAGAGCAGGTGACTTCTCGGAAGCAGCCAATCACCAGCCAGGCCCGAAACCAATCTGCCAATCTTCCTTCCGCAATGACACAACAAAATGTACATAAATAAAGCAAAAGAAACTAGGGCAAGGAAGAAATTACAGAAATTACGACGACAGTCGTAACAATCAGTGTGAGGCTTCATATATTCAGCACAAGTTAACAGTGTTCGAGCAGGTGAAGAGGTAACTGGTAAGTTAAGGGTTAAAGGTTGACAGTGATTGTATGAAAAAGAGAGAGACGGACTGTAAAAGAGAGATTGTACACAGGAGAGAAGGAGGAACTGTCGTCTGCTCGTCATGGATTTCTCACCTGAGCTTCTGTTCCTCTGTTCTTTATTATGTTCAGGTAATCAATCTCATTTGATTCAAACAGATTTCTGTCATTTTAATAACTTTTTTTTGTCACTTTGCTTGACGTCTGCAGAGATGTATATTAATTTTGTGCTTTAAAGAGACACACAAACTGCTGCTGAAACCTCAGTGGAAAAATTAAATAAGAAGTTCAGCAGCTCAGAATAATCCAGAGATTTTACTGCCTGCTGTTTTCAGCTAAACTGTTCTTAAACCTACAAATAGTCCAAATGAATGTTTTAAAACTGTGTCCTGTGGATAATCCAGAACCCTGAGAAAATTGGTGTTGATTTATATTTAAAATATATTTTTTTAAAGCTGTGAGCAACTCATGCAGAAAAATCTGAATCTGATCAAACCAAAACAAACTGAGTGGCTTCAGTGTCTCTGAAAATCTCTTTAATAAGACGGGTTTTAAACTAATTAAAGTTAATTTAGTTTTCCTGATGTGTTTTTTGTTGTTGTTGAGAATTTTATTTCTTTTTGTGTGTCTTTGTGTGTGTTTTTTTCTTGCTTGGTCATCAGAAGCACTTTGGTTCAATCAGTGTATTTGCTCAGGTTGTTTGCTTTGGGGTTGGTGTTCGTTTACCCTGTATTTTAACCTGGTCCTGTCTAAAGGTTCACAGAGTCACTTTGGACATGTCTCTGTCTGTCCGCCTGTCTCTCTCTCTGTCTGTCTGTCTGTCTGCACAGTGGCTGGTCAGGCTCCTGTCGTCTCCGTGGAGCCTAAGGTTGCCTCTGTGGTCCAAGGGGCGTCTGTCAGCTTCAGGTGCCAAGTGGGCGGCGGTGCAGCCGGGTCTGTAGTGTGGAAAAGGGCCAATAACAAACCGTTACAAGGTCAGCAGCGGCAACATGTGAGTGATACAACATCACCAGCTGTGAAAAGTCACTTAATTCTCCTTTTTTCTCCTTGTAGACAATGCTAAGCTCAGTGCCGATGGATCCGTGCTGAAGATTTCCAACGCCCAACCTGCAAACCAAGGCCAGTACCACTGCACAGTCAGCAACTCTACAGGCAGCGGCTCTGCACATGCTGTGCTCACCGTCAAATGTGAGCCCGTCCACATAATCAGTGTATTCTGTCTTCATTATTTATAACTACAGCATGTTTACACTCGAGCAGTCGCACTGCACGTACGTTTACCTGTGTTTAATTTTATTTTACCACAGTTGGTTTGTTTTTAGTTAACTCTGTGTACAAGTTTGTGACCTCATTTGGCTGAATAATCAGTTTTTTTTTTAACATGTATCAGTGTGACAGTGTGGAGACTTGCAGGGACGAACAGACTCTGGTGACAATATTCTGTAGATTTCATTAGAAACCTGAAACCTAATCACCTCCATGTGCAGCTTCCCTCGGCTTTAGCCATCCAACACACAGCTTTACTGTTCTGGTTTTCTCTCTGTGCTTCCTACAGACAGTTAGAGACTAACTGGTGAACATTTTGGAGCATTTAGCAGCTAAAAGCCAGATATTTCCATCAGGAGTCAATAGAATACAGAATAAATATTAGCCTTACATAAACATGCATAGCATATCGCCACTTATGCTAACGTAGCTATTCAGAAGTTGAACCTGATATTTTTGAAATTTTGACAATCTAACCAGTAACAACACTTTAGTTCAGACTGTGAGGACTCTGACTGCTCTGACTTGTTGTGTAGTTGGTTTAGATTTGCTGAATCCTACTTTTATACTTTATGATCAGACGTTTTAGCTAAGAAACGTATGCGCTAATGCTAACGCTAACCCCTGAGCCTCAGGGGTCGATGACAACATGTGACATCGTAATTCTGCTATTGGCTCAGAGATCCTTCGGCCAATCAGATCTTGTCAGTAAACTTGTTAAAATGTAAATATTTCGATCATTTTGGACCCGTCAAAATTTTTTATATAAATATTTTACCTCTATAATTCTTTTTCAGGAAAATATAGACTTTCATTCTGCTCCTTGATAAAAATTCTGTGGATGTGTTATTTTTTTTAAATGATTTGTTTTCATGCACTTCTTGTCTTTATGACCTTAAAATAAATAATAATTTTTCTCTGTAACTGCTAGCTGTCTAACAAGTTCAATACATTAGCTTAAGAAGGTGATGATAGGTCTTAATTGTGTTCACATTGTGTTTCTGCTGCCCCCAAGTGGCCAAAAAAGGTCTGTTTTAATGTTTCAGTCATGTTTGTGTTTCCTTTCTGTCAGTTGCTCCCAAAGTGCAAGTGAAACCAGCAGGGCCCCTGCGGGTCAGGATGGGAGACCCTGTGTCAGTGGAATGTCGTGCCACAGGCAGGCCGAAACCTACGGTGACCTGGAGACGCCAAGGCTCCACCCTGCAGCTGGTTACCATGGAGGAAAATGACGTCAACACCATACAGGTGAAACACGAGCAGGTGCCGCACTTTTATTTGTCTTTAATTTAAGACACATAGTGAAGCGTAACATCCACCATCTCTTTTCTCAGTGGCCCGTTGTGCATCCGGAGGACTCAGGAGTTTATATCTGTCAGGCTGAAAACAATGTCGGGGTGGCAGAGGTCAAAGTTGAGGTCATTGTTGAGGGGGGGCTGGGAGCCCCGGTGGCCACGGTGAGCGCCACAGAAATAACGGGCGTGGAGGGACACACGGTCACGATGGAGTGTCGGGCGAGCGGTAAGGAGTCTGCATGCTTTTGTGTGTGTGTGTGTGAGTGTGTGTGTGTGTGTGTGTGTGTGTGTGTGTGTGCAAACACCTCTCAGCTCTGTTCTCACTTCTCTTTTCTCACTTCACATCCTCTTTTTTTGTCCCTTCTTCCCCTCCAGGCTCCCCTACACCCGTCATCACCTGGTCCAAGCTGCGAGCACCGTTGCCCTGGAAACACACGGTGGAGGGTGGAGTTCTGACTCTGACCAGCGTGGGGCGCCAGGACTCGGGACAGTACATCTGCAATGCAACCAACGAGCACGGCTACAGCGAGGCGTACACGCAGATGGAGGTGGAAAGTGAGTCGCCGGCGCAGGAAATAAACACAGATTTTCCTGCCTGCTGATTCTTCATCGCTGCTTCTAACCACGGTGGTTGTCTTCTTCTTCCCTACAAAGGTCCTCCGTACGCCACCTGCCTACCTGACCAGGTGAGGCTCCAGCCCGGAGATGCCCTGAATGTGCAGTGCCTCGCTCACGGCTCCTATCCCATCAAGTTCGAGTGGAGTCGGGTGGGAAGAGCGCACCTGCCTGCAGGAGCCGAGACCACCAAGGATGGAAAGCTGCTCATAGCTCACATCAGACAGGCCGACAGCGGGACGTACAAATGTGTGGCCACCAACCACATCGGTACCAGTGAGGCGCTCGCCAAAGTCACCGTGAGAGGTGAGACCACGGAAATAACCGATCTGACTTTCTTCCACTTATTTCTCCTCTCTAATCTTCTTCTGTGCTTCGTTTTGCAGCTTAATTCGTAGTGACCGATTGACAACCATCTGAAAAAACAAGTCTGGTTCGTGACCATCAACGGTGAATAACTGTGAAATTAGACAAAATGCTATTTAATAGATTCATATATTTTGTCATTTCATAGTGAAAGATATCAATTGTACTCAAATATCTGGTTTTATTGTGCATGTCGGGTTAATTTTGTACTTTTACGGAACGCTGATGCTGCTGTTTTTGTTTCCTCTGAGGAGCTTTTTCTCCGTAACTTGTTGGTGTGGGAGTTTCTTGTGCTGGATCGTCTGTTTCCCTTCCTTCATCATATCTGCTCAGTCTACAACTTTGTGCTTTCAAAAAAATAAAAAAACATGAGCATGACTTAACTGAAAAGCCTTTATGATGCCAAATAAATATCAAAACAATAAAGACCGCATTAAATATAGGTTTCATTTATTTGAATATAAAAAATTTTCACAAGATTGTTGTCTGAATTTATGGACTGTGGGAAAATTTTTTGGATGGGGGTCAGAAAAATGGGACAGCAGTAAAGTTTTTTTTTTTTTGGCTAACGGATGGATAGTTTTAAACTTTCCAGATCTGAGCCAAGGCCTTGGTCAGGGGCACTGACCGGAAAACTAATCAATCATCTTTGTTTTTGGGAGCCTGGGGAGTTTTTTTTATTTTTTTAACCCTCTTGAGTTAGAGTTCATAATATTCAAAGTATTCAAAATATTTTACCAAAAAACATATCTGTGTCTGTTCCATGATCCTTAAAGTTGTACATCATTAATAGTCGGGTTTTATTTATCCTATAATAATTTATAAAAATGTTTAAATTTGATGCAGCAGAACCAGATATATATTGATATTTGTTTTCCTATCCATCCTTCTTAATTGTCTAAACCTGGTGCCAACATTACCCACAATGCATTATGACTCTGGTCAGAGATTCGGCTGAAGCAGAGACGAGAAGCTGCAAAGCTCAGAATATCTCCCTTCTTTCTATTTCTTTTTTTTTAAAGTTTCACACTGACTCACATCCCATCACATCACATGACAGTGATATCACTTATTAGATTTCACACAGCTTCATCAGAAGTCACAAAAAGACTGTTGCTATTATTGCAGTGGTGATTCATTAGACCTGAAACCGTTTGACTGTTGTCATTTTTAGCCCTGAGATCAAGATAAGAGTCGAGGCTGTGACATTTTTTTTAAAGTTAATTTCCTCCACACAGCATTAACTTTTCACAAACTCCCTAAATGTTTATAATATGGTGTAAAAGTGGTGTAAAATCTGCTTATTGCTTAACAGAGGAACCTGTTTTACCACATGGTGGCAATGTGTTGCTTTAAAGCACATTCACACACACACACACACACACCGAGCGTCTTCAGGCCAGAGACGAGCAATCTGAGCCCACACACACCCGAAACAACTGCAGAGACAGATGCAGTGCACAGTCAAGCCTTTGTTTTCGTCCCAGAGTTTTAAAAAAAATGGCCGAAGCTGCTGGCTGATGGTTGCAGTTTTCAGTGTAAACACGGACGTTAAACTTCTCTTCAACAGCCAAAGTTCAGCGCAGCTTTGATCAGGACAAACATGTTGCAAAACTGGGCTCTGACGGTGTGTTTTTTCAGGGGAAACTTGAAGCAGCTTCGGCCGAATGAGGTGTTAGCCTGACATTTAGGGGTTTGCGGCTGCCGCAGGAGGCTGGAGAAAGAGCTCCCATTTCCAAAAAAGCTGCTGCCAGAACGAAGCCTGTATCTGCTGCCTGTGATCCCTCATAAAAAAAAAGCCCAACCTCCACAAGGAAACAGGCTTTTACCCTTTTTTAAAGGTTCCTCCCTGCTACTTTACAATCATCTTCAAAGCCGAGGAGGAAACATCTGCCCTCTGTCACCTCAGTCCACCCCCTCACTTCACAGACAGACCGAGGGAGGGAGGACGACAAGGACAAGATATATGAACAACAGGAGATGCTAGGGATTAAAAATCTACATGGATTTTTAATTTAAAGTGATAGAAAGCTGGAGAGGAAGCTGCACCTCATTAAATCTGATCCTCCTCTCTCTGTTTGTATCCTCTGTGTAAACATGGACGTATGGTCTCTAATGGAGTCTCATATAAACGGTGAGGTTCGTAAGAGTCCAGACGACATACCAGAAATAAAGGGATGTGCACATATGTTTATGTTACAGTAGAAGCACACGAGCGTTACATTTAATCTGGAACAAATGTTGCTTATGTTGGACTGAAGAGGCGATACAAAACAGATAATCAATCAATGTGGGTGTTTCAGCACACGAGGAGGTTAAAATACTGTCACATATTCACTTTTCTCTTCATTGTAAACTCCACTGAAAATGATAAAGTTAGTTATTTAGATGACGCCCTGCAGTAATAATATGGGGAAACCAGATCATTCAGGAAGGAACCAATGAGGTGAGAGCTTCCTCAGGAAGTCATAGGTGGAAGGAGGGCGCCTGTCAAAGTCTGTTGCTATGGTTTCCACCTGGTGAACTCGGATTAGCTGCAGTTCGTTGAGAAAAAGCAGCTTCTTTAGGCTGCAGGAAAGCAGGCCGATGGAAAGATAACGAGCTGAGTTCCTGTATTTTGTCGACCATCAGAACATCACAACCTGAATCTCACACTGCCTTTGTAAAATCTGTTTAGAAGTGGTGCAACAGGAAGCCACAACAGTTTCCTCAGGATGTTCAAAAGATCGTTTCATAAAAGGTAATTAAACGCCATGTGGTGCAGAAAGAAGACCAGTCACTTATTTGTTAGTCAAAACAGAGTTTGACAGCTGTCAGGAGGCCTCAGTGAAGGCAAATATGAGCCTCTTTTACTCCATTTAACATTTATTTTTCCTCCTTTCTCCCTTATCTGGATGAATATTTAATCAATTTGCTTTAAAGCCAAACTCTGACATCAGTCAGGCTGTCAATGACAACACTAATATGATGATACACACATGAATGATGACATGAGGGACTGAAAAAAGCTGTTTTTTCCATTTTTTTCTTTGCAAAATACTGAAAACCTCGACCTCTTCGCGCCTCTAAAATTCCTTAAAGCTGCACAAATCGATAGTTTTCTATCAACAAAGGGAAAAAATGACTGCGAGCAGTGTCAAAGGGGGTTAAGTAAGCGGCCAATCGCCCGGCTGCAATTCCTCTTAAGTCTGCAGAGTGTTTTAGCTCATTGTTTCGGCTTTACGACACACAGCTGTTCTGTCTCGGTTCGCTCTCACCTTGCTTCCAGGGACAAACATCTGCTTTCGGTTAAAAAAGCTCTAATAAAACCAGGTCGACGATACCTGCTCGGCACCAAATAAGACAAAGTTAGCAACCATCTGGCGATCGTACTGAAGCGTTTAGCAGCTAAAGGGCCAAATATCCTCTTTTAGGAGTTTTGGGGGAACTAAAAGGAGAGGAAGTATTAGTTGTGCAGACGTCTAAATTAATGCTAATGTTGCTCTGTGTCTGCGTGATGTGTTAAAATGCATCTGTTTACAACACCGAGGCAAAAAACCCCCAAAAGGATTCTTACTTTAGGACGATTTTACATAAATGAAAACACACACATGCATATTATTC
Organism: Acanthurus lineatus; assembly: GCA_029814665.1. Lineage (NCBI taxonomy): Eukaryota > Metazoa > Chordata > Actinopteri > Acanthuriformes > Acanthuridae > Acanthurus > Acanthurus lineatus. The sequence continues at coordinate 14,631,600 of JAPZDV010000020.1, read as the reverse complement.
TCTATTTCTTCCATATTCGACCTAATTTTTACACACTGGACCTTCACATGATGAATTTTGTTAAAAAAGGGCTTGAGAGCGTCCTCGCTTTGCAGCCATTTTCTTTGTTAGTCTGTCCTCGGCTGTGACGGTGCACATTTTCACACCTTTTTTTTTTTATACCAGAGACACAACCTCACTAGAAGCAGCGCTGACAGCAACCATTGCTCTCTGACGGAGTCGAGTTTTAATGGTTTAAACAGGAAAACAGACGACAGAGAGGCCTGCAGAAGCGTTTGAAAGGGATTTAAAGAATCTTAGGTTCATGTTGTGATCTCAGGACATTCTTAAAAGAAATAAAAAAGCATCAATAAATTAATTATTCAGTCATCTGTAAACAATCCTAAATCTTACCATCCATCACTTTCATTGTTCAAGGACAAACCTTTCAGAATAAAGTTCACAAAACTCAGTGTGGTGTTTTTTTTTTGATGAACTCTGGCCTCCTCAAAGGATTTTTTTGTCTGATTATGTTTGTTTAAACATTTAATATGCGGCTGATTGTGAATTGTAATCACACATACAAACAGCCAAGCAGTGAAAAAAAACACAATCAGGTGCATCTGTTGGTTGCCAAGCATCACAAAAAAAAAATAAAACCCACAAAGACGCGACAGTTCCTGTGATTCTGGCCGTCTCCTTTTAACTCGAAGCTCGAGCCACATTTTCACATCTTGTGCAAACGTGCTTTCACTATCCTGCACCTTCTCACACACTGCAAGAGGCTGTTTCAGCTTCAGCTTATCTTTCAGACCACAGTTTTGTGTGTGTGTGTGTGGGTGTATGTGTGTGTGGGTGTACGTTTCCTCATTACCGAGTGTGGCTCGTGTGCTTGTGGCGTCAAAAAAAAAAAAAACCGCTTGAGGTTCTGCGCATCTGGTTAAAAATAAACGGTATAAAAGCAGAAGACACAGAGAGGCGTGCAGATTGATCAAACGCCACAAACACGGCGACTTCGGTGCAACATGTTCGACACGTTACGTTTTAGTTTGTAAACCAAACGTCGAGGTGTTTGAGGCTTTAGACTGACAACTGAAAAACTAAGTCCTTTTACAAAACCCATTTTCTTCTGTAATTGTCTTGATAAAGCAACAGATAAGAAACCTTTTAATAAAAACTGACAAAAATCTTTCTTTTGTCTTTGCACTTACTGTCATTGTGTGGATATAAACCACTAAATAAACGGTCTTGTGGTGACCCGCCATTAATAATGACACATGAAAATAGACTTCCCCAATTATTTTCTCACAACAGGCCGTTTACTGTAATGAAAGTGGGGGGAAAAAAAGATGAGTCAGTTCTGTATTGTGCAATAACCCGCAAACCCGCTAACCATCAGTCATCCTACGAGGCCCCGTCACTGTGAGTTACAGGCCGAAGGTTGAGAGAGAGTCACTTGAGTTGACTAAGAATGAGTGGAAAGGTGAGAGAAAAGAAAAAATAGAAAAAGGGAACAATCTTGTCTGTAATTTCAACCGTCGTCCTGGAAGTGGAAAAGAAAATAATATGATCCCGACGTTGGAGAGAAAAAACCAGTGAAAAGCTCTTTTCCGAAAGCCTGTGTTTGTCTCTGCGCCCGACTGAGCCTCAGGATGTAAACAGCGACTGCAACTGTGTGATTATGATCCATTTACCCTACTGTTTCCATATGGAAAGATCCCGTGTGTGTGTGTGTGTGTGTGTGTTAGCGTTTAGTCATGCGTCACACATGCCACAACAAAACCAACATGTCAGACTGTCTTTTGTACTTAAAAAGTGCAACTCAGTACACGTTTCCCTGCAGAAGTAAATCGTGATTTTCTGTTCACCAGGAATCTTTACAGATTCATTTTAATTTTTTTATTTTTCCCGACAGGAACAATATTTCATGTGCTGCTTTAATGGACTGAAATCTTACATGACAGCGAAGTAAACAGAGTTTTGGACCACCGAGGTTGAACCAGAACTTTACACTTTTTAAATCATCAGCTGCTCGACAAACTGCAGAGTTCTGTAATACTGACGTAACATCTAGGTGAGACGCTTTGGTAACTAGAAAATACCACCGAGGACAGTCACTCATTCATCTGTGAAAAAATATCTAAGCAAGTTTTGGGAGAATGAGACGTGAATTACCTGAAGAGATTTTTATACGCACTTCATTTTTTATGCAAAAAACTTAAGAAAAATCTGACTCCTGAGTAGGTGGTCACACTGACCCTCTCAGTGGTTATAAGGAACAAAACGGTCTGATGATCTTCTAACAAACATGGAAATATTCCTGCTTTTCCCCCCCAAACACACAAAAACCCAGACAGCCATGGCTACTGTTCTGCTTTCTCCTGTGCAGTTCCCGTCACCAGCAGCAGGTTGCAGGCCATGAACTGGACGTTCAGCACGTTGCTGGTGTTTCCAGTGAAAAGTCCCACCAGTTCGCTGGACGAGCCGTCCACTGGCGTCCCGCCGTGGGAGCTCCTGATGTCCCACACCCGGACGGAGTTGTCCATGGACGACGACGCCACCAGGCTGCTGTCCGGGCTGAAGGACAGGCTGGTGACGCTGTCCGTGTGTCCCCGCAGGTCTTTGAACAAAGTCCCTGATGCTAAGTCCCATAGCTTCACCCTCTGGTCCTCGCCGGCCGACGCCAGGTACTTCCCGTTAGGTGAGAAGGCGAGTGACAGCACCGGGCCCCGGTGGCCGGTAAAGAGGCGAACAGACGCCCCCTGCTGGGTGCTCCACAGCCGGACAGTCTTGTCTGTGGAGCCGGTGGCCAGGTAGTTGGAGTTGGGGTGGAATTTGACACAGTCAACGTCGGAGAGATGCCCGGCGTAGACCCGCAGCGGGTAAGTGCGAGAGAAAGTCCAGAGGCGGGCGGTGCGGTCGTGGGAGCCGCTGGCGAAGTAAAGACTGCAGGGGCTGACGTCCACGTCCCAAACCGGGTAGGCGTGGCCCTGGTAGAGCGCCGTGTTGGTGAAGCTGCCCAGGTCCCAGTAGCGGATGGATGTGTCCTCGGAGCAGGAGAGCAGGCCGGTGCTGTCCGTCAGGAAGGCGGTGCGAAACACGGGGCCACTGTGACCTCGCAGGGTCTTTATCTCACTGCCGGAGACGTCTTCTTCATCCACCTGAGGACGAAACACGGACACATCTGACATTAACTGTCTCAATCCTGAACTTTGGAAAAGTTTATAACTAACACCTGTATTCATTAACTTTCAAATGAGTCAAATTATTATTATTAATAAAAACTATGAAGTCTATAAAATGTCAGAAAATATAAAGAAAAATACATTTGTCATCTGAATAATTCAAATCTGTGTATATTAAACGGAAACACTGCTGCAGGTCAAACTTAAAAACTAATGTCATGACATCACTTTTATTAACAAGTCATGCAAATCCCAAATAAATAAGCTTGTAATTAAGAGTTAACAACTTTGCTAATTTAGTGTTTTGAACATTTGGTCACTTAATGTATTTATGCCAATGTTCATTTACGACAGCAGCAAAAAAGCTTCATACTCTGCGGTTCAGGCTTCTCATGAGAGGATATTATATAACTGGAAAATTCACATTTTTAGCTTTAGAGATGGATATTTTCTGTGATTTATAACTCTCCGCCAAGCTGTCTTCACTTCAAGGAATAAACACACTTGACGCAACCATCAGGTGACATTTAACTCACTTCTTCCTCCAGGACGTCACAGGCGAGGTGGATGAGCGACACATCAGCCTGATGTGGTTTGGCCTTCAGCTTTCTGGCTCTCAGGCTCCACAGCTTCACCGTGGAGCTGTCAAAGCCGGCAGCCAGCAGCCGGCTGTCGGCCGAGACCTCGGCGGTGTTCAGCAGCTGCTCCGTGTGGTGGAAGGCATAAAAACAAACAGTGGTGAGCGTGGGGGGGCCCTCACGCACTTTCTTGATGCAGTCCTGAAGAGCCTCCAGGGCCGCCTCGCTCTGTGGGATCCCTGCAGGCACCTCCACCCCCTCCCCACCCTCCGCCCCGTCCACTCCTGCCCAGGAGCTGGTGGAGTTTGGAGCTGCAGTCGCTCCGCTGCCTGCTCCGTACAGCTGGTAGTCCGTTCGCCTCGAGGCTGTGACCTCCACCTGCAGGTGTGTGCTGAGGGCCCTGCAGAGGGCGCTGTTGTCCTCACTCTGCAGGTAGCGCAGCAGGTAGCTGTAGGCCGGCTCCGTCAGGTGAACCACGTACTTGTGCTCCAGGAAAGCGCTCAGCTTGGAGTTGGCTGCGATGTCCTGAGTGGTGAGAACGTGGCGAAGCTGCTCCACGGTGGCGCGCTGCTCGCTGTCCTGAAGAAAGGCACCGTGGAAACGACTGTAAAAACCATCTACTGCCCCCTTCAGGCCGCAGTGCACCATATCAAGGTGGAGGTAGACGAAGAGTGGATAGAGGATGCTGCTCACCTCCTTAGCCCAGGATATTTCTGTTTCTGATTTAGAAGAAAAAAAGGACTCAGAGTGTCGTTCTTAAAAACAAAGTCACACAGCATCAATATTTGACTTGTTAGGAGCCATTTTCCAAAACCAGAGCAGATATCTGGAAAGGTAACACCTGAGATTTGAGCTGATGAACTTGATAGAGGCTTTGCAGCAGGATTGTGAATATGATACCTGACAGAAACGAGCGCAGCCTTGAGTACTGAGTCTCATACTGCTGAGGGTCGGACTGGCAGGGCGCAGCAGTGACGATGTTGGCGCAGCCCGACTCCGTCTGCACTGCTCAGAAAAACCCAGAGAGAGAAAAACAAAGAGGTCATCGTGTAACTGTGAGCTGAATATTTATTATTAATCACTTGCAAACAAGCTATTTACAGTAAAAAGCTCCACAAAGTGCTCTTGCAGTTATATCCTTTATACAATCATGTGGTCACAAAGAGGTGAATCTTGCCTCATCCTTGCTTGTGAACCACTGAACCTTTCGAGGAAGCCTCTTTAGTTCCTGATCATGATACGATCACCTGTTACCCACGAACCTGTTTACCCATTGAATGCTCAAAACGGGTGTTTTTTGAGCATCCAACAACTCTTTCAGTCTTTTCTTGCTTTTGTCCAAACTTTGTTTTAAATGTGCTGATGTGTTTGCATCAATTTCAGAATACACATATATATTTATAAGGCTTAATGAAGTAAATAAGGTAAAACAATAAGTACATTGTCTAAATATGGCTTTCAATTAAGTATTTGTCTCAGCATCTCAATGTTTTTTTTGACTCTGGGTTGTGTATTATATTAATGCAATAAGTAACTACCTGACACAAGTAAAACTTCGTCACTCTTTTTTTATTAAGGGGCTCTAATAACCTCAAATAAATCCCAGTATAACTTTGCACAAAGACAAGCATGCAGGTGTAATCAGCCACAAGAGCTGAACAAACCAGTGAGGGTTTACAGGTTGTTTATAATGGTGTATGATAAGATCTGTGTTTAACTTAAGTAAAAGTAAAAAAGTACATTTTCTTTTGAGATATAAAGGTTGTTCATCTGATGTAAATGCACTGCAGGAGTGTGTTGCATCAACAGGTATGATCTTCATCCTGGCAGTGTGCTCACCTGTGAGGCTGGCAGCCATCTCCTCAGCTGACTGGAAGAGCTTGGCTCCTTTCAGGGAGCCATCAGTGTCCACATACTGCCTCCGCCTCAGGTACTGAGACACGGTATACTGGATCTGATCAGTGCGAGCCCGCTTCATGGCCTGGGGGGGAGAAAAACAAAACAAAAAAGTGTCACACACCTGAAACGTTTACGAGATGTCAAGACACCTGCAGCTAACTTATCCTCTCAAACACAAAGATCATCAACAAGCAAAACGACGTAAAACAAGGTGTTTAAAGATAACGCAAATGACTGTAAAAGTAAGTGCATATCTGTTAAAGTGCCTTAAATCGAGTTTATAATTTCTATGGGAATGTTAACCCTCTTAAGAACAGCATCTTGCAGTGAAGTTGGCTAACTTAAGTAAGCTATCAAAGAGGCGGGCTAGCTTAAAGTTATGTGTTTACTAACTTAAAAAAAACACTCTACGTTTCCCTGCTGACAGTCTAAATATCCGTGTTTGTCTTAAACGAACATGAAAGCCTGAAACAAACGGTGCCAGACACAAGTCAAGTCGAAAAGCCAGCAGGTTTTTCACATTAGAGAGGGGAGTCTGAACGGAGCTAACCGGCTAACTTAGCGCCAGCGGCAGCGGGCCTGGCGGCTCCAAACTTTCAGCGGGATCGATCGGTTCTGTGGCACCGCCGGTAAAAAACCGGCAGTCACTGCATTTCCTACAGTCCTCCGTCCTCGGTCACTGTATGCAAGCTGATAAACCTCAAATGTGGCTCATTTTTCCAGCCGAAGCTACGCTGCTGCCTGCAGTTGCCGCTCCATCAAACAAACCATGCTAGGCTAGCTAGCTAGCTCGTCACTTTCATCGGATCCAGTGGTGCTGATGGGTAACAGCGATCGGTGATCTGCTCGTCGTCCTGACCAGATGATCGACTACTCATGTCTGAATCGATCTTTTAGCGCACAAAAATGACTAAACACAAAGGATCAGAGGCATAAAATACAAAAAAATTAGCAGTTTTATTGAAAGAGGGTTAAAAGAAATGTTTATTTTGACAGAGAAATTAATAGCAACTTAAATTATTAACTCTTTTTCACTTTGATGAAAAAAAGTTAATAGATAATTAAAGATAATTAATGTAAATAAACATTACCAATTCAAATTCACATTGAATTCAGTCAATTGTCCTATCTATTGCTCTTTTCTGCACTTTGTTGTTTAAATACTCTGAATTTATATAAAGTATATTACTAAAATTTGCAGATATTCTACTTGTTTGTAGTATTTTATTGATACTTTTTAAATATTTTAGTTTTCTTTTTAGCTTCTCAGACTTTCCCAAAGTACTGATTTTTTTAAATTGATGTATTTTGGACTTTTTGTTTATTTTGTTGGCAATTCTACTAATATATAGTAGATGTTTTACTGATCATTTATCACTATTTCATCCCTGTTTATGATATTTTGATTGATAATTGATACTAAGCTAACTTCTTTCACACACTTTTAAGATATATTAATACATTTTTGATTATTTTTTGACATTTAAACCACTAACACTAAGGGAGGAAAAGAGTCTGGCTTTCCTCTCAAGCTGAGTATTTGCAACCAGCTTGTTCAGGAAATTGCCGTCACTGTGTGCAACAGCGAAAAAGTACAGTTTGCTATGCAACAGGCAACAGTCTATGTTTATCTCACAACAGAACAGAAGAAATCTGTTGACCACTTATGCTTGCAACATGGACAGATAACCTGTAATTACCCGCGCAAATGTGTGTCACATGCTTGGAGAGTTTGACATTAGCCAAAGATGTGTGGTGGAGGTTGTTTTCTAATGCTCCGTGGTAACTGTGACGACTGGTACCATCTCTCACATCTGGAAAAAAGCATGAAACTAAATCTACATGTACGTTATGCTCTCTCACTGCACTCTCCTCTCCCTCTCAGTTACCTAATATGCCCACAAAGTCTCTCTCTCCTCCCATCTGAGTGGGTTTTCTGTCTTCTCCTTCACAGCTGCTGCGTTTCACATCTTTGAAGTGGAGCAAAGTTCAGTTTGCTGTTTCGCTAAACTTCTCTGTGTCGATTGTTCAGCCAGTCTCAAGCTTTATAAACGACATGGAGGCAAAAAAACATGAAGCAAAAATACACTCGGGGACACCTGACAGCACTTACAGCTCAGCCGTTATGCTGCCTTTTTTATTTTTAGAAAGCTGGACACGGTCAAAGTCTGATCTTATCTGTTTAGACTGAAAAATGTGGCTTAAACGCTTTCTGTTTAGAAATGCCTGTAGGTTAACGTCGTCATTAATCCTCAACATAAACGCACAAACTTTTTCTTTTGCAATGTGAAAAGTAAAAAATGATGGTTTGAAAGTGCAAAGTATGTGAGCTAAGCAACCACATAGAGCTATATTAGGACTAAAAACTGTCTCTACAATGAGATATCGTGTTTTTATTTAGCTTTGCATGTCGTCGTCTTGCACCATCACGTGGTCTGAATGCTGACTTTTTACCTTGAACATGCAGATTCAGCATTAATGTTTTGGCTAGCCGTCATATATGTGGTCATCTTGGGATTTCTTTTATGACATTTGACTTTTAAAAAGAGTCTGCTGGAAAAACCAAAAGGCACTTTTAATCCACTCATGGAGCTAACAGCTAAATTAGCTTCTAGCAACAGTTTTAAGTTCAGACAATAGATTTAAAGTTGCTATTTTTAACCTTTCAGCTTCATTTACAGAGCAATTTCTATACAGAAGTCATATTATTGTTTCATTTACAGAGCTGATGTCTACAACAAACTGTTTTTAAAATGACTGGCAGCATGAAGATCGTTGATTGAAAGACATAAATCTGTTCTCATCCTGGGAAAAAGAGAAAAAAACCCACCAATCCTAACCAAAGAGACCCCGCACATCACAAACATTACACTTAATTGTTGTGACTCATCAATTAAGAGCAGGTCAAATGATTTGAAACAGATTTGACAGCATGTTTGGTTTTTTTTTCCCACACTTGAAAAAGGTCAAGAGAGTTGAAACTGAGGAATTTTTGTGTCGTTGGTGCTAAAATTTCAACTATTGCAGCTAAAACAGTTGCAAAATAGAGACGTTTGTTTTATTGTTTATCAGATATTACAAAGAATTTCACGTCTAATCAGGCACCGTTAGACTGTGATAGACTGGTGGGTCATTAGTTGGCTACCTGAGGGTGATTGAACATAACAGTTAAAGTCGAGTTTGTTTTTTCTATAAAAACTCCCAGTGCTTCATGAAGCCAAAGTAACCAAACTCTGAAATCTCCTCCATACTTTCTACTACTATTATTAAGCGTCCGTGACCGGTTTGCAGCCTGTTCTTAAGTCAACATAACTCCTTATCTTGAGTAATGATTCACTCTTTTTTTATTTCTCTTCTGTTCTTAGATGATAGAGTTCATTTTAATCATATCATGTCACCACCCTGTTTCCCTCTCTGAACCACATCACTGAGGATTTCACTTTAACAGGAGGCCGGATTCTGCATCCGTCTCCAGTTTTGAGCTTTTTTTTTTGAGGGGGGGGGCCGTCTGGGAAGTTTGAGAAAATGGCAGTGGATTTGTCACTTGAATTGGTTGAAGAGGGGGAAAATAAAGAAAGAAAGAAAAGAGGAAAAGTAGGAGGAGATGGAGAATTTGTGGGAATGGGAGCAGATATAAGATTACTTTACTGGCAAAACTGGAGCACAGCAGCAGCTGTTTGGATTGAGTGTTAGTCATCGGCCTCTCGTCAGCGTCTGCCTCCCCCCCCCCCTCTCATGAGACCATTGTGAATAGCAGCTCCTGAAATAGAGCCCAGTGGAGCATAAAGAGAAATGTGAAAAGGCTGCAGAGACAGAAAGAAGAGGTGGTGTTGAAGGGGGGGGGGGAGTAATGCGATACGCCGCCTTGTGCAAGAAAATGTGGTGCACATTCAAAGATATAGTGAAAGAAAAAAGAGCAAGAGAGAGGGTGACGTCGGAGAGACAAGGCTGCACAGATAAGTGAAAGGGAGGGAGAGAGAGGGGTGAGAGAGGGAGGGAGTGAGAGAGAGAGAGTGAGTGAGCGAGGGAGGGAGGGGTGACAAGCCAGAGGAGGGAGAGCGAGCGAGGCGTGCTCAGACCAAGACTGTGAATCTGGGAGAGGAAGTAAGCTGGTGAAGGTTCACAGTTATTTTTTTTTTTTTTACCGCCATACGTCGTTTTATCCTCCACAGAAGAAGAATCATTCTCCTCATTTTTCACCTTTATTGGGGGGGTTTTTTCACTCTTATTCTTTGTGGATTATACGGACGTTGGATTACAGAGAAGCCTGAGAATTACACACAAAAAGAAAAAAGGAAAAATTCGTCCTGAAGTTTAATCACAGGACGTCAAACAGATTGACATCCAGCTCTGATTGAGTCTTCGGCTGTGTGGGAATATCCGTTCGCCTCTGACATGAAGTCTGGGAAGGAGCTGCTTATTGTTGGTAAGTCTATCAATGAGAGCACAATGAGGGTGTGTGTGTGTGTGTGTGTGTGTGTCACTGGGTGTGTGTGTGTGTGTGTGTGTGCTTGGAAAAAAAGAAGCAACAGGGGGGGAAGTTTGGAAATGTTTCTAACAGACATTTGATGCACTCCCACTTTTTGTTTCAGTGTTTTTGACATTAAGTTTAAAAAGTTTAACAGCTTTTTTTCTCTAAATTTTTCACTTTTTTGCTCAGACACAAATGTGGCAGCTGTTTCCATAATCACAGATTTTAAATTTAATTATAGAAAAGGTGTTTTTTCAGAAATATTTTATTCTGGCTCACATTGCCAACGCCGACCCTGTGCAGACCTCCACCCGTCTGCTGCTGCTGCTGCTGCTGCTGTGATGGATGTGAAGCTTCAGGCTTTCAGAGTGAAACAGAGCAGATTCAGACTCAACCAGTAAACCAGTAACCAGTCAACCAGTAACCAGTTAACCAGTAAACCAGTAACCAGTAACCAGTAACCAGTAACCAGTAACCAGTAACCAGGGACTCACCACAGGAAGAGTCTATACGCTCGCTGTGAGTGAACCACAAACCCCCGGCGGTGCTGATGGTATCTGTGGTTGATGCAGGCAGATTTGACTGCACCACCTTAAAATCAGATCTAAAACCAGCGTTTCACTTCACATTCAAAAAGTATTTTAAAGTTTATCTTTGCACAGATGTGATGCATCAAACGACATGTTTCATACACACAATGTAAACATGTATTTCATAGACAAAACATAACAGGCTGCATTGAACCAACTATACAACAGTTAATATTAAAAATCCTGTGAATGTTTATGTTTCCTTAAATCTGTTGAGACAATTTAAATAAAAAAAAAAAGCCCCAGATGATTGTGTGTCATTATAAAATGTTATATTTCATTTTATTTATTCATATATTTTATCTAATAATCAGATCACACTTTGGCATCCAACCTGCTCCAAAAAAAGCCCCTTTTTCACACCTTTTCATTATGTTTTTTTTAGCAAAATCAGAGAAACTAAATACATCAGCACCACTTATTAAAGCTGCTCTGATGTATCTTCATGTAATCAGAGGATCAAGAGACGATGTGTTAATGGAAAAATCTCTTTGTAGTAACGAACTCATCGGGTTTATCTGATGTCCTCCTGAGCTTTACTTTTCTTTTTACTCGTCTGGCTCACAGTTTTTATAGTTTTGGTTTCAATTTTTATCAACTTTGTCTCCAGGCAGCTGTTTTTAGCAACAAAGATGATGAAATCTGCGATCTGAACGTCATCAAAGTCGGTGACGAGCTGGTCGATGTTGTGGAACATTTAGCGTTTAGGCGTAAAACACTTCCCCTTAGAGGAGGTTAAAGAGAGATAAAGAGATAAAAAATGAGCTAAAAGGAGAGTGAATGAAATACTTTTTTAAGTTTTCTGTAAAATTAAACCAATTAACTTTGGCTAAAAAATGAACTGTAGCATTTTTCTGTGAGAGAAATGTGTCCGTTTTATTTTAACAACCTGTTTTTTCTGCTTTAAAGTGATCCAAAAAAAAAAGGAAATAGAAAAGAAGTGAAGCATTGCGTAATAGATTAAAAAAACAAGATACTTAAGTTGTGAAATAAAGATAAACTATGTTAAATATCACATCACCACTAGTAAAAAAAAGCACTTATTTGATAAATATCATTTGAGTTGAAATAAAGTGTTTATGACAGAATAAAAGAACATTACAGCAACTTCTGGTTTTATACCTTTCAAAATAAACTTTTTAGTCTTATTTAGTACTTTTTCAAGTAATTTTTTTGTTAAACGTTGTACAATAGATACTTTTTTTTATACTGTAGATGATCCGAACAGCTCATATTTTTGATTTTATGTGATTAGGATGTTAAACACAAACTGAAGAAGCTGGTTTGTTTTATCGATCATTAATAAAATCCTCATTGTTTGTTTGCTGAGTACAAAAGTGCTGATGTGAAGGTATTTTTTACTGTCTTTGAAGGTCGACAGAAGCAAATATTCCTGTGATTTTGCATTAGAATGAATTATAAATGTGATGTAAAGATCTTTTAAGTTTTATCAGAGCAAAAAAGAGGTTTCAGGATGTGAGGAGTTGGAGTTTCTTTCATGCACAGTTCAGAGTCACAGAGTCTGCAGACAGGAAGCGAACAGCGAGGCCGATGTTCTGGCTGCGTTCACGGCTTCCACTTTCTGTCAAACGCAACAGGACGAGAGACAGACGAAAAAAATGCAACGTACAGTTTATCAAGAGACGCACACAAAGAGGACAGTTTGTGTGACAGACAGCTTTTCCTCTGTCCGCCTCTGCTAAATGAACGTCAGCTGCAACGGAGCACAAAGTCGCTCTTTGTGTCGTTTTCACGTTTTGTTTCTGTTCCCGGACACGAAGTTTTAAACCAGTCACACTCTTTCACACGCTGATGTGAAACTCAGTGAGCTCAAACTCTAAAAGGAGAGGGAGCTTTTATTTTTACTGACCTCTGACATGAAGGGGGCGCTGTTTCCTCCCTCAGCGGTGACTCATGAGTCAAACAATGTGACTGACACGAGTCCATTGTGCTGTGAAGGTACAAGTGGCCTGTCCTTCTTTTATGAGGAACATAGAGAGACGGTTGCAACAGTTGTTACACAAGAGCGAGGAACACTGAGTCATTCATGTTTGGTGCTGACACACACACACACACACACACACACACACATGCAAACTCACCTGAACGCTGTGTTGTTATGATGGAAAGCAGATGCAGGCAGCCTGAAGTCACAGCAGCTACAACAGATCACAGTCGTACAGACATTAATGAACAGCAGCAGAAGTCTGCAGCTCCGTGTGCTGCTCATGAGCAGCTTCGTGTTTCGTTTAAAAACCAAAAACAACAAGCTAACGTGGTCAAAATGGCATTTTTGTGCATATTTGCAATGTTCACGAACATGAAATTGAGCACAGAGGTGTAGCTGCTTCGCTTTTGTCTTGTCTTCATAATTTTATTTTCAAATAATTTGCTCAAACTGTGAAATCAAACTAAGTTTCTTCTTCTTTTTCTCCACAGGCTTGCTGTGCATGCTGGGAAAATGTGCCTCTGAGTGTGCACATGGCCTCATCTCAGAAGGCCGCGAATGTGTTGGTAATAATCTTTAATGATCTCCAGTTTAAACGTCCCTCTCTGACGGTTTGCTGTACTTTATCGTAGCTTAAAGACATAACGTTTTTGAACAAAGTGCTTTTGTCATTATGCAACACGTCTCACAGGGAAAGTAACCTTCTTCTTTTTTTTATGACAATTCAGTTCATTTTTCCATTTATGGCATTTAAGCACCGCTCACATGCAGAATGGATTACAATGAAAACAGCAGCAGAAGGATTTTTTTTTCCTTAAATCACATTAATTTTAGCAAACCAGCAAAAAAAAGCAATGCTTTATCAGCAGACTGCATTAAAAACCCATAAAAAGATTGAATCCACAGCTTCATTGTGTGTAGATCTGAAGGATGTTTCACTGTAATCTTGTCAATCTGATCCTTTCTGTCTGAATCTGCAGATCAGGACGAGTGCAATGAAAACCCTGCAATATGTGGCGATGACACAAAGTGCATCAACACACACGGGAGCTATTACTGCCAGTGTCTGTCCGGTTTCTCCCACACCAAAGGGAAAGTAAACTTCACAGGGTTTGACGGACAGTGTCAAGGTGAGCTCGAGGTGTGGGGGTGCGTGACCTTCGCCCCTCTGTTGTCTCTCTCACAGTCTGACTCATCTTCACTCGTTTCTTCTGACAGATATCAACGAGTGCAGAGATCAGGTCGACATCTGCGGTCAAGGTGGAAATTGTTCCAACCTGCTCGGCAGCTACAGGTGCACCTGTCAGTCCGGTTACACCAACAACAGCAGCAAGCAGGGACGCTGCAGAGGTGAGCGGACGTTCACCTGCCCCCCCAAAAAAGTGTGTGTGTGGGTGGGGTTAAATGTGGCCTGTAAACACACACACAGTCCTGAGACGTCAGGTTCTTGGAAGATCATCTCCAACAAATTGCGGATCGTTTGTGGCCTTTTCCGAAAGTTTTTCCACATTTTTTTTAAAAGAGCAGATCTGACAAGCAAACGCGCCGCAAACCAGATGTGTGGAGGTGATAAAATAAGCAGAGTCTGAGCAGAATCAACAACAGAAACACACAAAAAACACACAGAGTTTCTGAAGAGAGATTTGGCAGGTAGCAGGATGAAGCCAGAAAAAGGCCTCGACAGCGACTCTGCAGCCCGGACTAGTTCAGTTAGTTAGTTAGTTAGTTAGTTAGTTAGTAGGTTCTCCTGAACTTTCCACAGCATAATAACATCTGTATAATCACGCTGGTGTCACTTTGTCTGATTTAGTTTGATTTAATAGATAAAAACGATGTGGTGCAAAAAACACAGGAAGAGAAAAGTCACACAGTTATTTTGCAAACTGGTTCAGGATTTTATGTTGTGCAGCATTTCGTATTAAAGCTTCTATCAAGTTTCATCCTTTTGAACCTAAACAAATACATGAAACATACTTGTTTACGTTTGTTTGCGGTGTGTGTAGCCTGATATTTCGTGTGCACACACACTCATGACTGTTTGCCAGCGTCACAGATTTTTTTGATACTCTTTTGCTGACTGCTGTGTTTCACCGCCGACTCCTCTGAAACCGTTTAAAACACGTCCTCAGTTTGTTTTCCTGCTTCCTTTAAGAAAACTCCATGTTTCGGTCACGTTAGTTCTTTTGTTGGTGTTTTTGATTTGAAATTAAAGGTGATATTTGTAACATTTAAGCTTAAATTACAGCACAACTCCTCAAAACTCTGTTTACTTTCAGTAAATGTGGTCAAATCCGCTGTATGTTGTCTCGCTAATCAAATCCCTTTTGACGGATAAAAGTTTAAAGGTTTTCAGTCTGTCAGTCAACATCCATCATCCTGAAACACACTCCTGTGCTTTCACAGCTCAGTAAACTACACGTCACCCCTGCACAGGAGCGATTCGACCTTTTTTTATTGAACTCTGCTGGAACTGAAGCTGAAATGTCACTTATTGCACTTTTGGTGTTTTGAAATCTGCATGTTGTCTTTTTTTTTTTCCATTGCTGTCATACATGCACACACACACAGGGCACACACACACTTCCTGCACTTTGATCTGCACCCACATGGCCCCAGAACCACCGAAGGGCATGATTTACACCCTGCAGACTGCACATTTCCACTTGCACTCACTGTAAAATATCACTTTTTCTTTGTCGGAGGAGGTTGTGGTTTCAAACTGAACAGACCAGAGATCGCAGTGATAATGTCGTCTTTTGAGAAAACCCCGGAGCTGCTTAGTGAGAACAGAAACAAGTAGTGGTTTTAAAGGGATGTAGATACATTTCTTCGATTCAAATAAAGCTCAGTGACACTGTGGGAGGAACGGGGGAACTAATAGTTTAACCTAAGAACATTTACAAACTTTAAAAAGTGCCCGTCGCGATCTCTAAAAAAGGTCATACATGTTTTTATTACGTCATTATTTCTCTATAATAACTCCCTGACCTAAACCACAGAGCCTCTCCTGCCTCCCACCACCTTAAATTACAGCTTTTAACAAACTTTTGGCGAGAAAACAAGTCACGACACTGGTTGCTGGGAAAGTTACTTACAAAGATCTTTTTAGCAACGGAGAAAAACTCACACGACCTGCAGAGATGTTTGTTTCATTTGCAGAACCTGCTGCTTTCAGATCTTATTAACTTATCGTGTCTCTGTTCCGTCTTCTTCCACAGACATTGACGAATGCGAGGAGGCTGAAAATAAAGGAGACATCTGTGGAGCAGAAGGAACCTGTGTGAACCTTAATGGGAGCTACTGGTGCAAATGTAATCAAGGATACAGCAGCTATGGCAGCGAGAAGACCCCATGCTCGAGTGAGTGTGTGCATACACTGTTCCTCCCCATCACCAGCACTTATTTTATATTAAATGTGCAACTCATGGCTGATATTTCCTCATAATAAGACTCGCTTCCTGACATAAACGTCCTTGTTTTAGTTGCAGTTAAATGGAATTGAAGTTGTTTTGACAGAAACTTTATGCTTCCTTATATTTTTTTTAATGTTGACTGTTTCTGTAGTTTAAGTCTGATAATGTTTAGGAACAAAACACACACTTGCTTAGTGTTTGCCAAAGATCATGTGTTGGTTTTTATGTGCCTGGAAAAACGGACGTCTCGTGCTAAAACACCCAGTTTTTTGGTCGCCACAAAAAATAGCCGTAAAAAGTCCTGCCGGTCTCTGTAATTAGAGTTTGAATCGTCGGCCTTGATGTGGTCTCACGCTGCAAACCGGGGCGGCTGCGGCTCAGGAGGCAGAGCGGGTCGGCCGCTGATCAGAAGGTCGGTGGTTTGATCCCCGACTCCTCCAGCCTGCATGCCGCAGTCTTATTGGGTTACACACCGAACCCCAAATTACCTCTGATGGCTCCTCCATCAGTGTGTGAATGTGTGTGTGGTGAGCAGGTTGCCGCTTATAGAAGCTCCTAGCATTAGCGAGTGAATGTGAGCATGAATGAGTGAATGCTGACTTGTATTACAAAGCATGCTGAGTGAAGCTCTACATCAATGCGGTTCGTTTCCAGCTTGATCTGCTGGTTGGCACCTCCGTCGCCTCCAACCGAGTGTCATCAGCAGGACTTCACATTTGATATGAACTGCTGTAACTATTGTGAAATGTACAAATTTGTAGTTTTGTACAACTGAAACTGTAAACATGGTTTTGTGGATCACACACTTCACTGCACTCTCGCCCACAAACATGTCGATGCAGGGAAATGATAATGAGTGTGTGGAATGAAAAAGTGTGATCTACGTCCTCTTTAAAGTGCACTTCTGTTTATCGACATGATGTGAGGCGAAGCTTTCTGTATCATTAGGACTCCATTTTCTCATCCTCCTCCTCTTCTTCCCCTTTTTTTTTTGCTCCACTTTCTGTGTCGAGTCATTTGATAATCTGTGGTTGTTGGTTTGTGTTTCTGTTCAGTGCTGCTCTCCTCTTGTTTATTTATCTCCTTTTCTTTCACATATGTTGACGTACGTCTGATATGTTGCTCTGTTCTGTTTAGAGCTCGACTGCAGTAGCTTCAGTGATGAAGGCAGACCTGCACAGGTAAGCTGCATGTTTAAATCATCATTTATTTGTTATTTATCATAGTTCTGCACTCTGAAACATTAAAAAAAACTCATAAAGAAGGTTGATTTCTGCACTTATCTCTGGCTTTGAGAAGCTTTGAGTGCAGCGTCCAGTGTCCTGTTATGGAACAATGAAGCTCATCTCCTTTATTTGCTGACCAACTTGTGGCCCTTTAGGGTTTATGTGAACTCGAACAAACTGAATAGTCTCATTATTCCTTCTCTCTTTGTGACGTTGTCTCTCAGTCCCCTGAAGGTCTGGCAGACATCTTGTTTTTGATGAGAAACAGCTGCTTGGCTCTGTCTAACCCCAGTGCTGAGGGGGAAATGAAAGCTGATGGAGAGGCGCTACTGGAGGTCAGACCAGAAAATTTAAAAAAAAAAATTTAATACATACCAACACTTACGCAAACACACACACACACACAGTTTTCTCATCCACGTCTCTTGTGTCCTGCATCTTCGACAGAAACTTTTCACAGCGACTGATACGATCCTGTCCCCCGGTCGCCTGGACAGCGGTGACCATGTGACGGGGCTGCTGGAAACGGTGGAGAAAGCCTTTTTGCTCATCGGTCCACAGCTGAAACACAACCGCACCAAGATGGAGACCGGAGAGACAGGTGACCGCGTCCATGAGCTCGGCTGCTGTTTGCATGTTAAAAATAATCATCTTATTAGATCATGCATTTAGAGCTTTTTTAAAACTGTGATGGTTAAATAAATAATCTGCCCAATCAGAGGCTGAGATTGCAGTGCAGAGAGGACAGACTCCGCCCACTGGACCAATTCATCTGACCAATGACAACGCTGCGCTCCACACTGATTGGGAAACAGCAACTGGGACGGGGCCATACCCTGGTGAACCCCTTTCCTTTTTCTTTATGACAAAAAGGTCACGGTGCTTATGAATATCTAAATCGATCATTATTTTTTGCCTTTCACAGGTTTTGCTCTGGCTGCGTTGTTGACTTACAAGAATCTTGAGACGTCGGTCAACAGCTCCTTTGAGAATCTCACGGGACATGAAAAACGTGGTGTGAAACCCTCCTTTCAGATCTCCTCCAGAGTTGTTTCTGTCGTGGTCTCCAACCCTTCCACCAAGAAGCTGAGCCGCCACGTCAACATCACCCTCAAACATCTGCAGGTGGTCCCACATTTCCCAAAGTCTGCTTCCACTCGTGTGTGATCTGTTTCGATCATTACAACCTAAAAGTTTAACAGGATCACTGGAAAACAACCATATGAAAGAAACATTCAGGGCCTGATTCACTAAAAGATTGCGCGACATAAAACAGAGATTGCGCATCCGTCTAACTCACAAAAGCCCCCCCAAATAGTGATGTGCACCT
>JAPZDV010000020.1:14580901-14591556 GCA_029814665.1 Acanthurus lineatus | reverse complement strand
AAAGCTGCCGCGAATTCAGGCATTTTAGGCCGCAACAATCTTGAAAAACACCCGCGAAATCCTGGAGGGACTGATTAACAGTTTTTTTTTCTTTAACTGTGTGTGATCAATTAAGGTTTGATCAAAGGTGCAGACAGACGTGCCGACGCTGATACCTGCGAGCAAAACTTCAAAGGTGTCAGTCGAACTCTGCTGCAGGTGATCGTGTCTCCACGTCTTCACTGCCGATGCAGGATTCTTCGTTATCAGACACCTGATCAACACCTGAGCAGCAGCAGCAGCAGCAGGTTCTCACACACCTGCTGAGACGAGATGAAACACATCACCGGTGGCGGTGCAGAAACCGTCTCTGCGTGTGTGTGTGTGTGTGTGTGTGTGTGTGTGTGTGTGTGTGTTTGCGTGTGTTTGTGTGTGTTTTCTGATCCGGAGCTTTTAGTCTGCCGCCTCAGTGATCCTGAGAGCTGAGTTTTTCTGTTTTTAACATGTTCGTTTAGAGTTTTAAAGACTGTTAAGGTGAAAAAACAGCGACTGTGTTTGGTGAATTTTAAAGGCTTCAGTGTTCACCAGCAGCAGGGCACAATTACCCCCCCTTCACCCCCCCACAATAAAGCTCTGCTGCCAGTTTCCTGAATTACAGCAGCTGATTTTTTTAATCGTACCACTCAAGTCGCATCATGCCCAGAAAATGGAAATCATGGCCCGAGTCCAGAGTGAAGAAACGCTGAAGCTCCACTGTCTCCTCTTTAACCGCTGCTTAACATTTAAAATGTCAGTTTCTGTAGTTTTGTCTGCAAAATTCAGAGAAAAGTCGTTATTTTTCTGCAGAATATTGACCCCTGCACTGATTCCACTGCTTCAATAAGGGCTGTTTTTCTGTAAAGTCGCCATAAATCAGTTTAAATCTCTTTAAATCAGTTTAAAACCACTGCAGCTAAATGACAAAGAGGTAAAGGGAGATGTTTCATGTCAAACTTCTTCAGACTGGGATCGAGGTCGCTTCTCTTTTGTACCTTGATGGGAACTGGACGCGTCGCCTCCTACAGGTCGCCAACAGCTTTACAGTCGAGAATTATGAGTCCGAACAGGTAGAAACAGAAAACCAGGAGCCGTCTGTCATCAGACCTACATCTGATACTCCCACTGTGATCTGTGCATTGTGTGTGTGTGTGTGTGTGTGTATGCAGGTACATGCAGGTGAAAGCAGAGCTGCTGTTTTTTTTGTTTTTTTTTCTGGCTGTCATTTCTGTACATCCACACATGAGCATTGTGACATGTGCAGACACATCAAAGGTATGCTTCCAGTCTGCAGCTGCTATTTATTATCTATAGGCAGCCATGTGTGTGTGTGTGTGTGTGTGTGTGTGTGTGTGTGTGTGTGTTGGCCCCTGTGCTGCACACACACCTTAATGTCCTTTAATGCGACGCATGCTGTATGCACAGGTGGGAAACATGCATGTCGGCGTTGCTCTGCAGTATCTCCTGTCCTCATAAAACACCTTCACCATGTCCCCAGTTTGTCTGGTCAAAGCGGTCCAACGGATCACGAGTTGCGACATCGTATCAGAGCTTCTCTCATTGTCGCATTTCTGCATGCTCCTTTTTTACCCGTCCACTCCCACGCCTCTGCACCGTCAGCTGACTCTGTGCTGTGAAGATTCACGAGGATCCGTCAAACATCCAGCGAGAGACCGACAAGAGGCGAGCGATCACGCCGTCAGCCTCTGAACCTCTTTGAGCCTCATAAATCCTGCTTTTCTCTCCTTCATCTGTCAGTTTTAAACCACTCTACCTCAAGTTTTCTTTAATGCTTAACTGTTGTGCATCTCACAAAGGGTTTTTGTTGAACTCTGTCTTTAATTAGTATCATCATTTGTACAAAAGGACGCCGTTCATTGGCTGCAGAAAGAGGACAGAACATTGTGCAACTCCTCCCTTCAACACATTTAGCACACAAACAAGTTGAATCCCACATGTGGAAAAAGTCTGTTGGCTTTAGAGGAGTGATGGCATGCATTTTGTTTATGTCTAACACACATAATGAAGGTGTTATTATCAGTTACAGAGTGGAAAACAATATAAAAAGCGAGCAGAAACTCATCATGGAGCAGCCAAATGATCACAGGTGCAGCTCACCTGACAACTTCATGCTCAGCAGTGTGAAAGAGGCTCAAGTTACTGTTTGCTGCCTTCTTTTCTATTTATTGGAGCCTTGTTGCTTCTTTTACATCACCAGTCTTTCATCTCTCTACTTCTTATTTCCGTCTTTGTCCCTCAGGTGTTGGTAAGCAGGATGAGAAAAGCTTGGATCAGAATGAGCAGAAAGGAAAACCAAACCAAAGACATGCATCTTAAGTCTGTCTTTCAGCCTGCATGTGTGTTTAAACATGCGTTTGAGTCGTTTGTCTTCAGGATAAAGAAGGTAAAAGCTGCCTCTGAAGGAGAAACCGACATTTTATCTCTCTGATGTGGTGTTGGATTTGAACCCAGTCTATCCTCAAAAAAGTTTCTACGTAAGAACTCAATCCTGCTTGTTCTTTAATGAAGCGATAGGAGAAGATATTCGGTCTCAGTTTATCCGTTTCTTTAGCAGTAAATGAATAAAACATACAGAGCTCTGGGTCTGATCTTCCTTTTCCTGACCAACAACAGTGTGTGTGGCAGTTCACGAAGTCTGACTGACCGTTTCTCCCTGACCCAGTCTTCTATTAAATACAGAATGTTTACAAAACATATTGGTGTAGTCTCTCTACCGCTTGGTTTCGCCGATTTGCCTCCATTCCTCACTTCCTCCCCCATGTGATCCTCTTCAGCAGCTACTATCGTGGGATAACTCCCGTTTCTGCAACCATAAAGCATAACACCTCCTTTCCCACAGCTCTTCAGGGCAACAACACCCTTGTTATTCATCTTATATCTACTAATGTTGTGTTTGTTCCCCTTCTACGACTAGTACATGCTTTCCATCTCACCAAAGACACCAAAGATGGGGATAAACACCAAACACTTCACACTAAACACCTACTTGAACACCATCTCTGTATTTTTCCCACTGTTTTAGTTCCCACATCCTTTTCTAATGTCAGGCTCCACTGCTCATGTGTGCTCACTGTTAGTTAATAAGACACCTTATATTTGGATATGAATTTACACTCTGTACTGTTGTTATTAAGTGTTAAATCAGTATATTTATAAAAAAAAATCATATGTTTACAGTGGAGACATTAAACCTCTGCAGGTCTGCGGCGTGTTGATCTGCTGCACATCACACACACACAATCACAGGTGTGTGTGTGTGTGTTTGTAATGAGACTGTGTCCTTCATCCTGATCTATTTCCTGTCACCGTTGAGGACGTGTGTGAGCTGTTGATACGGTCTGTAACACACACACACACACACACATAATCATCATGACCTGACTGCTCTCTACAGGAAGTGGTCACACCCACCTGAGCTGGATTTACCTCGACCATGTGACACTTTAAGGAGACGTGACGGCATCGTAGGCTTGGGAATGAAAAGTAAACATCAGTAAAAGATATAAAACAACAGGAACATTTAGCACTTAAATAATTAAAATTAAAAAAAGTCCTTGTAATGTTTCCAATCCCTGTCGCTTTATGTGTTTAATAATGCTAATTTTTTTAGCAATTAAAAGTCTTAAACCATCAGGAATCACCAGTGAGCCCAAATTTTAATCTAAATTTGCAAGATATTAGAAAGAAAAAAGTTATTTTGTCTTCTTTTTGCTTAAATAAACAGATATTTACAGCCATGCAGCATCTTAAATACTTAAAAAAAACAAATGCAAAAAGTGCAGCCTTGTTTGAAACGCAGATTCTTTCCCATTGAAGCCTTCAGTTAAAGGTCTTAAATGGCAATAATTCTTTTTAAATTGTCACAAGCTGAAGATTTGGAGGATAAAATGTCCCTCAGGTGACATGAAAGATGTTTTTTAATAACTTCCTCAGACAATTTATTATCTGCCCGGCAGCTTTGTATTTGCAGCTATGTGACGGTATGTAAAATGTTTACGGGGCCCGAGGCGCAAAATGTTCTCACGTTCTCATGTCATGTTTCTTTTAAGGTAATAATTAAATAAGAGTTATGTGTAGATGTACGTTTTAATGTCTTTTTAACAAAAGCTTTTATAAAACCAGTGTCGAATATTTGATCCGTCGAGTATTTAAACACAAAAAATTCGATGCTTGTGTGTAAAACTACACTCTCACATAGCTGGAAGCTCATTTACAAAACATTTACACATAAGACAGATGTTTTTTTTTTTTTTATCTGCAGCCTCTGTGTGATTATTGATGAGCTTTCAGTCTCCTTTCAGAGCTTCTTCAAACCTTTTTATGTAAAAAAAACCCCCATAAAACTAATAAATAACAGCATTTTTTAAAAATTATCTCATCTGTTGCAAGTTTTTAGTTAAATGCTGACCGTTTTGCATTAGAGATTTGTATTTTTTGCACTTCTGCAGTCATTTAAAAGGTCCTAAAACTGTGATTTAACAAATTTTTTAACAGTTCTTGGTAATATTTTCATTTAATGCTGCTTTTTTTATTAGATACAAGTAAGATTCTTGACTTTAAAGTTTAAGGAAAAAGAGAAAACTGGAAAAAACAAACTGGAAAACCTCCCTGTACTTCTGCTGTTGTGTGTTTGTATTAAAGTTAAGTATCTTAGAGGTGAAATGATTAATCAATAAGTAATAGGTAAAAACTTGTACTTCAGATCTTCAGTTTGATCAATAACTTAAATATCTTAATACAACATGCATCGATTAAAACAGTTAAGCCTAAAGTAACATTAAACTCACTCGGTATTAAACCACAAGATGGAGGCAAAACAAAGTGTTTGAATTCTGCAGTCAGAGTCATTTTCTTTTTAATATTATCTGTGAAAATCTCTTTGTTTTTTGCACTTGTGTTGGTTTAAACTACATTACTGTGTTGTAACAAACAGCTTTTATCAAGTTACTGTCAAATGTTTTAATTTATACCATCACTTTAAGCTAATTTATGAAATCCAGGCTTTTTCAGGCATAACGATGCTGCAAAGCTGTTGTTAGAATAAATGGACTTAAATAAAGAATCACAAGATGATTAAAACAACAAAAACAATGTTGAAAAAAACAAATATTTGTTATTTTGCCTCTTTTTTCTTAATGTTTTTACAAGTAAAATGCAGCATTTAAAAAGAAAATATTAAGAATTTTGATCTTTTTGCAGTAAATTGCCTTAAGATTTATGTTTGTGAATGTAATAGTAATCCAGGCCTGCGGTGTAAAACGCATGATCACGCCCATATTGCTGTTGCGTGTTTCCCACAGCTGAATCTCTTCTTAAAGGGGAGGACAACACAAATATTCTCTTTGGTCTTAAAAGATACCAAAAGTTACTTTTATCAAGTAAAATCCATTATAAAGCCAAACCAGGTGTAATAAGATGTAATCTATTTTCACTAAGTAACGTAAAGTGAGTAATAGAAGCGTTATTTCCGGCCTGTGACTGTCTGTCAGGAACACAGAGTTCCCCTTTAACGAGTCCGGACCTGCCCTTTAATTCAGGCAGCCCCTCCGCCATCTGTCCGCTGTCGGCGTAACACAACAGCGGGACTCTCAGCTCGTTACATCCTCCGAGCCGCTTCTCCCGGTCTTCTCTGTCCGCCGCCTCGCTCACCAACCAGTCCCTGTCCCCTGCCATGCCCCGGGTCACCTCGCTGCTGCCCGCCCTGCTGTTCGTTCTCCTGCCGGGCCCGAGTCGGGGATATTTCCCCGAGGAGCGCTGGAGCCCCGAGTCTCCGCTCCTCGCTCCCCGGGTCGTCATCGCGCTGGTCTGCCGCAACTCGGCGCACTCTCTGCCGCTGTTCCTGGGAGCCATCGAGCGCCTCGACTACCCGAAGGACCGCACTGCGCTGTGGTGAGTTTGCGCCACAAACACTGAGCATTAAACTGTCAGGAGGTTAAATTTAGGGATTTTATCTGACACCGGAGTGCGATTCAGCGTCACACCGGAGCTCCAGAGACACGTCGCGCTCCCGGAGAGGAAAACTCCGTGCGTAACGCGCGTGCGCTGGCGAGGTGGGGGCGCTGTGTAATTATCAAGAGGTATGTAAACGCACGAGCGCTTTTATCGCCATAATTAGCCGAATTTAATTGGCTGTGAAATGAGTTAAAAGCTACAGCGGGCGCGGCTGCCACACGCGCCGGGCTGCTGTACAGACTCAACCCCGGCGGAGGAGCGCCGAGGCCGGCTTGCATGAGCGGAGTCGAGCCCCGTGAAAAGTTCCATTCAGTCATGTATCTCCTCTCATCGCCCCTCCGGTTTTTCCTCCTTTACCCCTCCCTCCCTCCAGTTTTCTCCCCCCTCCTCCTTCCTCTTCCACATGTTCTCCTTGCAGAGTCGACTTGGAAACAAAACCTGTATTGTTTTAATTAAAAAAAAGTTTTAAATCCACGCGCAATTAATAGCTGGAAGTGAAGCCGCCTATCAGCCGCCTCTGCAGGGTTTCCCTTCCTCTACCTGAGCCTGTTGTTCCTGCCCTCCTTCCACGTTATTCTTGTCTGCAGCGCTGCTCACTTCCTCTTTTGATCCCAAGCCAGCAGATCTATTTTTAAAGATTAACTTAATCTTTTAATCAGCATTCACACTTGACAGGTTAGATTAAATTTCTTGGCAGTAGCCTCCAGCAGAGCTGTGTTTAATGTGACTGTGCACGTTTGGATTCAATTAAAAGTCACTCACTCCCGTGAATTGAATGTCTCATCCAAAAGTGATGCTGTTTCTGCACCAGGGGAGGGGTGGGTGGGTGTGTGGATGCATTTTTCAGCAGAAGCTCAAAAAATAAAGGGATTCAAGCGTCCCTGTGTGTCTCCTTTAAATAAACCAGCCCGGATGTTGAGCTTTTTTCCTGCTTGTGTGTGCGAGCCAGAAATTCAGCCTGAATCTAACGATGCCCATATGGCAGCCTGAGCTCAGTTTTCTGCACGCTCGCTTTGATCTACAACAAATCTCTTCCCTCGGCGGGGAAAAAAACAAACAGGAGGAAGTTTGGAAATGCAGCATGAAAGACATGGACTAAGCTGATAGTTTGCCACCTGTCGATACCTGCAGTTCGTCAGCCCGACAGGTAGAGATGGAGCACTTGGCAAGCACACATGCATGCAGACCGCCTTATCCACTTTATATGTGTGTGTGTGCTCTGCAGGGACATGTAGGATGGATATAATCAATCCATAAATCTTGCACTGTCATCCCTCAGCTCCCCCCCTCCCATCTCCCTCAGGCATGCTTATATTGCCGGCATTCAAGCAATCCCAAATATTTACTCTCCTATAAACCCCTTTTTATTTGCTCCCTCTGCTCATTCAAAACTCTGCAGCAGTCAGAGAGGGGGAGGAGGAGGAGGAGGAGGAGGAGGAGGAGGAGGAGGAAGATGGAGCGGCGAGTTGCTCACATGTTGGTGACGGGACAGCACTGCAGTGTTAAAACCCCACAGACAGATGGGAAACCAAACACTTGCGGCACGCCGACCGTCACTCACTGCACGACGAGGCTGGGACTGAATCCATTTCTGTCATATTTACACACACACACACACACACACACTCTCCCTCCAGCTCTCCGGCTTTGTGTGTGTGTGTGTGTGTGTGTGTGTGTGTGTGGGTCACTGACACACACACACTGAGATTTGTTATGATAACACAGACAGCAGACGAATGCCGCTCCTCCCCTTCTCAGCCTCTATTGTCCTGCTTTGTCCAGGATGACTTCAGCCATGTCGACAACAAAACTCTCAGAGGAACAAAAAAACCAAACCAGAGACAAATAATAAATCAATAATATATCAATATTAGATAGAAAATCAAATTTTGTTTATATCGAGACTTATCTCAAATGTCTTTTTCCTTTAAGCTGCAACAATTAGTGTTTAAATGCAAACAAAAAAGGTAAAAATACTATAAATTTGTCGTGTTGACTATTACAGGTTGCAGCAATAATAAAGTGATTGTTTTTAAAATGAGGCTCATTGTGGCTCTTAAAAGTCAGTCAGTGGCTAAATGCAGCTAAATTAAGGTGGAATGGCTGAATTTTAACAAAAGTTAGGTCATGTCTGCATGTCTGACAACAAATCTCTGCTCATAAATTAAATTCAACGCACATTGATTGACAGTTCGCTTCTTATATGATTACCTTCAAACTAAAGCAACACCGGATCAATAAGAAGACTATCTGACACAGCTGATGGTGCTGCTGATCAATAAGCACACTGTCTCTCTCAATGCTGCTGTTCCTCGTCCGTCCACAGGGTGGCGACAGATCACAACAAAGACAACACCACAGCCATCCTGAGAGAGTGGCTCATCAAGGTGCAGAATGACTATCACTACGTGGAGTGGAGACCAGACGATGAACCCAGGTACTGCACGAGTGTGTGTGTTCGAGTGTGTGTGTGTCAGACATAAGTAGCTTACTTAACAAGTGTGTGTGTGTGTGTGTGTCTCAGTGCCTTTGAAGACGAGGTGGGGCCTAAGCACTGGAATAATCTGCGGTATGAACATGTAATGAAGCTCCGTCAGGCTGCGCTGGAGACGGCTCGCGAGCTCTGGGCCGACTACCTGCTGGTACGTTAACACCATCATCCTCCACCACCCAGCAGCTCCACCCGCATCTTCTCATGATGTTCTCACAGCCAGGAGGTCAGATGTGTGTGTCTCACACCTGCTCACACCTGTTCAGGGTTCAACCGGGTGGAGATGAAAGTGGATGAGGCAGCAAAGCTCAGTGACTAACAGACTTTTAAATGACTTTTCATTACTGCGGATTTATTTAATGTTCTCGTTTTTATGAAGTCTTGACGCCTGTTTGTGTTTGTGTGCTAATATGAGTTTCCTGTTTTTTAAGAAGCAGATTTAAAGTTTTATTAAATCATTTAGAAAGGTAATGAGGTAATAAGGATTTTATTAGCTGGTGCTGATGTTGATATTTAAGATTTAAATAATATTTCATGATAAATTGTCTTTTTTTGACAGTTACAGCTAACATAAACAAAAAAACTTCCATTAAGGATAAATTTCTTTCCTATAAACAAATAAGAAAACAAGTTTCTTTAAGGTAAATAAGATAATTTTGTTTAAACAAATATGTAAATATGACCGGCGGTGTTTCTGTTTGGTCCAAATATTCATCAAAACTGTGTTATAAGTAAAGTAAAAACAAAGAAAAAGTTATAAAATCAAACCTTTTTTAATGTTAAATGTTCACGTTAGTAGAATTTTCAAAATTTAATATAAATAACCACTAAAAATCCCCTTGTTATATAAATTTTGTAAGATATTGAGATGAATTATGTGGTTATTTAAGCAGTTTTTTGCTTAAAAGGTCACAGCTGGTGATTTTTATTATAATAATAATGAAAATATTGCAGGTGCATTTTTGATCTCCTGCAGCCAGTTTAACAAACATCCATAAATTTGAGATTAAAAGCCATCAAACAAAAATAATTCAGTTTTTTTTATTAAACTTCTGTCATTTTTTACATCCAGATGGAAAACTGTTCTTCATTTTCCTTCACTGACTTTCACTTTAAATCCAAACAAGTTTAAACATAAACTGCACTGACCCGAAGGTTTCGTACTGAGATGTCTTTGTGAATTGTCCGTGTGTTTTTTAAAGCGGGGGGGATGATTGCGGTCACTGGTTACCACATTTTTAAACATTTCGTCCATATTTTCCAGCGTAGATGTGTCCAGGATGACTTCATATAAACTCAGTCAGGCTTTGATAGGAAAACACCAGTTTGGTCTCGATGTGAAAATGACTTCAGATTGAAATTATTTGTCTTAAAAGCTAATATTTAGAGTTCAGATTAAAGCCGTTCGCTCGTCTTTGTCAGACTCCGGATGTTTTGATTAAAGGGTCTTTTCAGGACGAGTTTCCTCTTTAAAATTCTGCTCTGTGAGATGAAACCTGCATGTTGGCGTCGCTCCGTGATCCAATCACGTCGCTGTGAGCCTTATCAATCATTCAGCGGCAGCAGGTGACATTTCGTACGTGTGTGTGTGTGTGTGTGTGTGAGGCTGCTGTCGATATATTTTGCCCTTCTCTCTCGTCTGCAGGTGGTCGACTGCGACAACCTCCTCACGAAGCCGGATGTGTTGTGGAAGCTGATGAGGGAGAACCGGAC
Organism: Acanthurus lineatus; assembly: GCA_029814665.1. Classification (NCBI taxonomy): domain Eukaryota; kingdom Metazoa; phylum Chordata; class Actinopteri; order Acanthuriformes; family Acanthuridae; genus Acanthurus; species Acanthurus lineatus. The sequence goes on along the minus strand of JAPZDV010000020.1, from coordinate 14,581,364 downwards.
CATCGTGGCTCCCATGTTGGAGTCCAGAGCTGCGTACTCCAACTTCTGGTGCGGCATGACTTCGCAGGTACTTCACACCGAGTGTGTGTGTGTGTGTGTGTGTGTGTGTTTGCTGTCAAACACTCACACCTGCGTAACAGCTTCACAGCCCCTTCACAACCTCTGCAGCAGCAGATTTATACCTCACAATGTGTGTGTGTTTTTAAAGGGGGTTTTTAAAGCCCAGACTGGTTTTTTTTAAAATGTTTTAACGTGCAAATGACGTGATTACCAAAAGTTTTGCATTTTTTTCCCTCATATGTTTATTTTAGGGCTGTCGAACTCAAACTCCTTTTAACGGCACTAATTTTTTTAACACATGACCACGATGCACGGTCTGTGCCTCACCAGCTCCCGTAGTTTCAGGAAGTGGCGCTAAAATAACATTGCAAACGGTTACAAAGCAGAAATGGATACAGAAAAG
>JAPZDV010000020.1:14561967-14575676 GCA_029814665.1 Acanthurus lineatus | reverse complement strand
TGAAGTTTGGATGTTTGTGTGTATGAATGTATTTGTGTGTGTGTGTGTGTGTGTGTGTGTGTGTGTGTGTGTGTGTGCGTGCAGATAGCGGAGCGCGGTCTGCAGACCTCCCTGGTCATCGAGGACGACCTCCGCTTCGAGGTTTTCTTCAGGCGACGTCTGCAGACGCTGCTGCAGGAGGTGACGACGCACAAGCTGGACTGGGATCTCATGTGAGTGACGCTCCGGCGAACAGAAGGAGAGCGTGACGCAGCCGACACACACACACACACACACACACACACACACATACACACACACACACACACACACACACACAGAGCGAAATCTGCCCATCTGTCACGCGTGGTGTCTCAGACGCCTCGGATCAGGTGCAGAAAACACTTGTGGGAAATCGACAATCTTTGCATCTGAGCGTTGAAGTCTGACAGCAGCAAACTGGGACGAGTTCTGAGGAAATAAAAACACTGATCACTTCCTGTTCAGACAAAACAGCCGACTGACAGGACTGTTGTTTCAACGAGAGTCTGACATCATTCGTACAGAAAGAAAAAACAAGCAACAGCAGTAGTTTTTATTTAAACTCTGAGGAATATAAAAATGTAGGGCGAGAACTCCAAAACTCCCAAAAAAATAGCATTTTAATAAAAACATCAAAGTGCTGAGCTTGAAAATTTCACCAAAACTGAAGCTTCAGATTCTGTTACAGACTTTATAATTCATTCAGCAGTCTAAACAAACTCGATTTTAAGGTTTTTTAAGTAAATTTTGGGTTGAATTCATCGTCTCTGCTGCAGAGTTTTGTTCCCAGCTGAACACAGTAGATGTTGTTTCACCTCCCACTTTTAAAACATTGCGAGACTTTAAGGACTTGCGTCTCGACGAGACTCGAAGGAACTCTGAGAAACTCGCCCTCGCTTTTGTTTTTCAGTGGACTTGATTATTGTAACGCTGTATTTATGGATCTCTGTGAAGAAAAATCAATCAGGTTTAATCAAAACGCTGCAGCTCAGTTCACACAGGTTCACACCGGCTTTCTTTAATCACAGAGCTGATTTTAAAACGCGACTGTTCACCTGCAAAGTGCTGATGGTTGTGTGGATTAAAACAAAAAAAAAAAAAAGTCAGATTTGCTGCTTTGTGACGCACCATCGCAGCTCTGAGGTCACATGGGATCCAGGTTTGCTCGCCGTCCCCCAGGGGGCCCGAAACAAAAATAAAACCAAACATGCAAAATCAGCTTCCAGTTTCTGCACCACAGATTTCCAAAACACCTGAGGTCCATCCAACACCTCCGTTTCCACAAAACAAGGCTGAAAACAGTCCCGTTTTCACTGCTTTTCCTGATGAAATCTGCTGTTTTCATTCTGCTTTTCTTTTATTTTTATCTTTTAAAGTCTTTCTATCTGCTCTTTTGCATGTTTTTGGCTCATGTGAAGCACCTTGAAATGCTTTTGTGTTTAAAATGTGTCATTTAAATCAACTTAAAGAAAGAAATACTTAATTTCTAACAATCATAGTTTAAAAAAAACGACTTACAGTATTCTTACATTAATCAGGGGAAATCCTGTGTTTTTTTATTCAGAAAAATCTCCTCGCACGTCACAGCTGTAACTAACTGGAGACGGCGACTCCGTTATTTATGCAGAATTGAGTTTTTATTGTCGCAGCTCAGCAGAATTAGCTTGTGGTGGAATAAATGACGCTTGAAGCTCGGTGATGAAGTGACTCGTGCTGTTGTTTTTGCCAGCTGGACGTTCAGTTGTAATATGTTTACTTTATTAAAATGTATCTCTAACATCCGTTCTTTGCTTCATTACTAACAAAAAAAAAAACCAAGCTGTTTTACGAAGAAACATCGACTTAAATACTGTAACTTTTCAGTAACTTTTTATTGTCTCGTGTTAAATAAAGTTACATCGGGAGGAAGCGGATGCAGATCGATCATCCGGAGACGTCCGTGCCGAACATCCACAACCTGGTGGAGGCGGATTATTCGTACTGGACGCTCGGCTACATGCTGTCGCTACAAGGAGCCCAGAAGCTCCTGAGGGCCGAACCTCTGACCAAGATGCTCCCGGTGGACGAGTTCCTCCCCGTCATGTACAACAAACATCCAGTGTGAGTAGATCCCTCCCATCCATCCATCCATCCATCCATCCATCCATCCATCCTCTTTCCTGCTGCTCTTCTCTGTCTCTTCTTAATCCAACCACATCCTTCCTGCTCATCATCAGCTCTGAGTACATGGACCACTTCGACACACGGGACCTTCGCGCCTTCTCCGCCGAGCCTCTCCTGGTGTATCCGACCCACTACACGGGAGATCCGGGCTACGTCAGCGACACGGAAACGTCGGTGGTGTGGGACAACGAGACGGTGAAGACGGACTGGGATCGGGCGAAGTCGAGGAAAACCAAGGAGCAGGAGGAGCTGAGCTTCGAGGCCCAGAACTCTGACGTTCTTCAGTCCGAGCTGGAGAACTGGAGCAAACGGGACGAGCTGTGACGAAGACGAGGAAAACTCTGCCGTTCAGAGGGAAGAACCGGGAAAAAAACAAAGCTGTGATAGCGAGAGGAAGTGGATGAGACGGAGGAAAGGCAGAGCAGACGAGGGCCGAATGTCAATCAGCCAAATCGAGTTTATTTGTCACAATCGAAATCAGTGAAATGTAATTATTTGATCAATCCACTATTTGATCTTTCTCTTGAGGGAGGAGGTTAGATGTAGAGTTAACTCTTGAAGAGTCAGCTAGCAGCTTTTGTTTTTTATTTATTGCATCCTCACGCACGTCTCTCTCCGCCATAGTCCGGTCCCGTCGTAGTTTTTGTTTTAAACGAAGTTTCAGCCCAGATTTCAAACCAAATTCTGCTTAAATGACTCCTTTTGTGTACTTTTTTTTTTTTAAATTAAAAGCATTTAGCCCAACTTTTAAATATCTTTAATTAACTTTTCATCGTTTCAGCAGCTTCACGTCTCCTCGTCACAAGTTAAAGCTGCAGTTTGTTTCGTGAAGCCTTTTAAAATATTCAAAGATTGTGTTACATCTTTTAAACTCAGTGATTTTCAAGCTGTTTGGCTTCTGTCGCCTTAAAAAAAGAAGCTTTTTGTCCTTCTGAACAATGATTTCATACGTTACCTGGCTGTGATGAATCCAACCAAACAGGTTTTTTTAATGAGAAGTTTGACTGAAGGCATCATCTCGTTTAAAAAGACCACCGAGTCTTTTATCTTCCTCTTATTATTTTTTTGTTTTATCGTCTCCTTGATCTTTTCGTTTAGCTCCAAACAGCCAGTTTGTTATTTAAGTAGAGTCATTTCTGATTAACATTACGTGTCTTTTCCACTCATGAATGTATCAGTGTCTTTTATTTGCTGTGAAACCTTTTTACACTTTGACAGCAGCATTGTACTGATTTAGTGTTTCAGTGTTTTTTCCTTCATTTATTGCAGTTTTTTTAACCCAAAATTGCAGCATTTTGTTGCATTCTTGTTTGTTGAAGATCAGAAAAACAAATGAATATAGATTTTTTTTTAATAACTTTTTATGTTTTTTTTGTTCCTCCTCTGTATTTTACAGAGTGCATCATCTTTTTTAACCATAAAATAAATAAAAACTTTTATAATAACACACTTGTTTGTTGGTTTTGATCTGTTTCAGCTCAGATTTTAAGGTCATGAACTCGACCTTTAGTCTCTTTACACTCAGTTAAAGCTACATAGTTTCACTGACAAAGTGTTGGTTTGTTTTTTTAGTTCAAACTTCAGCGGCTAAAACATCAAAACGCCGTCTGCGCTGCCTTTTTTTTGGTGCACAGCCGTTTTTATTTCGATGCAGACGTGACGTCCCACAACACAGTGGAGATAGTCCTTTTAATTAGCGCCTGCTGCTGTTTGCCTGCACTGCCAGCGAGATAATGGTCAGTTTGTGCTGCAGCTGGTCGCCATTACTCCTCCTCCCTCGCTGTGATCTCTCATTTACTGTTAACCTGTGAGGCCCGGACCTTCACCACGACCCGACATACAGACGGTTTGAAGATATTTGCGCCCAGAGCAGAGATTTTGCCTTTAAATGACAAAGTTTCATTCAAAATTTAAGACTCTAATGACGTTTTTAAAGCACGTCCAGTGTGTGTTTTTACTGTTTATTCAGAAAAGTGAATATATATCACACTTTAAAGCCAAACAAAGGCACAACTATGCTCTTAGCTAAATGCTAACATGCTCATAATGACACACTAACAGGCTAACATTAGCTTTTATTTACTATCTAGCATGCTAAAGATAGTAATTAGCACAAAACATAGCTGTACAGCTGAAACACTGACATGATTGCACCATATAAAAGGTAAAAGATCATCTAATTTAACAAATATTCTCCCAAAATGGGTTTTTTCTTATGTGTATGTCCCCTAAAATGTCAGACCCGAGGCCTCTTTCATTAGGAAAATGTGGAGATTTAAGTACAACACCTAACTTGAATGAAGCTCACAAATCAGCTGAAGTAGCTTCATAAAGGTCAATTCAAGTTAATGCAGGAAAAATTAATTCCAGACGAGTTTAAATCGACATAATAACACTATTCTGACGCAGCCTGAGAGGCTGAACGTGGAGCTCATCGATCCAGAATGGCAGCAAACAGCCTTTTATATCAGAAACACATTAAAAATTAAAGGTAGTAATAATAATAAAAAAAAAGCTGCTATAAACAAAACCAGAAGTTGACTGATTGGATTCATGAGCAGAAACTAAGTTTAACTTCAATAAAATATTTGATATAAACTAATTAATTCAGCTGCATAATGCATTAGAAGAAAAAAACGGTAGATTATAACACTGTCGAGTGCAGGAACAACAGAAACTCACCTTTCTGACGATGTGCTTCAGTCCAGAGACTCGGGTTCATGCTAATGTATAATGTATAACCTATAATTTGACATATATAAGAACTATTTATTTTAGCTTTTATTGCTTACTTTGGTCAAACATGTGTGGTTAAATCCTTTTAATGTACTTCTTAATGCTAATCGTTAGCGATCTTGATGCCAATTGCACTTTTCACAACACAAACACAGCACAAATAGAGGTTGTGGATGAGGCCTGAGGTGTGGGTTAAAGAGCAAATATGATATTTTAAAACTTTTTTTTACTAAATTATTAATTATCATAGTATTTTTAAAACCTGTGGGATTTAAAATTCATCCTGAAAAAACTCCAAACGAACATTTTCAGTCTTGACGAACTGACTGACATGCAGCTAACATGGCTAGCTAGCATAGCATGAGTGTTTGCTCACATGTCCAAAGTATGTTTGTTTATCATGCCATGGGAGGATCTGTGTGTGTGTGTGTGTGTGTGTGTGTGTGTGTGTGTGTGTCCACATGCATTGGCACATGTCTTTGGCTCAGACTAATCCTATTAGATCTCTCTCTCCCTCCACCTCTATATTTACCTCACCCCTCTCTGAGATTAGAACAGGTATTTTCTGCAAGATCCTCTGCAGATCAATAGCCACTTTTCTACTGTTGGACCTGCTGAGGTTTTTCTTCTGGTGACTGCAACCAAACCGCATTCAAACTATCGACTGTCGCAGTTCATTTCCAACATGCTGGCTGTGAAGTTACTCTGATTACAGGATGCAAAAGAGTCATTTTGTGGCTCCTGAGAGGTAAACGAGTAACATTGATGACGGGACGGTTTGAGCGGGTTAAGAGGCTTCGCTTAATGCCAACGTTAAACATGTTTGTCCCTTTTTTTTTCTTTGTTCCCCGCCTCTCCAACCCCTTCACCACTTAACCTACATGTCAGTCCTCTCCGCAATCCAATTGTCCCATTTCTTCATCCTTCCTTTCCACCCTCCCTCCTTCTCTTTAAGTAATAAGATTGCTACTGTTGAGCTGAAGTTTTAGGGCCCACAGTCCACACACACACACACACAAACACACACAAAAACACACACAGACTGGAGCAAACAGCCTCTGAATTACAGCACCGCCACACCTTCGGCTATCTGTAATCTGCCTCAGTCGACCACAGAGTGCAGGGGGAAGAAATTACAGAGACGTGGGGGTGAAGAGGCAGCGAAAGGTGTCGCTAAGATAACAAACTTCACAGGATTTAAAGGAGAAAAAAAAGGCAAATTAAAGAAAGAACACAATGGCTTGAAAGAGACGGGAAACTGGATGTATTTTCTTTCCTCGTAGGAGTCAAGGAGTTTCAAGGTGAGCTGAATTACCTGCGGTGCATGCAGCCCGAGCAGCATGAACAAAGATTGATGGCCTTTTATATTTGCTGCTAACAAAACAAGGCAGTGTCGCCGGCATAAATCAGCTGTGATCGATCAGCTTGGAGAAAAAAAAAAAGAAGGGGGGGAAACAGATGATTGTGTGAAATCCCTTTTTTCCAAATGTGAGATTTAAGCTCTGACCTTTCCGTTTCATCCAGTAAATCCTTTTTTTTTTTCAAGGTAAAGGGGGCAATGCTGCTCAATTTCAAACATATTTCTTCTGTATCAGCGTCAGAAGTTTCGGTCCAGAGTTGTAGTCTCGGATGGATCTGAAACAGCTCAGAGCCACAGAGCCAAATCTAATTTGTGAGGTTATCGCTGTCAATTCACAGCCCGCGGCGACGGCTGCGGCACCGAAATACAGGCTGGCCGAGACAGATAAAGCACATTTCTGAGCTGTTGGATCTGAACTTTATTCTCAAATTTATTCTTTCTGTCTGTTTCTGAGCTTCAAGTCTGCTCCTGGAAACAAAATGCAATAAATGGCTGATTCATGCCGGCCAGCTGATCCTGGCTGGACTGTTGTGTTGTGTTTAGAAAATGTTGACTTTTGTGGATAAGAAATGGATGCTCTTTCGTTTTCTGCAACACAAAAATGAAAATGTGACAGTGACAACAGCATCATTTAAAGGGAACATCCACCCAAAACGTTGTTTGCATTTCATAAAAAAAGGTGCATCACACTTTTACTTCAGTGTTTCTTTCTATTGCAACAGAAAACTCAACAAACCTGACATTTTACTTTATTTCAGCATGATAATCCTCTCAGTATGAGTACTGGAGGAGTCCTGGATGCTTTCTATATCTAAAAACAAACAATAATAAAATTAAAGGTCAAATGTGCAAGGTTGGCGGATCTGTTTGTAGAATGTGGCAGAAATGGAATAAAACAATTTAAAGTTTGTTTTCATTTGTGTTAATTACCTGAAAATAAGTTTTTTTATGGGGGAGTTTATTATCTTAGAATGAGACTTTTCATGTCTGCAGAGGGAACAGGGAGCAAAGAAATCGGCCATGTTGCATCACTGTGTTTCTACGGGAGCTCAGAGGGGACAAACCAAACTCTTTCATGTTTTTAATAAGTTTCATGCAGCTGTAGGTTTTCTTACATGCTTGTAAAGGGGAGGTTGAGTGAAGGGATGTTCAGTCAGGTGCAATCTGCAACTTCACCACTAGATGCCACTAAATCTTGCACACTGCACTTTTAAAACATCAAGTTTAGAGGTGATCAGATCTCCAGAAAGATAGAAACAAGTTAGTTTGTCAGTTTGCAGACAATCAGCTGAGCTGTTTCCAGATGTTTCCACCATGATGATGAATATTAACTGTTTATGTGCAGAAATTACTAGCTGCTAATTATGATTCAACTCAAATTAAGTTTCAGAGAGCTTCTTTTGTTCTGAGTACAAATAAAGAAGCTTCCTCTGCACCAAAAATGATGTGTTGCATGTAAACAAAAGTGCTTTTGTTCACGATAAATATGGAAGAAACATAAACAGACTTTTTTTTTACTGAGAGATGGACTCCAACATGACAATCTGTCAAAGCAAGATCTGTTTTTCTTTAACAGCATTTGAATAAATTTAAATCCAACCACGCCTACGCAGCTCTGACAAAGCAAAGCAAAGACTTCCAGCATCGTAAGACTCTTAAAAAGTTATAGCTTAAAATGTTTTTTCCCCTAAACATTTCGTAATAATGGATCATAAAGTAAAACTCTCTCTCCTCTCAGTTTCCCCCACATGTGTAGATCAAATCTCCAGTTTCACCTTCGTTCTCTTTAAGCTGTAAATTTAAACTCGAGTGGCTGAACTGAGAGTCTCAGATGATCCTTTAATGATATCTGACAGAGTGAGAGAAGCTTTTCTCTCTGCAGACTGAACCAATGAAGGCGATAAACTGCACGAGCAACGACAAACCCCACACGTGCATGTTGTGATGCATATGTAATGAATCTGATCTCCACAGAGGCCCTGAACACCCCTTTCCTTCGTCATGGTGGACCTGTTCCTAAACCGGGTTCTGGTGGAGAACAACTGGGACCAGGATGAGCTCAACACGGAGCGCGAGATCATCGGGATCCTCGAAAACCGGATCGTGTTGCTGTTTTTCGCGTCTGCCGATTGTGACAAGTGCCAGGAGTTCCTGCCTGTTCTGAACGACTTTTTCAAAAGACTGAAAGATCCGGCGTACATCGAGTACCCCAAACTGCTCACGCTCATCTTCGTCAGGTCTCCATCTTTTCTTTGGCTTTTTTATCTCGATTGATTGCACATATGTGATTGCACAAACTCGCTTTAAATCCACACCGTCGTATCAGTTTTAAAGATTTCCATTTCCACCTTCTCTCTCCAGCTTGGACCAATCAGAGGAGCAGCAGGAACAAGTTCTCAAGGAGCTGCACAAAAAGGTTCTGTTTCTGGCCTTTGAGGATCCTTACAGGAAGTAGGTGGATGGAAATAAAAAAGAGAATCTGTGTTTTTTGTGAATTTATTTCCATGTTTAGCCTATCAGGGTGCATGTAGCTAAATCTGAAGCTGAAGATACGAGGATGCACTTTAAAGCAAACTAAAAAAATCTGATTATGATGAACACTGTGCATTGTTGTGACTGTGTGTATATTTTTCTGTTTTGCAGTGAGCTGCAGGCCATGTTTGACGTGAAGGACGTACCAACGGTGGTCGTCCTCCGTCCTGACGGCTCCGTCCTCTCTCCGAACGCCGTGCAGGACATCTGTAGTTTCGGATGCGACTGCTTCCGAGACTGGCAGGAAGCGGCGGAGATCATCGAGAGGACCTTCATGCTCAACGAGGAGTTCGACGACCTGAACATGCGGAGCGCCACCGACCCTTTGAGGAGACTCAAGTACAAGACGGAGGACGACAAGAGGAAAAAGAGATGGTGGAAGTTCTGGACGAAGGGCAAAGATGATTACGAGGGGGAGGAAGACACAGATGGATCATGGGATGCAATGAAGAAGGAAGGAGATAAAGGAACCTGGTGGAGAAGATGAAGAGGAATAAAACAAGGAAGAGTCTTTTGAGTTGATTTTCTTGCGCCACGTCTCCAAGTTCAGCCTCATAAATACTTAATTCTTGGTTACTGTTGCTGCAGCCTCTTTTTAAAAACACTCATTTCGTCTGGCTGCAGCGGTTTGTACAGTAGAAATCAAAAGAAAAACCACTGAGAAGAACTTTAACAGCTTTTACTGTCAGAGTTTAAGTGTCTTGTCATGTAGAAGCAGAATGAAACTGTGCCTCCCTGCACAGATCACACAGGAGGGAATCAAATCAGCTCTATTTTGAGAAATATGCTACTGTTACTATTAAAAACTGTATACTTTATTCCTCTTAATGTTATTAATATTATTATTAATCATTTTTAAGTCAACTGTTTTAAATTTTGACTAATGATTTAAGTTGTTGTTTTCAATCACACATGCAAAATGCACGTCTGAGCCCCCGAATCTCCATTTTAAAGCCAAACAAATCGATATGTGCGTGTTAGCATCGGATCAGGTGACCACATGCAGTGGAAAGAAGGTCTCTTTTAGTGACTGTGCAGCTCTTTTTCACCTCATTTAGCTTGATGTTTTCTTGTAATTCAGATCATTTACTTCACAGCCGCCCTGATTCCAGCGACATCAGGCTGTTTTCTGCTTCCAGGCAACAAAACAGGACAAAAAAAAAACAAAAAAACACAAGCAGGAACTACAGAAGAAACATCGTACAGCGAGAGATTCACGTTATTTTTCTGTTATTTTTTTAACGCAGAGCTAAAAAGCAAAGTGAATAACGGACTTTACATTCATCAAATGAATAATAATGTTGTTTCACATCAGCTGGATGTTTAAAAAACCTGAAGGTTTGAAGAAAAATGTTCCTAACATATAGTGATGACACGTCATGGCTGTGTGTTTTCCAGGTTTTTGAGCACTTCTGATGCCCCCTGGTGGCCAAAAAAAAACAAAACAAAACATAGCTTTAAAGTAAATTTAGGCGCTGGCGCCTGCTGGTGTTTTAAAAACTTTGAATTTAATATTTTGTGAAGCACTATGTGTAAATGTTTTTATGTTTTATGTATTTATTTATTGATTTATTTTAGCTTTATTTTGAAATTCTCTGTTGAGACATTTTGTTTTCTTCCATTAGTTCCTGAACAATAAAAGTTTCACTTCATCAGGTCTCTTTATTTTTTCACGTTCTGTAATTTCTAATCTTTCTCGCTCAGTCAATGCCGTCTCACACACACACACACACACAGATATAATCACTTTGTGTCCCTCTGTCACCTTGTCTTTTGCCCCCTCCCTCTCAGACAGAGAGGTGGAGGTGGAGGTGGAGGAGTTGAGCAGCTAAAGCCCATCAAGGTGAAGGAGCTCCAGTCAATGAGTGAACGAGTTATGAGCCGACCGGCTGGGATCTGATCCAAACACGACCCAGAAAGAAAAGAAAAGAAAAAACAAAACAAAGCTTTACCTTGAAGGCTGTTTTCTTTTCGGATTTGCAGCCTCGAGGGGAGATAATATTTGCAAGAGGTAAGCAACTGTGAGGATTATCCGATTTAACAGCGAGCTAGATGAGCTCGGATGATTAATGGCAGGTTTGTTAGTTTGACTGAGTGGGAAACACACAGTCTGATCAAAGCCCACAGAACGATGAAGCTTTGTCTCGTATCCTCATGTGTTTGGCTCCCACAAGGATCTGTTACATAACATGGTGCCTGTCTGATGATTCCCATGTTAAATTAATGCATATATGTTTGTTCTAGCTCTTCCTGCTCCTTCCTTTAAACCTCAGGCCTCTTCCCTGTCCTGCCTCATCATGGTGGACCTGTTCGTGGACCGGGTCCTGGTGAAGAACAACAAAGACCAGGACGAGCTGGACACGGAGCGTGAGATCGTCCTGCGTCTGCAGAATCGCATCCTGATGCTCTTCTTTGCATCGGCTGCATGTGAGAGCTGCCAGCAGTTCGCTCCCACACTCGCAGACTTCTTCAAACGCTTGACGGATGAATCATACGTGGATCGTTCTGCTCAGCTGGTGCTCCTGTACATTAGGTACAACACACACACACACACTCACACACTCACACATGTGATGTTATCAACAGATGCATTGGCCTTGCAGCGGATGAAATTTATTCCCACAGTCCAAAACCTGATGTAGAGAACAAACTCCACCTTAAATTTAAACCTTTTTTGTGCAGAAACTGTGTGCACATGTGCACCTCTGTGTGTGTGTGTGTTTGTGTGTGTGTGTGTGACCTTTTTATATATATATTAATCCCATTCTCATCATTAAAAAGAATCAGTACAATACAGGGTGATTTTTACGACCTTGTATTCCTGTTTTGTGGGATCCAAATCCGAGTATAAACCGACAAATATCCGGATATTTTCTGTGTTTTTTGGAGTTTTTCTGTCTGTTTCACGTCTCACAGCAACATTTTTCATCCCCTTTTTTTCTTTCATCTGTCAGTTTGGACGAGTCAGAGGAAGAACAAGAAAGCTTCCTCAAAGAGCTGCCCAAAAGGTGCCTCTTCCTGGCCTACGAGGACCCCTACAGGAGGTGAGCGGGACTGACCCGCTAGTTGTGTGCACTACCTGCTGGAGGATGATTGTAATGTAAATACACCTAGCTGTGTAAATATATTAGTCCAGTGTGTGTGTGTGTGTCCACAGGGAGCTGGAGGCCATGTTTAACGTGGAGGAGCTGCCCACCGTGGTGGTGCTGCGACCCGACTGCTCCATCCTCACCTCCAACGCGGTGCAGGAGATCCTGGGCCTCGGACCGGACTGTTACCGGAACTGGCAGGAAGCGTCGGAGCTCATCGACAGGAACTTCATGATCAGCGAGGACTTCGACCAGAAACCGATGCGCAGCCTGAGCGACCCGGTGAGGAGGCTGAAGTACAAGGTGGAAGAAGACGAGAAGAAGAAGAAGAAGAGGAGAAAGGCCAGAGGCTGGGGTGGAGATGGAGATGAAGATGCAGAGGTGTAGGAGGATGGAGGAGGATCACCATGACGACGGAGGCCGAGAAACAACACGAGACTTTGGATTTCTTTAAAAAAAAAAAAGTTGTCGTGATGAGACTTTGTGATGTTCAGCCAAAATGAACCTTTTTCACAGCTGGATGTCAGACAAACACAAACATTTCTCATCCTGTTGATGAAGCTGCAACATCTATCTGATCTGACTGACTTTTGCTTTTTTATTTTCTATATATAAACATTTTTTACATTTCTATATGTTTGCATCAGCGCAAAACAAAGGCTGCGGCCCTGCAAACATGCAAACATGGCTCCGGTTTAACAGTATGTGAATATGCCAAGAACCAATAAAAATTAATGTAAAAAGACCGTCTAAAGGAATGTTGAACGCTGCTCTCCGTTGCTGACCTCAGCTCAGAAATATGTGTCTTTTAATGTCTTTAAATGCTGCCAAGATGCACAGTGAAGCCAGGTTTATGTCTGTCGGCCAAGTCTCACCATTAAGACTGGTTTTTATGACACCCAGGAGATCACTCAGATCCATTTCTCCACATCCAGTGACACAGCTCTGCAATGTTTTTTTTTATATCTTTATGTTATTACATGATCATTTGTACCGTCCAATCAAAACACACCATGCATAATCTGAAACCGATGAATTATTCAGCGCCATTAAAATAATTTTGTTAGTGACTGTTGTGCTCTGAGTGTTTATGAAGTCTGGCTCGACTTTTGCAGACTGCACAAGAAGCAATCAGAGCCATTCAAATGGAGCCAAGCAAAATTAAAGAAACTGGGCTCTTTTTTTTTCTCTCTCTCATATAATCAGTGATTTCCTTAAACTCGTCGTCTTTCACACTGAGGAGCGTGTTTAGCCTCCGCACGCTTCCTTCCTCTCACGCGTAAAACCGCGTGGATGCGTCTGGATCTTCATTTGCAACACTTCCTGATCTCTCAGCAGAGTTTTTCCTCCTTCTTCTTCTTCTTCTTCTTCTATCCTCTCAGTGACCTGAGTCTTAACTACACTGCATCCTGTCATTACTTTCCTTAAATGCATATTTTTTAATTTAAAGGCAGTGGAGTGTCTTTTTTTTTGCAGTAATGGCCGTAGATGCAGGAGCGGATAAGTGCATCTGCAGAGACGGATGATGAAACCAGAATGTCATCAGGTGTCCTCAAGGTGCGACCGGTTGATTGGTGGGTTTGATGTGCTGTGTAAATGGCATAGGGGGTGGGAGGGGGGTATTTCAAAGCGTCCAGTGTTACAGACAGATGGGCAAACAGGCAGCATTTCCCATCAGAGCGGCTCCAAACAAACAAAAAAAAAGCTCCTCCAAAAAGGTTAATGGAAATACCGCAAATGGTTGTGCTTGCGGGGGGGGGGGGGGGGGGGGGGGGGGGGGGGGGGGGGGGGGGGGGGGGGGGGGGGGG
>JAPZDV010000020.1:14546762-14559896 GCA_029814665.1 Acanthurus lineatus | reverse complement strand
TCTGCAGGCCTGCTGGGGGGGGGGGGGGGGTGTATCAGTGCAATATCAAAAACATGATATCAGATCAGACAACCACTGGGATTCTCCTTATTGCAATAATGTAAGATTGCAGCCAGCAATTATTGTCACTCTTGATGAATAAAAACATAGCCGGCTTACAAATTGACAATTAATGTTTTGTCTATAAATTGAAAAAAACAAAAGATGCTAAATGTTTCCCTTCAGTTGAAAAAAAACGATCGTTTGCAAAAACAGTTAAACACTTTTATTTAACCAACACCAGTTTGATTTTGAAATGAAATTTCTACGTAATACGTTAATAAGGCAAAGAGCTGCAGTGATGCGCGGACTTTACACCAGGGGGCGTTGTTGTGACGCGGCCGCTGGTTTCTCCTAAAGGGAGAGGAAGAAAAAATGACTTCCGGGTCGCGTCGGAAATACAACAAAATATGAGATGCCACAATGAAGACACTGTACGCTAAAGAAGGTTAGATTTGTTTCACTCACTGCTTCAACTTGTTAATTAATAACAGTTTTTTAAAAAATGAATCATGACGAAGGAGGCAGTTGACCACCGTTCTCAAAAAAGCAAACGGAGCTAGCGTGCTAACACAGCTACTTTCAGGTGGAGTAAAGTAAGTGATCTGTTGTTGCTGGTGAGTTTTCCACCAACACAAAGCAGAAATTACACATAAACTGATGATTAAGACATGCTGAAAAAAAAAATAGGACATGTTTAGAAAAGAGAAACTACCTTGTAAGCTAGCTAGCCTTTAGGTAAGAACTAAGCATAAGCTAGGTAAGCTAGCAGAGTGACAACGGGTTACTATAATATTCGATGAATCCTTCATATGACAAAAACAAAAGCATAAAAAGCATAAAACCCACGTATTTTGCAATCTGCAGCCAGCAATTTTTTTGAAATATTTGCTCTAAAAAAATGTAAAGAAGTGATCAAAAATCAAAATAGCTGCAAATTAATATTCTGTTAGCTGATGAACTGCTGTAATACTGCTGTGTAGCTTAGTGTTTTCCACGGGCTGATTGCATTATAGAGTTATGGTGATATGATTATGTGAAGTATTGTAGCTGAGCACAGTGATGGTCTGTTTAGTCACCATGCATGTTATCAATTCCTCTCTCTTGCAATTGCATCTAAAATAATCACACAATTTTAACTTTATATCACCAAATATAGATAATTATCTGTTTAAATATTTAAATATACAGTACAGTAGGAGAGGATAATATGGATTATTTTTCTATAAGGGGATGTTACTTTTATAAGTATGATATTAAAAAAGATTTAAGAGCCTGGGTACCAAAAAAAACCCGTCAGTGTACAAAACATCCATTCCTGTACAGGTGTGTGAATGTCTGACTCACAGCACCGTAGCATCTCCCTTTCATTTGTTTTTCTTCATTACATTTAGAAAAAGCACAACATTTGGAGGCCAGATGGGCTTTTCAATATGTACACAATAAATATAACCAGGCAGACATGCTGCTTTCGGTTAATCCAGAAAAACATTGAAACCCTGTGTGCGCATCAGAGAAAAGGTGATATAAAATGACCAGAAATATTCATGCGATACGTTCCGTCATCTTCTTGTTATGTACAATAGTCATCTCAACAGAAGAGCAGGGATGGTTTGTCTTGCCCTTTGCCAGTGATTTTCGTCTTGGAGATGTTTTGCTCATATTGTAGTAACAGGTTCTGCTGACACACATATCATATTTAGCACCAACAGGCAGGATGTCAAATACAGTGCAAAAGATCTCAATGCTGCGATGCACAAGGTTGTAGCTGCTTTAAATACACGTTTTGTGTTATTAACATGTTTCAAAAACACTTAATTTTCTTATGTTATGCTTCCAGTAAAGTATAATCTAGCCTAGATACAATTAATGGATTATTCAGTCATGTAAAATGCTGTAAGGCCTTTAAAAGCTTTCAGAAAAACACAACATTTTGTGCTTATTTCTCAAATTCTGCCTTTCGGTATCAGGTAGCATCACTTTGTTCGTACATTGCTGCAATTGTATTTGCGTCATATGTATTACATTAGCGATCAATTATGAATAATTAACCAACCCTGAGACAGTTTATTCCCCATCATATCTCACATATCAGAATCTACTACATCTACATCTTTTTGACTTTCAATGCAGCATTTCCTCGCTGTCATATTGTGAAAAAGCTTACATAAGGTTACACAATGGGTAGGGAGAAGTACCTTGACACCAACACCATTCCTGTCTAACTTGTCAAGACAAGATCTCTTCTTATTGAGAGAGGAAACAGAATCTGAGGTTCTCAGTTCTCTTTTTGTACAAAAATTCATTTTAAAGTTCAGCTAAAGTCAATAAAAAGCTTCAGCAGTTATTGCAAAGGTGTCTTTTTGTGTCAAAATGACAAACTTTTGAAAGACAGTCTGTTGATTGGTCTTATTCAGACTGTAAGCAAGTGAGGTTCAGCTGGTTCAGCTCAACTTAATGAGCCTCTGCAGCAGCACAAGGACCGAGGAGGCATTCAGCTTTTCATTTCCTTTTCAAGGATTTGCACTCGTCTTTGTGCTTGACGACCGTTGCAGATGAGTTTGAAGCTGCGAGGCAAATGAAAATAATAACCGATGAAGATGTCCAGTACATCTGAAACAAGAAGAATTACCATATCATTACATGGCACTTCAATAAGAAATAGCAACAATAACGATAACAATGTTAACTTACTGTGCACAAATAAGAGATTAATTTAGAGTCTGCAGAAAAGCAGAGTCTACTGTCAAACGAGGGTTTCTCCGGGCCTGGAAAAGTCTAACAGAGCTTTGAATTTAGTTTCCCTAAAAAAAAGCCCCAGAAGTTATGAAAAGATTTTCAATTATTTTTTAAAAGTTAATTTTTTTCTTATCTGCTGTAAACAATGAAGTTAGTTACCTGAAATGCTTTTGTGCCTTCACATCTTTAGAAAACACTGTCGCTACTGCTAGCAACAGAAGCTAAAAGGCTAATCTGCTTGTAATGAAAGTTACAGTTATTGTGTCTGTTTCACCTAAAACTTAAATTAAAAACTAATTTTTTTATTGATTAAGTCAATAAATCCATCCATCTTCTGTATGTTTCATAGTTCGACTAGAATCGTGAAACAGTTATTTAGCAATTTTTTGCAAAAAAGGTGAACATAATAATGATTGTGCTAATGATGTGATTAAAATAGCTGTCGCTTCTTAACCGACTAATCATTGCTGTATTCATCTGTATGCAAATGTAAACGAGTTGTAGCATTGCTGAACTTTGCCTCAGACTCAGTAAACACACAAACTGTCATCTAATACAAGGTGCTACATGTGACCTCAGAGGATACGAAGCTCCTCAGGTTGATTTAGATGTCTACAGTTTCTTATTTAGGATCCCCAGTGGAAGTACTGATGAGTGGAGAGTGACCTTTTCTGGACACATTAGCAAGATTTGTAGGTCTTGTAAGGGTTAAATGCTCATCTCTACCTCCAGAACTGGTCTAGCACAACAGACATTTGTAATACTGAGGCTCCTTCTCATTGATCAGGCTTCAAAAAATGCTTTTGCAGAAGACAAACACGTCTCTTATAACATTTTTCATTCACGAGTCGATCTGCTTATTAGATTTCCTTCACAAGTTGTTGAGTTAACGTCAAGTCCTGCCCACCTCTGACTACCCAGAAGGAGGGCTTTCTTTAAAATGTATTTTTTGCGAGACGTGACAGCTGTGGAGTTTTTTTTCCCTCATTACTTACACTGTCGAGCGTGGCAAAGAATGTGCAATTACAGAGACGAATAACTCTTTCAATGTGCGTATCGCTGTGTGAGTATTGAGTATAAACAAGTATTTAAGAAAAACTGCATTCCTAATCCTCTCTGTGAGGTTTTCTCTGCTCGCATGGCGACTTAAAAGCAACAGCTACTTTGCTTCAGACGCTATGATGATCAGGTAAAAAACAAAACAGTGATAAATGACCAAACATCCTTTTGAAAGATCCTGGAGATTCTCATATACCGAGAAAGTGCTTTAAGGGCACTAAGACGCGGTGTGCTTTTAACTCGGAGAGCATGCGGTGAGGGCAGGATTACGATCTTGATAAATACGTGAGGAAACTTATAAATGTTTAATCAACCTTCCTGCAGTCTTTAGAAGAGGCTCAGCTCTTTAGTGGAGAGGAAACCAAATGACTTTTCATGCCAAATCATCTGCCACACACAAGTAGAAGAGCATGAGAAGCCAGCAAAGGGTGTTTTTCTTTTAAAGCATGTTTGGCCTTCTATATAATATACATAAAATCTATTTTTGTATCTGTTGGTTTAACAGATATTTATCAAGAACGCTCTCTTGGCAGAGGAGAATGTGTGAAAACTGATGGCTAGCTTTAAAAAAAAAAAGTGGGTGACTTTGAGAATTACTTTTAAAACACGAACTGGATAAACCTGCAAGCAATCTCCTGCAGTAAAGACCCATAATGCGCTCAGGAGCATCTGACATGCAGTGAGGGCGATGATGCTCTGACCTTTGCCCTGAGTGTCGCCTGTGTTTCCTGCCTGCTACAAGCGAATGATTGACAGGGGGCGACACCTCCGTTCCCCAGAGTACGGCATCGACCAGACGAACATACAGGCTCTAAAAACCCCCGTAAGTGGCTTCGACTGCGGTATGTAGGCCTCAGCCCCCCCCATGGGAGCTGTGGAGGTCAGTGGTTTGAAATGTGCTCGCAGTCGCAGAGGGCAGTGAAGTGGCCGTTAAAAATCCTCTCTTGAGCCTCAAACGCATCATCGTCATTGACGAGAAAAATTCTCAACATTCTTGTTATTATTAAAAAAAAAAAAAAAAGGGTATTTCAGCCAATAAAGCTTTTTGCTCTTACTGTGCTGTCAGGAGTCTAATCGCCACAACTCTCCTCCACATCTCCTGATTGCTCTATCACACACACACACTCTCACACACTCACACACACACACATGCATGCACTCAAACACACACATTCACTCTTCCATTAGGAACATAACACTACAAGGCTGTTTTGTCACTTTGTGCTTCATAGCGGTTTGGCCTCAGGCACTGATCGCTCTCTGACCAGAAGAGGGGGGAGGTTACTCTCTCTCTCCCCCACTCCCTCTCTCTCCCTCTCCCTCTCTCTCTCTTTATCTGTTGATTTTATGGCCTCCACCTCCAACAGTGTGAATCTTTTGTACCTGACTTGATTTCACATCAGTTTGAATGATTTCCACCAGACTGACTTTAATGACTTTCAGGTATCATTTGCTTCCCGCAGCAGTGAGTCACTCAATTTTCTTTCTTATTTATTGCTTAAATTTCAAAGGTACCAAGACTGCACAGGAGTTGTTTGGCAGACTAAATGCTTTGTGTTTTTCTTTTTTTTTTCTCTCTAAAAAATTGTGAAAATGCCTATTACGATTTCCCAGAGCCTCAGGTGAAATTGCTTGTTTTGTCTGACCGACACTTCCAACCCCACTGATATTAAATTCACACTGAAAGCAACATATTCTCACATTTTAGACGCTAGAACCAGCAAATATTTGACAATTTCCCTCATAAATGATTTAAAACCCCTAAAGCCCGACGGTGTCTGTCATTATTACCTCACGTTGTGAAGCCAAACAAGATTCAAACCCTCGTAACTTTATTTAAAGTTCCAACAGAGATCTGAAAGTTTCAAAAAGATATCAAATATGTCGGAGTGAAGTTACTGTAAACTGATGCACAAAACACCAAGAATGTTTCTATTTGATTACAGGAAATGGTGCTGTTATATATAAAAAAACTCCTGTTTGACTGTTTCGCTCAGTGTAAATATCATAAAGCTTTAAAAATGAGAAATAAAACAAGCTGCAAGGTCATTTCAACAATCACAAAGCAGCTCAATGGGACTTCAGTTCTTTATGAGTTCAGATTCTTTGTCACTGCTAACAGTGTTTGTACACATAAACATAGTTTGTATATAGGAGTTGTACTGTGTATACTGTATGTGTACAGTGTGGCTTTGTGTATGTATGAATGTACATGCATGTGTGTGTGTGTGTGTGTGTGTGTGTGTAATTTATTTCACTCCAGGCCCGCTGCTACTCACACACTCTCACTTAGAGACTGCTGCTGCTCCAAGTAGGCCGGCCGGTGGCCCGGGGCTGGA
Source organism: Acanthurus lineatus (assembly GCA_029814665.1). NCBI lineage: Eukaryota > Metazoa > Chordata > Actinopteri > Acanthuriformes > Acanthuridae > Acanthurus > Acanthurus lineatus. Next base: position 14,553,720 of record JAPZDV010000020.1, on the reverse strand, counting down.
TTTTGGTTACAGGCAGAGAGCATGGTGCTGCGAACAGGGGGACTCTGGGTGTGTGGCTTTGTCAAGGCCCATCAGCATCCTTGCTCTACTTACTCTGGATCAACACTTAAGGGTGTGTGTGTGTTGTAGTGTGTGTGTGTGTGTGTGTCGTAGTGTGTGTGTGTTAGAGAGAGAGAGAGCAAGAGAGAGCATTGGGGTTACAAGCACAAGAACATGCTGCCATAAGGGTTTTGGGTGAGATGAGATGTATTGTGTGTGTGTGTGTGTGTGTGTGTCAGTGTGTGTGTGTGTGTGTGTGTGTGTGTGTGTGTGTGTCAGTGTGTGTGTGTGTGTGATGAAAAATACTCACTCTGTTGAGTCTTTTATGTACTATGTTTAGTCTGAGTGTGTGTGTTCATGTGTGTGTCGTGGTGGTCCTGGGGCCTTTGTTACAGTCTTGTTGGTTCAGTGGACTTAAAGAAGGCAGAGGTTTCTCATCTCTTTCTTGTGTGTGTGTGTCTATGTGTGTGTGTGTGTCGGTGTGTGTTTGCATGTGTGTGTGTGTGTGTGTGTGTGCGCAGGCCCTGCATGAGCGCAAGTCTTTAAATGCATGTTGGACATTTGTTGAGGAGTGACCTAAATCTGTCTGCCATCATTACCTAACAAGAAGACGGAGAGAAAAGCAAGTTGCAATTAAACACACACACACAGACACACACACACACACATATGCACACACTCACACACACACAGGAGAGCTCTCACACTGCAGCAGCAGCAGCAGCAGCAGATTGGAAAGCTCAGCAGTGGAAAAAAAAAGCATAAATGTGATGGCGTGCATGATGCGGTTCGGCCCCGGTCCTCCCGTCTGTCCAGGGCCAAGAGTTCAGGCTATATTAAGGAGTCGTGTTACCGCTGTTCGCTCGCAGCTCGTCCGCCTGCGTCCCGTATGTTCCTCGTAAAAAAAAAAAAAAAAACACTCCACGGTGCAGCTTTGGCCTCTGATCACCTGCGTCTCCGCTCTGCTATTTACCTTGTTACCCCTGCAGGAGGAGAGATCCTCCCCACAGCATCATTTATTTAGGATTACTGAAAAGTGGCCTAAGCTATCAGCCTGACTCTGTGTGTGTGTGTGTGTGTCTAAGTGTGTGTGTGTGTCTAAGTGTGTGTGTGTTTGGTATTATGTGTGTATGTGAAGGGGTGCAAAGATTAAGACTCTTTTATGGGTCAGCAGCCGCTGTTGCTTCTAGCTAATTACGGACCTCAAACACGTACTCACACTCACACACACACACACACTTCCACTCACACACAAACACACACACACACACACACACCCAGCATATCTCCCCGCTCGCTCGCTCTCATGCTCCCTCAGACTGCACTGTGCTATCACCATGGTAACAGCAGATTGAGGGGGACTTTTCGCTGCAACGATTGCTCAATTGTTATCTCTTTTTCTCTCTCTTTTTTCCTCTCCGTCCGTCCGTCCGTCTCTCTTTTATTTCGTCCTCCTGCTGTGTTTTCTCACGTGCACCCATTCATCTTAAGTGTGTGTGTGTGTGTGTGTGTGTTGTGGACCATCTAGCACATGCAGACACACACACACACACATTGCTGTGCACATGATGCGAGGCTGCAGTCTCACACTCCTGCTGCTCCTTCCTCAGGCTCTCCTATCGCGGCTGGTGGTGTGACGTCCTAACTCTTCCTGCCCAGCATGGCTGTGTCACTGTGGTTCCTGGCGGTGTGTGTGCTCGCCCTCGCTCACGCCCCCCCCTCCACTCAAGGTAAGTAAAAACGTCACGGCATCGAGGTAGCATCGTGTTGCTCCTGACACCCCGATCAGCGAGGTGAATCATGGGAGCAACAGATTTGCGTGACTCAAATGTAAGTCACAGTTTTTTTGCAAGTGAGCGAAGCCGTCACAGAAAGTGGAAGCAAAGCCCCCCCCCCGCCTGTACGAGAAAATGCAAAGTCATCTTGGCCAAGAAAGTCTGTGACCTACATAAACGTGAGCTTTCCAAAACATTTGAAGCGTGCAGCTCGCCAAAAGGCAGCGTTTCATGAGCCGCCTGCAGCTCCTGCTTAATAAAAAATCACACATTCAGCACCGCGGACAGTTACAGCACATCAGAGGCCTAAAGACGGCGGCGACATGTCTGCTTCAAACGCGGCTTTAATCCTGACGCAACAAAAATACACTTCATGTGTTCACAACGCCGAAGCTGATGTGAACAGCTGGATTAATGTGATTTTCTCCAACAACCTACGTGGATTAAAAATAACAGAAGTGACACGGTGAAGCCCAGCGTTTGAGAAGGTGGGAGAAGGAAATCTTCTACGTGTCACATTGTGTTTAGCAAACATCACGCAGCTCGTCTTGTAAGCTTTACCCCCCCACATGTTGTGATGAACCTACGCACAACATCACACGTGACATGTAGGTGTCACAGCGTCTGAGCTGCTGTGTGATTCATGTCGTTTGCATCTGGGAAACCTCGGCACGCGAGGTGTTAGCGATGCAAAAATGTTTGCTAACCACGTTGTTTACATGATGTTTACATGACATCTGTTGTAACTGGGGGAATAAATTTTATCGCTGTACCTTTCAGTCATATTGCAGCACTGAATGAATAAAGAAAACAGATTTTTTAAATGTGGAGTTATTCTTTTACTTTGAAAGGTCCTTTCAGGAAACAGTGGGAGTATGATGATGTCTCAGCTGAAGCTTTTAGACAACAAATGATTGAAAACCCATAGAAGGGATTAAAAGTCAGAATATCTCAGACTTTGCAGTGTGACGGTTGATGGCAGTGTTGTCCTCTGTCACTTTTTACGATAACGAAACAACTCAAAGATGAATTTTTGCACAGACCTTTTACAAACCCCAAAGGACAAATCTTCATAACTTTCTCTGACTTCACCTTCAGCACCGACGTGAAGTTGACATTTGTGCCCAGCAGTGAAATATCACAACAACTGCTGTAAAAACTGCTATGAAATTCGTTAAATATGAAGCCTAGCATCAGTTTGTTAGCATTGTCACAGTTTAGCTCAAAGTTTTACACTTGTATAAGGACTATGGAGCTGCTGGCCCTTTGAATAAATGAGAAATGAAATGAATGCGGGTCATTTTTGAACCCTGTTGTGCATAAGAAGAGGTTAACGTAGTTGCAGAGTGCTAGCATGGCTGCAGCACTAAGTGTTGTTTGACACACGCCCCTTGTGAGTCCCCCCAAGTGTTTTCACTGTTCATCTTCATACAAGCTGCTAGAAAAATCACATTAGAGATAAAAATGACTATAACACAACTGGATTTAAGCTCATTGCTGTTTGAAGAAAAAGTAAATGCTAACTGTTCTTAATTTGTTTTTTTCCCCTTTCTTCATCCCAAACTCTCCACCTCATCTTATCACCCTCCACCCCCCCCTCTGTGAGCAGCCATGTCCCGGGCTGCGATGCCGTTCGGGCTGCTGCGCAGGGAGCTGGCGTGTGAAGGTTACCCCATTGAGCTGCGCTGCCCAGGAAGCGACGTGGTCATGGTGGAGACCGCCAACTACGGACGCACCGACGACAAGATCTGTGACGCAGACCCCTTCCAGATGGAGAACACACAGTGCTACCTCCCCGACGCACTGAAGATTATGGCCCAGAGGTGTGTGTTTGTGCCGGAGTCGAGCCGTAACGTCGTTCTTGTGCTTGTTTGAGCATGTGCAAACATTCTGGACGCAGTCAAACCGATCGATGAGAACATATACTGTTTCAAACATACAGTGTGTGTGTGTGTAAGTGTGTGTTTGTGTGTGTGCACGACACACGTGGATTCATGGCAGAGGAAACGTTAGACAAAGCCAATGCTTGTGTTGTAAGTCATGTGTGTGTGTGTGTGTGTGTGTGTGTGTGTAATCTCTCCAGCTGGGTCTGAGTGCCTGGCTGCACCATTAGCTGTGAACTCAGCAGTGTTTTCCTAGAAGAACTGATCAATATTCAGCCAGAGAGAGAGGGGGGGGGGCAGACAAATGGAGTGTCCTTTGCTTCCCCTTTCCTGTCTGTTAATCACTCTCCTCCTCTTCTTTGTTTTCTCATTCTGTCATCCATCCATCCATCCATCCATCCATCCATCCATCCATCCATCCATCCGTCCACCTGTCGGCCGTCTGCAGGTGTAACAACAGGACTCAGTGTGTGGTGGTCGCGGGGGTCGATGTGTTTCCGGACCCCTGTCCTGGAACATACAAGTACCTGGAGATCCAGTATGAGTGCGTCCCTTACAGTGAGTACACGTGTTGCACACATGAACACACACATGAACACACACATGAACACACACACACATACGGACATGTTTACACTGGAACATGGGCATGTGCATGCGACAACCACAGAGACTTAACCTGTTTTCTGTCAAGCTACGTTTCAGGTTTAAGGTGTTTTTTTTTTTTTTGTTCTTATAACCTCTGATGTCGACTGTATCCCTGAGAGATTGATGGATAGAACTTTTTTTATTTTCTCAGGGAGGGTGTGTGTGTGTGTATGTGTGTGTGTGTTTTTTGTGCATGTGTGTGTGTGAAATACAAAAAAAAAAAAAAAGAAAGTTGGCTGCAGAAAGAAGTGCAGGAGATTGGAGGGAAACTAGTGCATTTGCATACTGTATGTCGTCTGTGTGTGTGTGTGTTTGCGTGTGTGTGTGTGAGTGTGTGTGTGCGTGCGTGTGTGTGTGTGTGAGCACGGATGCACCTTTTTTTTGGCGTGCATGTGTGTGTGTTTTTTCTTTTTCAGATTTTACGCCACAGGAGTTGCTCTCTTTTCTCCACAGGAGCCTGATTGAGGGAAGGAGAGATCGGGAGGGAGGGATGGAGGGTGGTGGGGGAGGGATGGAGGTTTGGGGGAGGGAAGCGGGGGGAGGATGGATGGAGGGGAGTTTGCTGGGACTCTTTTGTGCTTCTTCTTCTTCTTCTTTCTTTCTTTCTTTCTTTCTTTCTTTTATGTGAACTATAATGTTTGTGGTGAATGAATGAGATCCAAAGTCTTTATCTGTGCAATTCTTTCTTTCTTTCCCCCTTTTATTATTTTTTCCTTTCTTTCTTTGTTTTCTCGATTATTTTCTCGCTTCCTGTTCTTTCTTTCCTTTCTCTTTTTTGCTTGCTTTCTTGCTTCTCTTTACTTCCCTTCTTTTCACCCTCTGACTTCTCTTTCTTTCTCTCCCTCTTTTTTTTCCTATGCTTGAGTAGAAGTGGACCAAAAAGGTAAAGACAAAACATTGTAGCATCTTGATCTCTCCTTTCCCCCGACCCACCTTTTTTCTCTCCTTCTCTTCCTCTCTCCTACCATCTCTCTCTTCCTCCTACCCTAGGACGTTGTTTCGTAGTCATGCTGGATGTTGCCCCCCTTTTTTCATTTCCTTCTTGGTTATTATTTTTTTTCCTCCTCCTCCTCCCCCCCTCCTCCATTTTATCCATCTCCTGCTGTATGGAAACTCGTCCTTTTATCCAATTTTATCCAGGTTCTGCACTTAGTCTTTCTTCCTCTTTTCTGTCATTCTCTCTCTCTTTTTCTATCTTTCTTTCTTCTTCTTCTTCTTCTCTGGTCTTTCTGTGCACAAACAAACCTTAAACACACACATAAACACAATAACACACACAAACATGAACACAATCTTTGCTCTTCTGCTTTATTTCCTTTTCACACACAAGCACCTTTCTTTCTTTCTTTCCCTCTTTCTCTCTTTCCTTCTCTCTCTCTCTTGCAATCCTTCCTTCTTGTCCGATCATCCTCTTCATGCTTATTTTCCCTTTTCTTCCCTTATAGGAAGAGCCCCTTATTTGTCTTCATAGGAAAAATAAGACCAAATGTGTGTGATTATACAGTTTATCTGTCTGGATGTGTGCTTACCAAGCACTGCTTATGTGTGTGTGAGTGTGTGTGCATGCCTATTTGCATGCCAGTGTGAGACTGTACAGTAAACATATGTGTGTCCATTCAGTTATTGACATGTGGGTGGACCAATCGTTGTGTCCGGCGTAAACTAACCTGCCCTCTCATTCACTTTAAGGCAATATTTAGCCCCGCCTTCTGCGTCCCTGATTCTACCTCACACTCTTTTTTCACTCTTTTTGCACTAACCAACACACACACACACACCTACACACACACATACAAAGCACATAAATACACTCACACACCTTTCATTGCAGTGTCCCTGTTGTATTACTCACCACACACACACACTAACAGTGTGTGTTTTTTTTCAACACTCTTGTGTCTCTTCTGTTGCTCGCCTCTCGAGATCAGCACAGGTGTTTTAAATCTTTCTCTCTCTTTCTCTTCATTCTTTTTTTTTTCTTCTTGCTGCATCAAATGCATCTAATCCGATCCATTTTTCATGCATCGATCCATTTTCTCTCCGCACCTGCCTCCGCTACCTTTCCACTCTTTTCCCTCCCTTCCTCACTTCCTTCCTTCCTTCCTTCCTTTCCTCCTCTTCTTCCTCTTCCTTCCCTTCTTTCTCACATCCTGCTGTCTTCCCCCCCCCCTTTTCAAACTCCCATCCTCCAGTTTTCGTGTGTCCCGGCTCACTGCTCAGCATCCAGCCGGCCTCCTCCCTCCTGGAGGCGGAGCATCAGTCGGGGGCGTGGTGTAAGGACCCGCTGCAGGCCGGTGACAGGCTCTACGTCATGCCGTGGACTCCGTACAGGACGGAGGTGCTGTATGAGTACGCCTCCTGGGACGACTACCGCCAGAACAGAGTCACCACCACCTACAAGTGAGTGACGCCTGCGATCACCGCGAATCCGGCTGGGTCGATTCGTTTTAAAGTTACATGTGGACAGAGTTGGGGAGTAATGGATTACATGTAACGGCGTTACGTATTTAAAATACAAAATAAGAGTAACTATAACTTCCGTTATAGTTACAATTGAAATTGGTGTATTTTGAATACAGTTACTTTCTTTAAAAACGGATTACTTGTAGGGAT
>JAPZDV010000020.1:14526641-14543282 GCA_029814665.1 Acanthurus lineatus | reverse complement strand
AAATATTTGACATTACACACACACACACACACATACACACCCCTCCGCCCTCACCCACAGATTAAGAGCGGAGAGAACGCGGCCAACATCGCCGGGGAGCTGGTCAATCTGACGCGTGGGCGGATCTACGCCGGTGATGTCAGCATGTCCGTCAGGCTAATTGAGCAGCTATTGGACATCTTGGACTCGCAGCTGCAGGCCTTGAGACCGGCCAATAAAGAGTCGGCGGCGCGCAATTACAACAAGGTAAATGGTTCCTGTTGTCAGAGCAGATGTTCCTGACCTTTTCCTGGAAACGAGAGCGGAAATGTCACTAATAATGATTCTAACAATAGATGTGTTTTTTGTTTTTTTTACCTCTTTTCAGCTGCAGAAGAGGGAACGCACATGCAGAGCTTACGTTCAGGTGAGTCAGACAGACAGGTGGACAGACAGGTGAACGGATCTTTGTGAGAAACAGGATGAAAAACGGCGTGTTTCTCTCCGTCAGGCGGTCGTTCAGACGGTCGATAACCTGCTGGGTCCTGAGGCTTTGGTGTCTTGGGCGGATATGAGTGGCGTGGATCAGTCGCGCTCAGCGTCGCTGCTGTTGGACGCGGTGGAAAAAGGAGCGTTTCTATTGGCTAACAATCTCTACGAAGGCCGTTTCAGTGACAGGGCACCAAATGTTGGTGCGTGGTTCTCCTTTATTTTACTGATTTTTCTCCACACGTCGATGAAATGAGCAGTTAAGCTGAGTTTTGATGCATGTGTGTGTGTTTGTGCGCAGATCTGGAGGTGTATGTGCTAAACACGGAGGCGGACATACAGGACCTGACGTTTCCTCACTCCTACGACAGCGACAGCATCCTGCAGATATCAGCACTCGCTCTGCAACAGTACAGCAACAACGGTGTGTGTGTGGCAAAACACCAGAACTTACCAGCAGAACGGTGAAAGCTCAGTGTTGTAGAACAAATTTGACTGAGGTGGTAAAATAAAGGAAGAACGAATAGTTGTGAAAGAACATAAAACATTAAAACCATAAGATGTAGATGCAGAACTGTCTCCTCTTGGATAAATAATAAAAAAAGCAGGAGTTTCATGTCTCTGTCTGCTGTGTTTTTTGTCTCTGCAGGTCAGGTGAAGTTGGTTCTCACCCTCTACAAGAACCTGGGCTCCTTCCTCACCACCCAGAACTCCACCCTGCGCCTGGGCCTGGGGCTGAGCCAGGGGTCCGAGGCCAGACGTCGGAGCCTGGTGGTCAACTCCCACGTCATCTCTGCGTCGGTGCACAGAGGATCCAACAGGGTTTACCTCTCCGAGCCGGTGATCTTCACTCTGAGGCACCTGCAGGTTCGTCCAGACGGATGTTCGGATCCTCTTCAATCTGCTTCCTGAGTGGTTTTTTTTAAACCGGCACTAATCTGTTGTTTTGGTGTGTGTTTCGTCGCCACAGCTGGAGAACCACTTCGGCCCGAACTGCTCCTTCTGGAACGCATCGGGGGTTTCTGGGAGCGGCAGGTGGTCCACGCAGGGCTGCCGCCTGTTACACACCAACAACACACACACTACCTGCGCCTGCAACCACCTGTCCAGCTACGCGGTCCTCATGACGTATCAGCAGCCTGCTGTGAGCACACACACACACACACACACACACACACACAAACAGCAGCAGACAGAAAGCAGACTGACGGCTTCTGTGTGATTTTTTTGGTTTTAATTTTGCTCAATTTGTGTGAAGCATCTTTGCTTTGATGCACAAGATAACGAAAACGAAGGAAAATTTTGTCTTTTTAGTGCTTTTAAACGTGAACTTCATGAATCTGGCTCCATCTTCGGCTGCCAAAGGCTCCCTAACACCAACCTAACGCACCCATTTCCTGTCGCACAGTTGGATTTCACTCCCACTGTGCTCTCCAGAATGTTGTTTAAAAACCAGGCGCAGAGGGGGCTGATGATTATGGGTTCCAGCTGCAAAGAGCGAGAGTTTTGAATGCTGCGGGGTATTTTGTCTCGCCATGAAATTGAATTAAGTGTTTCTCTGCAAGATGTTCTCTTTGTTAGGTGTGGTTTTATTCATTTCAATGGATGTTATGTAACACGCGGGGTTACACAACCAGAGGCGAAGACACATGACAGGAGAGCTTCACGCCAGCTAAACACACTCGTATACGCTCGCAAACCCGCAGCAGCACATGTTCACACACTCGTCTTCTCTCCTCCTCATCATCAGTTTGGAGTCGGCGTGGAGGAGCTTCTCGTCTACGTGGTTTCCTGGGTTGGAATCTCCGTTGCACTGGTGTGTTTGGCCACCTGCCTTACCACCTTGTGCTGCCAGGGGGCGCCGTGGCACACAGACCACAGCACCATCCACTGCAACCTGTGGGCCAACCTGCTGGTCACTGAGCTGCTCTTCCTCGTTGGTGCCAACAAAACGCAATACACAGTGAGTGTTTTGATGGAGGATACAAAAGAGAAAATATGAACACTTTTGCATTTTTAAACATTTTGCAAAAGATTTCTTTCTTTTTTTATCCACATTTTCAGGTTGTGTGCTCCATCATCGCCGGCCTGCTGCACTTCTCGCTGCTCTCCGTGTTTTGCTGGTTGTGTCTGGAGGGTCTTGAACTCTACCTGCTGCAGAGGGAGGTGTTTGAGGGTCGTAACTCCAGGAGGAAGTACTTCTACCTGTGTGGTTACTCCATCCCCGGGCTGGTGGTCGCCGTGTCCGCAGCCATCGACTTCAGAGGCTACGGCTCAAAAACTGCGTAAGTTGCCTCGTGTGTGTTTAATTTTCCAACATCTTTACGTTTTACTTTCGGCTCAGACTGATTTATTTTACTGTGTGATGGTTTGTGTGTGTGTGTGTAGATGCTGGCTGCGAACAGACAACTACTTCATCTGGAGTTTCCTCGGACCCGTCGCCGTCATCATCACGGTGAGAGTTCTTTAATTTCATGATTTTATTTTTTTCCTGTTTCTTGTGATGCTGAGTGTTTTTTTTAATGAATGGACGGATTTAAACGTGCTGTTTCGCTCTTTTGGACTCAGTTGAACCTGGTCGTCCTGGTGATGACTCTGCACAAGATGCACAGCACCGCCGCTTTGAAGCCAGACTCCAGTCGTCATGACAACCTGAGGTGCGTTCAGTGTCTCATCACGCCGGTCTGTTGGTGGAAACGATGTGTAGCTCCTTTTGTGTTTCAGCAGTTTGGCTCTGATCAAACAATTAGAAAAAAAACCCAGCTAGGATTAAATTTATGAACTGAAAAAGAGCTTATTTCGATAAAAACTCCTCACCTTCCTTTTGCATGTTCATTCATTCAATATTATCATGTTTTCTATGTTTTATATTTGCAGTGTTTTGCTCTGTTCCACTGAGATTTTACAGTGTGAGCATCTGATTAAACCTGATGTAAAAAAATAAATAACAGGAAAACAAAAAAAAGGAGTTTGAAGGTGAATTTCTCCTGAAACTGGGAGCAGTTTGTTATATCTGAATAATCTAATCTCCACCTTGAGATTAATTGAAATATTTAAGAGTTATCATAGCAGAGACAGGAGGTCGGTGTAAACTGCTGAAACTCATGTAATGTGTTTTTTTTAAAATTCTTAATGAAGCTCCAGCATTTTGTAAAACAGCAGCATTTTGAATAGTTCATGTCGAGTGTTTGTAGCTTTAGTAAAGTGCACTGCGGCAGTCTGTATGGCCTTTATATCCTTTTTTTAAATAAGTAAGTAAAGGTCAAACTATTGCAAAGCTGTATAAATGAAAAATAGAGGGGAAAAACTGCACAAGTGGGAAAAAAGAGCTTTGTTTGGAACAGCAAAAGCTTTTTGTTTCAGTTTTTTTTTTATCTCAATTTATACTCAGGAGCTTCAAGGTTCTGGATGTGTCGGCCTTTTACAAACTTATTGGTTATTAATTGTGATTAAATATTACCAACTCTCTTTTTGTCAGTGCTGAGCTGTAAATTAATAGTACAGTTGTTTCTCCTCTGTGCTGTTTAAATCAAAGGGACCTGAAAAAAAAAATCAGAGCAGCAGATTTAGGTGGTTTCTGTTTGTCACATTTTGAATGAACCCGTGTGTCCCGTGTCCTCCGGTGTCTGCAGAGCGTGGGCGGTGGGATCTCTGACGCTGCTCTTCCTGCAGAGCGTCACCTGGTCCTCAGGCCTGATGTTCTTGTCTGCTCCGTCCCTCCTCCTGGCTTACCTCTTCTCCTCCCTCAACACCGCCCAGGCCCTCCTCATCACCATACTGCACTGCACGCTCTCCAGGAAGGTCCGTATTTTATCTCACGGAAGTTCGTGTGATATCTACAAAGAAGTACAAACACAAAATGTATCTCATTTAAACAACTGAGGTCTTTGCACAAAGTAACACACAGTTTAACAGCAGTGCCTGGAATAACAAGAGGTTAACAGAATGTATCGCAGAAATAACTACGTACGAAAAAAATATTGCATAACATATTTACTGCAGTTTATAATGTAAATCAATTATATAAAGCTTAATAATGAAGGAAATTATGTAATTCACGCCTGACATTGACTCACAACTTCCTTAAAAGTCCGGAAAGCAATCCGGATGTCACCAATCCGGAGTTTACCAATCCGAAACTGACGGGCTGCAGGTCTCATCCAAACTAATCAAGTCTCATTGCTCTTAAAGGGACAGTGTCACTTCATAACTTAAAGGCAGGTTACAATAATTGAATAATCCTGTTACCAGCCATGTAAAAAAGAAATGTGTCAAGTTAAAAAGTTGAAATAATAGTAAATAATAAATAATAGTTGTGTCTAAATAATCTAAAGACAATTTAAAAAAAAATTTCCTGCATCATCAGGCCTTCCTTCATTCCGTCTTTGGATTGTTGTGCTAAAGTCTAACTGCAAGAATCTCTGTTGAAACGTCATCACTGATTTGTTTATACATTACCTGCAGGGTCAGAAGGATTATGGGAGATGCCTGCGTCTCTCGCAGTGTTGCGTCACTTCCTCCTCCAGCTCTCCGGACTCAGTTAAAGGCGCCGCCCTGCGATCCAACAGCCGCTACACCAGCAGCCAGAGTCGGAGAGCGACGGCTAACAGACAGGTACGTTGTGATAAAACTGGACCTCTGAGTCCTTCTTCCTCGCTGTCTGACTCAGTTCTTACTGTGTGTGAAACGTTTCTGTTCCAGAGTCGAATCAGGAGGATGTGGAACGACACCGTTCGTAGACAGACCGAATCCTCCTTCATCGCTGCCGACGTCAACAACACCCCGACTCTAAACCGCGGTGAAGATCACTGCTTTCTTGTTTTCTTTTAAATGTCACCGTTGCCTCCTCTGTCGTTTAAGAATTTTAAAAATTTGTTCCTTCCGCTCCTCAGCTGCTCTGGGGAACCATTTTCTTACTAATCCAGTGTTGCAAACTCATGCCGGAGCTTCTCCGTATGACACGATGCTTGCTCAGGGGTACAGTCAACCCTTCACATCCACAGGTATGCGTCATCACAACTTCCTGTCTGTGATTCCTTCACAGCTCACTTACTCTCCCTTTATATGTTAGTTTCTTTTATTGTCCTTTTTACTTGTGTGTACTTGCTGTACTTTGCAAAACCCTGATTAATGTTCATGTGAGGCTGCACTGATATCAATACTGGAAAGTTTTTAAGATCCATTGATGTATATTAGCAAAGTTTTATCTTCGAAATTTCTCTATCCATGAAAAAACAATGTTGATCTGTAACGTAAGTGGGCCTTAAATGACCTTTTGCTCAGTACAGATTGGGATTTTTCTGTTTCTGTTCCTTACGAATGTTTGGAACTAAAGCTTCTAAAAAGTGTTTCATTTTTCTGTTCTGTTTTTCAGTTTTTGACGTTGAAATGTTTGTCTTTTTAAATGTTTTTTTGACACTCTCCTTTCTGTCTCTCTGTTCTTACGTGGACCAGTAGGAACCTTCAGAAACAAGCAGAGTATGAGCCCTCTTTTATTGTTGCTCACTCAAACCATTGAGCGACACTTCCTGTGCTTCAAGTCATAGATTATCCGTGCACATTACACACAGTAATAATTCATAAAAACCATGACAACATAACATACATCTCCTCCATGTGGCTACATGACCAAAAACATTTCATCAGTGAATATTATCCAAATTTTGTTGAGAAGTAGGCAAATTAACCCGAAACTCTGCTCATTCATTCACACGTTCACTCACGTAAATCTTTCATGTGAGTGTTTTATCCCTGTTTGCTGACTGTTTCCTGCTTCTTCCAACAGAGGGCGGAGTGTCCCAGAGCCAGGAGTCCTGTGGGCTGGACAGTGTGTGTCTAAATGGAGGCTACACCCCCAACACCTTCACCCTGCACGGTCTGGGGACCACGCCCGGATCCCGAGCTGGAGTGGTGGGCAGCACTGACCTTCTGAGGGAGGGAGGAGTTGGGATGGGAGGGGATGACATCTCCCCAGCTCTCCTCACCCCCCACGGGGCCTCAGATCTGAGCAGCAATGCCGGAATTCGTCGCAACCTGTCTGATGCAGCGGCGCTGGAGAAGATGATCATCTCAGAGCTGGTGCAGAGCAACCTGAGGCCCTCGGTTCCCATGCCGGTTCCTCCCGAGCGCTACGGGAGCCTGGCGAGGCCTCACCATCACGACAGGGCGGCTCTCGCTCACACTGCCACTTTAACCCGACACGCACAGCCACCTCAAGAGGGCTGGGCTGCCACCATGCAGCCGAACCCACGCCACAACGCACAAGAGGGCTGGCCGCACACGAGGCACAACGCACAGGAGGCCGAGACGCATTCCACAACACGGGGGCAAGAGCACGCCACCACGCCACGATTACAAGATGGCTGGTCACACTCGCGTGTTTCTGCAGATTCTGAGTCCCGCGAGCTTCTTAAAGAAGGGGACAGGTCTCTGCAAGGCACCCTGGGACGCCGCGGGCTGCAGGACAGGCAGCAAGCTCGTCCTCCCGACGTTCAGGCTCGACCTTACTCCACCCTCAGCCGAACCCCCGGTACTCTGTCCCGCCACCGCAACACGGGGGAGCCGGGCGGGGTGACGGACAGAGACAGGGAGAGGGACAAAGAAAGGGAGAGGGAGAGGGAGCGGTACCGGGACAGGCCCCTCCCACCTCCTCCTCCTCCTCCCCCACAGGAGTCCGAGCCCCTGTACAAGGCTCTGGAGGAGCCGCTGCTGATGAAACAGAGGGAGGGAGGCGTGGAGACGTGGAGGAGCGGCCTGGACCGAGAGAAGGACGAGACGTTATTCCTAAAAAGAGACGGCATGATGGACGAATGGAGGGGAGGAACCGAGAGGGGCAGGGACGAGTCTTTTACCTCGCAGAAGAGGGACGGAGAGATGGACGAGTGGAGAGGTGGGATGGAGAGGGGGAGGGAGGAATCTCACATGCTGGAGAAGAGAGGGGGCAGGATGGAGGTTTGGCGAGGAGGAGCAGAGGCGGAGCAGGAGGAGACTTTTATAACTCAGAAGAAAGATTTTGGGATCGATGGATGGCGAGGCGGGATGGAGAGAGAGAAAGATGAATCCTTGTTTTTAAAGGACAGAGATGGATGGAGGGCAGGGATTGAACGAGAGAATGAGAAACAGAAGGATAGAGCGCTGGATGTGTGGAGGGGAGGGGTGGACGTCGACAGGGAGGAGTCCTTCCTGTTTGAGAGCAAAGAAGGAGGTCTGGATGCGAGGAAAAGAGGATCTCTTCGTTACCACGGCGAACGAGAGGACTCTGACGGCTTCGCTCTGCCTCTGACCCCCGACCTCGACCTCGACCCTGACTCCTCACCTATTTACGCCCGCGATTCAAACCCCTCCCCACTCTATCCCGGTGACCGCCGCTCGCCGCCGCTCAGCATCTTCCCTCGAAGCTCCCCCCCTACAAATATCTTCGCTCCCCGAGACACCAACTCCCCACCGAACAATCTCTACTCCCGCCACTCCCCCCAGGTGTACAGCCGAAGCAGCTCCCCTCCCCGCTTCTACACCCGCACCTCCCCTCCGACCCTCTCGTACCCCGACAGCAGCCCGGAAGGTCCGGAGGAGGTCAGCCCCACCGGTCAGACCCAGCGACCCGCCCTGGAACTTCCTTACAGCCTGGGGCGACCCCCGCTGGGCCCTCGGCCCAATCACCTGCAGACCTTCTACCAGCCGCCGCCGCTGGCGTCCAACGGGGAGGCAGTGTACACAGCAGAGCCCGCCTCCGAGGGAGAGGACGGACAGATGCAGCGGGTGACGAGCCTGTGACTAGGGCGGTGGTGATCGGGGCATAGAAACCAGGCAGGGGGAGGAAGATGGCGATGACGACATACAAGGAGAACAAAACTGATTGAAATGATGCTGCTGCTGCTGCTGATGATGATGATGGTGATGATGGTGATGAAACTGTTGAGGACAGTGATGATGATGATGATGATGATGAAAAATGATGATGATGAAGGTAACGATGATGAAAGTGACGGCTCCTTCCTGCTTCTATCTCCCGATCACCACGAGACTTCCCCCTTTTCATGTTTTGTTACTTTTCTACGACTGTGATCCATTTATAACACCTCCTCCTCCTCCTCTTCCTCCTCTTCCTCCTCCTCTCCTCTCCGTCCTGAAACCCTGATGTGTCTTCCCACCTCATTGGTGCTTATCCTTATTTTCCCATCGTCTCAGTTTTCTATCGGTTCATCGGCTGGGTGTTTTTTCCCTCCCTGTAGCAAGCAAACAGTGTGTCAAAGAAGCACTTGTGTGTTGCCAAAAAATCCTTTCAAAGAACATGTGCATGACTTTATAGTGGCTTTACACAGCTACATACTGTAGGAGGAAAGTGCTGAAGTGTGTGAGAGTGTGTGAGTGTGTGTGAGTGAGAGAGTGTGTGAGTGTACCTGGGTGTGTGTGTGAGAGCTTGATGAGCATGTGTGTGTGTGTGAGTGTGTGCCTGTATATACATCATTCTTGTATAATTAATGTATCACAGTGAAGCATTTTATCAATATCGACTGGGGGGGGCTCTTACACACACACACACACACACAACCCCCCCTCTGACTGATTTTGAACTCTTGACCAATCCCCATTCTCACATCAAGACCAAAACATCCCCCCCTCCCCCCAAACTACCGCAGACTGTTGGCGATGGGACTTGTTGCCATGGAGTTTTGCGTTAGCAACCGAACTCGACTCCGGAGCCAGAGATCATATAAAAACGCAGAACTTTTCTGCAAACCCCCCCAACCCGACCAAAACCCCCCGCGACCCCCCCAAGATCCTTGTACATATCGACCTCAAGTGTTCTGATCGTCTTGTATTGCTATTGAAGTTCAAGTAAACATGTGAAATAAACGCTGCTGTCTTTCTGTTTGTGTCGACGTTCAGAGAAGAAAAAAGAGACGTAGGAGGGAAAAAAATGATGAAAAAACTGAAGAAGAAGAATAAAAGTATAAATAAAATACTGCTACTGCTACAAGTAGCAGAATGTAACTAAGTACATTACCCAGTTAGTGCACTTAAAGTGGTTGTATGTAACCTGATTATTCAGATTTTTTGCTGCATAATGTTTCTACTCTATTACATTTTAAAGAAAAATATTGTACTTCTTACTCCACTACAGTTGTGTGACATCTATAGTCACTAATTACTTTGGTTAGAAAGACTTTAAACAATAAAAACATGATGTTTTTATGACATATGAAGCACTTTTGCACATTAAAGAACCCAAAAGTTTTAATAGGAGCTAAACGGAGCTTCACCTCAACCAGCTGCCACACCTACATGCTGTTTATTCATCAGAGCAAATCCTCCGACAGTATTACGTATAATTATATAATTCTCCCTTAAGCAGAGGAACTACTCTTACTTAATCACAATTGATTTTTTTTTTTAACATTGTGGCTTTCCTGTTTTTCACTTAAAGCAACATTGTGAGGATATTGCAAAATATTTTTTCGCATGGTTGGTGGAGCTCATAAGAAAAACCACAAAATATGAATTTACTGTCATTCATCTTGAGGCCAGAAGTACAACTTTAATTAAATTTCCTCTTTTTTGTGAGTGTATTTCCTCATTTGTAAACAGCAAACTGTTGGCTAACATGTTCACCCAAATGACTTCCTGAGGTGATAATATGGCAGTGTGGTTGTAAAAGCTCGCTGCATTAATAAAAAATGGATTTTGTCTTTAAAAAAGGTTTTAAAATTCAGATAGAAGAGGAATCATCTTTTAAAATCCTTTTGCATTAACACCTTAAAGATTTTCTATTCTTAAAATGTGAATGTAGTGTTTGTAGTTTAGAAAAAAATGTCACAAACCGGACTTAAAAAGACAAAAAAATCACATTTCTTTAATGAATCTGTGTGCTCTTGGACCGGTAAGTAGTCTATCAACTTACATTATTATGATAAAAATAAAAGTCAGAGAACTATTAGCGTCCATACTTTTCCAACTTGATTACATCTACAGTGTAAACATTCTCAGTCATACTTTCATCAGAGCTACATCACGCTGCGAACAGACGAACGACACATTTAAATGGTACGACACATTAAAAAAAAAAAGACTTGCTTTCTCGCTATTTGTGCTTTCCTTCACGACCGTTACATTCACTGGGTTTGTGTAAAAAAAAAAGCTGACAAACAAAACAGCTAAAAGACACATTACACATTCGTATAAAACACATTACATCCTACGTACCAAATAATTACAGGGTGGTAATTAATAATGCTAACACGGAGCTGAAAAAGTGCTTGTTGTATAAAATCTGTGTGTATTTACAGGCGGCACGTGGAGCGGTAGTGGTTTCTGTGTGTTCAGGGTTCAGTCGTCTCATCTCACAGGTTAAGTGGTCAGTCACATGTGGTCGGTCACATGATCGGCGGCTCGAGCTGCTTACACGGCACTCCAGTTCATCCCATTTTTCTCCCAGTTCGTAAAGTTTTTTCCTCCTTTGGGCCACGTTCAGGATCTCAGGATCTCCTTCTCCCTCTCTCTCACACACACACACACAGTCTGTCCGAATACTGAGGTATGTGGTTTGACTTCACAGGAAACGGTCTCACATTCTTTAAATTTTGTCGTCTATCCAAAGAAACCAGACTACAGGCGGCAGGTGGATGTTGCAGGTGGAGGAGACGGCTGAGGCTTTTTAGCAGACCGTGTGGTGGGGCGACAGGGGGCTGTCCGGTGTCTCGGTGGGAGACAGGTTTGAACCGGAGCTTTTAAACATGGAGGAGATGTGGAACGCCTGGAGGGGGGGGCAGAGAAACACAATCATAAGACTTCATCGGACACACAATCTTGCACACTGTTGCATCAAAACAAGCAGGTAAAGGTGAACTGACCACCCAGTAGGCAGTGAGAGCTCCCTGTATGTAGCCCGTTAGCACGTCGGACGGGTGGTGCCTGTAGTCAGAGATGCGGGTCAGACCCGTGTAGACCGCCAGCAGAACCAGGAAGAACTGCAACGCCGGCCGCAGCAGCCGAGCTCCACGCCAGGTCAACCGCGCCTGCAGGTAAAACTACGGGACAGAAACGAAAAGGGGATGTTATTCAGTGCGAAAAACGACGTCAAGATTCAGAAGAACCTCAAAGTTCAGTCCACTTAAAGTCCCAATTTTATAATTGCCTAGTCTAAGAATGGATGAAAATACCAGAATTATTTTAAAAAACGCAGTAATTTTTTTTCCTTTCTGTGAATTCAGACAAAACCTCAGGAAGTTTTGTTTTTTATTTACATTTTAAAAAAATGTATGTTTTAGGTTTCCACGTCTCCATCTAACCTTTCTTGAGCAAGTTACAGCCATTTATTCAAACATTATTTCACATATTTTCAGTAAAAAAAAAAAGGTGTATCCTATTTTCTTTACATTTAAATTTACTGTGTCAATTTGTTCGGTGTTTAAATATATTATGAATAACAAAGGATTACAGTGCAAAAAGGTAAAAACTGTTTGAAAACTGAACAAACTAACAAATGAGGGGAGCTGAGAAACTCCTGTTAAAATGAATTTTTTAAGCATGTGGAGAACATTAGTGTTTTATAAGTTATAAAATGTGTTTAAATAATAGCATTTTTTAGCTGCAGGTGGACATTTAGGTCTTTTCAGGTTAATTTCTAAGGAAATTACCTTGTAGATGAGTACGATTTAACACAGACCTCCCCTGAAGAACTGCTGAAATTAGATTAGGTATTATCTTGCCATAAATTCTTAATACTGTTTACCTAAATTGCAGGGAGATAAAGGCATTATTTCAAATCCTTTTTTTATTATGTTCTCTGTTATTAAGTGCATTTTTACGGAAGTCAAGAGCTGCCATGGTTGATACTATTTGTTTTCATTCTGTTATCTTGTGATAAAGAGATAAATTAATATATTAACAGATTAATGGCTTGTTATCTGGCCACAAGCGGATAAACTAATGTATTATGTTGAGATTACAAGCTGTTATGCCGTGATAACGCCGTTATTCATCCCATTATCAAGAAATAACAGAATGAAAACGATAGCAACAACCATAACAACAACTTTCGTGAATTTTAACTTGCATCAATAGATCTTATCATATTCTACCAATTCTGTGCCTGTTTTTTTGCCCTTTGGTGCAGTTTGTGCTAATGCAAACATGTTTACCTTGTTAGCATTATGCACTTTTGACAGCACTTCTCGTTTAATTAGTCAGTGAGTTAGTTTGTGGTTAGATTCTTCTAAATGCACCACAAAGGACCTTAAAGTCAAATCCAGAACAGAGCTCCAAGACGAGGTAACAATCCTGGTGATGATTATTTTATATTTTTGCAGTGCACCCAACAGTTAGCACAAAATTATTTGCCATACAGTGAATTTGGAGCCTTTGGGCCCCCTGAAGGTCTCAGACCTCTTTGTCCAGCTTGTGATTAAGCATTCACTTTTATTCTCCCTTTCTTTTTTTTTTAACAGAAATACTTTCTGACATCAGTTCCCTCCATCTGTTCTGGTCGTTATTAAAATTCTAATTAGCTTTGATGGAATGCTTCATGCATTGAAATGTGACTATAGACACAGTTTTCCTCACATTCAGTGCAGTTTTTATGCAGTTTTTATGCTGTTGTTGAAGCTTCCAAGATCTTAAGATAATGTGAAAAACAAAGATAAACAATCCTGTTGATGCTTGTTGGTGTTTTTTCTTCTTCCCTTCTTACTCCCACTAAATGTAAAGCAGCAACACTGTCACATACTGAACAGTTGAACAGTTGGAGGGAGAAAACATGAACACGCAGGCCAAGATGGCAAACACATTAATATGCAGGAAGTACATATGCAGGCACTGGCATAAACACAAAGAAGCTGCACACAAACAAACAAACCAACACACAACTTTACGTGTCTATACTTGTGAGGACCTTCATTGACTCGATGCATTCTCCAGCCCTTTAACCACACTGTAAATCTTCACTCTCAAACAGTTGTGAGGACCAATCAAAAATGTCCTCACTTTGTTGGTTAAAACCCGTTCTGAACCCCACTTTGTAGCAAGTACAAGTACACACACACACACATACACACAATAGGGCAGAGCAGCGAGGCGGTGAGGCGAGGTCACACTCCTCCCCAGGCAGAACAAAGCTGTCTCTGTTTGTCCCATTTCTCCTTTCAGTCCTCCTCTTTTCTCCCTCTCCCTCTTTTATTCTCTCGCTTTTTCTGCTGCTAACTGGACGGACGATCGCTGCCTGTTTCATTCACTCGCTCTCCGCGGTTTTTTGTAGCGACATGGTAATTGGAAATTGGAGAGCTGACAGTAAAATTGTGTTTGTGAGAAACTGCAGAGAAAAGGAGACGGACGGACAGAGATACTCACTGCTAAATAGAGCATTGTGTACATCGCAAAGGAAGCATGGCCAGAGAAGAAGGACTTCCTAAAAAATAAAAAATGGAGAAGTATTTTAAAATTAAATATAATTATTAGGATGCATAACACAGATTGCATAAAAACACACTCGCACACACACCTGGCCTCCTCCTCCAGCCGGTGGTCATGCTGGCGGCAGTTCACCGTTGCTACGTAGGTTCCAGGCGTACAGTTGAGCGACGCGTAGGTGACGCCGCACACAGACAGGAAGTGCGGTCGCAGCCGCCCGACGCTCAGCTTGGCCATGTTGGTGAGCGATTGGCCGACGCAGCAGCCGAACAGGAAGCAGCCCAGCTCTTTGTACAGACAGGAAACGTACAGGTTCCTGACGAAGGCCTTGGAGCTGACGCCTCTGAAGCGAACGCGGTAACACTCGCCGAGGCCGATCTGGAGGCGGAAACGTGGTCAGAACTGACATGTTACATTCATTCTCCTCGTGGTTATGGGTTAGACAATGACAGTCAGGTTGATGAACACTCACCGTGAGGCCGGTGATGATGATGCCACCGGCGATGAGTAACTCGTCTGAAATGGCCTCCTGGTGCAGATATGGGTAGGTGATGCTGGGGTCCCCGCACATGAAGCCCCTCCTGTAAGGACTCACTGCCTTCAGCTCACATGCAAAGAAAGGGATGGAGGCTACACAGGAGGAGGAGGAGGAGGTGGAGAAGGGAGATGATTTAATATCACAGCAATCCCCAGCGGGACTTTAGATATTCCTTTTGATGAGAAACTAGAGATGATGTGTGGGAATAAAAAAGGGGAGTAAAACTAGAAAATAAGCAGAAATCTGAACCCTGGAACCTGAAACGGCAATAAAGATGTTTCAGTCCACAGACTTCAGTTCAGAGTGAAAAATCTCAACTGTATGCTCAATTTCAGTTAAAATTTAAGTCGACATTCGTGTCCCCAGAGGATAAATCCTACTGACTTTTTGTCTGTGTTAGCACGAGGCACAAAACTCCAAAACATTTTAAAACACTTTTAAAGCAAAAGTCCTGCAAACGTAAAGTCACTCAAATCAAACTCTGCTGTGATTTGTGTTGAGAATTAAAACATTTAACTCATTTGGGACAAAATGCATTTACTTATTAAGAATCAGCATGTTAACACTGTCATTAAGAGCGATGTTAGCATTTAGCTGAAGGCCTCTTAGAGCTGCTAACATGGCTGCAGACTATTTTTACACAAAATTTTCATTTTAATTGTGGCCTAAACAAAAGCATCCATACAACAATTTTTTGTAAACTTGAAAAAAGTTTGATTTTATTGCTGTAGACACATTTTTTTCAGTATGCCAAAAAGCGCTAATGTTGAAACTCAGTGCTATAACAGGTATGACGCCGTTTACTTTTCATCTCTATTCATTACAAAAAAGACACATAACTTTTTATTATTTTATTTTTTAACCTTGGACCAAGTTTTTGAAAAAAGTAACAGAAAATTTTTGACTGCAGGAATCCCGATGAGGAAACTCGAGAGAGTCGTGAAGGTCAAGTGAAGAATATTTTTACAACAAGGATGGGAACCCTGAGTTTTTCTCCGGAGAATCCGTCCAGTTAGAGCTCCATCAGGAATGTGAGAGCCGGGAATTAAAGCAGGCAAAGTTCAACGGAGACCCCGTTTGAACCGTACATGTGTGTGTGTGTGTGTGTGTATTTGTGTGCATTTGGATGGGAATAGAACTGAGAGGGGAGGAGGAGGGGTCGGGATTGTTAGTGACTTCGGCTCAACTCTTCCCTACAAAACAAAGAGCGAATGCCGCTGCAGAACGGAGCCAGAACCAGCCTCCAACTGTCTCTGATTGTCTCTGGATGGCCTCCCCTCTTTCTCCCCCTTTCTCCCCCCTCTGTCTCTCTCTAAGTCCTGCATGCCTACACTCAGAGAGAGTAAGACCCGCAGAGAAAGTGAGACAGGCTTCTTTAGCTTGTCTCCCTTCTCCTTCTGCAGATAATAATGCAGATTTCGTCTCTTTCCAGCTTTTTATTTCCATACAGCCGACATTACATGAGGCAGCTCCTGTCATATACGGGGACTACGGAAGGGAGGGAGTGTCAACAATCACGGTCATACACACACACACACACACACACACACACACACAGAGGCAGCGGGTCGTGCATTCATTTATTTATACCAAATACAATTCCCCGTGGCCCGGCTCTACCCTGAGAACTGGAGGGTTGTCATGGAAACTGCAGAATTCCCTGGGCAATGCACGAACCAGCTGGCACGGAGCTCCGGAGAGCTTGGATGAGTGGGAAAAAAAAATTAAGATCCAGGGATTCAAGCAGATGAAGAAAGAGCTCTAAAAAAAAAAAAAAAACTTTATTTTTTTCTCTCTCTTTATTTCACATATGAGCCTGGTGTTCGTTTGCAGCTCATATTTCGAGGTTTTTTACACCCGAACGCAAACACTGACCGTCTTTGTGGACTAAATACAGGAAGATGGACACAAAGCGGAGCTCAACACGGTTGAAGTTAACCCTCGCATAA
The DNA here is from genome assembly GCA_029814665.1 of Acanthurus lineatus. Lineage (NCBI taxonomy): Eukaryota > Metazoa > Chordata > Actinopteri > Acanthuriformes > Acanthuridae > Acanthurus > Acanthurus lineatus. The sequence continues at coordinate 14,526,923 of JAPZDV010000020.1, read as the reverse complement.
GACAACGACAACAAGAAACAAAAAAATCACTTTTCGAGGAAAATATCTGAATATTTAAAGCAAACCATAAACATGTGAAAATATTAACTACTGATTACTTCTGTTATTAATTCAGTCAGTTTCTCCATGAATCAGTTAATTATTTGGTGGAAACAAATAGAGAAAGAATCGTAGTTTCATAACACTCAACATAATGGTATCAGATTTCTTGTTTTGTTCAATCGAAACTTCAAGAGACGATGATATTCAAACTTTTAATCACATATTAAAGCAGTGAAACCA
>JAPZDV010000020.1:14508390-14526541 GCA_029814665.1 Acanthurus lineatus | reverse complement strand
AGCAGATGAAGAAAGAGCTCTAAAAAAAAAAAAAAAAAACTTTCTTTATTTCTCTCTCTTTATTTCACATATGAGCCTGGTGTTCGTTTGCAGCTCATATTTCGAGGTTTTTCACACCCGAACGCAAACACTGACTGTCTTTGTGGACTAAATACAGGAAGATGGATACAAAGCGGAGCTCAACACGGTTGAAGTTAACCCTCGCATAAGACAACAATAACGAGAAACAAAAAAATCACTTTTCAAGGAAAATGTCTGAATATTTAAAGCGAACCATAAACGTGAAAATATTTAACTACTGACTACTTCTGTTATTAATTCAATCAGTTTCTCCACGAATCAGTTAATTATTTGGTGGAAACAAATAGAGAAAAAATCATAGTTTCATAACACTCAACATGATGGTATCAGATTTCTTGTTTTGTTCAATCGAAACTTCAAGAGACGATGAGATTCAAACTTTTAATCACATATTAAAGCAGTGAAACCACACAATTGTCAGCTGGACGCAGAATATTTGACACGTTTGCTTAAAAATGATCTAAAGGTAAAGAAAGTGATTTCAACCAATCGACTACCTGATTATTCAACTTGCTTCAGCTCTAAAAAACTACACACACCAGCAAAAAAGGGCTGCTTTGTGGAATTATCAGAATATTAAAAAATTCTGTCAGTAAAGCAGCATTTCTTTAGCCTATGGATGAATAAAATAACATGGAAAAAACAGATAAAGGTCTTCAACTTTGACCACAGTCTCCTGAGGACCTTTAAATGATGCAATTGCACATACGTTTAGCTGAAATTAATTAAATAGCAGGTGTATTTTTGATGTTTAGTCCCATTTTTAAGCGCGTAAAACAACATTCAACAGGTGAAACCGCAGATGTGAAGTGTTTGCCGTGTGTTTGAATATTTACCCAGGAACAGACAGAGGAGGTCCAAGCCCACCAGGAGTTTTCTTTTGGACAGAGCCGGTCCTGTTATCTCCATGAGCTTCTTCCCGGTCCCGTTCTCCATTCCCATCCCCACCGCTGCCAGGCTGCTCTTGTTGTCCGTCAGTTTGAGCTGCAGCTCGGCGCTGGAGACGGGCGCGCCGGCGCTCTGCGCTCCAAACGGATCCAACATGACGATGTGCTGCGGGCGAAAGGGAAAGTTGTTGGCATCAGAAACTTGGGAGAGAACTTCTCACGCCAGGAGCCGCTGGGAAAATGAAAATCCACAAGCTGTCACAGTATTTAAGCCGCTGCTTCACCGTCAAATCGACCTATAAAATGTTTTTACGCATTTTTTGTCATTTCATCACGGAGTCTGCCGGACTCGTCCCGACTCGTCGCAGGACATCAGTCACCTTGAAGTTATGCGGGCGGGATGGAGCGGAAACTTTACACCGATTGCGAAACTCTCTCTCTCTCTCTCTCTCTTTTTCTGACTGTCTCTCTCTCTTTCTCTCCGTCTCTCTCTCTCAGTTTTATCACTTTGATCACTGGGCGCAGCGAGGAGACCCGCATGCATCAGACGCGTGTCACGGTGACGATACTTGACGGATCGATGCGTGACATAATTTCCCGATGATCATGTAGATATTTATCTTAATTCATCTGCCTACGTTCACATAAAACATGGCTTTTAACATAAATCAGCTGTTAAGTTAGAAAAACTTTTTATGTCTTTGAATGAAATACAGCCTGTTTTTTTTTTTTACTAATCTGATTCCTCAAACCTGTAAATCTGCATATAAACTTTTTTAAAAAATCATTCCTTGTTACTTTCAGTCAGCATCATGGTTAAAAAATGAGACACTTTTAAAAAATGGCGCTCTATTAGTGATGCTAACTCTTATGCTAACTTATTTAGTAATTTATTTAGTAATCACACAGTCATAAATGTCATAAATTCATTATTGAGTGCTATAAAGTTAATAAATTTGTTTACAGATCATCTGCGGTTCGGTCATAAAGTTCAAGGGGTAAAAGGTATTTTTTATATGACCATTTTTTTTAAAAAAGTACTTATTTATGACTTAAATCTGATCTATAAAGTTTCGATAAATTATTTATTAACAATTAAAGAGAAAGTTAAGCATTTGGGAAACACGTGTGCATCTCTATGTCCAATGATTACACAAGAAGATTAATACAATTCGCCTGTTTTTACTGTAATGTAAAGCTTCAATCAGGAGGTAGTTAGCCTAGCTTAGCTTAGCTTAGCATAGCTTAGCCCAAAAACCAATAAGAGGAAACAGCTAACCTAGCCCGGTCCAAAAATAACAAAATCTGCCTGTCAGCTTCACCAAAATTCACATGTAAACTTTTTTATTGTTTCATTTTAATAAAAATCCATTTAAAAAAAGATCAGTGTTTTTATTCTGTGCGTGCTGCTGTTTTTTGGCTTTATTTGTTACCTGGCAAATTTGCCATTATAGCGCCCAACAAAGACAACAAGTGATGCAAGTTTTAAACCCACACGAACTCTGAAGGTTAGTTTAGACTTTACAAATTTTATTGCTTTTGACGCCTTTTGTTTCCCTCAAAAACATCTGTCAAGTACAAACATTATAGTGGGAATAAAACACAAGTTAATGAATTCAACCTGATTTTTCAGAGGATTTAAATAATGAATGTGAAGGACACGTAGACTAATATTATAAAGATAGACAGATATTGCTACTGATATGTAATATGATCTCATCTCTTCCCTCGTTCCTTCCTTTCTTTTTAATTTTTGGGTCACTGGATGGTTGAGTTACAGGTCAAGATAAAATAGTTTTTATGTTTCATCGACATCATGGCTAATGACACACAGTAGTTTCCTGCTGATCATAATCAGCCACAAGTTCCTTGTTTTAAGCTTCTGTTATTGCTGTGAAACAGCTTTCCACCTCACAGCAAGTTTTTCATTTTCTGAGGAACTTCTGAGTTCGATTAAGGTCATATTTTTATACCAGGAAAAGATTGTAAAACTGTACCTTTTCTTAGTAATGTGAGAATCATCTTTCTCAAAATTTTTTTGCTTCTTAAATTTTGTTTCATATTGAACATCTGGTGCTTCTTTGTGTTTTTTTTATCTAGAAACATCTTGAAACCATGTTGTAAATAAATGTTTTTACAATAAAATGTTATACTTTCATTTTTTTATTGTTTCTCTGTGACTGTTAATCCATAAAATCAATCAATCAACCAATAAATTACTCATTGATAAAATAAAAAGATGCCCATCTTTATTGACACTAATAGTTTAAATAATTTGTTTACTGAAAGGTTTTGTATTTTTATGATGAAAACAAGGAAGTGTGTTTGCTCTTGTTATGATGGCGAAACTGCAGTTGCAGCAACATTCAGGTCACATGGGTTTTTCTGCTGTAGGGGGCAGCAAAAGCACAGCAAGGGGAGGGTTTCGTTCGACTCCTCTGCTGATGGTCAGCATTTTTTTGTTTCATTTTTGTACGTATGTTAAAAAAAAAAAAAACAGAGAGAGAGCTTTTCCAAATGTGAACTGAAAACAGAGACAGTGACTTCCCTGTGTGAAAGCCCAGCTCATCACGATGAAGGTTTTTTTCTGGTGGCAAAAAAAAGACCCTTATGTAATTCTGACCACAGAAAATCCAACGCTGGATATGAAAACAGTGCGTGGGTAGGTGTGTGTGTGTGTGTGTGTATTAGTGTGTATGTGTGTCAGTGTGACCTGACTGATTGCTGTAATTGCTTTCCACGGGCGAGCCATTCATTGTCATTACTTCACAACTTCTGCTCGATATTTCATCAGTGACAATAAGGAAAGTCTGTATGAAATGACTTGCCCCCACATGACACATTACAGCACTCACTGAGTAATGCTGCATGTCACTTCCTGTGATGAAAGGCGGAAAGCAGAGGCCTAAGGACGACGCGTAATTGTCGTTAAGCGATTTACTGATAAACTACTTTAGAATTCCAATTCACACTGTACATTTATGTGAGTTACACACACACACACACACACAAACAGATGCAAAACACTCCTCAAACACTCCAGGACTTGTGATTTAACAGCTTAAGCACATTCAGATAATCAGCTGCCCTGTTGGTTTTTGGGCAGATTTAACTTTCTTTTACAATTATGGAAACTTTTTAGGAATGTGTGTGTTTACGTGTGTGTTTGTATGTGTATGTGTGTGTGTGTGTGGGTGTGTGCGGTTTGCGTCTGATGGCATGTTTTTTTGTGTGGTTGGTTTCATTAGGGAACAAGAGAGCAGGGTTTTCGGCCTGCAGAAGCATATGACCTTCTGTAAACTGTGTCAGACTTTGTATCGATAAATCTCTAATTTTCTCTCTTTCGCACTAACTTCCCCATCTCGATTTATCGCTCAACCACAGAAACAGTCCCCGCATTTTTCCCATCACACACACTGCCCTTTTCTCAGTTGCCTTCCCTCATGATATTTAAATTACTTCAGCTGTTTTTGTGTGTTTGTTTTCCTCTGTTGCTTATTTGTATAGTAAAAATATACACATTAAAGGACATTAAAGGAAGTCGTTAAGGAACGTTAAGGAAGTCTGATTTACATGTTTTATTGCAAAGTCGCACGCAAAATCTCAGCGGGGTTTACAGACCTGGAACAGTAAAGGTTCCTGACTCTGGGTCAAGCTTTCTAAGAAGATAAAAATAAAAAATCCCTCAAAAACTAAAATAAGTGAGGGGAAAACCTGGGAAACCTAAAAAGATATTTAAAGAGAGATTTCACCTCCAAACAGGATCCAAACTGGACAGGCGTGAAAATGGAAATGAGACAAAACAAAAATAAAACAGTTCAAAAGATTGTGGTGCTAAAAACAATTATATTATTTCTATAAATGTGGAACATCACATCTCAGTACACTGTTTCAATCCAGAGCAGTAAATGGGTAATACATGTATTTGTATTTGTACATTGTATTTAATTTGCAACCAAACAAATATAATAATGTAGAAAGGACAGAAAAATGTACGCATTGAATTTATTACACAAGCATTCATAATGTAAAAATACAAAATATCTTTAAAGATAAAGTAAAATTATCATTGCTTTAGAAGTTTTTTTTAACACCAAAATCACTTAAGTTTAAAAAATGCATATTTTAAGGAACATTTTTATCTTAACAATAATCTACACTGGAAAAAAATGAGGCATGTTTATTAAAAGTTCTTTGTAAACAGGCATATATCTTTTCTTTATTTGAATTCCTTACAATTTCATCCTGTTAAACCACTTTACTTCAGGGGTGAACGTCATTTTGCCTAAAACTGCTGTAACTGCATGTTTAATGTGATCGACCACAACTCACTGGTTTATTTTTAGTGTTACGGTGAAATAAAAGAGATTATGAGGACATGACTTATTGTCTCAGGAATCGTTGTTGCATAACTTCAAAGTTGCTTAATATTTTTTTCTGTTTCACAGCAGCACAGGATCTTAGTTGCAGTGTATGTAAAGTGTGTACGAAGTGTATGTAAAGCATTTTATGCAACAGTGGCAATAAACATCAACAAACGTCACTGTTTTTACAAGTCAAACACACTTGTGAAGATTAATCCTCCACCTTTCTTCATATTTGAATCAAGTCCACAAATGCTGCCAACATGCAGTCAATTTGAGCTTTTCACTGCTTTTGTGGATTTTTTTAATGAATTTTAAAAACAGTTTTATTGATCTCTGTAGAAAAAAGTTATAGACAAGTTTAATTGTTGTGGCTCTGGCTGTTTCGATTCCCTGTTTCTGACCTCAGCACGTCCCGCCTCCTGATTGTTGACATTTATTGTAAAGCCCTTTGAGTGGCCGAAATCCTAGAGAAGCAGTGTGCAAAAATCCGTCAATTTCCATCTAGTTTAATTGTATTTAGTACTAATGATGTTAATGTGAACTGTGACTCATTTAGCTTTCTTAGCAGGACAGTTTACTGTTGGCCTCAGCACATTTCTGAACCTGCGGTGGTTACAGTCACTTCTCGGCTCTGCTGTGTCTTATTATAGCCGAGCACTTCCCTTTCAGGAACAACTGCAAATATTCCCTTGACATTACTGTCTTTGTAAGCTGTGTGAGAATGATCAGATGATTGTTTTGAATTGTCCTTCAGGATCTCAGTCATCCACCTGATGCAGGAGGGGAAGCCCTCGCCAGTGAATACACCACCTGCACTGGAACACATGGTGATAAACTCATGACTTACTGCATCTCAGAGTAAAAAAAAGCAACACAGATGCCAGGAATACAGGTGGTGCATCAGCTGGAGCAGACTTCTAGATTCAAGATGCATTTATTTATGCTTCTCCAAACATGGCCACGCTGCCCCTGAACCACATGAGCCACATACGGTAAATAACATGGCAAAAAAGTCAGTAAATCACCAGTCCACATAATTCACTGAGTGGGATTTATGAATGTGTGTACAAAACTTTGTGCCAAATGATCTGACTGATGTTGACAAATTTATAGTTAAAACTTTGACGTGCTGGTTGTGCAACAATCAGAGAATCACAGTCCTTAGATTTCATTCTCTAGAGACTTTTCATGGAAAGTTTTCATGGAAATCTACCAAAACAAAAAACGACAAAAAAAGCTGTTGCATTACACCAAAATGTGATGACAGTCTTTCTTAAACTTCACCATGTCTGCCCTACTAATACTGTGACCTGACGAGACGTTTGTGGTTCTAAAATGATCGAAAACGAGTCTAAATGTTCTTATTTTTTTATCTATGTGACCCTCATTTGTTCACTTTCATGCTTACTATCACTTTACTTTGGTGTTTTTCTCTTGTGTATATTACTCATAGTTTCTATTCTTTATTTTTGAATTGTTTATATTGTTCATGTTTTTTTGTCATCCTCCAAGCAGATATTGTTATTCTAATTGCTTTATTTACACATTTATTTACACGTGACCTTCTGTGAAATTCAACTGCTGCAATAAAACAATTTTCATCTACATCTAAGTCTTGGTATCCAAGTATTAGTCATGAAAGCTTTGTCATTGTCCCTCTTGCCAATTCTTATATTTTACCACTATTCTCTCCTCGCAGACGTTTAAGGCGAACATTCGAGGGCATCAGTCTGCTGCTAAACAAGCCTCCATCTTCTGTACAGACCTTCTCAGCTACAGGAGTTTTTCTCCATTCGGCCACAAGAGCTTTAGTGACGTCCAACGCTGATGTTGTGAAAAAAGAGCCATAAAGTTCAGGCACACCAAACACAAAAAAGAGGACGTTGCTTTTACGCACATGGGTAAAATCAGGTTAAAAGGGCATGGCCTTGTTGACACGAACGTGGAGATGCACTGCAGCCTGCTTAGAAAAAACTAGTGTTAGCTGTAGAATCACCCCCCCCCCCCCACCCCCCAAAAAATTATTGAGAATAAGGAACCTTACACAATTAGTGAAAAACAGCATCAAACAAGGAATAGTCGTACTTTTGGTTGTATAATTTACATCAAAATGTCCTGGTGCAACTTTCAGATATGTACAAAAACTGTAACTACTCCTTTTTTGGGTAATGATTACATAAATGTGAAAGAAAATTTTTGCTTAGTTAAGAAATTCCAAATAATTTTGAGTTATTTCAGGAATATTTACCAGTAATTACTAAAGAACGGAATCTGTGTCACATCTGTTAATGTTCACATGACTTGGATGCAAAATTTAATTGCTTAGGCTTCTTTTTCCATGTGATGTAACACATAAAATTGATCTCTCCATCTGGAAAGTAACGGAATGAAAATTGCTCTCCCTTATAAGTGACCCCCCCCACTCTCTCTTTTACATGTAATGCGGGTAACTTCCTTGCGTGCCCACACGTGTATCTCTCTCGGTCGAGACTTAGGATTGTATTGTGACTTGTTTGATATGGGATGTATCATGAGATACTGGGATATCTTGGCGCTCCATCTTATGCTGAAACTTTCTCTCTCGTGCACGCGCGCGCGCACACATAGAGCGAGGGATATATTTACACATCGAGGGGATTCCCGCGTGATTGCGCAACACAGCCGACTAAAAGAGTCTCATTAGTCTGATTTAATAGTAAACTCAGCTGGCACGCGGTACATCAGGTGTGTCCAGGTTGTGACGCGGTGATGCTTTTTATAGGTTGATGATGAAACATGCAAACTTGCGCGCGCCCACACATCTGTTTCTCGTGTGTTTCAAGAAGTTTTAAATGAGGCAGTTGCGCCCTCATTAACACGCTGTCTGCATTCCCCCATGATCTCTGTGCCACTTTCTGCCTGTGGGTGAGCGGCTGTTTGACGCTGTGTCGGAATGTAGTCAAGATGGAGCTGCAGCGCTCTTTTCTCTCCCTTTCGTTTTCCACCGCACAAGCTGCTTCTGGTGCGCAATTGCGCAATCGCAGGGGAGAGCTGCGGAAAGTCTGCGCGTCTCGTTTTCTCACCTCGTGTACACACGACGAAGGAAGGGGGGGGAGGGGGGCGTGTGTGAGGAGGCGAGAGGGAAATCCATGACTTCCGCGTTTTTCCTCCCTGTCTGAAACTGAGTGCAGAGTGCAGTGGAGTATAAAGCCATCATGGTCCTCACAGTCCTGACATTCACCCAAAGTCGCGGACCGGACCGTGTGGCGCGAGGTGGACATTTTTAAAAAAAAACACCTGGAGCCTCCACAGCTTGCACTTGGACCTCAGAGCCTAAAAACCTCTACGGTGTGGACCCTCTCCCCGAAGCTCAGGCACCCTTTTGTTGACTGATTGGACAACCAAATACAAAAATGGACGTAGAGTCTCTACAGAGCAGCGGCCGCCGGCGTTCAAGTTGTCTGGACGTTTTTCTCGTCGTGTCCGTCGTTTTTCTGTTCGTGGCGGTGGCAGCTGTGGCCGTCTGCGGACTGATGTTTGCGACGAAGCTGCAGACGGAACTCGAGTCACCGCGAATTAACGCATTAAAGCGGACTGGAGACGCCGGAGACGCGGACTCAGTTTACAAGGTAAACAATGACTCCTTTTTTTGTTTTGTTTTGTTTTTTTTTTTATATCTGAATTATTTGCAACTTTCTCCCTTCACTTTTCAAGTTTGACACTTTCTAATCCACTTTCTTTTTTCTTTTTTTTTCTTTTTGAACAGATGCAGAACTTTGTCTATCTGGCACCCAAATCAAGTAAGTTATTTTCAGTCAAACAGTTATGCAAATAAATGAATAAATAGATAAATAGATAAATTAATACAATGTCCTCCATAGATGAAAGGTTATTGTAACCTGTCTTTCTTTTTTTTTTTTTTTGCATAAACAAAGAGTAGTTTTACAAACTTTAAAATATACACAGGTCCTTATTTTTATAGCTAAAATGGTAAATAATATAGAATAAAGAAATTTTTAGCTATCTTTAATCGCTTCAGACAGCAGGCAAGACGAGTTTAAGACAAGTTTCTCACTTCACTGCATAAACATCATCTAAATTATACTTGTTTGTCTCCTCCTGCAGGCGGCTTGCAGACCTCTACCATGAAATGGAGAGCAGTCACGTATGGCGCTGGGATATCTGTAGGAAGCAACTACGAGTTTAACCCCCAGCAGGATTCTCTGAAGCCCACACGAGAGGGACACTACTTCATGTATGTTAATCTCAACCTCACCTGCGACAGCATCTGCACACCAGGTCGCCTCAGCGTGCAAGTGGGCAATGAGCTCACCTGTGACGTGGAGCTCCCAGAGGGGGGACATTCAACACCTGTGACCAAGAAATGCTGGACAGTGAGCAGGCTAATGGGGGAGGGACTGATCACTCAGATGAGAATACCAACGGAAGGACTACAGAACTGGACACTGGATCTGAACAGCTCCGGATTGGGGATGTTTCTGGTGGACTGATGTGGACACTGAACTGCTACAGTTGCTGGAGTTTCCACTCAAGATGCCGATCTGCCCGTGAACTGTGGGGTCGCACCAAACAACAACACCGGGGTGTGCTTTTTCTTGAAGTCCAAGTTGGTGAAAATGGACCATTTTCAAAGCTTCGAGGAGAATTCTCACAGAGAACATGAGAACATGAGAACATGAAGATCAGCAGACGTTTAAGGTGGAATCTGAAGAAAAGTTGTGTTTATGACAATGCAAATATGATATGGACAGACTTGACACTCACTTCATTCTGTAAATATTTGTATATACGTTACTCTATATTTGATATATTTATTCAGTGATATGCAACTATTTAAGTACCTATATTTATAATTATTGTTGCTATTTTTTTATTTCTGTTTTTTTTTGTAAGTAGATATCACTACATTAGTGTTGATGTGCAATACATTGCAAGTTTAATCAGCCTACATTGGGTTAAAAGTGACTCCATAGCTCTTGTTTTCATTTTATAAATGGCTGGGCCTTGTATAAGGTGATAATAATTATGCTCCAAAGCCTCCACAAGCTGAGCAGGCCTCATTCAAATCTACTGAAGTCACGTGAAGGCTTTTATTCTTAAAAATGGTGAGAACCTGAGGAAAACCTCTCTGCACTTGAAATATCTTTTAAAAAAACAATATCTTGCCTAAAAAATGATCCTCCTGTAATCAAAATACAACGATAATTGCAAAAAAATATTGTTAATATCATGAGTTGAGAAATGTACTGTTTTTGAAAAAGAGCATTTTAAGTCCTTTGGACAAACTACACATTGTTGAATGTATTTTGTTTTAATCCATATTAAACATGGATACTGTGAACACTGACATGATTTTGGTGTGAAATGTTAAAAAAAAACGACGGATGTGAGAATTATTGCGACAAAAAGTCACAAGTGGAATATGTGCAAACAATTCGAGGTAAAGGAAAGTTCCCTGCTGGGAACCGGAGACACATCACTTCCTGTATTATTTACCACACTGTGAGGTATAGAAAAAAAAAAGTGAAACAGCAAACCAACAGAACAACACCTCCTGCGTTAAACAAAGCCAAGGTGCAGATGTCATGTGAAAACAAACGCAACCTCCTTTAGTGACACAGTGTTTTGGTTTTCATAACATCGGCAAAGGAAAGCAAATGACCGAACGTCTGAGTCTGAAAGAAAATGCTGAATGTGTTTTGAGAAGAAAAAACTTACTTTTTCATTTATTTTGTTTTTATCTATTTACCAACTTCTTTTCTCCATTTTGTGGCAACAGGCGTTAAGGTGCAATACTGCTAACGGGCCCTGCATTGTTTATGGGTATTTATGGGTATTATGGGTATTTTTAACACAATGTCCGCAATTGATCTTCAGTATTACTTATTGTCCACACTGTTAGCTATGTGTTTTTTTTTTAAAAAACTTTCTTCCTCACATATTTTCTTTGTGGTCAGTCTCTCTAAAAAACTGCTGATTCCACAAATGCTGAACTCCATTTAACTCTTATAGTGTTCTCAGAAAAAAAACTCTAAAAACCCTTTGAACACTTCCTGCTCAGCACTAAAACCCAGACGGGTACAGTTTAGCATCTGTAGCATCTGTAGCATCTGTAGCATCTGGTTAGTGAACATAGTGGAGCATTCAGCAGTTAAAGGGACAGATTTTTCCCTCAGTGGTTGTTAGAAGCTAAAGCAGAGTGAATATTGCACATTGCACACACTTTTGTCCTGTTCAATGAGCAAACATGACTTCAAGTTAATGATAATGTTGCTCCATAACAGCTTGATGTATAAAAGAACAACTGTTTATTTAAAAAAAAAAAAAGAAAAATACCTCAAAAAGTGGTATTTCAGTGTTGAGTTCATGACTTGTTTCTTCTGCCCCCAAGGGGGAAAAAAATCTTTCATTATAGATTTAAGAATGTAAACAAGGATAAAATTGATGTTTTTAAGTGTGGCTCGTGTTGTTTTACAATAAAACTTCACCTTTTAAGGTGTATTTAAAAAGATAAAGTTGCTTTAATCATTCTACATTGTTTGCATCCGTGCTAACTTGCTAGCGTTCTTTATCTTCCAGTCTTCGTTGGCACACTGCTGTGTTTCTTGGCACATTACTGCCACCTGTTGATCAGTGGGATGGTGTCAGGGATGCGAGGACAAAACAAACAAGATATGCACAGAAAAAGAAGCTCCATGATACTTCAGGGTCACCTTTTAGCTCATATTTGTAACTTAATCCTGCAGCGTGAAGCTATTAATAACTATTTTATGCATTTTTAGGTACTTTAATCAACATGCATCATTTTTTCATTTACGTGTGTTAAATCGCATCATTTAAGTAAACTAATTCCTACAAAAGTAAAAAATGAAATGCAGCACAAGTACATGAATGTTGCACTTAAACACACCGCCTGAGCAAACTCATGATACGTCGCAGCAGATCGGTGAATGAACGACCACATGAGGTGCTTTGATGTGCAGAGCGTTCACACCAAAGCTGCAGCGTTGTTTTCTTGTTGTGTGTTTGTTTCTCTCAGATACAGACGGATGTTGTGTTTGTGTGTCAAAGCAGGAAATGACCCGAATATTTCAGCCTGTTTGAGGTTGGTCTTTCCACTCACTCACCCACTCCGTCTCGCTGGTTATTTGGTTACCTGTCTGTCTACCTGTCTACATAGTTTCCTGCGTCTCCATGCCATTGTATCGTATTTGATACACTTTCCGTTTCATTTTATTTCTTTTTCGGAAAGGATTCCCTCGTCGGTTTCTGAACTCTCCTTTACTTAACATTTCTGTACCTCATTTTTGTTTTTTCCATCTGACACTGTTGCATTTTTGCTAAACTTTCCCCTGTAAGCTGTGAGAAGAGCTGAGTCAGCCATGTCGACCTCAGAGCATCAGAAGTCTTCCCCCCCCCTCCCCTCCTCAGTGCATCCTTACCCAACCACATCCTGCTATTTGCACACCCAAACACATTCACACACACACACACACACACACACACACACAATGCTTTGCAGGTTTGTGTATGTTGCTAATGTACAGATGTGCAAATGTGTTGTGCAGACTGCATATCTGTTGTTTCGCTCTGTGTGCTAACGACGTGCAAACCGGTTTCTCCGTAATGTTCGTTTGCAGGGTTTTTCTTTGTCACTGTACGAACATCGTTTTCAATTTCGTAATCTCATCACTGATTATCTGTTAAAATACTTATCGTTTATCTTGTGTTCAAGAACTGAGGCTGCCTCACATTTTTTTTGTTTGAAAAGAATCATTTTTATTCAACCAACAAAATATATATATATATAACAAATTATCAAATAGGATTATATAACCTGAATATCAGATACTTTTTATGACATCACAACCATTTGTTGCTTTTTCATAGGTGATTCAAACACATTCATCAAGAACAGTATAATTTAGAGTATATACATTATATTGCATATATTAGATATATAATATTCACCACAACATATAATGTAAATTAACACACAGAGACGTAAAATCTGATCAAATGTGGATCAGAGGAATTTCCATGAGCCTCTAAGAAGATATCATGAAGACCCCCATGAGGTTGTCAGCAGGTCCTGGACGCATCTTCTGAAAGTCCTCCAGCTCGACGTAGATCTCGTCTCCGCTCTGCAGGTGGAAGATTCCAGACAGGAAGCTGTTCCACAGGTCTTCGCCGCCCGACGACTTGGAACTTGTAGGTTTCGGGGTCGCACAGCGGACACTGGAGGAGGCATTTCACAGGTATCACAAAAAAAAAACCAACCAACCACAACATAATAAAGACACGGCACTGATTTCAACTCGCATTTAAGTGAACAGAAGCGAAGCCACAAACCGGTGAGTGCCTGTGAGCACATGTGTAAAGACAGGAAGGAAGTAGGGAGTGGCACGCCGACTCACTTTTTTGATCTCATGAGGAGGATGGGTTTGTCGTAGGCCTTGGTGACTTTCATGACTCTGTGCACGGTGAGCTTACACTCCTGTGCTGCATTCACTGTCACTTTGGAGTAAAGGTAGTAGTAACCTTCCTTCTGGACCAGCAGCCGACCGTTGCTGTAGCCCATGTTGTGGATGATGGTGTCACCACCTTCATGGAGCCACTGCACCACGTTGCCCTCCCCCTCGCGATTCCCAGTGCCTGGATCAAAGATGAGGAGAGAGAAAAGAGTTGTTTTGAGCTGAGAAAATGAAAGAAATCAGTTTAATTTAACCATTTAAGTGATGGGAAATATTCAGGTTTGAGTATTGACGGGTGTCTCACCGATCACTTGAGCAAAGGGCCTCTGCTGCAGCTGTGTTTGCATGGCAGGAATGTCATTGGACTCTGTTAGAGAAAACAGGATTAAATCAATGAGTCAATCAGTCAACTGATCAATTAATCAATGAAAAAACCTGCTATCTCCGTTAACATGTGAGGTTTTCAATGTTTGGGGCTTTAAAATTCTAAAAAAATTACTTTTTGATGCTCTAATCTCAGTTGTTAAAAGACCCAAGATTAATTTGTGCATGACTCATGCAGAAGTAATTTATTTAAGTTTATCACATATTTGTGGCATTTATTCCCAGAAATGACGATAACAGAGAGTAACTTAGTACCTTTAGATCCCACTTGATTCATTATGGTGCCACCCTGAAACGGAAAAAAACAGTTAAAGCTTAAAACAAAACGCATCAGGTGCAACGAGTGACTCGGTAAGACGTGCAAACTGTCCGCCCACACTTACCTGCTGGCCAGATGCTTTTGGATTGGACAGGTTCTGGCAGAGCGGGTGAGACTTACAGACGGAAAATGCCTGCAGGGAGAAGAAAGAAAAGGTGAGTGAGGCAATAGCACTGAACACGAGTGTGAGAAACAAAATCATTGTGGGCAAACAAAGAGTTTCCTGTCCCGTGGAAACACGTAAAAATGTAAATGTAGAAAGGTGGATGTGAAAATATCCACAACATGATTGCCAGAAATTATGTCAGAACTGTGTATTTCTTGGATTTTTTCACATTAAAACATTTAGTTTCTGCTTTTAAAGTCTGGTAACAAAAATCACGCAGTCAGAGTTACAAAAATACAGTGTTTTGACCTAAAAATATCTGGTTTTGTCGGCACAAACAAGCTGAAAAATCCCCTGAATTCACCCGCTCGAAGCTGTTAACCTCAGTGTGGTCTTTCACGGTGGTGGGCTGTCTCACCTCAAACTAAACTACATAACATTGACATTTTAAAAGCACCTGTGGTTTTGCAGAAATGTAAAGTTGTTAACATTTTAACTTGATGAAAGCAAACAAGACACAAACTTGTTAAAACTCAGACACACAGAGAAAGACATCTTGCGGTTTGGCACCGTTACGCAAAAAAAAAAAACACAACAGAGCTTTGAATTTTTAAAAAGTGCAACAGAAAATATATTTAAAAATTTTGTTTTAGATCATTTATTTCGCCAGTTTCATTTCACCTCTTTATTGTTTGTTTTGTATGTTTGACTTAAATCCAATTTTAATAGACAGGAAAACAAAAATAATGGAGCAAAATGAAAATAAAAATGTGTGCCAACTCTCTGTCTCTCTCTCTTTTCATTAGCTTCTGCCAATCTTCAGCAAAAATGACATTTTACAGCCTTTAAACTTTGATTTTTGAACTTAAGTTCAATACAGAGCGGGCCGAGTCTGAAGATGTGTAATAAACTGCACAGAAAAAGTGAAGTTATATTGCGGGTTTTGCACTTGAGAGAAAAAAAAAGGGGAAGTAAAACTGGAGATTGAGTCCGTTTGACATCATGATCCTGTAACTTAAAGAGCAAATGATGACCTGAGTACAAATGTGTTTCGCTGTCTGCTGATGAGCGTGTCTGATCATGACGTAAACACAACAGGGAAATTCTGCCGAGAGTGAAGGAATTTCCATGTGCTCCAAGCTGCCATGCCTGTTCCCTCACACACACACACACACACACACACACACACACACACACACTCACACACACGCAGGGAGTGACATGCAGACTCACCTCTGTTTTTTTGTAGAGGTTGTAGATTAAATATCCTTGGATAACAAGCCCCAGCGTGGTGAATCCCACCAGCAGGAGCAGGAACTTCTGCCCCGCTCTCGCCCACCTCGCTTTCTTTCCGATGGGCGTGGAGACGTAGCTCGCCTGGCTGTCAACCACAAACACCTGGGGGTACGCGCCCACTCCGCCCTCTGCCATCCCACCGGGTCGAGCTCCACCTCCCACGTTTAGGGGCTTAAGGGTCAAAGATCCTGATGTGACGAGGAGGAGGGGGGGATACTGAAAGAGACGAGGTGAGGGTTTGGTGAAGTGAGGGAGCGGAACATGCAGGCAGGTAGTGTTGAGATGAGATATGGCAGATAAATCAGAGACAGGAAGACAGAAACTGACAGAGAGAGACTTTTTTTTTCTGCTCTGCTTACATTATGTACATGCAATGCAACCAGCTTCTGGGAAACAAAGTGATTTCAACACTCTGCGGCTGCTGCAGAGCACATGAGTACACACAGCCTCACCAGGTCCGCTGAATCATAAAGATAAAGTCTTATTCTGTATGAACCGTGAAGGAAAATGAAAGAATGACTTTACCTCGGGTTTCTGTGAGCTCCAGATGTTCCTGCCGCAGCTCGGTCGACCATCCAGATCTGCTGCAGCTCACACACACTTCTAAAGCTCCTTTTCACACACTTCAAATGATAACAAAACAAAGTGTTGTTGAGCAAAAGAATTTTACATTTAAACAAACATTAAAAACACACACTCTGAAACACCACTGTGTGCTTTTTTCATTTACTTCTTTCATTATCTCACCTTCTGAGAGGAGAAAGTCGTGTGTCTGCACTGAGTGCAGCAGTCCTGCCTCACCTCCTGCGTCGGCTCGCCTGCTGTCAGCTATCACCAATAATGCTGTTTGTTAAAGCAGCTCGAGGAGGAAATGAAGATGACATGGGGAAGAGCCGAGAAGAGAGAGATAGAAAAGTGAGCGAGTGAGTAGCGTGTGTGTGTGTGAGTGGGTGAGTGTGTGTGTGTGTGTGTTAATGTGTTAGAGTGTGTGTGTGTGTGTGGGACACTCCCTAAGACTTCTGAATATAGCTGTCAACCCTCAGCTGACACTTCCTCTCTCTTCAATTTCTCTCAAATTTTGTCAAACAGTTTCTTGGTTTGTTTTCTCGTGTTTGCAGCTATTCTGGGGAGTTTCTCAGAAACTTGCTCAATCCTTGTGTTTAGTTAGTCAAACAGCTGACCCGTTATTAATCCTGTCCAATGATGCGGCGGTATACTAAACAGTTTTGGTGACAAAAAAGAGGGTTTTTTTGTGGAGGAGTTTGGTGTCGATCACCTGCTTCATCATGTGCACCTCAGAAACTTGTCATCTGATTCCACTTGAACAACCTGCAGTGATTGAAAATGTCTGATGTGTTGCAGAAGTTTGGAGGCAATGAGGAGAAGTGCAGATGAAGTGCAAGGCCTACTGTAATGAGGTAACACCTCTTAGTTTTGCTTTGCGTTTCCTCCCACTTCTTAACTCCCACTGCCTCGCTGCGAAGTGGCTTCGCCTCAGATTTCTCTTTTTCGTCTAAAGGATGATTTATCAATAGTTTGTCCTTTACCTGCTTTGTTATGCTCACATCTTCCTTCCAATCAGATTCCACCTGACAAACATATGTGAGGACATCTGAGCAGAAGCAGAGAGGTTTGTGCAACCAGTGTTGGTCAGAGATTTGTTCATGACTATTTTGTCCTTTTTTACACCACAAAACTGTTGTTTTTTTGTTTCTTTTTCAAACCAACCGTTCCTCTTTTTCCTCCCCTCCTTTAGCCGAGCTGTCGAGCTGAAAAGTAACGCAGCTTAAAGAAAAAGCATCTCAGCTACAAGAAGAGAAGATTCGCACTTTGATCGAAGTGAAACTCAGACTCTGTCTGTCGTAGGAGGGGGCAGTTTGAAATGAAAGAGCCCATATGTTGAAACTTCACGACATACACTTTGACTTACTTTGCTATCCACCCACTCACTTACAAACACACACACACACACACACACGCTCAGATGAGATGTGCATTGTGATTGGTGGAGATGAAGACTGATGCAAGTCTGCAGCCATCAAGACAGAAAGAGAAGAAACCCAGAAGTTTCTGTTGCACCGTTCGCATTAAATGTTCACGATTTCCCATTTTTACTGGCTCTTTCCCATTTTCTCACTTTACTATCACTTGTAAAAAAATCATCTAGTTCCTGTTTTTTGCCAAACAAAGACACTTTTCTCAAGTTGCTCTTATAATATTTTAACACACAAACCACT
>JAPZDV010000020.1:14489724-14508290 GCA_029814665.1 Acanthurus lineatus | reverse complement strand
ACTATCACTTGTAAAAAAATCATCTAGTTCCTGTTTTTTGCCAAACAAAGATACTTTTCTCATGTTGCTCTTATAATATTTTAACACACAAACCACTGATTTCTCATTTCCTTCTCATTCCCAGTCGTCTTTGTTGCTCATTAATAAGCTAAATGAGACTGACGTGTCTGTTTGCCTGAAGGAAAGTGTGTGTTTCAGGCCTGAGGTGTCTAACTTTAACTCAAAGAAACACACACACTAACTACTCTTTGTATTTCTGAGTGAGTCAGCCTTCTTTAAAGTTAATGGCTTTGCTTTCACCTGGTCTGAATCTGCAGTAATGTGGAGATAAAATCACCTCAGTGTCTGAACAGACTTACAAACTAACAACAGTCATGATGAAGTCATTCACATTTGATTGTTGCCAAACTGACGGTTTTATTACACTTCACCTGTCAGCGACGATGCAACATCATAACGCTTCACTGAAGGTCATTTTCTCGCTTTGTTGCTCATCACAGAGTAAACAGTTTCCTTCTTCTTAGAAAACAATTTCACTTAAAACAAACTGAGCAGTTTCATTTAGCTGCTTCAGTTTCAGGCTCCTGCATGTTGACTCATCGTCACACCGTCGTGGTTGACTGGACACTCAAACCAGAACGGAGCCATTTTTTTTTTCCGGGTTTTTAAGTATTTTTACACAATGATAAGTCAAAATATCTGCTGTGGAATAAACCTGATGAATGTATTTTATGTTAAATGAGTGAAAGAGGAAGAGATTTTAAGCACAAGCTTAAAAAATGAAAACATACTGCTTCCAAACAAGGATGATTATTCATTTCTTCTCCTCTCAGTTGCACTTCCTGCATAGAAATGATGCAAGCAAGTCAACTTAACTGTAATTAGATGACAATATTAAAGCTGCATGATTAATAGAAAATTAACAGACTGTGCAAACTCAGTAATTTTCTGACAGGATCCTTTTCTCAGCTGCTGCTGTGACACTGAGTAAAGGCTCAGTTTGCCTTTGGTTTAGTTTTTTTAAGTGATAAGCTTTAATATAAAACTATTCAACGTCAGAGTCAGTGCCTGCCAGCTGACGCCCGAATGAAACCAACCCATCGTTAAGTTTATTACTCGCAGATGTGTCGGCCCTGCTGTGACCTGTGAAAACGAACTAATGGATCAGTGCTTAAGAGAGTGTAATATTAGCAGTTTAGCTACAATATGTGACAAGACACAACAATTAAAAGTGTTAAATGAAGTCTAATGACTGTTACATCCTTTAGTTTGTGTCTATAAAGTCTTTATTTTTTGTTTAACTGCTGATTCCAGCTGTTACGCTGTGAGGGGGACCAGTGTCATTGGATAGATTTTAATCATAATAACTTCAAACACCCCACAGACTGAAAGTTCTCCACTTAAGTTGGATTCATTTATCAATTTGTATATTAGGTTATGTATATATCAATAAATATATGTAACTTGCACATTGCTACTGCTTCATTATTCAAAATTTTATACATTTCTCTAAATTAATTCAAGTCATGGCCTCAGGGGCATAAGTAGTAGCCATAACCTACGGCCTGACCCAGTTATTGTAACATTATTCAGAAATTAACATTTCTTTTTTCTATTATTTAACACTTTTTTAGCATTTGTACAGATGTGGCTGTTGTTAATAGTATTGCATATATTATTGTTGATATTAATAATGATGAGCAGCTAACCAACACAGCTAACCAACCTATGATTAAAGAAGGATCCGTTATTATAATTATTAATGTTATTGTTGATCGTAATATTATCTGTATTGTTTTATTCTGTATTAATTATTGTTTTATTCTGTATTGTGATTGATAGTATTATCATCACATTCATGTATTTTTTGTATTTAGCCTTATTTTTCACTCAAATTTGACATTTTTACCTGTTTTCTTGGAACATACCTAGAAAAGATGTGACTACTCAGTGAAACATGATGCAGGAGCAGCTCAGCCCCGCGCTGATTGGACGCTGATTGCTACTCTTCCTTCTCTGATTGGTCGGCGGCGCTGCCCTCGTTCTGAGGGGCTTCCATCCAATCACAACGCAGCAAAAAAGTTCTGCTACGGAAGAGGGGATGCGAGGGAGATGGCTGAACTTAGATAGCCCTGTGTTTGGAAATATCTTCGCCATGGGGCTTCTCCGGTGGATGGAGGGGAGCGGAGGACGTGTACTCGTGCTCGCGGTGGTGTTCGGGTGGTGTTTCGGGTGGGTGGACAGTTTCGGACAGAGTTTAGACAGCGAGTTCACGTTTCTCCTCCCCGCCGGAAGATCTGAGTGTTTCTTCCAAGCGGCGGTGAAGAATGGCACGATGGAGGTTGAATATCAGGTAACTACGTGGGTGTGTGTGTCTTTTTTGTGTGCAGAAATAAACCCCCAAAGTGTGTGTGTGTGTGTGTGTGTTCACATTTACATGCTAACCTGTGTGTTAAAGACTCAAATCAAACGCAGATGTTGGCTAACAGTCAGCAACCGTTATCCTTTTAAGCTAGCTAACCTCCTGCTAATGTCTTTGCACACTTTGAGCCGTGCGTATTTTCTTTCTGTTTTTTTTTTCTATTAGTCAGCATGTAGCTGCAGCTGTGAGCTAATGACAGCTTCCTCCACCCCTGTTGTGTTTGTGTTGTGGGAGTCAACATGACCACACACACACACACACACACACACACACACACACACACACACACACACGGAAGCTCACTTTTTTTTTCCACAAAGCAGAGATGCGATGTGGTAAAGTCCCCTCACATCAGAGTGAAACTGTAAATTATCTAACACTATTTAAAGCCAGATCAAAAAGTGCTTTGCTAAAGAGATAAAAATAAAAGCGCCCATCACTTAGCAAGATCAGTGATAACACAAAAACACTAAACAGGAAACGAGAAAATGCATTTGCAGACAGAGAGTCTGAATAAGTCCTTTTGTACATGTGAGAAGTGTTTGATCCTGATGGTTTCTGATCCTCCACCAGGTCACATTGTATGACATCATATTTAAGAGCAGTTTTAGCTATTTTAAGGTCAACATCAAACTCTTACAATCAGTTGTGGTGTTGATTAACAGGATAATTGTTCTTTGGGATTAATTAAAGACTTTGATGAGGCTTGAACAGCTGAGCCACAGGAGCTCACAGTAAAAAAACAACAAAAAAAACTAGTTTAGTGCTGCAAACAAACAATTATGTCCTTAATTCATCTGCTAAATGGTTTCTCTAGTAATCATTTTGTCTAGAAAACCATGAAAAATAATTAAAAATTTCACAAGAGAGACTCATTTGCATGTTCTTCCTCATAAATTACTTAAATAATCAGTCATTTATCAACTAGTTAAACGTCAGCGGCGCTGCTGTCCAGACTCTGCAGCACCTCATGAATGGTATATATTCTTCTTGTAGGTTTGTGTGTTTGTTTTGTGGGAGAGTCTCAGCCTTAGAGACGATAATAGCCTCTCTCAAGAGAAGCGCATGTAGTTTCTCTGGGGAAAGTTTGTCTTGAAGCGTCCTGGTGACCTAATTGTTAAGACTCACACCTCCAACCGCTCCAACCTGCATGATATCGTCAGTATTTTCTGTATCTTTATTGTTGCTATCTGATAAGTTTCCCAGACAGACATGAAAATATCATTTTTAGCTTGTTTAATGTGTTTTTTTGTTTTTTCGTGCTCATCCAGGTGATAGCAGGTGCTGGTATGGACGTCGACTTCACCATCGTCTCTCCAGAGGGCGTCCGCCTCGTCATCGAGTCCCGCCGCTCTGATGGAGTCCATGTGTTAGTGCGCCGTCACATATTTGACATTACTGACTCACAGCGGTGTTGAATCCGTCTGCTTATCTTTGACTCCCCCCCCCCCCCCGCTGTTATTCCAGGGTGGAGCCCACGCTGGAGGGAGACTACGAAATCTGCTTCGACAACAGCTTCAGCCGGTTCTCAGAGAAGGTCGTGTTCTTTGAGATCATCATCGAGGGTCAAGGAGGCGACGTGGGTGGAGATGAGGAGTGGGCGGGGCTAGAGGAGCCTGATGGGAGCCTTCTGGAGTACAAGCTGGAGGACATCCGGGTGAGAAAGTTTGTGTTTTTGGTGAATTCAAAGAGGAATTCTGGTTCGATGTCGTAGTTAACAGCTGTTGTTGACACAGATCCGCTCCACCAATGTCAACACGACGCACCACCCAGGCGAGAAGGGGGGGAGAAGTAACTGGTGTGTTCAGGAGGTCGAACCAGGGTCAGATATTTCAGTCGTGAAGAAAGTGAAGACAGCTTCTTATCTAAAGTCAATCTGATCTTTGCTCTGAACCAAACACTCATAACTCTGGCTCAGAAATAAAAAAAAAAGTTTTTGTTGAACTTTTAACCTTCCTCGATGCGATGAATAGAAGATAGTTTCTTTCTTACTGTCAAAATAAAAAAGAAAAAACCCATGAAAGCACCGAAGCCAACAATTAGCTGATCCTACAAAAGCATTCGTATCGTCTGTGTCCTCGGCCTGATGGATCTGATGGATCTTTTCCATCTGTGCCCATTTGTTCCATTAATGTCCAAAAAGTTTAAAAAGCACATCATTGGTCACACTGTCGCACAGGCTGATGTTTTCTTTCATTATGATAAATGCTGTCATTTATTTCACCATCCTGCTGCAGTAAATACCCACCAAAGTAACAATCCATGAACTGAAAGTCGTCCCTAACAAAAACACAATTAAATCCGTTTCGGTGCTTTTTGTTAAAAAAAACACACAGCGTCCAGCTGTTTCATGAAATTATTTTTGACTTGTTTTTTGTTTTGTTTTCGGCGAGAATAAATGAAGTTCCAGGCTCAGGGGCCATGAAACGGCTGAGGGAAGCGGGGAAGTTTGGAAATCAGACCGATGCAGGCTTGGTGTTTTTGGTTTTGGTCTGTTCGTAGGATCTGCTGACAATATGGAAAATATAGAATAACGTCAGAGATGACCTTTAAGTCGTGCACGTTTTCTTAAAGCTTTAATTTCTCCTGAAACTTCCTCCTCAAACACATCACTTTGTTTCTGATCGTTCGCTCTTAAAACTGCCAAGTTGCCAACCGTATCTAACAGGCTAACAAGCTAACAGGCTAGCATTGAAGACAAAATGTAGTTCCACCACAGTTGTTGTCATTTCTTACCTGACAGACGCTCGTCAGCGCCGTTTCAGACCAAATCAGACACCATACGGAAAAAACAAGTTCTCTAATTAGTTTCCATGTAAGCGGTTGAAATAAACTATGGTTGGTGGGGGTTTGTGGGAAAAAATTCAGCCACTCTGCAACAACAAGAGTCAACATTTTGAGGACAGAACTTGATGATGACATGTCACCGTTACCTCAGAGCCCAACAGAGGATGTGTTTACAACCATCTGAAACTTTGTACTTTTGAGACCTTCGCGTCCTTCTGTCACCGACTTCCACTTCTCCTCCTGTGTTAAATTCCTGAAACTCACCCCCCCCCTCGTTGTCCTCAGGAGTCCATGGACTCTCTGCACAGACGTTTGGAACGCAGCCGGCAGATGCAGACGGTGTTACGGGCCTTTGAGGCGCGGGACCGAAACCTCCTGGAAGACAACTTGTGGAGGGTTTCGTTCTGGTCGTGTGCCAGCGTGCTGGTGATGCTGTGCGTGGCCCTCACACAGGTAAACAGCACTGACAAACCACACGGCACATGAGAGGAAAATGTTTACCTGCTGCTGCTACAGTCTGTCTTTTCTTAGAATTGTCTTCCATATTCAGTATGTCAGACAAACGCCAAGTGACGCATTTTGAATTTGGTAACCTCTAATTTATTTTAAACAAGATATCAAAGAGGCTCGTAGGTTAAAAACAGTACAAACCATCTTTAATTAGACCTGATGTTTACAGCAAAATAAACAGAAATTGGTACATTTCATTCATTCTTAATATGCCGTCATAAAGTGCAACAAATACACTTATATTTTCTGATCTGAACTTCAGTCCCATTATAATTAAACTCCAAATTCAACATTTACATAAGGTGTATCAAAATAAAATAGGTGTAATCTGACTCTGAACCTCAGTACAACATTACAGTAAACTCTACATTACAATGCAAGTGTACATGAAATGTGTCTTTCTCCTTCACAGTGTAAAACTGCCAAAAAGACAACATTGTACATGTGTTTCTTCTTTTTTTAGGCTTTTATGCCTTTATTTTGAAAGGACAGCTGAAGAAAGGGTGCAATACAATGCCATACAGAGCAATTCCTTAACAAAATTGCACATTAATTTGGACATAAACGGCGCAGCTTGCTCATAAAAAAGATCCTTTTTTCTTTGTATCAGGTAATTTTGCGACTGAAAATTGAGTCATTTTGAGCAAAAATCACCAGATTTAAAATAGACGGCCGATCGATCGGAGCACCACTGTTGTTTTTTTTATTGCTGTAGGTGAGGTCATCATGTATGTGGAGGATGGAGGAAGGAATGAGGTCATGTTTTCTGTGACACAGTTTGGTATCTGACCGTGTTTCTCTCTCAGGTCTACACTGTTCGAAAGCTGTTCGACGATAAGCGGAGGGTCTGCACGTAGAGGTGTTAATCCAACACGAGATGTTCAGCTGGTTACCCTTTCAGATTATTCTCCTTTTTTTTTTTTTAAATACTTTATTTGCATCAAAACCAAGTTTCAACATCAATCCATCATTAGTTCAAACAGTTTTTTTTTCTTTTTACTCCTAAAATGCCATTTTGGATCAATCTGTGAGCAATAATTAAATATTAACATGAAGGGTAACCAAAAGAGGAAGAAAACGAGGAAGTCATTTCATTTCATCCAGTGCCTTTAATGTCAAATCTTATCACAAACCAACGAGGAACAACAAGCGCCGCTGCTTCACAGACAGAACAATGACGGTTTTATGTTTTTACTGCTGTCCTACGTTTTAGAAACCGGTGAGGGGGTTTAGGGGAGTTTTTTTTTCCCCATGAAAGGTGACATTAACTTGAACCTGAAGGTTAAAGGTTGGTTATGTAACCCAGAAGCTGCCCCGCAGAGCTGCTTCATGAGGAAAAACAATGTGCAATAGTGGTGTTGGTATTTGTTCTTCCTGACGGTTGAAGGTCTTCCTTAAATATTGGCGTTTTCTTTACTTTGTCGTCCATCTGACCAGGTTCTTCATCGGTCACAGCCTCGTTGATGTGTAGTTTCTTGCTTAGATGTTACTGATTTTTTGTTTTTTTTTAATCACGTGCCAGTTTAAGTTCACGCTGATGTGTCGACGAATAAGAATGTAGATCAAGACGGACAGATGTTTTTTGATTGCCAATGAAATTGATGCCAGTGCTCGGATAGATTTGCAGTAAGGGTGTGTGTGACGGGTCAGTGTGGACACACTGTGTGTGTTTTTTTCTCGTTTCTGGTTTCTGTTTTTGTTATGTGGTGTAATCAGATTTGCTTCTTCACTCCAGATGTGTGTGTTTGTGACATGTTGATTCAGCTCAGCCGCCAAGTGTTTGTTTCTGATTTTGTTTTTATTACGAATCTGCATCATGTATGTTACAGAATAAATAAAAATCAGGTTTTAATGGGAGTCATTGATAATAATAAATGCATTTTTTACACAGAAGATACTCGGATTGATTGTTTTTTTTTTTTAAAATGACTTGCATATTTATTGAACTTCTTTTGAAAAAAAAAATGCTGTGATCATTTTCCAGCTAATCTCAATCTGAATTCAACAGATTTAACACGACAATAACAGAAAAAACCCAAACAAAACATCTGACTGAAAGGCAGTTTTCTGCCTCTTTGTGCATATTGATTGTGAGAAACCTTAATGCTGTTAAAACTGACATGTTTCATGATCAGATGATGGTTTATATGATCAATAGCAGAGCTCTCAATCCCCCCAAAAAACAGTTTTTATCCTTATTTTATTTATTTTTACATAACACTGCTGTTAAGTAGGTCGTTTTTCTCCCAGAGCCACTAAAAAGGAACCAATGTGAGACCAAACATGTATGGAGACACATCATTTCTACTGATGTAGCGCCCCCTACAGCCTAACATTAAGAGCTTAAAATAACAACTTTGACATTTTCAAACATTGAGCTAAAATTAAGGTAAAATACCAAGTAATCTTTAATGAGATACTTCAAGAATCAGCATGAATTAACTCCAATCAGTGAGATGTAATTTGTGAAAAACACTGAATTTGTTAAAAATAATAAATTCTCAGAGTTACTGCGACAAATCTGGCTGCTATAGAAAAGCATATGATTTATAATTTAATCTGAATTCAAATCTTGTTATGTGCGTAAACAGTTTGTTATGCAAATTTTTGGAATAATCAAAAACATAAGAAAGAGATGAAGCAGGAGTGTAAAATAGTTTATTCTCCAGTCTTGAAGGATGTTAAGTTTCTATCAGATGAAGTTTCTTGAGGTTTCAGTTTCGCACACACAGATTTTTGTTGTCTGTTAAGTTCATCATTTATACTCAGGTTCAACAGAGGCTCAAGAGAGGAAATTACTGAAAAGTATCTCAATAAAAATATTCGTAGTAAGATAACAAGTAACCTGTATGTACAGAGGTAATCAGTACTTATGTGTTATTTTGTTAATCTGCTATGAGATTATTTTTACATTGTGACTGAGTTCAGCACACACACACTCAGTCAGATTAGACTCAGATACATCTGCTGCACATGTCAAACATTCGGACCAATTATTTCTGCATCTTTTCCCTTTCGTAAACCACCTCTAAATGCATTAACGGTTGCAGAAATGTACACAGAAAGCAGCTGCAGAGACACTTTGTTGCCCCTGAACGCCTCGTGGCGAGAACACTGAGCAGAAGGAACTCGACACCCGAGTCCCCGTCACCAGTGGTTGGGACGAGAGGGGACTTGTGGAGGTCGCCTGCGAGAAAAGACCGTGAGAAAAGAGGATGATGAAGAGATTTTTTTTCAGTGTGTTCGGGATCATAAAAGGATCAATAACTCACACAGCCGACAGACAACAGAGCAGGAAGAGATCTGGAGGAAACAGACGGGTGGGATTTCATACCTTCATTCATTCCTGCTCGGCTCTACAAAGCAGCAGCCCCGAAGCGACGGGCAACGCTCGTGGTGCTGCGTGTTGCCACTGGCAACCACGGTTACCCTGGTAACCCACAGTCCCATCACACAGGAAGGAAGGAAGGAAGGAAGGAAGGGAGGAAGGAAGGACAGAAGGACAGACATGCAGACAGAAAAGTGAAACATCTCCGTTTGACCTGGACTCGCTGAGCTGAGCGCTCGGTGTCAAACAGTGACAGGAAGTGCATGTACGACACGTTTACTGTCTGAGCGAGAGGACGGTAACTCCAACGCCAGAAAAAAAAAACACACACAAAAACAAAGCAGAGGAAAGCTCGGTGATGCATGAGAATGTAAAGAAAGAGCTGAGAGCAAGAACGAGCAGCAGGCACCACACCTTTTTCTTCTTCTACTTGTTTTTTTATTCAGTCCGTCTCTTTACACACCTGAAACAAAGGCCTCGTCTCTCACATGAGCATCGCTTTCATTATGGCTTCAATAGGTGAAAGTATTTTTACGCTCAAGGCACTTAGATACAAATTTTAATCAAAGCTGAGCGGCGTCCGAAGGCCACTCCCACCTCCGTTATGCTCCACTTTTATAATAAAGTAATTAGCTCTCCATTGTTAAATCTCACATCAACGAGCTCGTCTGAAAAATGTGACAAAACCAA
Source organism: Acanthurus lineatus (assembly GCA_029814665.1). Classification (NCBI taxonomy): domain Eukaryota; kingdom Metazoa; phylum Chordata; class Actinopteri; order Acanthuriformes; family Acanthuridae; genus Acanthurus; species Acanthurus lineatus. Next base: position 14,498,553 of record JAPZDV010000020.1, on the reverse strand, counting down.
CAAAGAAAAAAAGAGACTTCATCAAAAAAGTGCTGTTTTACTTCATGAGGTGCTCCGTGTGTGAGAACGTTAGCAAGTTTACGACTCCGGAAAATTATTTCTACAAAGTGTTTCCTTCTTAAACGCGAGGACACCCGTCATCAGGTGATGTAGTTAAAAGAGCGACAAAGTTTACATAAAAAAAACCAGACAAGACTCTGTTTTTACAGCTAAATATGTAATTAAATATAACTGACTATGTCTTTGTTATAATGTGAACATTATCCAAAATGTTTATATTCAAGTTCAGATAAATTCGGTCATTTTATTTAAGGCAGTTTATTTGCTTTTCATTTTGTCTGCTGTCGCCCCATTCACTAGATCATAAAAACTTTTGTTTTTATTGTTTTAATAAAGAGATATTTAGTGGCTGAAGTTACATATTGTGCATTTGAACGACTTATTCCTTCAGGTTTCAGCTTCATTTAGTTAATTTTTTGCAAACACAACTACTTGGTCAGGTTCAGGAAACGAATGTTCCGGATGCTATTAGCGTTGTTGGCTACGGACACCTGAGTGCAAATAGCATCTGTCTTCTATAAAAGTTATAAATCACATAAAGGTTTAAGACACATTTCATTTTAAATGAAAAAAAAGAAGCAAAAATTCAAGATGACTTGCTGGTTCATAATCCATAACAAGTCCGTAAAATCATCAAATTTATCCCTTTTTCATAGTTACACCACTAAAAGCAGAATGTTTCTCCGTATGTTTTGTTAAAAAGTCAGACTTCCGTACATAAGAGTCCGGAACAGCATCAGATTACAGTAAGACAAAAGTTACGGGATTACACATGAAAAAACAGAATGACAAGAGAAATGTAAAGGTGTAAACAAAAGGAAAAGTGTTTTTTCTTGTGTGTGTGTTCCTAGTCGAGCAGGGAGGGCTCTGAAGGACGTATGATAGTGGGTCGGTTGGGTGCAGCCGGAGGTCTTCTGCTGCAGTAACAGACAGGAGGGGAGGTTTTTTTGGGGGGAGAGGGGGGAGGAAGGAGGGAGAGAAGAAAACATGCGAGGCAAAATATGATCAGAACGTCACGCACCAACGATTCCCAAACCACCAAAAGCAAGAACACACAACCCGACACCAGCAGTTTGAACCGTCCCAGCTACCTCGACCAATGAATACAGGCATCAGAATGAGTGTGTGTGTGAGTGTGTGTGAGAGTGTGTGTGATTTTACCTGGGGATGCCGGGCGGCAGTGCAGGAGGCACCCTGGCCGGCCTGGAGGGGATGAGAGGCACGGAGTTCGGGTCTCCACCGGGACCTCCGGGTCGGGAAGGCACAGGTGGTGCCGCGAACGCAGCTGCGGGGTTGAGGGGGGCCGGAGGACCCGGGGTGGGGCCCCTCACTGCTGGGGGTCGGCTGGGTGGAGGTGCTGTTGCCGAGGCAGGGCGGGACGCCGGCGGAGGACTGAAAACAACACTAGAGTGAGACTTTGAATCCACAAAACATGAAACTATAATGACTGATTATTAAGTAAATTATAGTGATCACATGACCTGATTAAGAGCCAATCAAACCCTTTTTCTATTTTACATGTCATAATAAAAATGACAAAGTTGGTAAGGGACTGGTTGCAATTGGATGCACCTTTTCTGATTTTGCTATCTTTAAAAAACTCCAAATAATTGTTTGTTAAAATACGTACAAAGAAAAAAAATTAAGCTGTTGTCTATATTACAAACTTTATGGTAAAATAATCTTTTTATACCCACTTTCTTTAAAAAACACTTAAATTTATTGTTTTTCTTAAGAATTGTGACCTGTATTCAAACCAAACTACACAACACAAGAGTGCTCTCTAGTGTTCAAACCGTGTATCTGCATCCTCGTTTCTAAATGACCTCAGACCTGGTTTCTGCTCGACTTCATGCTCGTTACCTCGGCTCCTTTGCAAGCCAGCTGTCGTCCACGGGCGGAGGCACCGGTGTGGAGATGGTGGTGGTGCTGATGTCTCCTATGAGGACCAGGGCTTCCTTCAGAGCGTGATACATCCTCAGCATCTCGTCCCTCCTCTGCGCCTGCTCCGCCGACTCCTCCATCAAACTGCCCTGGTCTCCGGCCGAGTACAGGTAGGCCAGCAGCTCGGAGTGGATGAAGTCCTTCGCCTGGTGATGGAGGAGAAAAACGGACAGGAAGGGGAGGTTAATACAGGTAATAAACAGGAAAGAGTGACCTGTTGTGCTGATAACGTTCCTTGTTAAGTGGTAAAAACGTACGCTGTTGATCATGAGGTGCATGATGGTCTTGGGCATGAGGTCTCTGATGGACTTGTTGACGATGCCGATGTAGGAGTCCACCAGGTTGCGGATGGTCTCCACCTGCCGCTCCAGCTGGGGGTCCATGGACACGGTGTCGCCGGGATTCATGGCATCTTCGTTCTCGGGCTGAAGGAGACAAAGACGGATTGTAGAGACACTAATCCGTTTAAAACGCATGTAAATTGGATTTTCTCCTCCAGATTTGAGGCCATAATTGGTTTTTCTACATGTGTGCCTTTTACTGGTTTGTGGTGGGCGGGGCTCTGAAATGTGACATCCTGAGCACCAATCAGGATAAAGGAAAATTTTAATTTAAATTTTTTGTAAAGGACTTTGTTCCCAAGTTTGTGGTTGTGGAATAGATTTTGCAAAACTTTATTCACACACAAATCTTCCTCAAAAATATATAAACAGCCAAAAAAAACCCTTTTTTTATTTTTCAAAACCGACTTTTTCCCTCTTTAATTCTTGAAAAACTGGCAGTGTTTTAAATAAATTTTTGTCCAATGAAAATGCAAAAACACAACTGCAGTGCTGTCAGGAGGATGCCAAACCAACGGAGGCCACACTGGCCAATCAGAAGCCTCGAAAGAAGCTATTAGCGGAAGGTTAACTGGGAACAGAGATCCAACCGGTTCTCATCAAAAACCTGCACTGCCTGCAGAAAAGTGTGTGTTGTGGGAGTGGAAGAGTAAATACTGTGGAAGAATAATTGAATGTTAATGTGTAAGCATGTGAAAAAAACCTGTTAGCATAGTTAGCACCAGAATTATGCTAACAAATTAGATTACGGGGCAAAAACTCAATTTTTCACTGTTTAAAAGACCAAATTACAGACAGATGTGTTAAACAGAACAGCACATTTGTATATTTATGACGAGGTAAAAGTGAGTTGTGTATATTTAAATGTCATTCAATCACATTTAAAGAGAAGATGGAAGATTTTGCAAACACAACCTGCTGTATTTAACGTGATAAACTCCGGCGTACCTGATCTTTCTCTGGATAAACGCCGGCTCTGAGGAACGAAGCCTTCCAGCTGTCGACCTCCTCCTGAGTGTCGCTCGCCAACTCAATCTGACGCAGGTCTTTATACACATTCCTGCAGGACACGTGCATGGATTAATTTAAGATTAATGAGCAGCTAATCACCAGAAACACAACTGTTTCAGGAGGTCGCAGCATCCACACCTCTGCTCAGTGTTGAAGATGGCGAAGACGTGTTTGCTGGACATGAAGCCTTTCTCCAAATCTCTCAGCTTCAGGTTGTCCAGAGGCAGCATGTACTTCTTCTCTTTCTCCTGCAAAACACACAGTGATGCAATTAGCAAAAAAAACACAACAATGAATGAAACCATCAGATTAAAGAAGCAAAAAACACAAAACATATTTTACTCTGGTGATTAACATGGATCAGCCACGACATAAAAACACCTGACAGGTGAAGTGACTGACGCTTAAAACCTTCGCTCCTGACATTAATTTGGTTCCCACTTTGAGACGCACCACCAACCCGACCCTAAAAACTGCTGCAGACCAAGTGCAACCTCTTTTGATGGCCCCACCCAGAGGGAAAATGCATCCTGTCAAACCACAAAAATTAAGACTGGCACAAGGCGTCGACCAGGCCTCCACATTCCCAAGAACCTGGTCTGATGAAACATCTTTGGGATCTGCCAGAACAAGTTCACCATCCTTCAACCTCCAAGGACTCAAAGTATCTGCAACCAAAGCCCCAGTGCCAAAAACCCCCCAGCAGAGAGTCTGACGTCCTTGATGGATCGGAGCTGTGCTGGACTTTCATGATATTCTGCAGCTGGTCGTAATGTTGTGGCTGATGTTTTCATGCATGAACAGACTCACCTCCTCGTCTTTGTACCAGGACAGAGACTCGGCGGTCAGGACGAACCAGTACTCCTTGGATCCTCCCTTCATGATGCTGATGTTTATGGTGAGCCAACCTCTGCGGATCACCTGCATGAGAGAGTCCAACACTTGACTAAAGCACAAACCGAAGAGAGGCAATCACAGCAAGCGAACGCAACACCGTCGGCAAATAAAAGAGAAACATGAAGACATCAAAATACAGCAGGACAGTCATGCAAGAGCGACACTTTTCTCCGTTTGTGAGCAGATCGACCGGATCTGAACTGAAAATACATCACAAACGTGAAGTCTGCAAACAAATAAGGACAAAATTCACCTTCTCTGCATCCATCTGTCTGCCAGACTGACGAGACAAAGGGAACACACACACACACACACACAGGGATAATGAGCACACATATGCAACACTCTGGTCTGAGTGTGTTACAGACTCTGGATCAGCCGTCAAGCTGCAACAAAAGGTTTCCTGCACAGACCACCGTTACAATCAGGCCTGTTTTTTAGGGCATAGACGAGCTAGGTGGTTGCCTAGGAAACCACCATCCGGAGGGACGACACTCGTCTGCGTTTATAATTCAGTCCGACTTGCGGCGACGAACAGGTTTCACTGTTACATCGACTCAACGGTCAAGGGTTTTTCAGAGGAGTTTGTTGTTTTCTGACACAGATTCGCTCTGAGATCCTCTTTAGATTAACAAACACAGGACGCTTCACAGGAAAGCTGCGATCCAGCTGTGATCCCATCTGAACTCGGCCTGTTTTGGGTTCAGATCGTACTTAATCTGTGTGTGTGAATAAAATCTGAATGAATATTTGACCATAAAACAGGGTCAGGATGTCAGTAAGTGAAACTCTGATACTGTCTGATGGAGTTTGTCCTCATCAAGGAGGCAAATATAAAGAGAGATATAAGAAATACATTTGCATATTATGATGTAATGCAGCAAAAAAACCTTATTCATGAACTCTCCTTCGTTCCACATTTCTATTTAAGTAAAAACATGTTGCTCAAAATGTCATAATAAATAAAATCTGAACCAGACGACAAAACGAGATTAGCAGATAATAATTTGCATTTAGAGACATTTAAGTGGTGATGAAATGAGTCAGACCTGCAGATAAATTAGGTCATATTCTTAAAAAAATATATTTTAACAGAAAATCTGTTCTCTTTTAAGGCACCGATGGATTTCTTATTTTACAAAATGTCCAATTCGAGCTCTGATGACACAACAGACGTCTGTAAAGCCGTTATCAAGGAGAATAAAACCACTGTAAATTTCTGAAGTAAAGCTATTTTTGTATTTGACGTCATTCCAGCGCAGAATGAGTGTTATACGGTAAGAGACGTGTGATGGGCAGCGGGATACAGAAATACAACAGAATGGAAAAAAAAAAAAACTATTATGGCTTTTTTTCACTCAGTTAGAAACTTGGAAAAATGATTGGAATCGACTGTTGTCTCTAAAAGCAGCTCTTTCACTTCCCAATTCTGCATCAGGGAGCACAAATCGTGTTTCTCGACATGAACCGAATGACCGTTGACTCCCCTCTCCAAAGAGGAAGTGACATGTGGAGGTGCAGAAGGAAGGGGGGGGTTGCGAGAATATTTACAAGAATCTTTATCTGAGCCGTAAAAAAGGAGGAAGAGGAGAAAGAGGAAAAGAGAATGAAGGGAAACACAATAAGAGCACGAACAAGTGCGTAAATGTAAGGAAGCGGTCGACCGATTTATAATTAGCAATCACGGAGCCATCTGTAATTATTAAAATAAAAAAAGGTAGAAAAAAAAGGAAAGGTAAAAATTAAAAACAACCAAAAAAGACTATAAAGTTATGAATAATTCCATTTTTCATGCACAATATAATCTAAAATCCTAGCTAGTAACATGTAACATAAAGCAAAAAAACCTAACTTTTCACCAAAACTGTCCCGAAGATTATATTTAAGTTTGTTTGTTCATGTTTGTTGACAGACTTTTTTACAAATCAAATAGCCAATCAAAGTGAATAAACACATAAAAATACTAACTTTATTCACTCACATTGCACAGCCGGCTCATATAACACCAACAGCATCAACAACAAAGTGACAGAGCCGAGTTTATGCTCCTCAAATCAAGTTATTTCATATTCTGATGTGCTTTTCTTATCTGAACATGTAAATTAGGGTCAGAATGATACAAGTCAGCATGTTTTTATGCGGTTATTATGTTTGTGTTTGTGTCTGTACGATGTTATGTGTCATTTTATGTCGACCCCAGGAAGATTAGCAACCGCTTGTGGAAGCTAACTGGAGATTTGAGTAAAGAAAAAAGAATAAAGAATTATAAATTGTGCCAAGTCAGCTTGCTGCATTAACACAGACACACAAACACACACAATACAGTAGTAATAATTAGGGATGATCCGATTAGGGTTTTTGGGGCTGATCATCGATCGATAATTGCTGAGATCAGTATCACAGAGACCGATCACATGGCGCCTATTTGAACCTGCAGCTCGCTTTTTATAGTGTAGCATTAATTACTCATTTATTTATTTAAGTTATTCCTAACACTGTATATTAAACATTATTAAATTATAATAAAAATTACAAAATTTAAAAAAATAAATGAAAATAAGAGATTAGAGAGTAAAATGAATTGAAACGCATTTATTTGCAGGAATATGCAAATATTCCACATGTTTGAAGCTCAGCTTTAACAACTGTCTTCCTAAAAAATCTGTAAAATTTTTATAAAAATAAAATAAAAAGCTCCATGTGCACCCCCGCGTGCAACATTACAGGACACAACTTCACTTAGTTTAACAACACATGAACCTTTAGAAAAATAGAAACTAATTTACTTTAAAAATTAAATAGCAACGTGTGGATCATCTGCAACATTTAAGACTGGCGACGCCATCTTAGCTGTGCATTTTTAATTTTCAGCTCTTTTGATCTGCCTAAATGACAAATGCTATTAATTCCAATTACATGCAAATCAGCCGTCGATCAATCGGAGCACCCCTAGTAATCTGCCAACTAATCAGTCGACCTTCAGCGTAAAGCATCAGAGGCAACAAAGGCGGTGTGTGTGTGTGTGTAGCAGGTGAGTTACCTGGTTGGGCATGACTCTCTTCTTGGTGGCGTTCGCAGCGGTTCTTTGCTGAGCGCTGCAGGAGAGATAATCAAAAAATATCAAAAATAACAAACTGATCCATCATCCGTCTCCGCCGTGATCAAAACTCAGTGATAAATAAACATGTGAAGTCGAGTCTCACTTGGCGAATCCGATGAAGTCCTCGTGGTTCGTGTTGATGTAGGAGAGCTCGATGTCGATCAGCAGCAGCACCTGAGAGGCGAAACATCGCAGACGTCAACGAGGGGGAGAAACCGTACGAACGCATCATCACACACACACACACACACTCGCACACTCACACACACACACACACACACTCACCTGGTCTTTGGTTTTGCTGTCTCTCTCTCTGACATAGTTGGTGACGATTCTCTCCGTCTCTTCTCTCAGTCGAGGGTACGAACCCAGCTGTTCACACACACACAAACACACACAGAAAACACACACTGCTGCAGGCACCGTGATTACAGGACGAACACGACACAGTAAACACTGTGCATGAAGGAAACACACACAAATATACAACACAAACGACTGATGAGGCGGCATGCACTGACGACTTCGGTACCAGCTTGAGATTCTTTACATGTTTTGACAAAAGTTAAGTTATAAAAACTAAAAAAAATCACGATCATTTTGTCGTCTCAAGCTAATAACAAGTCTGTTAATAACAAATCAGAGATGATTGAGGAAAACGGAGTTAGAAAAAAGAAACAGAAGTTGACAGGGTGGAGGTGGGGTGTGGTTATTATTGGGTGGTGTAGTTATTGTTGTCAGTGGTGCAGAAAAATCCATACAAACCTCAATGACAAGAGACAAGGTGACGAGAGCAGGCGAATTTCTTTGTGTCAGTGGGGATCTGGTTTTAAAGTGAGGCAGGTGGGGGCAGGGTGGGGGCTCACTCGCAGTGCTGATGGAGGGGAAGTGGACCAGCAGGGGTCAGGGATCAGGTTTGGATTTGTCATTAATGAGGGATTGTTGGTGAAGCCTTGAAGCAGCAGTGAGGAGGAACAATCACCGACACTGAACAGTCACACGTTAGTCTGTTATTTCTTTCAGTTTACTGTGATTCATTTAACTTTCTCTCTCTCTCTCTCTTTGTTTGCATTTATTTTTCCTTCTCACTCTCACCCCTTTCTCAGTCCTCCCTCTTTAATCTGTCTCTCCGTCACTTCCTGTTTACCTTTTCAGTGCACTTCCTGATCAGGGCTGCAAGCTCGGTGACGACCAGGTCGACACATTTCAGACACGGATCTTTCAGCTTAATGATCTGCTTTTTCACTATGGCCTCAAACGCCAAGTCTGGGGTGAACAGGCCTGTCCTGTGGTGAGGCATCATGGGAATTGGAGTTTTAATGTGAAGTGAAGGAGGAGGAGGCAGTGTAGCATGGGGTCATAATGAGGAAAAAAAGAGAGGGGGATGAAGGTAGAAAAAATAAAAAGCCCAGGTGGGATAAAATAGTTTGGAAACAGTAAAAGTTCAAAAATGGAGAAAGAATGATGAAGATTGAA
>JAPZDV010000020.1:14471386-14482910 GCA_029814665.1 Acanthurus lineatus | reverse complement strand
ATCAGAGACGAAGAGACGAAGAGAGACAGAAAGACAGAAAGAGAAGGATGAAGACCGATAAGAGACGAAGAGAGAGAGAGAAAGAGAAAGACGGCGACACTGCAGGACGAATCAGACGCATTAAAAAACTAAAATAAGATGTTAATAACACAGATTTCAAGGTGCATTTCGCATAAATGTGTCTGCACCTTTTGAAAACAGAATAACTTGCTTCTTTTTCATTCATTCTCACTGTTTTTTTTCTTTATATTTCTTTAAAATCCTGAATTTACGAGCACAGAAATCTACAACAACTTACCTGCTTTACAGTTGACCAGCTGCAGGATGAGAGGACGACGGGTGACGATGCCGGAGCCTCTGGGTAAAAAGTCCCTGAGAGGTTGAAGACAGACATTAACACACACATCTCAGGTTCAGGTTCAGGTTTATTTATTTAGCACACATCAAAGATCAGTGGGCTTGTACAGGAGCTCCACCCCTTTCAATAATTACAATCAATTTAAATTTATGAGGTTAATAACTGAACTTTGAAAGAACAGGAGACAAAGTAATACTTAGCGAGTGGAAGACAAAATAAACAAAATTCATAATACTTCATTGTAAATAAAAAACGTGGATGGTGATGATGGAGAAAAGGCGGAGAATAATGACGTGAGGGCAGGAAGTGACGTTTTTTAAGCTGCTTTTTAAACAGAAACAACGACTTTCATTAAAAAAAACAAGGAGAAAGTGAAACCGAAAGCTCTCACTCGTTAATCTTTGATTAATTATTAAGCAACATGAGCAACATTTTCTTTCTGCATTTTGTCTCCAAACGTTGTGATGTCGAAACACTGAGGGTCTGTGTGTGTGTGTGTGTGTGTGTGTGTGTGTGTGTGTGTGTGTGTGTGTCGGTTTGAGCTCCTGAACGCATCTTGGAGCCCGAAACAAGCACATGTGTGCATTATTGATGGCAGACACAGATTCATTTACAACCCTTTTTCATTATGAATAGTACAGAGAGAAAGACACACACACACACACACACGTGTCTCTCTCTCTCTGTTTGTCGCATCACACACACACACACACACACACACACACACACACACACACACTCGTTCATCAGAATGGAAACTGCTGTTCAATAGAGCTGCGATCGTGTTCAGGTCACTGACTTCAGATCACTGCAGGCTACGAGAGCTCGACTGCCTGTCTGTCTGTCTGCCTGCCTGTCTGTCTGTCTGTCTGTCTGTCTGTCTGTCTGTCTGGTGTGTTTGAGCTCACACACACACACACACACACGCTGAGGGAAACATATAGATGGCGAGCTGCTGGTCCTCTGCTGACTGAGCAGTCAGGATGTTACACAACAGCGATTCCCGTCCTCTTTCCTCATCTCTTTCCTGCCGCTTGTGAAAGCACGACATGAATAATACGGTGACAAACAAAACGGTTAATCAATGAAACCAACATTTCCTGCGAAACATCCAAACCACGACGATCCTGACGTCTCTTAACGCAACTTAAACGTGAGGATTTGCTTCTTTTTTTGGGAGTTTTTCATCGGTGAAGTTTGAGGACTGCAGATCTTTTGGCTGCCGGTCTGACAGTTCAGACTTTAGATGATGATGGTTAATGTGAAAAAGGACGATGTGTGTGTGTTTGTGTGTGTTAAAGAGCCACTAAGCTGAAATTAAATCCACCTTTTTGTTCACTGTTTCATCAAAGTTGTCAAATTCTGTCAAACTGACACAACATGAATAAAAAGAAAATCCACAATTCCTGCTTTTTGCTCTTATTGCAGCCATTTTTTAATCTTTCATTTCAGGGAAATCGATGTGGATCATTGATTACTGTCTTGCAATGTGTCACAAATCTGTGGGAAATGTTTCCTGCAGGATATCATCATGATTTACTGTTTCTCACTTCTGCTTCTGATCCTATTTGATTAACTTCTTGCAGCTTCTTGTCGCAGTTTGCAGGAGCGATTTACCTGCTAAAGTTTTACGCCTGAACTGTTTTTAAAAGCCTGAAGATGAAAAACCTTTAAATCTTTCACAGACACGATAAAATATTATGGAAAAAAAACACAAACTAAAAGGTTTGGTGATGAACAATATATGTTTTTTCTTTCTTTTTCCATCCAATCAATCATTGTGATTCTTCACCTCCAGCTTGGAAACAGATTGTTTTCTTAAAATAACCGCTGAAAGAAAAAAAACTCAACTCTAAATGAATAAAAAAGCTCAAACTGATCTCACAAACCAGCGTCACACCTCTGATCACCAGCCATAACAAACAGCTGAGCGGGTATCTGGTACCCGGTGTGTCACACACACATGACAGTGCAGCTGGTGACATCACTGATGACCCGAGCACGAACGCATCAATGCGCCCACTGTCTCCCCCAGCACCCGCAGACAAAAGACCAGCGGTGTGGGGGGGGGGAAGAGGAGAGAGATGTGGTTTCCTGATCAACATTCCCAATCTGATGGACGACAAGAAGAAGAAGAAGAAGAAGAAGAAGAAGAAGAAGAAGAAGAAGAAGAAGAAGAAGAAAAGTGTTCAGTCGGAGATAAAAAGTCAAAGATGCTTCAGGAGGTTTGGATCAGTGTGAGAAACACGGCCAAGTCTTCTTCTTCTTCTTCTTCTGTTTTCTGCATGAAAAACTGTTTATTTTTCTGTGTTTGAGCCACAAAACAAAGTGTGTGTGCATGTGAGTGTGTGTGTGTGTGTGTGTGTCGTCTACAGTGTTAAACACGATCCCAACATGTGGCATCGATGCAGCAGCTGGTTTTCTCTGCTCTTTGTCATCACAGAGCGTCCAGATCTGCTCGTCCACATTCCTTCAGCCTCGTTCATCGGCCTCGGAGAGAAAAACTCAGCAGTTCAGACTCATTTTCACTCTTTTTTCACTCCGACTCTTCATCATCTTCTTCCTCTCATAAATGACCTCATTCAAACCGGAAAAAAAGGAGCCTTTTCTTCAGCCTCACCCTTTTCAGGAGTAAAACATTGACTTGACCTGTGATGTGAGGCCTATAAAGATGCGTTTACGACCCGCAGTCTCAAGGAAAAAACAGCCTCTGTAAATGTTTGACAGATGAACGAGCGCGCGGATCAGCGATCACGATCCTGCTGATCAGCTCCTTTTTTCTTTTTTTACCGTAAAGATTCAGGATGTGGAGCTGAAGAATAAACTCAACCCCCCTCCCCTCCGTTTTTTTCCTCTCTCACAGATAAAATCTGTTAAGTTGCGTAAAATGCGGGATAATGGATCGTGAATAGCTCGGCTCCAAAATGGAAAGAACCCTTAAAGGCCAGAAAACGTTAGAAACTGGGAGGCACCGACACACCGAGCGCGTAACACAGCGCTTAGTTGGCGACTTTTACGCAAAAGCTCGGCGCACTTTTGTCTTAAAAGAGCCGCAACAGGGACGAATTAAATTAAAATAGAGTCACAAACATGTTAATAAGAGGTCAGATGAGTATAAGAGCAAATACAAACGGTACAACCTCCCGACGAAGTTCTCCAACACGGAGCTCTTCCCTGCGCTCTGGCCGCCGACCACCGCTATCTGCGGCAGGTCCAAGTTGCAGGTTTGGCCGATGGAGCTGAAGGCGTCCTGGAGCTTGTTGATGAGGGGGATGAGGTCTTCCATTCCCCGGTTTCCCATCGTGGCACGTCGGTCAGCCCGGCGGGCTCGATCCTGCCAAAGGGTCGCTGTTCCAGCAAACCAAAAGTTCCCAGATGGCACCGCAGTCCGTCACAACAAACTGCGGCTTTGGCGCATTAAAAACGCAGAGTGAGCGGAGTCCAGGCGGCCGGCTGCGTTCACGGAACTGGTGAGGTTACTAAATTGATGGTTGCATGATAAAAAGTAGCCACAGAAGACCGAAAAACTTCTGTCATCATCCGGTCAGGCGACACCCAGCCTCCGCCGGAGATCCTGGCTCCGCCTCCGGCTCTCATTGGTCAGCCGGGACGTCAGTCAACCGACCCAGACATGTCATCATTTTTTTACAATAAAGTTTTTGAACATGCACTTTGGAACAAGGAGGAGGAATGGAGGCTCAGACTTGGAAAAACTGAGGAAAAGCTTCAGTTCCTGTTTGACTGATTCAATGAATCCCGACAGAAAACAGAAAATAATCTGATTTATAAGAAACTTTCACCAGAAACGAGACTTTGCTCCCAATTTATTTGTACTGAACACTGTGTCCTAGACTTCAGAAAGGCTCCTGTTTGACAAACTTTGCATTTTTTTTAATCACAAAAAACCTCCAGATTAATTGATGATAAAAATAACTTTTGTTTGGGGCATAAATTTGGATTTTTAACTCTAGAAAGGACTTTTTTTTGTGAGTCAGCCATTTTGCAAACTTGTGTGTCTGTGTAGCTTCCAGCTTTACATTTCTTTGTCTTTTTATGTTCTCTGTGTGCATAAACACACACAGATGTCACATCATTTATTTGCCAGTTTAATGAGCTTATCAGATGAATTCTACTCTATTTTTTAAAATAGATATTTAACATTTTGCTTTATTCACATAAATCTGACTCTTACATGAATGATAACAGTTTAAAATATTTAAGATTTTCATGCAAGCAGAAGTAAACGACCTGCAGGAAATGTGCTGCATACTTCTATAATTTGAGGTCTAAATCAACAGTCTTCAGATATTTATCTGAAACGGACAAAAAGGAAAATAAAGAGTGTTTTTTTTCTAAATGATAAAGGTTAAAGATGGAAGTGCTTTTAGCCAAAATTACCTAAAATTGGCTTTGAAACACACATGAGATGTGAAAATAAAAAGACAAACACTGTTTTCTTTGTATCAGGTCACCAGCAAGACACCAGTTTAACCAGTAGAGGGAGCTGCAGAGCAAAACAAAGTGTTGCTCTCACAGACTGAATTCACTGTATTTGTTATAAAAATACCACATAAAGGTAATTTATCACATCATGAGCTTCAGTGGAAAATGTCACAATTAGATGAAAGTAGAGAAATAAAAGAAACTTGATTATTTTTTAATGTTTTTTAAAGATTAAGGCACTAAAATATGTTTATTCAACTCAAAAGAGAAGAAGCCAGAATAGTTTTGAAATAACAGAATATGCAAAAATTAAATGTAAGTAAATTAGATTGCAAACTAATCCTGCAGCTGTTATGAGCAATTAAATTATTATCTTTTGTTAACTGTATTAAATATGTGTGATTTAACTTCTTTGGATTCTACAGTGTTGAAAAAGTAAAAAATCTTTAGCCAAAACGCAGCAGCTACAAACAACAAGTGTTTCCAGATGTATTACGTAACATTCGTATAAGAACAAGCTGCTCTGCTGTTCATGAACCTTCCCATCATGCACCTGTTGTTCTCATGAACTTAGCAGCTTTGCAAACATCAGGAACCTTCTGCTTCAGTTTTATTTCTGCATTAATCAGATTATTTCAACATTTACACACTCTCGTCATGTGAGTCCTGTTGCATCCACCCGACGGTTTGAGAGCTTTAGCATTTCTTTTTGTTTTGTTCATTTTATTTTGTAACAGGAAATGAACGTGCAGTTTCTGCAGCGACTGTCTTTTTTACTGTTTACAACATCAGATCTGTTCTTATGAGAATTGCTCATAAGAACATTAAATCATCATATTTAAAGCACATTTACCTTTAATATTTACACCCACATGTCACATTGTTAGCTACAAAGCTACAACAGATGCTAACTAGCTAACACGATAGCATCCATCATCCATTTCTGTGTTCTGGGTGAAAGGACAGTATTTATATTCAGCTGATGCAAAAACCTCCACAGCATTTTCCCCTCAAACTGCACATGTGACACCGTAAGGTTGAATGAAGTCTGGCTCTGCTGGTGGAGGTTGGGTGGAGCTCTGAGTCCTGCTGATGGAGGAGTATTCACAGTCATTTTTATGTGTGTCAGGAAGTGTGTTGTCGTCTGTCGAGTCGCCCGCTGGGTTCTTCTGGATGACGACGCTGGCGTAGTGAAGCTGATCTGACGGAGAGTCGACGGTGGAGTAAACAGACAGCAGCGTCCGTCCCGAGTTCATCTGCTGGTTCTGCATCTCTATCTCCTCGTAGACGCGATCTTCGTGGTTTCCCTGCAGAAAAAGACGGGGAGCAGTGTGACAGATGCAGATGTTGTTTTCGAAATGCAAACACACAAACACACAAACACACACACCTCTGTGTTTTGTCTGACATCCGTCCTCGGCTCTGATGATCCTCCTGAAGCAAAACACAACAAGAGAAATCATTTAAATCGACAAAAACAACACGATATTTAACTCTTCTGCACTCAAAGTTAAAGTCAAAAGTCATGTTTGCTGCTTTATTTCAGTTTATCAGCATTCAAATGATCTGATCTGTCTCGATCTTAAACAGATCCAACTTTCTCCATCTCTCACCTCGTATCCTGAGGAGTTTCTGTCTGAACAGAAGAAGAAGAACGACCACGAGCGTCAGCAGCATCGACAGAGAAGCTGCCACAGGGCCGATCACGCCTACGACTGAGAAAAAACATGAAACTGTGAGCAGAAGTTCACAGTCCTGAGCGTTCATGCAGAAACCAGAGGGTGTGTTGGGGTTTTTTGTGAGCATTAACCAAAGTGATGAAGTCACCTTTGTCCACAGGGGGGTCAGGAGGCTGGGTTGCATTCATTTCTGTAACAGGATCTGATTTTCTACCTTTGATGCGTCTTTCATCTGTTGGTTAGAGATAAGACGAAGGACACACATGAATCATCAATGCATGCAAATGGTTTGAATTCAGGACGCTTGTTTCTCTCAACTTGCCACCTCTATCTTTACTCTGCACACACTTTGTTCTGCTTAAAAAAACCCTGCAGAGATGCAGTAACATGCAGCGAGTTGCACTTTCGACAGCGTGACGGTGATGAATCGTCGTACTCACCTACAGTCAGGAGGGTTTTGTTGAACTTATCATGCTGCCACCTTCTGTCGGAGCCGCACCAGTACGTCCCAGAGTCCACTCTGCTCAAATTTTGTATATTCACATGGAAGTACATCAGTCTTTGGTTGTCCCTGATGCTGAATCTGCCATTAAGCACAGCTTTATTCCCTACTGTTGTATTTATAAGGTTCTCACAGTCAAAAGGATTCTTCCCTTTGCACAGGAACTTCTCGTTGCTCTTGTGGTCGTCTGGATAATAACACCTGATAGTTGCAGAGTTGCTTGTCTCATTTATTGTTTCGGTTGGTTTAATGTCATCCCAGTCTGAAAAATTTAGAAAACAGAGACATTTTTTTTGTGTGTTTAAGCTCGTTTTACATTGAATCGAGGTGATTTAAGTGAATCAGAACTCACTCAAAATGAGCAGGTTGACTCGAGTTAAACAGACCCGGTCAGATCCTCCCAGTACACACTGGTATCTCCCAGTATCGTTCATGGTCAGCGTGGAAATGGTCACGTTGTAGACTCCTCGCTGCTTGTCTTCTATCAGAGTAAACCTGTCTGTCCTTGTGCGATTTGCCTGGTGGGTTTGTATCAGAAGAGAACAGGCAGAGTTCGGATCTTCTTTGCAGAAATATCTGCTGATGCTTTTGATCTCCGTTGGGTATTTGCAGGTGATGGTGACAGAACCTCCGCGAGGCGCCGTCCGATTGGCTGATTTGTCATCACCTGTCACAGATTTTGGAAAGATGACTGAAACTAAAGGAGGAACTTCACTTAAGGTGGCATTTGTTTATCTGCATCTAATTGTCTCTCTCTTCTGGACTAGAACAAATGTCACGAAGTGAAAAAGTAGATCCTCTTTTATTTTATTTTAATTTCACTTAAAGGTCCAGTGTGCAGGATCAACAGTGATCTATTTGTTGAAAACGGCAGAAATTGTATTTAACATTCATCAGTGTGTTTTCATTAGTGTTTAATCACCTAAAATTGTGTTTCTGTAGGACCTTAAAATAGTCTTTTACAAGCAAAGATCATGTATTCATGCACATAATCCTTTAGTGTCAAGTTTTAACAAAACAAACCAAAAGGCAAAATGAAAAAAACAACAGTCAAAGGAAACAAAGAGCGAGTTTTGACCAGAAAAAGCTCATCAAACACAAAAAACAGAGTGAGAAAAACTAGCAAAATGACAGCAGAGCAAAAACATAAAAGCTAACAAATGAAAGAGGAAGAAAAAAAGACTTACATGCAGACGAGAAAGAGAGAAAAACAAACAAGAGAACAGCTAAAACTTATAAGTTACCAAAAAGGGCAGGAAAGCAACTAAACAGGAAGTAACTACAATATGTGATGACCAAAATAAAACATGAAATTACTTAAAATGAAAACCATGACTCCTTAAGTATTATACTCACAAGTGTTATGGACATGCCCTCCTTTATTTCCTTTTGCAGACAATAAACTCACACAAGCTGCAATAAAAGAAATGTGATGATAAAATAAAATCATTTCATCAATACAGATAAAGACAACAAGTTTATGCCACAACAAAGAAAATCAGAAAAGACAAGAAAAAAAGTTACCCGTCAGTAAGAAGATGAAGAACGTCAGAGAAACTTCCATCATTTCCAGCTTTTTCAGTTCAAATCGTACTTTATCACATATGAAGCAGCTTATGTGGCATTCATGTCCTCCGCTCTGATGTTTTCTGTTTCACTCAACTTCTCCTTTCTGGTGCAAAGCTAAAGAACATTTGCATCTTTTTTTTAACATTTAAAGTGTCACTTATCTGCTGCTGCATCTCATGAGCTCTGCAAGTGTTAAAACGACAAGTGTTAACAAAAAGTTGTTTTTTAAAAATGTCTTTCTCCAAAAAAAAAAAAAACGCTTTTTAAGTGAGCTTCCTTTCTTAAAGTAACAGTCTACGGCAAAACCAAAAACAGTCCCTGTATTTATTATTGTAAAGACTCACATGTAATAAATTTAGATTTAATAGTTGAGATAAAATAGAATATTAAATCTGTAGAGTTTACGAGTTTTAATAAGTTTGTAACCTTGGTAGAATCAATTTGATCATCAAATTTGACAAAAAAATTCCCCAAAACATTCTCTTTAACAACAGGATTGAGTTGTTTTAGCCTATATGTGTTTAATTTCAGCAAAGTGGCCCCAGTCAAAAATACTATTAAAATATAATTAAAATAATAATTAGCTGTTAGCAGTTGTTGTTTGCAATGCACTCGTGGCTGCACAGACGGTTAACACTGGATAACTTTAATACTAAAGAAAACTTAAAGATGTGATTATTCTCAGTGAAGTTCTGGAGCCATATAGAGTGATTTTTTAAGCAGATTTATGGATTTTTAATCCTGATGGACATCTGATGCAACACAGTTTCTTATGAGAGTAAAAAAGATAAACTTGGTTGAGTTACACCTGTGCTGAAACCAGGTGTAAAGCTTGGTGAAGTTTATCTGATTTACTGGAGAAAAGATTCATAAAACACAGTGCGGAGACTTGAAAACTCATTTATATTATATTTTTTTTAATTCAACACGTAAAACAAACCTTCTTTAAAACCACTTGGATTTAAATAAAAAACATTAATATTTGAGACAGTGAAGAGCAGAAACAACAGCAGTGTTCATGTTTTTGGGTGTCTGACGTTGGTGTAAACATCAGAAGGTCCAGCAGCTGATCTGGTTTCTCCTCTGGGCTGATTGGATCCCTCAGTGCTGAAACGGATCGGGGAGTAAACCACACGGACGTCCTCACCCACGTGTTGGTCTCCAGCCTCGGTGGAGGTTCTGCAGATGTTCATCTGCTGACTGACGGTCGGTGCAGAGGACTCATCCTTTGGACAGGAAGTGAATGTCTCACAGAACTCGAGATGAACCATGTGAGTCTGGACTGAGACCGGATGACAAACTGATGTGTGGTCATCCAGGCGTCTTCGACTTGTCACTTCTGCGTACATGCAGTCAGGTGGACTGACTGATGGGTCCGGTTCGGTTTGCTGGCTTTGATTCTCCGAGTGAATAAGCTGCTGGAGGACACACACACACACACTGGTTTGTATAAAGGTTTGTAAACTCAGACATGATCACGTGCTCAGAAAAAAGCTTCTCACCGTGCTGCTCGGGTTGGTCTGTGAGCCGTTGTCACACTCGAACGCTGCTGGAATGAAAACACAATGAGCGTTAGATCTCACACACCAAAACGAGGATAAATACTTGTATCCGAGTACAGAATGAGTCCAGTTTCTGTAAAAACTGAACAAATATTGTATCAAAAAACGTCCCTCACCTCCGTCACGTCCGTGTCTGTGTTTCTTCTGTCTGCAGTACAAAACCACCAACAGACTCAGCAGCAGAACGACAGCAGCAGCAGAAAGGAAGTACAGTTCCTTTCCTGCCACTGGTGATGACACGAAACGGGAGGAGACTAAACAAACAAACAAACAAACAAACTTAATAAAGCTTTCTATAAGTTATCATGAGCGCTAATTCTTACATCAGCTTAGTAGAAATGTATATTTGTTCAATATTCAGCCCAGAGATCATATTTCTTCCTTAAAATAAAACAGTGAAACTACTAAAAATGAAATAGAAAGTGATACAACAGCTGATAATGTATTTAAAACTTAAACATGATGCTTAAAAAATTGCTTTGAACTTGTTTACATATAAGTATTTTATGATTTATGTATTGAAATTGTTTTGTTTTAGATTAATTTTTGTCGTCATTATGGTTTTAAATCATGCTCTGATGCATCTTTGCCTGTAATATAGACTGACCACCAGATGGCACCATTGTTCAGACACTTTTGAATTACACCATGTGTCAGAATATTTGACATTTATAAGGAAAGTAAAAACTTATATGTAACAAATTAAAATAAATAGAACATATTCTACAATTTTAACTACTGTTCATGTCATATTTCACCTGCATAAATTGTTTTGTGTGATGTGTGTTACCTGTGTGTGTCTCTGCAGACGGTGTGGACGTTGTACTGCTGGCATTTTTTGACCCTGAGTGAAACAACAGACTGAAAATCAGCACATACTGGACTTGTTTACGTATATGAAGAAATCCCTAAATATCACACTATGTAACACACAGTTTAAATGTCCTGTAGTTGTGGCTGTTTGTTGCTGCTTCCTCCTTTTGGTTTGGACTGATGTTACAGTCGGAGGAATCAAAGGGACCGGTGGAGGTTTCTGAGGTTTCTGAGCTGTTAAAGAACGATGAAAAGTGTTCAGGAAGGAAGAATGACAACAGAAGCAATGATGAGTGAAAAGTTGTTGATGTAGAAAACTTAATTTAACATACCTTTGTAGACTTCCAGCTGGATTTCTGTTTTAGGATCAAATAAGTATGCATCTATGAGACACCAATATGTCCCAGCATCATTCAGGTTCAGGTCTTTGATGTTCAAATACAGGATTCTTTGATTAGTGTCATCACGGAGTTCATATTTCCCTTTCTGAGTGGACTTTTTACCTTTGGTGTCAACTAGAGGCTTCATGTTTCCATAATCACCCTTATAGAAATATTTAGGATATGTTTCATACGCTGAGTCGTATCTGCAGGGGATC
>JAPZDV010000020.1:14448972-14462636 GCA_029814665.1 Acanthurus lineatus | reverse complement strand
TATGTAAAGTGTCTTGAGACAACTTTGTTGTGATTTGACGCTATATAAATAAAATTGAATTGAATTGAATTGAATAGTATAGGTTCCCATACAAATGTCTGTCAGAGATTTGTTGGGACAGATCTGTGCACTGCAAGTGTGTGTGTATGTGTCTGTGTATGTGTGTGTGTCCACACCTGAAATCAAGCTCAGTAACTTTCTGAGAGCAATTACAACACAGACACACCCACACAGTTTTGCACACCCTTTCAGTTGGCCTACTGGCATACAACCAGAAAAAGTGATTGTAACTAAACAGCATATGTGTGTCTTTCTCTTCCTATTAAAAAGAGTTTAACCAATATGATTTCAACATATTTGAAAATGGATTGCAAAAAAGTGACAATGCCATTTGTGTGGGAAAGGCCTGGTCCAAGTCCCTGGTTTGTCAAGTAGGCAAACCTGTTTTTCGGGGATGAGGCATATTTGATTTTAACTGCAAGTGTTAAACAGCTCTACAGACCCACGAAAAGCATGGTGTCTAGAACAGTGAGGTTAGAAAAGTGTTTTTTAAGAGAGACTATAGTTCCTAAATTTCTTTCTTTTGTATATTTGAGGTTACCAGGACAAAGTACACAGGCCTCCACATGAAGCCCCTTGCATTCGAGTATACTGAAGTAACAATCACAGTGTCTTTGGAAAACCTGTATGCAAACATATAATCAATTATGGATGTATTATAAATGTTACTCTCTAATATGTGTTTTCATTAGTTTATTCATGTGTTTTTCACATTTTCCTCATTGTTGTATTTTTACGAAAATGCTTTTTACTAACCTAAACAATTTATAGCCTGAAAATCTTCCATATCAGTATTAGCTTTGGTCCGTAAATATTAAAGTAACAACATACC
Source organism: Acanthurus lineatus (assembly GCA_029814665.1). Taxonomy (NCBI): domain Eukaryota; kingdom Metazoa; phylum Chordata; class Actinopteri; order Acanthuriformes; family Acanthuridae; genus Acanthurus; species Acanthurus lineatus. The sequence goes on along the minus strand of JAPZDV010000020.1, from coordinate 14,461,744 downwards.
AGGTTAGCAGAAATCTTTATTAATGTACAGGTTTATACAGGAAGAAAACACAATGTATAGAGAAATCCGTCTAACAGGAGAATGAAATAATGTAAAACAAATAAACAAACAAACATTTAAAAGCTGTAGTAGCATAAAATTGAGGGAATATCATACAAGAATTATTTTAATAAAGTTTGGAAAAGACCGCAGAAAGACGGAAAGACAAGACAACAATAGGAAAACAGAGGGAAAATGCAAGTTGTCCGTGGTGCAGATGGTTGCAAGTTTAATAGTGATGTGTCGGTCATGAACGATCTGGCTCTTAAAGCCAGCTCTTTGAAGTGAATGACAGGAGCCGGCTCCTGATCAGGAGCCAATTTGTTTTTTTTCTCCTCTTTTTTCTGTTAAAACTGCACATGATTGGTCAAGATGTGTGGTAGCGTCTGTGTGTCCAAATAGTTACCAGTTTATAAATTATATACATACAGTCAGAGATAGGACCTTTTTGTCTAATTGAGATGGGTCTTTGTTTTTGTACTTTATAATTTATTTTTTGCAGCACTCTGCCCCATGTTTTTATGTATGTTGATTAGATAAGTAAAGCCATATAAATAATAAATATTTAATATAATGTATGTTTTTACATTAGTTATTCATTTTACACATAATTTTACATTATTTTTGGTAATAAATCAATTTAAGCAACAAAAAAATCTGAGGAGCCACTTTGGAGCCAAAAGAACCGACTCTCTAAAAATAGCCGAAATTCCCATCACTACAGTTTAACCAGTAAGCATGCGCATAAACGGACAGAGTATGTCAAAGAGCAATAAACGCATCTAAATGGACTCCATCCAATTATACCAGAAGAGCCGTGACCTCTCCGTCTGCTTAAATCTCATTGGCTAACGTCCCCGATAGTGTGGGCGTGTTCGCGTGAATGACGCCCGTTGTGATTGGCTGCGGCGCGGACTTAGTGCCCGGTTGAGGTGGCCTCAGCAGTCGCATATTTCTCGCTGATTGGAGGCGGTTCTGTCATTCAACGGCTGCCAAGATGAAGCACTACGAGGTAAGTAGTATCTATGAAACTCTAAACCGTCAATGGGGAGCGTTGTGGGGCCAGAATTCAATTAATCTGATCAGTTTGGATTTTTTTCTGCGACTTCTGTTAGCGTAAATTCAACCAGAACAACTGAATTTGACGCTTTAAACGTTAGCATTGAGGATCGCATGCTGCTAGCATGCCGCCTGTCATAGGCTAGTTGCTATGTCCGAGGCTTTGTGACTCCTCGCGCTGGATATTTACGGCTTTATTGACAAACATCTTAACCTGAAAGTCAAGCTGCACGCGTATTACATTTGCGTTGTGGTTCTGGATGGTCATTTTAAAAGCTTTACGTCTGTTTCAGTTAAACACAGAGCCCTCTGTGCACTATAGCTTAATGCTCGACATCACCGCCATCTCTGGCCGAAGTGACGAATGACGCTTCTTATCTTGTTATTACCCAATAATGCAGGTGAACAGTCGAGAGCGCAATCTCATCCCTGTTTAATTAACCCACATGGCTTGGGTTTCATTTATTTAACGTAAGAAAAACTGTCAGACCACCCTAAGTTGATAAGAGATGCTAACCGAGAAGGAATAACATGAAATGTTGTGGCTAGCTGTTAATAAAACATCCAGGCTTGATCACCTCTAAGGCCTGTTTTATCATAATGTAGCTCACCTATGTTACTCTTTTTGCTGCCACTGGCATTGACTGCTTCTGTAACTGTGAACAAGTGGAGTTTCACAAGCACTAAAACCCACCAGACCGGATTTGAAGTAGTCTGACAGAAACTGACCCAACCAGGCTGCTCTGGTTCCCCTTCTTTCACTTGACAGATGGGGCTTTTGCAACCTGCAGGAGGCAAAACAATGTTTAAAATAGTTTAATAATGATACAGCAAACTTTATAATTTGTTTCATACACTTAAACATTTTGAAATTAAAAAAAAAATGCTCCTTATTGTATGTCTAGTTATTCAGTTATTGAACTGGTATCAGCATTTAATCGCACTGGCTTTTGAAGTGAAGCACTGATTCATAATTATACGATGCCCTCGCATTACAACAAATGTACACAGAATAACACTGAAATACGTGACTCCAAAGAGTCTGTGAAGGTCGACTGTGAAAGAAAAACTGACATATTGTCCACACATTGGCTAACACACAATAGTGAAATTGCAACTATTACAAAACACTTTGAAATTACAGTTTTTGTTTGCGGTTTTCAAAATGCAGCTGAGTTACTCATCTGTGTCAAAGGTGTTTGTGTATGTGGCAAGCAAAACTGACTGATTAACCACAAGTATGCAAAGCATTACCTATCTCATTTATGATAACGGAAGCTGCAAAAATGTGGTAATTGCTGTGTGTGGACTATGACTGACACCGTAATCAGAGCAGTGTTTAAAAGATAAACGCTCACACATGTGCAGCACATTGAAATGACTCTCTAAGTTCCTTATTCTGTTCATTTTTAATTATTTTTATGAAATCAGTTTAAAAAATTAAGTTTATGAATTCAGTTGTGGTTCTTAGTGAGTGAACATTTTGCAAATTGCATCCTACAGGGGGCAGAAAAAAACAATATGAGCTAAACAGAAATAATTTATTAAACTACATAAACTTAACTGTCACATTACTTTGGCTGTAGTTTTTACAATATCTTGAAGCATTAACCAAATTTTAAATGTTTTCATATGAGGTATTAGACCAGTTTGTATATAGTTTCATTGCATAAACACCAGGTAGCACCAGAGAGCTGCATCACTTCAATGTGATCTCACTTGCTAGCATATAAAACACTATGCAGCAGAGACACAAACACACTCACAGAGCAAATAAACATATCCAGAGTGTCTGTAAATCTGTTTAAACAGGTCATCTTACCAGATTTCATAAGTAGACTCTTACCTTGGGATGGGAGGTCCACGCAAAACCTGCAAATTAACAAGCAAAGTCCACTGTGAAGCAATTAAACCTCATTTCTCTCTGCTTCACCCTCACCCTTCAGTGCATTACCAGGACAGACTTTCACTGCCAGACACGCTTTATATAGATGAGATGGGGGAGGTCCAGCGGCAGTGGGTATGCCTGGCACACGGGCAGCTGAGATGAAGTTATTTTTCCTCACCACAGTGTCATATGTTCTGCATGAGTTAGGCAAATGGGAATGTTTAAGTTTTGCAGCAAGATTCGAATCCTTGTTTTGTGAAATCACATAAAAAATAAAGTGCATGCCATTTTAAAAAAAACCACAACAAAATAATAAAAATGAATTTGCTTGCATCTCAGGCCAATTACAAGAAAGATTATTTAATTTTATACATTTTTTTGTTGTTTTCATGCAAGTATTTAAATATTATTGTGACAGAAAATCAAAGCATCTTAATAATAATAGTTTTTAAGCAACACTGGGTGATGCTACCAAAAAAACATCAACATTTCTGTCTGGTACATTGATCACACATGGTCCAGGCCTCTATCTGAATCAGATATTTTAGTTAATGTTACATAGCAAAATATATTCCACAGAAATCCATACTGTATTTCAAATACGCTGTATTTTCATGCATCTAAGAGCAGAACATGTCCAACCTAAACTTCTATTTTAACACTTAACTATGTCTTTGATTCATTATGGAAACTGTATCTCGACTGGTGTGGGGGGGTTGCAGGGGGGGGGGGGGGGGTGGGCTTCATCCAGGGGAATGCCCTGGCTAATCCCTCTGAGTCTGGAGTATTATCACCTCTCGGTTGGATAGGGAGACTCCCCATGAGGGTGACTGAGAGATCTGGCTGCTCGGTTGGGTCTGGGGGTCCGAAAGGAGAGAGCTGGTTATGCAAAGTTAGCAGTAGACTTTTATATTTAGCCGGTGAGAGGAAGAGAGGGGGTTAAACAAGGAAAAGGGAGGGGGGGTGTTGCTGTTTGTCATAATACCTCTCCTCCGTCTTCCCACTTATCCAGGGGTTGAGAGGTGTCATGGATGATCAGGTGTCCTTTTTTTTTTTTTGGGAGCAGATATGTTTCACAATCAACTCGCTGCAGCTCTGAAATACGACTTCTACTCTCTGCTGTGGAAATGTTATTTTTCTCTTATGAAATACAAACAGATGATATACTGTAGACACTCTGCCATGGGGATACCAGGCATTCCTGTGTATGCAACTGTGAACACACATGTGGCAAATATAAGTCCACGCCGCTCCCGGCTTCTGCTAGCAGTTAAATAAAGCAGCACACAAGAAGTGAAGGAATGAGAAAGGGGGGTAAAGAGAGAGAGAGAGTGGGAGAATGACAGAGAGGAAGAGGAGGGAGGGGCAGACAAGCATGGGTGAGACAGATTTATTTCCACAGCTGAGTGCTGCCCCTCTCCTCTGGATAAGCAGTTGAAAGGAGTGACGAGAACCGAGGAAAAGAGTAAGGGGGGAAGATCGGAATAAACCGAGCGCAGGAGGAGGACCGAGGACATGGATGCCCTAGCGCTAGAGGCTACTAGTAGTAAAAAGCCCGTTAACGGGGCGGCGGCGGCGGCGGCGGTGCCACTGCTGCCAGCTCAAGCCCCAGTCAAACGCAAACCTGCTAAAAAAGCTAAAAAAGCTGTTGTTTTCTTTGAGGTGGAGATACTGGATGCCAAGACCAAGGACAAGCTCTGCTTCCTGGACAAGGTGGGAACTTTTTATTTTTTTTAATTTTCTTATTTAACATGGAAAAATTTTCATCATAATTTATATTAAAAGTATGCTTTTCTTACCTTTTAAATACCATATGTGCAAATTTAATTGTCCTGTATCTGTGTTGTGTGTCTGTGTGTGTTAAATAAATACGACAGACGCATTATGTCTTATCCTATATTACAGTAAAGTATCTTTGTGTATGTGAGTCGGTTGTTTTCTAGAACAAAGTTGAGCTGCTGTAGCTTTAGTCCTCGCTGTCAGTTTGTGGGTGTGTGACTGACGGTCTAAATGAGACGCACACTGGAGCCCCTTTTATGCATGCGACATTGCATGCGACACAACACTGGTGGGTTCAGTTGTCTCTGTGAGGAAGGGGCTTGTGGCATGTGCACAAACAAGATGTTGACAACATGGGAAATAACTGTACAACAGTGCAAACCAGTGCAACAGCCCTTGAACGAATCCAACCTCTGCAGAGTTTAAAAAGGTGAACTTTCTATTCGGACTCTCTGAGAAGAGCTGGTTCAACCCTGTGGTCAGTGCACGAGTAAACACAATACTTGGCACAGCTCAATTTACATAAGACAAAATTACAAAACCACCTCAGCCTATGGCCTTAAAACTGCAGGTTTATCTATGAGCAGTGTCAGGAAAAAAATAGAAGTTTGAGCTACAATATCACCCTGATATATTATTTCTAACATTTCTGATATTGAGTTTAAAGCATTGAGACAAAGAAAATATATCAAAAAATTTCCATTCTCTATTTTAAATGATAAAATGTTGAAGGTATATCATTTTGTGTTTACTGTGAACTAAGTTTGTTGCAGAATGGATTGGAGTACCTTCATGCATCGTTAGCAAGAATGCTAAAATCCTAGAAATTCAAATGTGTTTGTACTTTGAAAATGTGGTGAAGGAACTCCAATGAAACTTTATATATGGAGAAAATTAGATGTACTATAATAGACACTTTTAAATGAAACAAAAAAGGAAAATTAGCCTCATTTTTGACCCTGTAAAAACACATTAACTATGTTAAATGTCCACTTTGTGAACTCTTTCATCTAAAAAAAACTGTGATTTGTGTTTGGATATTTGTTTGCATGTGCTTAATGTTATTTTGTATCCGAAATATAATCTTGTCCATTTAATCCTTCAAAAAAAGCTAAAAAACAGCTCTTAAATATGAAAACAGATTAATATTTACAGGAGTTTACATATTAAGTTGCCTGTGGAAAGAAAGAAAGAAAGAAATTTGGATGAAAAGGGAAATGCAAGATGTTGTGAAGATTTGTAGAAAATACTTGTGGAGTTTTTCCTTAAATTAAGACCAAATTTATTAACTTGTTGCAAAAAATAAACCCATGTTATGAACCAAGCTGTTCCAAGTAAATTAAACCTTTGTTTTTTATCATTTTTTGGCAAAATTTTCATCAGCAAGAAGTTTTCCTGCTTTTTTTTTTTTTTAAAGATTTAATACAACGATGAGGTTTCATGCTTCAGTCAGATTTGGCAGAAACTCAAGTCGTGTTTTCAAACAGGATTAAAGAGTTGTGCTGATGTAGTAGCCACATTTATTTCGGTAGGACATTTAAGCCTGTTGTTTCACCAGGTACGTTCACAGTCGTTTGTACTTGTCACTCACTTTGTTATTGTTGTGTTAGAGGGCTTTAGGTTGTTAGCGTCCGGCCTGTGAGTCGGTGCTGTTGCATTAGGAGGGTTAAGTGTGTTGTCGGTGCGAGGCCTGCTGGTGTAAAGAGCTGCATTATCCAAGTGTTAGTCCGTCAGCCGCTGCCCACCCTGCTTATCAAAGGCCACTCCTTAAGACCACAAGGTATAAAGTGTTATCCTCGCTGGATTATACCCTTTTGTCAGATTATCACAGTTTCCATGGTGACGGCGAGTGCAATCCTGACACCTTTGGACAGGAAGTTGGACAGAAACGACAGATTTCCCTAAAGTGGGTCAACAGCTTAACTTACAGACTAAATTAGAGATAAAACTCGAGTACTGTATCATGTTAGGGTTTGTAGCTCGAACTGGGTGGTCTCAACTCTGAATGAAGCCTCTAGAAAGAACGGGGGGGCAGCAGGGGTCGCAGAGAGGTGGTTTCTCAGTGATGTCATCGTGCTGAAAATGGCCCGTGGCGTTCGGTTCGTCGTGAATAGAAGCCAATGCCTAAAACTGCATGAGACTGTTGAGGTCTGCAGCAGCTCCCTCCGTGAAATCCTGTAAACTTTTTTTCCGTGGCTTAAATTTCTGGGTTACGTTTTGATGCTTTGATGGTAATTTATAATCACATGTGTGAGACTTGAACTTTGTGAACCTTTTAAAACAGCTTCTTGTGGGCTGATGAGCTCGTCAATGAAGAGTTGAAAAGTTGCTTTTTCTTGCATTAGACTCCTCCTTTGCCACACTTACTCTTGCCCAGCGTAATTGCATATAGGAATATATATCACATCATATCGAGTGTCTCACCTCCCGGCCCGGCAAAAACATTTTGGCTCACTGCTAAAATATTTTGAGAAACTTGTCGCTGAAGTCATAAATGTCAAAGGCTTGAGAGACATTTGATGCTGATATCTGAGTTGCTTCAGTGATGTAAAGTGCAGGTAGAGTTGCAGTTTGTTGTCTTACTCAGATGGAGTTTGTTCAAACATTTTTTTTACATCCGACTGTCAGAATTTTAAAAAGAATTACGTGTAGTTTCCTGCATTGTGCCCATATACACAAATATTTATTGAACCGTAAACACGTCTATTAAAAGATTTACATACATATACATTACAAAACAAACAAATAAAATAATGTATTTTATCCGAAAACTTCAAAACTTGCCCACATGGTAGTTTGAGTCTGTGGTAAAATAATTGGCTGACTGTAGTTTATTTTTAAGTGTATTTGAAGTTCATTCTTGTTGTTTAATTTTTGATCAATGAAAGTGACAATGTGGGACCTCTTTAGCTTTACAGCTGCTTTTTATCACAATCTGATTAAAAAAATGTAAGTATCGAATGTCTAGGTTTTGTTTTTGCTTAGTTTGCTTTGTTTTTGCTCAGTTTAATGCCTGAATACAGATCTGAATTTAAACTTTTTGGAAACTGGTGTCAAATCATCCTTATTTATTGAACACATATTGTACCGAACAGGAAGTCCAGCACATAATAAATAAAATTACGTCGCACAAAAGATAATGTTAAGCCAACAGTGAGAGCGTAGAGAGTCCAAGTGTGCTACTTTCATGAGTAATCAATGGATTAAAACATGTGAAAACACATTTTCTTAAAGATCAGACAGAGTGCTGCAGCGATCAGGGATTCGCTTCCTTTCCCAGATCAAATAAATCAGCTGAAAGAAATGTGTCAATACTGATCACTGATCCAGTATCAGTGTCTGTCTCACTGCGTTGAGCTCATGATTTTAATAAAGTAACACGAGGCAGGAAATTGCTGCAGTAAGTTATGACAACTGACCCGTCGACCCGCAGTGACAGAATGAGTTGAACTGATTGCATTAACACTAAACCCCCCCACCCCACCCCACCCATCGCAGACACTCAGTGAGTCACTGAGCTGATTTAAAGCCATTTTATCTCACATTGAGAAAAAAAACACATAACAGAATCGTGTCCTCTCACTAATTTGGAATATTTTATGAAAATACAAATTAAAAAATCAGCATAAACAAAATTAAACACATGTTGCTGCTAAAAGAACAAAACTCACCGCTCTCAGTATTCAGGACTCAGACAAACAATAATGCAGATAATTCAATAAAAGGTAACAAGTCTCTTTGAGTTCACAAGAGTCGTATCTGCCTGAATTCAAACACGTAAAGTTTTGTGATCATATAATCAGGATGTTGTGGTGACATTTAAAACTGTTTCATTGTCCCGCCTGCAACAACTGTGTGTGTCCGTCTTCATGTTTCTGTTTTGTTGCTGTGAAGTAGTCGGGCCATGGCTGGCAGCCTGGCACAAGGTCGTATACTTTGGCTGTCGTTACAAATGTGTGTGTGTGTGTGTGTATTTGTGTGTGTGTGTGTGTGCGCCTTGCCTCTTTGAAACTCTAATACCAGCTGTTAAATACCCCATCGTCCACGGGGTGTGTGGGCACAGCCAGAGCTAAATTTACCACTAATTGCTATCATGAATGGAAAAAGGGGTTATTATCTGTTCCTTTTGTGTGTGTGTGTGTGTGTGTGTGTGTGTGTGTGTGTGTGTGTGTCACGTTGGACCTCCTTTATTTATTGTGTTGTTATTTGCAGGTCGAGCCAAATGCCACAATTGGGGAGATCAAGTCTATGTTCCACAAGAGCCGTGAGTGTTGTCTCTCTGCAGGCAAATAAAGCCTCATGAGTCTGTATTTGGATCGAGCTGCACACACACAAACACACACACACACACACACACTCACTTTATGTCCTGTCTTAAGATGTGTGTGAAGCATTTATTTGTCTGTTTCAGATCCACAGTGGTACCCAGCCAGACAGTCCATTCGCCTCGACCCCAGTGAGTCCGACAAAGTTTGATCTACCTGTTAAACTCGAAGCGAACTGTTACTGAAGTAACACTTCTGTCTTCAGATGTACTCATTAAGTAAACGTGTGTGTGTGTGTGTGTGTGTGTGTGTCTCGCAGAGGGGAAGTCTCTGAAGGATGAAGATGTTCTGCAGCATCTTCCTGTGGGAACCACGGCAACCTTCTACTTCAGAGACCTGGGAGCTCAGATCAGCTGGGTCACGGTGAGTACGACACGGAGCAGAGCGAAGACGGAAACACGGCGTCACGGTTACGTCACGGTCACGTCACGGTTACGTCACGGTCATGTCATGGTTACGTCACGGTTACGTCACGGTTACGTCACGGTTACGTCACGGCGTCACAGTTACGTCCAGCGGTCCTCCGTGCATCAGACTGCATGTGGGATCGAGCAGGGCTATATTGAGATTCCCAGCTGGGTAAAAAAGGGAGGTGTGTGTGTCAGGAGTTTCCTCGTGACCCTGAGGTTAAGTCGACTTTTAAAGTTACAGTCGTGTTGCCTCTGCTTGGGAGGGGGTAGAAACAGAACAGGCGGAGAGAAGATGATATATTTATCTTTCTAGAACATCATTAAGCTTGTATTTATTAATAATCCAGCAATGTGGCTGCAGATGAACTGAGTCTCAAGGCTGCTTTCTCTTCTTGGACACCAGGTCTTTCTGACAGAATACACCGGCCCTCTGGTCATCTATCTGATGTTCTACTTCAGGGTTCCCTTCATCTACGCGCCCAAATATGACTTCACCACCAGTAAACACTGGGTCGTACAGTAAGTCTCCGACACTGTCATAAACACGCTGTTTTACCTCCAGATGTTCGATCACAGCAGGCAGATGTGTCGTCTTTAAGCTGATCATTTCTTTCAGGAATTAAAGTCACATATTTAATAGGTTAAAGCACAAACACGAGGAAACAAACGAACAGATCGGAAACCGATTGATTGCTAATGTTTTCACAAAAAAAATAAAGTGTGACGTTCATAATTAAAAAAATAGGAAGAGCAAGAAAAACAAGTAATGCAAAGTCAGGAATCTTAAGAAAATTATGATAAAAAGTATGTAAAATATAGCTGCTAAACAAGGCCAACAAGTAAAACATATAAGGTGTTTTTTGGCTTGAAACAGGAGCGAATGAGGCAGAAATCTGAAAATTAAACTTAATTGTTACTGGAAATACCGTAATTTGGAATACTCTTATTTTTTTAAGAAAAAACAAAAACCTATAAGGACTCAAATACAAACTAGAGATTCTGTGCACTGAACAATGAGCCAAATGTTTTTCATTAAAATACTTCTCTACAAAGTATTTAGTAATTACACCTACAACTAAAATGCGTTGGAGTTGAAGTACAAAGTAGCAGGAAACAGAGCAAAGCTTGTTTTCAGTGTTAAAGGTTGCTGGCTTTAAGTCGAGCTGCTCATCTAACCGTCAATAAGAGGCAAAAATATCAAACTATTCCTTCATTCACGCTTTTTTCTTATCAATGAAGGAATGACTCTCATAACTACATAAATAAAGATGATTGAAGTCAGCGTTTTGTTCTCTTTGGGACGACGTACCTGCAGATCTCTCATAATAAATATTATCAGAGCTAATAAAAGTGTGTCTGTGCTTTTCCCAGCCTCGCCTGTATGTGTCACTCTTTCCACTACGTCAAGAGGCTGCTGGAGACGCTGTTCGTCCATCGCTTCTCTCATGGAACGATGCCGTTACGCAACATCTTTAAGGTGACAAAGAAAAAAACAAACTGGGTTTAAACTCTTACTTATCTTGCAGAGGGCGGTGTGTGTGTGATGTGGTGTAGTTTGCATGGGGTAAAAAAAAAGTGTATGTATCTCTACACCCACAAAGAAGTCTCAATGATAATGTTCCTGTCACGTTCTCCATTTCAGAACTGTACCTACTACTGGGGCTTTGCAGCATGGATGGCCTATTACATCAACCACCCGCTGTACACACCACCCAGTGAGCATGCACGCACACCCCAACACACTCAGCTCTCACATATATCAGCTGGAGATGAGTCTTGATTTAGGGGCACTTAAAGATCAGCTGAAGCTACTTCAAAAGCAAATTCTGTTGGGAAAAGTGAGCTACAACTTTGCACAGTCGTTTTTAAAAGAGAGAGAAACCCAGCAGAAGAAGAAGGTCCGCCCACAATCAATAGTCGACAGCCAGTTTTGTCACCAGGTGAAGTAAGTTTGATGATAAACGCAGCAAACGACAGCCCTCATCTCTAAAGATTACAGCTAAAGACTCACAGCTTATCAGCTTTGTGGGAGGTGTGTGTTATCGAGTGTTTGAAAACGTTCTCTGACCACAGATTCAAGGACAAACTGAAAACTGGATCGTTTAAAAAAGTCACCTGTCAGAACATTAACAGCTGTGAAATATAAAGTGCTGCTCTACAGACAAACACAATGTGGAAAACTGCTGAAAAAAACCTAACAAATGTCCTTTTTACTTCTTTCTGTGTGTGTGTTTATATGCATGTTTATGAGCATGACAACGTTTGTATTTCTTCTTGAAAGTGAGCATCTCTCACATAAATTGTAACTTGTTTTCATTGTTATTCACAATAATTAACTGTCTTATTGCAGTTTACGGGGAGCAACAAATCAGATTGGCCCTCATCATTTTCTTGGTAAGAATCTTTGTCTTCGCTGCTCTATTCTCTAATTTCTTTTGCATTAATTAAATTAATCTAGTAAATGTAAACAAGCATCATTTATAGCATTCATACTGTATTTATTAACTGTTTCTTTGACTTTGTTATTCTCAGAAATATAAATTAAGAGTTTGGTTTCTTTATGTTTTGCTGCACAGACTAGTGAATCACTTTTGCGTCTGTTTTCTTTCTCAGTTTTGTCAAATTGGCAACTTCTCCATCCACTACGCTCTCCGGAACCTCCGTCCACCAGGTACACACACACACACACACACACCTGTAACATCTGTACATGCGGACACTCACACATAAACACATCTGTGCAGTTGAAGCCACACTGGAAGTCAAGGAAGAGGCCATTCATGTGTTATTGTGAATTCACAAATAAGATATTTGATATTTATGAAGTTCTTGTGTTTTGAAATGTTTCCAAGGCATTTAAGCTTCTAATTATATGATTTCACATCCACAGAGTTTTCCAAATACACCAAATATTAATGAGTTAATCTAAAAAACAGAGGAATAAAATATTTCTATGTCCTTATAGGTGTATAGAAGTTTGTGACGTCACCTCAGTGTAAAGAAAAGATAAAACAAGACAGAAATTTGACTGTTCATTCATGAGAACCAGTTTGCTCACAAAAAGAAGATTGTAAAGAAAATTGTATTTAAAGTCAGTTTAAAATCTCATCGTTGGTGTTTGGATGTTGAGCCAAAGTGTAAAATAGGAAGGAGAGTACGGATTTACATGTAAAAAACACATTTTATTTTACATTTTCTTTACTTTTCTTCCATCATTCCAGGCTCTAAGACCAGGAAGATCCCATATCCAACCAAGAACCCCTTCACCTGGA
>JAPZDV010000020.1:14433141-14444729 GCA_029814665.1 Acanthurus lineatus | reverse complement strand
ATTCAGTGTCTTAAACAAAAAAGAAAATTTCATACTTAGTTATAGACTTTTTTTAAACCAACATTAATTAGAAATCCTTGAAAAACTAAAAAACTGGATTTTTTTCTTGCATCATCATTCAAAATATCTACTTGTTTATTTCAGATGTAAAACAAAACAACCAAACAAAAAAAATAAATTAGTTTAACAATTAAACCAATAAACATAACAATATAAATAAAATGAAATGCATGGGGATTTAATAAGAGCAGTAAAACTCATCTCCTTCTACCTTTGGCCATAAACTTATCGATCACCTATCATATCTAACAGTGCAGTGTGTCACCAAACATCAGATCTTTAAGTTTTCTCTCAAGACATAACAAATTTTCTCTTACAAAGTGAAACCAACTACATGGGTCTGAAAGGATCGCTGCTAAAGACTGACTCCACCTTCCAAAAGTCTCAGCTCTTCCTGCTCTGTGAAACGTAAACACTTACTCCTGGTGTTCGCAGTAGTCCCAGTCGTGCCTCTCATGCTTGCAGGCCAGGAAGTTGGGCCAGTTGTCCCTCTTGCACTTCATGAGCTTCAGGAGGTGCTGAGCACAGTAGTCTCTCTGCTCCAAAGGCAGCTGGGCCAAGTTCATCTGCTCCTGGCTTGCTACCATCTCTGTCAAAGAAAAACAGATTTTCAGGCTCATTTTTAACTGTGCAGAACCTGATGGTTGGTACGAATGGTTGTTGGAGTCTAAAGGACTGGCTGAATACGACATAAATACTCAAGCCTGATTGTTAAATGGTCCATTCTTTGATTTAAGCTGATATTTTAAAGTGACACTGACTTCATGGAGTATTTAATGGTTGAAAGTTATAGATCTTAACCTGCAAATTCTCCCCCAAAATCATCACAGTTGCACTTAAATGACACCACAATCTTTCCACCTTGATAACACTGAAAGCTGGGTTAAATTTGCTCTCCTGCTTCTCTGTGAATTGTATTTAAATATGTATCTTACTTTTGCATGAAACTGTACATCTGCAGAAGGCATCAATATGCAAAAATATATACTTAAAAAGATGTTACAAGTTGGCACTTCTGATAGAGTGGGCAGCTTATCCGTGTATAATGTTCATGGCTTAGGAAGTTCAAACATATTACAGGGTTTCGTTAGTGTCTGTAAACTGTAATGCAATAATAATAAAATAAACTATTTTAGAAATCACAACTTAAAACTATTACTAAATCTAAATAGATAAATATTGTTTAAATTAAGGATAGATTGACTTATGACAGCTTATGACACGTGGGAAATAATAATAATCCGATATCATGGTAGATTTTATTTTTTCAAAGAAGTCATGAGAGGTTCAAGAAAAAGAAAAGGCAAAGTTGTCGACTAGCTGAGCTTTATATGATATAAATACGGTTAAATGTTAACATTTAAATGATTTTGTGAATTAAAAGCAGCAGCACATCAACAAAATTAAGAAGTATAACCAAATAAATTTGCCATACTGGCCTCAAACTGCAACCAGAGCGACGGCTGACTGCACACTGTTAGCTTATAAGCTAACCAACATATTGCCATTAGCGAAGAGCTAGCTAGGCTAGCGTTAGCGTAGCTGAAGTAGCTTAGCAGATCCATAAAACATTTTCTACATAGATAATTATAGCCAACTTTGCATGCAATGAAAGGTTTCTATGAGCCTCTAAATGCTGACAAACCTCTCTCTTTCCTCTCTTCAAAGCCAAACTCGGGGTCGAACTCAAATTTCTTCTTTGGATCCGGCTCGGTGTCTCTCTCGGTGATGTACCGTCTGGTCAGGTGAGCTCCCATGATGCCCACGATCTTTTAAACACTAATCGCTAAAAGTTAATGTATTTTGTTTGCTTTTGCTGCGCGCTAATCTAATAATGCCAAAATTATTCGGCTGTCTTCCATTCGGTCACCTCCACAAGCCCCCTGCTTCTACTTCCGCCTCGTACCGGAAATAAACAGCCGAGCGGTACCTCAGAGAAACTCCCTCCCCTCAGCCGACGAACGAAGGTTCCGTTGTTGTTGTTTTTTAATAATAGTGTGTAAATATTACATAGTTTATTGTGCACACAGATGAGAAAGAGCAGGAAAAAAACCACAAAGACCTGAAGTTGTTTTTTATCAAAGCTTTTATTTTTTATATCATAGCCAATATCTCATAAGTATATTTGTTTTTACACTTAAACAGCTCAATATTATAAATTATAGACAGATATATTTTTTTAATGGAGTCCTGTTTGATTTTCAATTATTTCTAGTATTTTTAGAGTCTTAAACAGAGTTCTTTTGATTCATTTTGCATCTATGTCCAAAGCTTGTAAAAAGATTTGCTATTGTCATTTCATCTGATCTTCTGCTGCATTTCCTTAAAGAAAACCAAGCACAGCGGTGGGAGAGGAAAGCGTTGTGGAGATGTTCAACTATATGAGTTTAAGTCATTGATAGAGATCGTCATCGCCTTCCTCTCTGTACAGGTTTGGCCTCCCTGATCCAGAGCCTGAGCCTTGACCTCCGGACCGAGTACCCGTGGCAGAAGGGAACCTAAGTGGAGTTTTTAATGAAAACAAAAACAAACAGAATGAGCCTTGAATGTGTCTTGACGAAATAAAGAAAGCACTTTCTGTAGCAGCTTGTGTTGTAGTAAAGCATGTGCACCTGAAGTTTCCAAAACCTCGGCTCTGCTGCAGAGTTTGAGCGAACATTTCATATTTCCGAATGTCGTTGTCACTGACAGAGCGACGAGCGAATCGCATCGCCTCCTCAAAGTGGTCCTTCCTGATCTCTGGGACTGGATCAAAGTCCTCATCCTGCAGACAGACAAAGAAAACATTATGAGGACTTCATGTGGAAACACTACGTGGTGTACGTGTGTGTGTGTTATATGCATGTTTGTTTGTGTGTGTGTGTGTGTGTGTGTGTGTGTTCCCAGTCCAAAGGCTGAATGTTACAAAACACACAGCCGCCCTTTAGGGAACTTTTCTCTCTTCCACAGCTTCTATGTGAACCAAGCACACACAGCCTGGTACTGCTCTGAGCAGTGGAGTGCATGTGTGTGTGTGTGTGTGTGTGTGTGTGTGTGTGAGCATGTGTGTGCGACAGAGTTATTATCAGTCTTCTGTTTACGGTAATTACAGCGTGTACGGCGTGAATAAGCATGCATGCAGTGCATCAGCGGCGGCCTGACCATGGGGATTCCCGGTCTGTTCTGCCTCTGACGCTCTGCCTTGATCTCGGCCTCGATGGCCTCGCGGATCGCCAGCTTACAAGCCCGCTGACAGATCTCCGTCAGGTCAGCTCCGGAGAAACCCTCCGTGATGCCAGACAGGTATTCCAGATCCACATCCTGCAGGAAGGAGAGGAAGGAGGTTCAAAGGGATGGAGAGAGAAGGAGTTGCTGTTATTTTGTGAAAGTATTCAACCTTTTAATTTGCATTATATAGTAACACTCATTCACACTAAATCGAAGCTTCCCTGGTGACCACAGGTAACGACTGGAGTAGTAATTTTAAATCAAATTTTATCTTTGCAGTATAAAGTTGTATAATGAGTTCAGAAGAAAATGAATCGCTGTCAGAGTTTAATTTACCCACCACTTCATGTAGTTTGAGCAGCGTTCAGGTGTGTGCATCACTTACTCGAGCGACCGGCGACTTGCGTAGGTTGGCGTTTAGGATGGCTGTGCGAGACGGTTTGTCTGGGAGCGGGATGTAGATGAGCTGGTCCAAACGGCCCGGCCGCAGGATGGCAGCGTCGATGATATCCGGTCTGATGCGACGAGTAAAGAGTGTGAGATGAAGAGAGAGGAAAAATAAATCTTGACTTCCAGTTCACTGACCTTACAAAACACAAACTCCCACACGTGTGTCACCTGTTTGTGGCGCCAATGATGAAAACATTCTTTTTGTCCGACATGCCGTCCATCTCTGTGAGTATCTGGTTGATGACTCGGTCGGCGGCACCGCCTGCGTCCCCGGCGCCGCCCCCTCTGGACTTGGCGATGGAGTCGAGCTCGTCGAAAAACAGGATGCAGGGTGCAGCCTGTCTGGCCTGCAGGCGGAGGAGAGGTCAGGAGGTCAGGGAGGTCACAGGGTCAAACACACATGTATTTTCTTTCAATTTCAAGCTTCATTGGCATGATTGTAAAGGTACAATATCGCCAAAGAAATTACAAATTTTACATACAGAATTCCAGTAATAATATTGATAGAAGAATAAAAAAAGGTGGAGAAAAACAAAGAGCTGAAACATAAAATTTGAATCATTGATAATTAAAAAGGCAAAACTTAAATTGTATAAATATTAAGGAAGATACTTCAGAAAGTACACAAACATATGAATAAATTAAGCTGGTGTGTGTGTGTGTGTGTGAGAGTGTGTGTGTGTTAGTAGAACAAATAAAAAAAAATAAAGAACTGGTCTTGGTTTAGTTTCCTCTGGTTGTCCTCAGTTTTAGCTGCTGTTGTCGCACAGTCGAGCTTCTCCTTCAGTAAATATGGGAGTTTTTCTTCAGGTCTGTTTTTGATTGAAATTCCGGGTTTTTATTGTAAACAACTGGGAAGGATTTCCCTCTTAAATGTTGGTATTTTCGACATGAGGTGACAAAGTGTAGTTCTGTCTCTTCCTGTCTTCTGTCACATTGGGTATTTAGCTAGTATGAATTATCTTTTGAGGGGCCAATTAACATTATAATTTATTTTGTTTCCAGTAATCAATATATTTCTCTTTTTCCTTGTTTTATACTTTGGTTTCGGACCGATCGACTGACTCACCTTATCGAACACGTCTCTGACGTTGGCCTCCGATTCTCCGAACCACATGGTGAGCATCTCGGGTCCTTTGATGGAGACGAAGTTTGCTTGGCACTCGTTGGCGATGGCCTTGGCCAGCAGGGTTTTCCCGCAGCCTGGAGGTCCGTAGAACAGCACGCCACGAGACGGCGTCATGCCGAACTTCAGGAACTTGTCCGGATATTCGACGGGGTACTGAGGAGAGTGAGGTGAGGGTGAGTGGATTGTTGGTGGGACGTGTGTGTGTGTGTTCAGGTGTGTGCAGAGTCTGGTGGTATCAGTGAGTGTGTGTGTGTGTGTGTGTTTTGTCCACCTGGACGAGCTCTTGAAGTTCTCTCTTGACTTCATCCAGACCTCCGATGTCCTGCCAGGTCACCTGAGGCACCTCGGCCACGGTCTCCCTCAGAGCCGATGGGTTGCTCTGACTCAGCGCCCACTGAAGGAACAAGGCTGTTTTTTTAAACTAACACACACAAACAGCTCTGTGTGTGTGTGTGTGTGTGTGTGTGAGTGTGTTTGCGTACCTGGAAGTCGTCCATGGTGACGGCCAGCGAGTTGAGGAGGTCGGCGTCGATGGTTTCGTCCTCCAGGTCTATGAGGGTCATCTTCTTGCGGATGGCCTGCAGAGCAGCTTCTGAGCACAGAGCGGCGAGGTCGGCGCCCACATGACCGTGAGTCTCTGCGCCGATCTGACACATGTTACAAACAAACAAACAAACAAACAAACAAACAAACAAACTCAGAGTCATTGATCTGAAGTTATTCTGCAACAAACAGACATGTTTTTTTTCAGTTTAAAATCTTTTTTGTCATAAACAAAACTGAAGTTTGACACTGATAAAACTGACGATGCTGTCATGTTAAACTCCAACAGTGTGAAAAGGAACAAAATTAAACTCTATTAACTCTATAAGGTGAATATTTATTGATTACATTATCATGTTTCGACTAAAAATAAGTGGAAGTGCAGTTAGCTGGAAGCTACAAACACAAGCAGAGCTGTGAATATTCATTGACTCATTCATTTTTTGATCAATTATCCGTCTTTTCTTTGATAAATTTATATTTTTTTGTTCGTCTTGCTCGGCCTGATTCGTCCTCTCACCTTTTCCAGGTCGACGTCGTCGGCTAGTTTCATGTTTTTCGTGTGAATCTGCAGGATTTCCAGTCTGCCGGTGGCGTCAGGGATCCCGATGTCGATCTCCCGGTCGAACCTGCCTGGAGAGAAAGACATCAGCATGCAAGTCAATGTGAGAGTGTGTGTGTGTGTTTCTGCTTTGTGTTGTTGTTATGTGTGTGTGTGTGCATGTGTGTGTGTGTGTGTGTGTGTGCGTGTGTGTGTGTGTCCACTCCTGACCAAAGCGTCTCAGAGCAGGATCCACGCTGTTTGGTAGGTTCGTGGCTGCCATGACAACCACATGAGCTCTCTGCTTCAGGCCGTCCATCAGGGTCAGGAGCTGCGAGACGATACGCCTCTCCACTTCACCGTGGGTCTGCACACACACACACACACACACACACACACACACACAGTTACATTTTCACCTTGTTATATTCATACAGATATTATCTCTTTGACTTCACTGCTGCTGCATCAAACACAGTTACAGGTGACAAATGAACTCGATTGGCCGACTCGATCGATGATGTTCACCTTCTCTCTCTTGGGAGCGATAGCATCCAGCTCATCAATAAAGATGATGGCCGGGGCGTTCTTCTCCGCCTCCTCAAACGCCTTTCTTAGGTTGCTCTCTGACTCTCCTGCCAGCTTGCTCATGATCTCCGGACCTTCACAGAAACAATGCAGAGTTCGTAAAAAACACATTTTCTCCTGCACACATCGACGAATAAAAACAGAACGATTTATTTCAGGTTCTACCGACTTCGTTTAATTTATTCAGAACGTTTTTTCTCTTTGCAAGAGCAGGATTTGCTGTTTTCTTCCTCTGTTGCTCAGTCAGTGAACAGGAGAAACCTCACCATTGATGAGGAAGAAGAAGGCCCCGGTTTCGTTGGCCACAGCTCGAGCCACCAGGGTCTTTCCGGTGCCGGCGGGGCCATACAGCAGGATGCCTCTGGGGGGCTGAGAGAGAGAGTTAAGAAGCAGAGTTTGGAGTCGGTGTGATCGGGGTGTGCTTGTGTTTGTGTTTGAGTTTGTGTTTTTGTGTCACACCTTCACTCCGATGGCCTTGAACAGAGCCGGGTGTCGGAGAGGAAGCTCCACCATCTCTTTGATCTGAGCCAGCTGCTTCCTGCAGCCTCCGATGTCGTCGTATCCCACGTCGTTCAGATTCTCCTCTTCGTCCTGTCGCGGGGAACGAGAGTCACGTTAGGTGTGTATGTAGGATGTGGGTTACACTTAGACGCCATGGTTGCTAGATGCTAATACAGTTAGCATGAGTAGCATTGAATCCATGGAGCACGGTGGTTTGTTTACACGGCGCAGACCTGACGTGCATGTAGTGTTTTTCCTTCATTACTATTATTTTAAATACTATTATTGTCCTCCAAAGTCTGCAGCAAAACCTGCGTTACTATATGAACTAATTTTCAATACATAGACGCCTCACAACAACCAAAAATATAATAAATTCTCAGTGCATTTCTTCCACATTACCTGCTGAAATGCTGCATTTACAAAGTAAATATTCTGCATTATTTTAATGTAAAATGCCACTGCTGCTTGATTCACGGCATAAGACAGGCTCCTGAGTCTCTGACTGACCTCTCTTTTGATTGGCTCGCCCTCGCAGTAGATGACGGTGTCGGGGGCGACGATGCAGTGGGGGTCGGGGTCGGTCTCCATCACCTTGAACTCCACCGCCCGCATGCTGCCCCTCACCAAGAAGATGTCATCTGCCAACACAGACACATGAGGCGACGATCCGATGGGATTAACACAAAGATGTCGTCACATCTGTGGGAGAACTTAAGTCATGAACGTTACGGCGTTTCCGTACCTTTATGTATCGGCCGATAAGCCTCCAGAAAATACGGTTTGAGAAAAACCTCGAAGAGGTTTCCCGTCAGACCCTCGATGGTGTCATCTACGGGCAGGACGTGGATCTTTTTTCCGTACTTGATATCCGGACAGGCATGAATACTGAGACGAAACACAAACAGGAAGAAAAATAACTGATCATTTCTGATAATTTCACATGTTTTCAAACCTCACAAGTCACACAAAGACTCAGGCAGCCGTGGAAAGTAACTAAGTACAGTCTAACAAGTCAGATAATTACTAAAATTTGGAGTATTTGTACTTTACTTGAATATTTGCATCTTATTTAACTAAAATACTGTAAAATTTGTAATTTTTACTCCACTACATTTGTTCAACAGTTTAAGTTTCTGGTTCTTTTTCAAAATATTTTTCATACCATGACTATTTTATATATTTAAAAAATATTAAAATATGAAGGATTTTTATTCAAAATTTACTAATAAACTGAGGGTTTACATTATATTACTCCTCTAGTCAAATTGGATGTGTGTACTGTAATTAAAGGGTTAAATCTCAACATGTAAAACAATGTGGGACATGTGTTATGAATTATATCTTAAATGCTCTTTTATTGTGACCCAACAGTTAAGATCGGTTCACATGATTTGACCACATTTTTATTTTAGAGCCAAATTGGAACAAAGTCACTTGATCTTTGAGGAGCTGAACCGTAACTGTTGCTAAAATGTTTCTTATTGCACCTTTGAGCTAAATAACATAAACTACCAAAAAACTGATGATGATCTTATAGATTATGATGCATGAAACTACCATCAATCAGTCAATAAGCAGTAAAATGCAACATATAAACTAACGCAGCTGTAAAAAGACTCAAAAACATCACACATATCAATAAAACACTGACAGCACCTTATTGATTACTTTGACTTTCTGTACTTAAATATATAATTTCCTGATAAAACTGTAAGGGGTCGTTTTCAAAGTTTAGTATTAGTACTTTCACAATAAAAGCATCAGAATACTTCCTCCATCGCGGGACACAGGTGTGAGCTCTACCTGATGACGTCACCGAGGCGGACGCGCAGGTTGTTGCGCGTGACGCGGTTCATGCGGATCCGCTCATCGCCGCAGGTGTCGTCGGTGAGGACGATGCAAACCGTTTGGCGCCGCTTCCGGCCCCTCAACACCACCGTGTCGCCCCGGAAGAGCTGCAGCTCCTCCGTCTTATTCTGAACACACACACACACACATGAAGGCTCGTCACACATCTCAGAGGGACACACACACACACACACACACACACACACACACACAGACCTGCGACAGGCTGACGATGCTGCTGTCCTCATTGAGAGCTTCGTCCACAACGAGCCTGTTGGGTCTGTGCTTCTGCTTCAGGATGGCGGTGGAGAAATCTTCTCCCTTTGAGCTTCCAACAGGAGACACATGATGACTCTCTTTCACACACACACACACTCACACACACACTCACGCACACACACACTCTGGACTTGTGGCTCTAATTTCTTCATGTGACTCTGAGCTGAATTTAGACTCTGACTCTCTGAGTCTCGTAGAAACTCAGTAAACACATGAATATCTGGACCATCAGCGGAGATCTGCACAGTTTTCTAAGTGTGTGTGGATAAAATGTGAGTGAAATATTGCACAGCAGGTTTAACACACACACACAGACTGAGGACATGCAGCTGCGTCACTCACTCTGCTCCTCCTGAAACTGGCATGACGGCTCTGCTTCGTCTCGTCAGACTTCAGATCTCCTCAGTTTGTTCCTCACCGTCGCCTGCTGTTGTTTACTCTGATCTGTTCAGGAGCTGTTTTTTTCCCCTCTGGTCTTGTATTTCTGCCGTGAACGGAGCCAAAAGGTTTCAGGTTCTATGCCTGATCCGATCCAAGCCGATCCGAGCCGAGCCGAGCCGCCTCGGTGTGGTTTTTTTTGTCTTCTCGGAGCTCAGAAGTTCCCAGCAGAGAGTCTCAGTCTTTCTCTTTTCCCTCTGTTGCCTTGAACCACCATGTTTGTGGGAGCTGCACCCTGTGTGTTTATCAGCGGAGGTATAAATATGCCCATCTGTTTCCCTGTCTTATTTCTAACACACACACACACACACACACACACACACACACACACACAGACACAGATCCCAAGCACTTACCTTGGAGTGTGTCCCAGGACAGATATAGCCTGATATTTCCTCCTCCTCCTCCTCCTCCTCCCTCTGCTCCTAACCAGCAGATGCTGGGACCCGAGCCGAGCTGCTCGTGGAAAACACTTTGTGACCGACTGTCAAAATGTTTGTGGGTCAAAACAAATTCTGTGCAGAGACTCGAATCCGAAAGGAAAAGACTCGGAGTCTGTTCCTGAAACGCAGCATGGCCTCCTCTCTTTCACCTCCTCGTGGTCGTGACTGAAGGGAGCTGCTGGAGGAGCCCAGCTGCTCCGACACACACACACACACACAAACACACACGTATTCACACACTCATGCACACACTAACACACACTAACTCGGTTGAACACAAACATGCACGAACACTGTTGAAACACGTTCACACACTCAGACTGGACACATTGTGATGCTTTAATCGAAGCTTTTATTACTAAAAAATTTTCCTTTTTAACAAAAAAAAACTTGAGTCAAGCAGCAGAGATGAAGACTCGCTGTACATTCTCACACTCCCACCGCCGTCCTCGCCTGCAGACGTCACTCATGACAAAGACACGACACACACCTCCGGTAACCGTGACGAGCCACAGATGTGTTGACAAAATGAAAGTGAAAGTAATAATGAGGAGAGAGAGAGAGGTAGAGGAGGTCTGACGGAACAAAGAGAGCATCGGTGTGTGGAGACGGAGAATATTCACAAAAACATGAGAAAAAAAGCTGTAAACATAAACAAAAACACACAAATATGTGTAAATAAACAGTCTTTTTTTTCTTTTTTTTTAACAATTCATGCAGAGAGGAGACGAATGAGATGCTCGAGGTTTGACGGGTACAAACGTTACAAAACGCTGGTATGAGACTCACTGATTGATTGATTGGTTCAGATTTACCCTGCGATATCACCTTTCTGTTCGATCAGAAATCCACAAATGGAGGCTGATGTATCAAACAGACTTTTGGATTATTTTAAATATATTTACATTTTTTTAAATTCTGTTACATCGAGTTGAAACTGATTGTTCTTGTTGTTTCAGTTCAGTTTTGTCGGAGCGTTTTTGTTCAGCTGCTTCTCATGTGAGTCCGATGCAAGTTAGACCTTCTTATTGTAAAAATAAAAGGGCGGGCAGCATCCGACTGCAAGGCTGATGCTGAGATGAGAGCCACGTTTCCATGGTTACAGCCGGTGACACCTGCTGAACAGTGGCACCGAAAAACAAAAACATAAAAGTAGTTTCTGTTTTCTAACAATGTTGTGGAATGAAGAGAGATTTTTTTTTTTAATTTACCGCAGTGAGGAAACTATCAGATGTTTTTTATCTGTTCAAACAAACAACATGGCGTCTGACCGATGAGTTACAGCAGAAGCTCTGAGTCCTGCCGCTGTTTATAAAAACAAAGAGAGAGAAATTGCATAATTTTCCTTTGAACCTCTGCATCTTAAAAAAATGTCACAAGTCTGATTTCTGCCTCCGACATTCGAACTCTGCTCGGCAGAAAATCCGTGTTGTCCAGGAAGTTCAGTCCCATTTCTGTGTGTCGCTTCTGGACAAGAGCATGGAGGAGAGAGTGTGTGTGTGTGTGTGTGTGTGTGTGCGTGTGTGTGTGTGTGTGTGTGTGTGTGTGCGTGTGTGTG
>JAPZDV010000020.1:14393328-14403846 GCA_029814665.1 Acanthurus lineatus | reverse complement strand
AAATAGAGCTTGTGTTTTTTTTTTTGTTTTTGGTTCTGAATATCTGAATTTTAAAGGGAAACCTGGTCTGTGCACAAACACCAGCGCTTTAAATAGGAAATCCCTGCAGGTACCGCAGGGTCTGACACCATCATGGCTCCACAGCCCCTCGCTTCATTCGATTAAAGCTCCAAACTACAAAACAAGCCTTCTACCAAAGCTGGGTTTTTTTTTTGGCCTATGTTTGTGACACCTAAGTGCATTCTTAAAATGATAACAAAAGCTTTCTTTAAACAATTATTGGCCCAAAATGATGCAGAACTACAGTCTCAAGCCACAGCTGAAGAAAAAAAGTGACTAACTCAAAGAGAATGAAACTAAATATTTGATTTACAGTAAGAAGACATTAAACTCTAATATTTAAGAGGTTGATGCCAACAAATATTTAGCATTTTTCCTTAAAATATGCCAAAATTGACTTAGTAATCCCAGTGTCATGTGCTGTCAGTGACTACTTTTAAGCTGACATGCAGCATATTGCACAAGAATTTTGATGCAAAATATGAAAATGCACCATTTAAATGCAGCTGATTCAGGCCTTAAGCTATCAAAACTCCATTTTTCAGTCCTCCTAAACGCTGCAGACGAGTGAGAAGCAGCCGAGGTAACAGATGGACAAACGGAGCCCGAGAAGATATAAAATGGGTGAGAGCATACAGTCCCCCCCCCCCACACACACACACACACACTTTTGCACTGCAGTTACCTAGCAACATGAGGCTAGAGTGAAGATGGCGGAGAGATGCTGCTGCATTTTATGAATGAAACTGGAAAAAAGAAAGGAACCAGCGAAGGGAGGGGCCAGAGTGGGCCGATGCACACGAGCGCACAACCACACACACACACACACACACACACACACACACACACACACGTGCTGAGTCTCGTCGCTGCGCTTTCTTCTTCACTAGTCAAGGTGGAAAGCAACTGCAGGAAACTACGAAAGGTTCACAGAAAACAAACTTTATTCACCACATCGCCGTTATCAAACACAGAAGATATAATATATATATAGCGAGTACAAAAAGAAAACGTCTTCATATCTTAAAGAGAAATAAGCGCTAAGAAAATATTATTTACAGTATGTTTGTGTCATCGAAACAACGCGACTGCACGTTGGCACCCACGTCTTCTTCACCCTCATTTTGTTCATGGTTACTGACAGACATCTTGAGGAACATCATCTGAGCTGAAACCTGCTTGAAGAAACTTAACTGGATAAACGTCCAACTACAAGATTTCACTTTGCCAAAGCCATCCAGCTGACAGCAAGTAGAGCTGCTTCTTAAAAGGAGCCCCTGAACGTGGCCCCTATTTTCCACAGGTATTTAAAAATGCTGCAAATTCACACTGGATGAGACAGACCTTCAGGACGATGAAATGTTTTACTACAAGCAGCCGGTGCCACATGTATTCTGACACACTGAGCACTTCACATAGCTTTGATCTGTGCTCGAGGGGGGGCATGATAAACTGCACAGAGCGGGTACCAAACAGGACAACAATAGTGTATGAGTGTGACTTCCACGTCTCGGGGGGGCTGTGAGGATGTGGTGGTCCTGTCAGATCGCTCCACCCTGATGACTCAACTGTCTCTGGCTCAGCTTTAACAGCATCCTGAACAGAGATGTGGTGAAATAAGGCAATGTCGGTGGTGCAGATCAGCGTGTTTTTGTGTGTGTGAGTGTTGAAAGAAAAAGGGGAAAAAAAGAAAGAAAAACAGTTTGTTACAAACTCCAGATCCGTCCCGTTTGTTTCTGCTGTGTAAAAATAATGTCCCTGCTTCCTGTTAATGTCCATGTTACGTAGATACATCCACTGCCTCCTTGTCCAATGTGGGTTAATGTACAGATAAGAGGAGCTTCTTGTCCTTCATCTTTATTTGACGACTTTACATGCAGTCCATGGAGTTGTCTGGCATCAGTCCGAGAGGAGGCATCTTCCCCGGCACGCAGGACGGAGGGAGCATACCGCTGATGTTGGGAGACGGGTCGACGTTCTCGCTGTCCTCCATCTTGTCTGCCACACCCTCCCAGTTGATATGGAAGCGTGTCACACGGGGGTTGGAGGCCAAAATATTCCTCTGAAGCTGAAAGAGAGATTAATGAAATGTCAGAATTACAGTTTATGAGGTATATTCCATATGAAAGCAGTCAAGATGTCCTGACTCTCGGTCCCAAATATGGGTCAAATTTCACAAAAACTTCCACACACACTCATAAAAACTACTTTCCATTCCCTCAAATGGTACCATCCCAGCAACTACACCATCATTTTGCTCAGCTACGAGGCAACATATTGTTCTTCCAACTCCTTTTTGCACACTTAAATGTATTCTTGCATTTTGTCATTCTTTTTTTTTTTTAACCACTATTTTATTAAACTGTATTCTAAATAAATTCAGGTTTCTTCAATCTGAAGCTTTTATCAGGATACTCTTCAAACTGGGAGCATTTTCAAACTAAATACTGTTATCAATTAAAATAACAAGAAAAAGCAGAACATGTCAGACTAGATTAAGAAGAGGACAGTCTTCATTCCTCTGTCCTTTGCTACCACATGGTATCAACACATGTGTCTTCACTGAGCAGCATGAGGCATTAATCTGTATTATCTCTATTATCACAACCTTTTAAATGTTAGAAAATAGTGGAGTGTCTTTTTTAACAATTTAAGGAACCAAATTTCCTTTTCAAATAGTTTATTTTATCTGAACACCAGCGCAAACCCAAAAAGAAATTTCATTTGCATGAGAAAAGCAGAACATCTGCACAATTTAGAAACCAGACCTTGAGAATTGGTGGTATTTCCTTGAAGCTACTGTTGCCTTTAACTTCAATGTCAGACCACCAGAGGGCAGAAGAAGACAGTGCAAACGGTGATCCTGCAGTATCTGATCCTAACTGATCACTCACCCCCCTGATCTCAGAGTTAACAAACTCAGATTTTCCTAAACTCACTTCCTGAAACGGAGCCCTGATCTCCTACATTTCTATTCAGGACAGACATTAACAGCTTATATTTGAGCGTCTGTGTGTGTTACCTGGGTGTAGTCTGGTTTGAGAGGTGGGTTTTCTCGTAGTTCAGGGTCCGTATATTCATTGTTGACATAGTAACCGATTCGGATGAACTCCTGTCCGCGGTACGTGCAGGTTATAAGGACTACTGTCACTCCTACAGCGTCGCTCTCTGGAATCAGCCCTGTGACGGGAGCATCAGCCTGGGGGGGGGCAGACAAAGCAAAAGAAATAAGAAAATAACCCACAGTGATCATTCCACTGTTGCAGCACTGAGCAAAGTCAAAAGTCAAATCAGAGAAATTAAACATTTACCTACTTTTCTTTAGTTTTTAGTCGAAGTATTCAACTGTGTGACCAAAGGCTGCTCACCTGAAAGACGAACATGTGTCTGCCAGCCGGTACCGGGCCCACAAGAACAGAGTCCAGAACCTGATCGTACTCCTCGCTCTCAGCTGAACCCACATAGATGATCTTCCACTCCAGATCTGACATCACACAAAATGGACAAACTTTAAAAGGTATAGTTCTGTTTGTGGAGAATATGAGCTGCACACAGGTTAGATAGTGATGAATGGATATTTGCTACGAAAACCGGGTCGAACTGGGGGAAGTTATTGGCACGTACTTCTGATGTTTAAAAACCAAGAGCCGGGATCTGGAGAGGAAAAAGTCCTAAATGCATTCTTAAAATAGCATCATCTCAGCCAAATGGTTCAGTATTTTTTTAATCCAGTCTCCAACATATCTGCTGTTGAGATCTCTTCAAATCCCACAATATAAATGAGATGAACAAAATTTCATTGTTTGAAACATGTCTGAAAAATGAGATGATGTGTCCACATTAGCAATAATAGCACAGATTCACTCAGTTTCTAAAAGCTAATGTTGACTTCCTGTATTGTCCCTTTGATGGCTGTGATTATTAAGCAAAAACACATTTTTAAGAGTCTTAATTTTAATGCACGAGTACGTTTTTTAGAGTTTACTGGCTGAAATGTAAACATAAAAAATATCGATGATACCGGATCGATTAGTATTGCTGTAAGCGAGATGGTATGGACGGAATGTACTGTGTTGATCTCCAGACAATTTAATTATGATAAAGATAAAAAAAGGAACAATATCACCTCAAAATAACCAACAATTAAGTTTAGTCACACAGTTTACAACACTAGATGTTTTTCGCTTACACTAAAGCAGTTTTTGTCACCACAGTTATGATAATTACATCCATATCCAGCACATGTTTCTGCCCTGCTGTTGTCTTCACCCGCGGTTCGCGGTAACAAGTTGAGCTTAACTGTTGCTACAGTAACGCGAAGTTATCAACCAATCATCTTCTCGGAAAAAACTCCGAGGAACATCTCTCATCCAATCACCGTGAGCCGGAGGCGGGGCGCCGAGCACAAACGCGCCAGCGCCAATTTTCAACTACTTGTCAAATGAAATCAGTAAGAAGCGACAGCGACGATTTAAAACTGGTTTTTCGTCGAGTGTAAATGCAAACTTATCGATTATTTATAGCGCAGCAAATCAAGTGGCGATGTAAAAGTTACCAATAACGCAGAAGGCGCCCAGAGAGGTAGCCAGTATTAGCTTACAAATTACACAAACACAAGTTAGTAGAAAACAATACCCACCTTCCGGTAAATCCTCCATGCATTCAAACGTTATTTCAAACTGAAACGGATTTCCAAACGGGCTCGGGTTGTCAAGCACAGCAACATTTAACACTTGTACCTTGGCCATAGCGGTTTCTTCAGAGACACCCCTCAATCTGAAAATCTAATTAGTTTTTTTGTTGTTGTTTTTTTTTTTGTTTAATCTTACGAACAAATGTTTAAAAATTCGCTCTTCGCTTTAAAGTGCCTGTCGCTGTATTTCCGGTTTGGTGAAACGCTTTGCCGTTGTCTGTCTTCAGGACTGTAAGTTAAAGACTGAATCTTTTTATCACCGAGAGGAATACTAACATCACCCGGCGGCTGGGCGACAGGAAGTACGTCACTCTCTCTTCTTCGGGTTAAACACAGTCCTCTTGGTGTCTCATTACTGCCACCTCTCGGACATGATGAACTCCTACATTGTCAATTTTGTCAGATTTTTCCTGTCAGTCCTGCTCTCTTGAGTGTTACTGTATTTATTTATATGTGTTAATATATTTTTATTCTACACAATCTGCCGAGGCACCATGAAAAACTCTTTTAAGTCTGATAATACCAGATAAATCACGTTATTTATGGGTTTTATTCTCTTGTGTTCGCTAAAATGTTGGCAACATTGTAATAAGTGAACAAACTTGCATGTAAAAAGACTTTTGTAATTAGAAAATATTTATCATTTAATAACGTGTTACAGGCTTGTGATTGTCTTTTTCTCTGTCAGTTTGTCCACAGATGTGCTGGATGATAAACACAGGATTAAATGAAATAAAAATATGTTAAATTTTTAAATAGTTGAAGCAGAAAAAAACCCGAAAGACTCAAAAAATCATTTGTCCCTTTTTAATGCAGGTCGGTGTGTTGTGGACAGTAACGATTAACTTGACCTTGTGATTGATGAGATCTTCATATCCGCAAAATATTTCCTCAAATTTACCTTCCACGGTATCTTTTTCTTAACTTTTTTTCTTAACTTCTTTATTAATTTGTGCTTTTCTTATTTCTTTTTGTAAACATGGCACCAGATCCACAATGTGTTACTTTCCTGCATTTAAATCTTGTTAGTTGTTTTCTTTGCTTTCTTATGGGAACCACGTCAGCCTCATTCACACTCATTTATTTTCTGCCTTTCTTCCCAAAATTCATTACAAATACAGCAAGTAGGTACCATACTGTCACTATTGGGCCTTATTTACCAACCAAGCTTAAGGAGAAATTTCTTCTTAAATCCCACTAACGTACTTTTTACGAAGATTCTGACATTCGCCGATGTTTTCTTATTTGGGATTTGTTCTTTGCTAAGAACAATCAACAGTATTAATCTCATGCACATTTGACTTCGGACATGTTTGAGCCAAATTAGTATTTTATTACGTTTTTTTGTCTACAACTATACAATATTATTTTATTGCCTATTATTTAAATTACAATAATACTTTTTTATCTGCACACTACCCTTCAGTCTAATGCCTTTTTATGGGGAGAATTTTAGAAGATACTTGAGAAGATATTGGTGAATGAGGCCCATCGTGAGTGAACTAAAACAGAAAATTGGCTTCTTTTACACAAACTGAACCAACTTTCCAGTGTTTCATCGGAAAAAGATGAGTGCAGAAGTTTTCTTATCAGTTTTAAGTTTTTGTGATGCGGTTTAAATCTTGTTTTTTTTGTGATTACATCATCATCCTAGTAAAGGATCCCTGAAAGTGATACCTCAAACATACCAAACACTAACACTGTAATGTGCTGTAAATTGTTTTTTAATAGTAACAATTTGAAAAAGAACATTTTATTTCATTTGGTTTTCTATTGCCGACATCCTTGCACTCTGTACAGCTGGGCCAGTTCATTCAAGCCCTCACAGTTCGCTTTGTGTGTCTGAGTGTTGCACTCGGCTTGTGTTGGCCAGTACTCGATCCAGGTTCTTTCCCCGAGAACGTACTGATACCTGGAGAACACAAAGAGAAAAACAGATCATGTGTCACATGTTGAGGTGAGTCAAAAAGACCAGAGAAATCCTTGTTATCACCTCGTGTAAATGTTCAAATTTGGACTATATTGCGTTCAAACACACAAAAAACTTACGATTGACTCTGATGATCTACGTAAATATCTTTGGATACACCCATTAAAAGGTAGTTTTTGCCTTTTTTCAGATTTAAAGCTGCTCTGCAGTGCGGATAACTGAGGAATGTGCGTAGTTTACCCTGAGGACCCACATCATCGTTTCCTGAAATTAAAATACAAGAGAACATGAGAATACAGTTGCACAAAAATCGGTTATATTACAAAGTCGGCTTAATGTTTTTTGTTGCCATTTTTCAGATAAATTATGAAGACACTGAACTTTTAGTAACTCCTGAGTTTTCGGAGCAGAACTACGTCACTTCAATGATATCAAACATGGCAACAAAGAAGAGGAGGCACAAAGTCCAACAAGGTGATGGACAAATTCATATAGGGAAAGAAATATGGAATCTCATATTTCCACAATTTCCCTGAGGAACTCTCCAAAGGGATCAATAAAGTTCTATCTAATCTAATATAATCTAATCTAAAGTACCCTTGGCGAAGCATCTGTGAAAAGTCTGAAGCTTTCAAAGTTCAAAGAAAAAGAAAAATACTGACCCTCTTTGATGACGTCCAGTATCTGCACTGTGTAAATGTCAGTGGACAAGCCGTCTGTAAAGTCTTGCAGTCTTATTTTGTACACTGAGGACAAACATGTCACACAATGTTAAGTTCATTTGTTCCCACACATTAAACACAAACAAACAAACAGAAACAAATTCTTACCATAGTCCACTCTGCTGTTCACAAGAGTCTCGCAGGCTTTATCCATGCGCTCAGCATTGCTAAAGTTGCCCTTCTTCTGTATACTGCAGTTCTCTGAAAGCACACAAATGACATGAAGGAAGGCAAATCATGCAGATAAACGCCTTTTACTGTTTGCAAACAAGACATTCAAAGTAGACTCCTCCTCCTCAGCTCAATCAGCAACTCAGAGTGAAGCAGTGATGACTAAAAACACCCAAAAATACGCTAAGAAATATCCAAAATACAGAAAAAAAAGATGAAAATTGAGGATTTGTGCAGAGAGGAGGAGACACTGCAGCACACTTCTTTATGATAATAACTAGGAAGGATGACTTTTGTAATTGACCTTCACTGATTTTCCAAACAAGCAAACAATCAGACAAATCCAGTCCCCAAATCAGTAATAAACACAAGGTTTAGCATTGTAATTATATGATGATTTAACCAATTTATATTAACAGACGACAGATTAGGAGGTCAATCAGACATCATCCTGTTTACCTTCAGCACATGTGCATACATCGTTCCTGCAGAGGCGCAGCAGCTGTCCAGTTCTCCTCTCCGGATGGTAAAATTTCACACATCTGGTTTCTGCAACGTGAAAGACAGATGTTAAGAAGATGTTTTGTGCTATTTAAAGGATTGTAATATTGTAATAACATCAACGTGCGGCAAATAATTTTCCTTAAAGCAGACTGAAGCAGCATACACTGTGATTCTGTGTGTCTTCATGTCCCTGTTTGTTTTCCTGTCCACTTCTGTTTTTCCAGACGCTGCAGTTCTGCTTTTATCCACCAGATGTCCTCAGACTTTCCCTTTTATCACCTTTATCTGACTTTACCACCCGACTACACACCTGATGTCCCGTCATCGGCTCCTCAGTAATCACCTGCTCCTTCACTGACCCTGCAGGCACAATTCCTCTCATTTTTCTTATTAATTTGTGCCTTTTGTATTTGAGTTTCTGTCTACCTGTCTACCTGCCTGCCTGCCTGTCTGTCTGCCTCATGGTCCTGTAAGTTAATTAAGACTCACGGTCACTGTGCTGATTGTTGTACTCATAGACGGACACAGCAGCTGGTTGTAAGATGCCAACTTTCAGCTTCTGATGGACTCTAAACACGATCTCCTCCGGTCGTGTGTGAGAAACCTGAGACAAGATGTAAAGTGAAAGTGAAACAGAGATAAATTAATAACAAACAAAAAGTGAAACAGAGATAAATTAATAACAAACAAAAAGTGAAACAGAGATAAATTAAAAACAAACAAAAAGTGAAACAGAGATAAATCAAAACCAAACAAGGCAGAGAGAGGAAACGTAAAGTCTGGAAACACTGATGTCTCACTTTATCCAAGAAGATGATGAGGGAGCCTCTGTCTGATGCACCTGTGTTCACCTTGTAGTTTGAAATGGTGCGAGCTCGTCCTTTGGACAACTAAACACACACACACACACACAAATATTAAAACACATCTTTGAGCTCTTTATGTGTGTGTGTGTGTGTGTGTGTGTGTCTTACTAAGCTCAGGTCGTTCGTGTTGACATCAAAGCCTGTTAACAAGCCGATGTCCAACGCCGTCATGGCAGCATCACGATCCGCGTCCTTAAACCTGCAAAGTGGACAGAACGATTAAGAAAAAGAATAAATAAATAACATCGACATAACGATATAAAACCTCATGAAGGAAATATTTCTTAAAATCGTTTCAAATGAGCTGACAAAACTGTGACTTCGTGGTTAAACTTTCTTGTTATCTGTAGTTTCCGATGTCAGGAATAAACTTCAAATCTGAGCCTTTAAAGTTTCTGTGCATAGATGAGATTTTGAATAAGAGTTTGAACATCAAATGGCAGAAATGAGCTATTTGCCATGTAAAGTAATCATGGAGTAATGGGTAATCCTGAGTAATCCTGAGCAGAAAATGAAGTCAAACTCCTCACTTTGTGTAAAACTGTCCTACCATCATTTATAAAGAGACCAGGAGGGTGAAAAAGGCTTCCTTTGGCCTCTAAAGTATACTTATATTGATGTTGCAAACTAATAATTCTGTTGCACAGATTCATGTTTTCAGTTTAGACTTGAAAAACAAATTTAATGTAATAATTTTTTGCTGTGACTTTGCCATTGTACTTACAAAACCTCTATTCTAAGCTTGTAAATCGTCTCATCCACCTCAATTTTATCTGAAGAAACAAAACACAAGATGAGAATGAAATATTTTTCACAAATAAAACATCATAATTTCATAAAATCAAAATTACTCGGCGAAATAACAGACGGAAAGCAATGATACAAATAGATAATTAAACAAAAAACAGACTAATATATAAATTAATAGAGAAAAAATGTCCAAAAAAGAAAAAAAATACCTGGGATGAGCTGCACTGACAAGTTAAACTTCTGACAGTCGCTTTCCTTTTCTTTGGGCAGAGCGTAATACAGCGACACCATCTGTCACACCAGTGAAAGTGCAGCTTAATATGGGATATCTTAATAATAAAGAGAGAAATAATAAGAAAATATACTTTTCTTACCTTCAGTGTTGCTTCTCCTTTGCCCGAAGCGGTTACCTTTACATTCTGGTTTATATCATTCATCTGTGGGAGTGTGATTATGCACACACACACACACAGAGTGATCAGCAATGATGGTGTTGACGTCCCGCTGTGTGTTTGTTTACACGTGTGTGTGTGTGTGTTTGTTCTCACTTTAGACGTTCGGGTGGTAAACTGGTTTTCACTGTTAAAGTTAAACTTGTCGGGCTTCGATCTGCCCGGCAACAAGACGTCCACGTTCAGATCGTACTCCGGTCCTTTCGAGCTGCCCCAGTACTCGGCTACAGCCTGGTACACCAACAACGTGGCCTGGGGGGGGGGGGGGGGGGGGGGGAAAAATAAACAGGGGGGGGGGAAATGGAAAAAAGATAAAGGGTTTTATGCCCAAAAAGAAAAAAATAAAGGCAGAAAGAAAAAAGAGAGATTA
>JAPZDV010000020.1:14375606-14393228 GCA_029814665.1 Acanthurus lineatus | reverse complement strand
AAAAACACAAAATTGTCCAAATGTGGACAAATGGTGCTTAATTTTGTGGACTTGTTCAAAATGAGTTTATTTTACTCTAAAGCAACGGACAAAATTCAAAATACCAGCTGAATATCAGTCAAAACTGCCTGAAAGTATCCAAACATGCATTTCAACCAAATAATTACAGGCCTGAGATTAAGGTTGAAAGGAGTTATTTTAATTACAGCTTAAGCATTCTACTGCAATATTTACCGCAGTTCTGATTTGATGTAATGAAGCTCTAAACCTGTAGCATGAAGGGTATTTGTCTTACCACCACACGCAGCTTCTTCATGATACCATCATTGAGTGATGAGTCTTTAACAGCTGCCTTGACCTCAATTTGACGTTCTCCTTCTTTCATGGGAATAATGACGAAGGGTACAGATCGTGTACTTTGGGGCCCAACTCTTACTTCCTGACGATACCTTCTACGTTTAGAGGCCGAACTGCATACATGCTCCTTCTCAATCAGATCCACACGCACCTTAAAAATGAGATGAGAAAGATAAGAACCCTCTCCCCAAGTAAGACTGATAATAGTTATCAGTTGTACTTATAATGACACATCAGTTCTTTTAAAAACATGCAAAATTTACATTTTTTCCAGAGGATCAATTTGAATGGAAAGGCACTCTAAATATTGCAGTAAAATTCCTTCGGTTCTGGGACCAACCAATGTGTGGGCAGCTATTTCACTTTTTAAAGACTTGAAAAAGAATTTCATTCATTCTCTTTTCCGCCCACATTGTATGTAAGTCCAGTATTGGACATCAAAGGACATTCCCGGTTTGCTCTGGCCGTAAACACCAAAGCAGAGGGACACAGACTTACTGTGATCTGATTAAGGTTCAAGTTGTGGAGGATCGCCTTAACTTCTATCTGCTCTCCTCGGACAGCAGAGTAGGGCAGTCTGAGATCAATGAAGAAATCCTTGCGGACAATTACCTCCAATGGCTCGCCAACACAGATTCCTTAAAAATGAGATGGACACAAGAAGTAGTGATAAAACAGATAAGGAATAAAGTATATGAGATGAGAAAACTTTTATTTTTAACCTCTTACTTTACAACCAAAACCCAAAGCATATTTTAGTCACTGAATCCTCACCATGAGTTCTTGACAGACTAATTCCAGTGAACTGCCAGGTAGTGATTGAGTCTGGCAAAGGAACATGTTTTACAAATGATGTGGTGTCACTAAAACCAAAGAATAAAACCATTAGTACTTTGAGGGGTGAAGACTTGCTTCAAATCATAGTAGTGCCATCATGTGTATATTCTTGTTGACTCACCAGTTCGGTCTCGACTGCGGGCAGGGAGGCAGTTTGATATCTGACCACAGCCAACTTTCAGGAAACTGGGTGCGAGAAATAATTTCATTGCTGTCCATGTAGCTTTCATCCTCCTCAGCTAAAATATCAATTAAAAAGGTAATAATTAACTCAAGAAAGCTTAAACAATCAAATCAGAACTCTGTAACAACAGCAGTATCCATTGGGATTTTTTTTTCTTGCCATGGGAGCTTCTTACAATTAAACATTTAACATCTACTGTCCCCTTCGACACATAAGCATATTTTAAAAGTCAGGTTTACAAAAAAATATTTAGGAGAGTCTGAACTGCCATGCACAAGTTCAGAGAATGTGTTGAGAAATGTGAACCATGACTTTTACCTCGTTTCCTCCTGCTGTGTGCCGGACACTTTAAGTCTGGAAATGTAAAACAGACAATAAACTCTTAAATAGAAGCCAACAAGTAAAAACCTAGTCTGCAGGCTCACTTTAATGTCATACTGTTAAAATAGAAAGAGGTAATATGAGACAAAGAGGTTAGATAATTTCTCCTTGTGTTTAAAAAGCATTTTATAAGGCAGACAAATTTACAATCGCAATTTTGTTTAGGTGCTGGAAGACAGTACTTTACAATGTGCATGCAGGCAATGGTGGACAAACCACCATTTCTCTCTTTTCTTTTTTTATTCACAAAGTTTGTCTGTAATTTACAAAGCTTGTTAATTTTGTATTTAAATATGCCCGTTAATTCATTCAAATAAAAAAGTCTAATTTAAAAAGCATAATTTAAATCATTTTTAAAGACCAATTATGAGTATCCTGTGTGTATAAACTTTGTAGTATAGTTCAATTAATTTTAAAGTTCTTTTAACCCTGCAGTAAATTACACACCTGCACATATTAATGGTATGATATTTGTTTGTCACTGTGGACACTTGTATTTTTGTGCCCTTTGAGGGGAAGTTTTTTAAATTTTGTTGTACAATCAGTATAATGACAATAAAGCTTTTCTATTCTGTTTTCTATGAGAATAAAACCTGTGGCCACTGTTTGCTAACTAAATTGCATCAGATACATTGAGGTCTGCGTTAGACTGTGGGGGTCTTTTGCATGTCCCTTAGTAAAAGACTGTAGGAAGAATTGCTAACAAAAGCTACTAGAGGTCTTTTGTTCCAAAGGCTCAGTGTTTTATGAATCACTAAATCACTAAAGCAAAAATATTTATATGTACAAATATGTAAAAAAAAATGTTAAAAAATTACAGCAGAAATAAGAAAGAAACCAGAAATGCATATTCTTATTGCAACTTCTTTCAAAACAAAAAGCAGTATCTATAGTCGAGTGTTTCCTTGTTTGACAGATAGTTGAAATGCAGTCATTTGTGATTTTTCCGCTCAGTTGTCAGTTGCGAGTTATTTGTCCCTACATTGCTTTGAGATACCTGAAGATAATGACAATGAGTGTGAAGGAATTTCTGTAACCCTTTAGGCCTTCTTACCTCTCCGTCTGCCACTGTACTTCTTTGCACATAAGTCAAGCAAAGTTGATGGCTGTGTCACACAGTCCCTTTGTTATAACCAGTGTTGTGTCTTACAGTCATTTGTGCAGACTCTTCCAATTTGCCCTCACCATAATGACAAAGGTTAAGGGCTTAGCTTTTCCTGATATTAAATATGCAAGAGGATAGCTCATGACGTCAATACACATTTGGAGACCGATACTGACCTCTGGTATGAGATACTGTCACCTCCACTAGGATGAGGCTCACGGAAGTTAGGTAGAAATGTTTATGCTCTACTGCCCAGCAAGACATTGAAAGTGTACAGCTTCGCCTTATTTGGATATGTAGTGTAAAAGTAGAGACATGTGGGGACACAAAGGTTTAAATGTACCTTACACTCAGGACAGCCTCAGACTGTTGGTGGTAATACTCATGATTACTTGTTGATGTTGCTAGCACTGATCTCCTCGATGTCGAGTTCTGCAATAAATGCCTCTGCGTAAAACATCTACTGTCTCCTGGCCTCCTCATTTCCTCCAGCTCATCTTTGACTATATTTTTCCTTGACAATGAGGGCTCTCAAACATACAAATCAGTAAAAGGAGGAAAGAGTGTAGTAGTAATACCTTGTCTGTAAGGAGTCCCAGAAGCACTGGACTCAAACAAGAGCCCAGCATCGTAAAACACATTCATGCTATCCTTGCCTCCACCTGGTGTGCAGCCTGTGTCGTACTTTTCTACAATGTCCCACACCTGGGTATTGTGGGATTTATTCACACACACAAAACACACACACATAAACAACAAGACATAGCTTGGCAAGTTAGGTGCAAATCAGCAGAGGTGGAAGATACAAATTGCATTTCAGTGAAACTTTGAGGTTTTTGCAAGCACGTGTGCCTGTCAGAATGTACTTACATTAATTCATTGGTTGCTGCTGTGCTTATTCATCTCTTTTTAAATAGTTCACCAATGAGTAAGGATATATCAAGTAAGGTACACGTGAAATAAAGTAAGGCGTATTATGCATGTCATTATTTTACATTAAAACTATTTCAAAAACTTTTTGGGAGAATGAATAACTAAAACTTGCCTTTTTCTGGGTCAGGCGATGCTTGTTGTTTAGGACGTAGACGCCTTTGTCAACTGCTACCAGTCCCACTGTGGCTCCTGGATCTCCTGTGACCTTCAGACCAAACATTCTGCGAGGTTCATATGATGCAGCGGGTCTTGAGGATTCCAGCTTCAGCTAAATGTGAAGGGGAGATCAGTGAGCAAAACATGTAGTTGTATATTTATTAAAACTGTTGGTGTGCTGGAAATATACAAATGACTTTATCTCTTATTGTGCGTGCGCTTTGTTTGCTCATTTAGTCTTTGCTACAATTTTGTCTTATATCTCACCGAGCCCATGCAGGAGTCCTTGACATCCACCCAAACAGAGTCTGCTACAACTTCACTTTGATTTGTATGGAAGTAGGCAACAATGCGGAATGATGGCAG
Organism: Acanthurus lineatus; assembly: GCA_029814665.1. Classification (NCBI taxonomy): domain Eukaryota; kingdom Metazoa; phylum Chordata; class Actinopteri; order Acanthuriformes; family Acanthuridae; genus Acanthurus; species Acanthurus lineatus. The sequence goes on along the minus strand of JAPZDV010000020.1, from coordinate 14,388,909 downwards.
CATGTTTTGGGTGATGGGAACATTCTGCCAAATCAGTAGTTGACCTTTTGTCTTGTAACGACCACTTTTAATCAGTTGACCTCTGCTCAGGATCTGAGGACACAGAATTACACATCAGCACTTATCTGACAATGAGTGTATACACTACAGTGGTGATGTGACACAAAGAAAACAATTATGTGCTATATATTCAGGTATATAAAGGTGTAAAACACTTCTCACCAGGTATGTGATTTCATTGTTCTGATTTAGCTGTCTGTTTAGGTTCAGGTTTATTTTCAGGTTCTCTCCCAGTTCCAGCTCAGCTGCATCCACACCTGTATAAATGACATGTTGTGATGAGTGCCAGACACTGAAATCATCCACTGAACATACACCCAAAATCAGTACCACAGTTGTCTATCATCTGCTGTTATTTCAGGGTGTTCCTTACCTATGTGGATGTAATTTCCACTTTTGCTTTTATATGGGTGAGCTTCCATGGTTGCTTAAGCTTGCCTTTCTGGTGTAAGACGAGTGTCATCAGTCTTTGCCTGCATTCAAAAACACACATATAATCATACATATACAGTTAAATATTGTCTTAGGTGTAACCCACTGATGCCTTGCAAGCTGTAGTTTAGTCAAACATTATCAATCTCTTGATTAAATTGTGAAAGACATTTATCCTGAAAACCACTGACAAGGAGTTTTATATGATGACTTGACATAGTTGCATTGAGTGTGCTGGGTTTTTCATATAATACCATGTAGTGAGGGTCTGTTTTATTATTTTCACTGAAAAGAATGAAAGTTGAGAAGAATAAAGAATACACTAAGCTTCAACTGAAACAACAACTCACCCTGAGTTATAAAGGCAACTTCAACTTCATAGACAAAACAAAGTGTAGTTACTCTCTCAAACCTGCTTGATTTGGTTTTGGCCACCAGGGGGCAGAAAAATAGTCCCATCCCTCACTCATATAATTATTGGTCAATTAAGTTTATGTTGCTTAAAAGCTTGGGAACAAAAAAATCTTCTTTTATATCCAGCAGACACAGAAGAACATAAGCATTCATTTAGAGTCATGTTTGCAGTCAACGTTAAGTCCAACATTTACTCTCCTTTTCACTCTTAAGGTATCTACCAACTCTTGAGAAAGACCTCTCAATCTTCAACCTGAAGATGCTTAACTACACCATTCACATACTGCACATACAGTAAAAGTGTTAACAGAGCCATTATAATGAGCTAAAGAAGTTATAAAAATCTGCACAGAGCTGCAGAGTTGTGTGATAGCCAAGTTCAATTTCAGCAGTTTATTATTTGTCACAATCAGTGGGTGAAGTGGGTTTTGGTTCTGTTGGTTTTTGGTATGTGTCCTTGTCTCGTGGCTTCTTGTTTTATTTTGATAGTCTTGTCTTACCTTGTGTTGTTGCTATGTTTACTTCCCGCCTTTTGTGTTTACCTTAACGTGTTTCACCTGTATTGATTGCCCCATCTGTATCTTTTTGTCCTTGTGTGTATATAGTCTCTGCGTTTCCCTTTGTCTTTGTCTGATCATCTTGTTGAGTTCCTGTTGTGTCCAGTTGTGTCCAGTAGTGTGCTGTAGTGTGCTGTAGTGTGCTGTAGTGTACTGAAGTTCATTGAGATTTTGTGCTTCTGTGTCGAGTGTGGTTCCATCCTGCCTGGTTTGTAGTTCTTTTATACCAGCTTGTTGGGTTTTTTTTTCTTCAATAAAGCTCGCTTTTCGTTCGAACCTTTTTGGGGCTTTGTCTACATTTGGGTCCCTCGTTTGCATAATCTGTGACAGTATTTGAATTTTAGAGTATTGTAGATTTAAGTTTCCATTTGAAAATGCAAAGGTTGCCGTGCAGATGGGTTAAAAAAAATAAAAAAGAGACTTACAGTTATTGACAGTTGGTTAGACCCAGCTTCTGTATTGATGGTAAGCCTTGCCATGCCATTGGCAGCAGTGAAGCCCTTTATTCCTTCCGGATTGACCACAACTGCAACACCTTGAGCAGGAGTGTCATCAGGATTGATAACTTCAACCTGCCATTAGACATACAAACAGCTGAGCTATCAGAAATCATCTTAAAGCCTACTACCGTGTTTTTAGAGAGTGACTTAATATTGTTAAAATGTTTTCTGTAAAGGATCATTTACCTCATATACCTAAAGAATTTGAGTCACCTGGCTCTGCTGTTTTCACTTGCTTTTATTAAGCTATTCAAGATATCAGCATCAATGTAAATAGATGAATTTAGATGTGTTGGGCTTCAGAATACATTTTTTACCTATACCTTTTCTATACAGGTTACAGCCACTTATTATAACTTTATTGTACGTGTTTTCTGTTGAGAGACAGGTGTATTCTAGTTTCTATATATTCTGTATTCTATATTTACAATTTACATGTAGATGTGTCAAAAAAGTTCAGAGCATAAATAGCAAAGTTAATAAATCAAACTATAACTATATACAAACTGTTCAAATTAGAAACAAACAAGACATGATACCAGTAAAAATTTGAAAAACTCAAATTTACTTGCCTGTGGATTAAAATATCCTTTAAAAAGTTAAATATTTAAGAATTATAATAGTTCTTTTTAGCTAAAAAGCATCCAAATCTGAGGGAAGTAGAAATAAAGCTACACATTTTCTGTCTGATAGTTTAAATGTTAATTTATACTTTACCGAAACATCAAATGACATTCCTGGTTTGTAATATTTGGGTGTCCTCTTGAAGTGGATGGTGTACGGTGATGTGACAATCTGGATATTTCTCAACTCTGCCTCCACCATTTCACCACCTAACAAATCAATGTCAAGCATTTGAATAAAAAATTAATTCAGCCAAATTTATACAAATGTAACCTGATTGAATAAACTAAACAGGCACGACCACAGATATCTTTTGTCTTACCGCTCTCTGTCAGCACACTGACAGCTACATATATTGAATTCCCCACCAGTTGTAGGATGTTTGGAAAGGTGTCTGTGATGTGCTCTCTCTTCAGTGTGACCACTCCCACACCGTTTTCAATCTAATGTGACACCATGCAAGAAAAGTGCCTTAACATACAGTCAGTTAACAGTTTGAGGTATTTTACCAGAGAAATTCCTGTTAACCTGGCTTTAACCAGTCAACTGGCAAACAAATAGACAGAAATACAGTTAAAATGTACATATGTGATCACCTGTACTCTCTGAAGAGAACTTGGAAAGCTCTTTTTTTGACCTTCTTGTGTAACCCCAAATACCACATATGCCATCCCATTCACCTCTTTACCAAATAGATACCTAATACCACAAGAAAAAGATGTGTAAGCCGACAAAAGTAAACCAGGACCCAGATTCTCTTAAGCCACAAGACAAACACTTTCACATACGTAGCTTTGATGTTGACTGTGAACTGTTCGCTGTCCACGTAGAAGAAGGGTTCAGTTGCAGGCGTCAGTTTCACCTCAAAACTGGGCAGCACTGAAAAATTTAAGTTTTTCCCATTTCCATTCAAGTAAAAGTGAGTGGATGTAATTGAGCCTAATAGATTTTAAAACGACAGTGTAGGAAATGTGGGACTCACCATATTCTTTGACCTCAAAATCTGCAGAGTAGCTCTGCTGTGGGTTGCTGTGGAACTTGGCCACCACCTTCCACAGTCCAGGACTGCAAGAAGACACACACAAGAACGTTTATGTCAGAATCAAATAAAACTTCCATAACATTTAGACTGAGGATGAAGTTGTGCTTGTTGTCCCATGACTTTATGTGACAACAAACTGATAAATGTGAGTATTTCAAAATTCTTTCAAAGAAAAGTAACTAAATTAAGCTGAAGATATACTAGCGACAATCCTTTTGACTAGCTGAAATTAAACAAAGCTGCCATTCTTTGACTCCAACATAAACAGCAGCAGTCTCAGTTGCTCATATAGATCTTGAACCCAAAATTACTTAACCAACTAAGTTAATATTAGTGTTAAACTGGTCAGTCTTTCTCACACAGTAAACCACACTGGTGTCTCCTGTTCCATACAGTTCTGCTCATCTTATATCTATTTAACAATTTATTAGTTGGTCTAATTCTGTCAGATGTCATGTGTCTCCATGTGGTGTCTATGCACTTCCAAACAAACAAAGATGTTATAGATTTTTGTCAAGTAGTTGTTTAAAACCTAAATTGTTCAAATGAAAATTATTGTATCAAACACAACATAGACACGCTGAAATCCACTTTGCATAATAATATTTAATGTATTGACGTTTTAAACCAAATTTGCCTTTAATTTCATTTAAAAAAAACATGTATAAAAATATAATGTGAAAAATATAGATATGCAACTCAACTAGAGTTAATAATGGCATCGGTTTCACAAATAAAGCAAAGCTGTTTTGCTCACTGGTTGGATTTTTGGTAAACAAGGGGCAGAGAAACATCAACACACTTCAGTTATATAATCGTTGATAAATAAGTCAAACTTGGTCTATAACTTTAAAAGTCTACTTTCATAAACAGGAGACACAGAACAGCAGCATTTAGCATTTAGCTGGAGTCATGTCTGTGGTCACCCGTCAAATTGAAGTCCAGTATTTACTCTCCTTTTTGCGTTTTAGGTATCAACCAACTCTTGAGAAAAATAAAACCAAGCACTTGCCTGACAATTTCACCAAGTTGGTAATCTCCAGAGTGGAGGCCTGACTTCAGAGAGACAGGATCAAGTGGTAAAATGATGCCTTCAGGGGTCTAAAAGTAAATAATATGAACAACCATCAACAGGGACCTGTTCAGCTTTACCAGCTGATATCATAAATCCATGCTTTTATTTTGCTATATATTATGAGCAATTGTCAGTGTCCAAATGTACACTTTTTTCAACTATTTAAAAAAAAATTCCGTCTTTCTCCCCTAAAGTGAGAGGCTTCATTAAGGGGCAAACCAATCAATATAGTGGAAGACACATATTTATTCTTACAGAAGGTAAGACAGGTGTTACTGGAGATGGACAGGAACATAAAACTGACACAATTTACATAGAACCATTTTGTCATCAACATGTTACTTCCTCTCAGTTATAGCTGATTATATTACATTAAGTATTTTATATATCAAAATAAAACACAATACCACAATCTCGATGGCAATAGAAGCATCTCTTTGGGTGTTTTCATCCCTCTCTACGGGCTCCATGCTGGGCGTCAGTGCAAACATTCTGTAATAAACTGACACAGAGAAAGAAAAGCTTCATTTTTGTCATTAAGGCTGTAGAACATTGTATTTATTTTGTGTCTTGTGAGAGTTTAATAGCTATTTGACTTTTCCATTCCTTTATATCCAAGATATAGATCGAAGATTCTTTTTACTGTGAGTGTTTCAGTCAAACTTACACACTTCAAAAGAAAGTGTGATATATTTTTTATGGTTGTATTTTACATCATGAATGCAGAGACATTCTCACAGAAGTAGATGTGTTTTTCAGCTCTGACAGAGTATTAAGCTCACCTCTACTATTGGGGGTGTAGAGGGTCTTGTCAGTCTGAATGAAGATATACCCAGACTGGAAGGAAACCAAGACGACTTTCTCCAGTGTTTGTTCAGGGAACTGAGCTTGCAGGTACACATATTGCTTCACATTGGGATCCCTATTAAAGCCAGCAGCAGGGATCTGAAACCAGTATATAGAGACAAAAGCAGTGTTTTAGGAGCATGACAGTGCACTTAATGTTCCTTTTCTGGTCTCTAGATCTCTTATTTTCGACATTATAGAAAAATAAAGTCAAATAACATACAAAATGCAGTGACTGTATTTATGTACCGTTATTTGTCCTAGCCCCTGGAAGTTTTCTGAGCTCCTGAGGGTCACAGATGTAGATGTCAGCCTTGTATTTTTGGTTGGATGGTTCATCACATTGATAGTGACTTGAATGTCCCCTCCTGTGTAGTCCTGACACTCCACAAAGATGTTTTCTTTTGTTCCTACCCTCAACAAGTTGGGGGCAGACATTACCTGCCTGTAGAGTAGAATACAGAAAGAACTACATGCTGTTTAGGGTGCACTCACTTGTCCTTAATACATACATAAGGTGTTGAAAACCACAAACATGAAAGCAATAACTTCAGAATGGAATTTTTATAGAGAAGTTGTAAGCATATCCGAACACAAATGTTTGGTCTCACTTTTATTTTTTAATCATCTTGTGACAAAATTAAACAAACCAGTTTGCTCAAAGAGGACAATGAACTCTTGCATGGACTTCACACACAATGAGTGATCTAACATCCAGCGCTGGATCAATACAGCATTGCTCTATGGCTCCATGGCTCTGAGTGTTGTTTGCTGTGTCTGGTGAAATGCAAACTTTTACCACAATTTACGGTCATCAGTTGGCAGACCAAATTACCATGACTAGTAACTAAAACTGCAAACTGATCTGCAGTTCCTCTAATGTAAGCAACAGATACATGTAAAATGGAACTATATGTCAGTGGTGTGCTGTAAGGACAAGCAAAGCAAGCATCCCCCTGATCATTAAAGCTTAAAAAAAGACAGCATTTAGATTAGAAACAAAAACAAAAAGCAGAAAAAGGATCTGCATTGTGTGGAAAGCTCCCACATACTTAAGTGAGCTATGTTTTGATTGAATGATCTGTTTCAAGCAATGACCAGTAAACTGAGCGGTGAGTTGATTATCGCCTGAAGATCATTTGATCGTAATGTTTCTAAAATATGTTAATGGGAGCTTTAAACACAGTGTGTGCGGCTCCTTTTTCTGCTTTTTGATTTCTTCCTCCATTTTAGATCCAGTACCTTTAAAAGTTTTTGGATGTGTGTAAACTCAGCTTTTTTTTAAAACTACAGTAGTACCTTGTCCTTGTCTTCCTGATACCATTAAGCTTCTTCTGTACCACTTGTCAAAATATTGAGGTGCCTGAAAACAAGGGTGGTTCACGTTCCTTAACATTCAAATGTCTTCAAGGGTGTTCATACCAATTTTGTCCTCATGAAACATCTGAATTCCACACACTGTTATATTAGAATGATAAAAAACACTTATTTGTCGTTTAATAAGAACATAGCTAAAAGTTGGAATTAACAAGCTAACAGTAAATCATCAAATAATAAATGTTTTGATTGATTATTTACTCTGACTGGGAGAATTGCAGTTGATATGTTGATATTACAAGGTAATATTTTTCACAATCTCAAGTCAGATGACGTTTTTTCCCAATCCACTTGGTCATCCTGTGTCAAAGGAATTCATGAAATGACATGTTTTAATCTGCATGATGTCGTAAATAGCTCAATCACAAATTTATTCGACTCAGTGTTAAGCCACAGCACACCACTGCTATACCTGTATTTATATCTATACAATTTTTAGGTTGATTCCTGACATTGTTGTTGCTTAAATTGCAGTTATAGAATTGAAATATGATTGTTAGAAGGCTTAGCAAAGAAAAAAAACTGTAGGTCTGTGATAATTGTTATGTTTTTCAGAAATTACTTCAAATTTAGGGAAAATGTGTAAAGGTAATACTGGTCCACTTACATTGGAGCTCCATCAGCCACAAAAGTGAGCAAGGAAAAGGCCAGAAAGGCCACCAACCAAAGCAGTGTCCTCCTCATCCTACTACCTGATCCTGGTCTGCTGTCAGTGTTGTCTTTGGCTCTCCAGCACTCTCCTTTTATGTATTCTGATCCCTCCTTCTCCACCTCAATTTTACATCACCACTGTCTCACCCACCCATCGGGGGGTGGATCTAGAGAAATTTTCAGTGGGTGGCAAGAGGGTGCCATGGTGACTTAACGGGATGGCTCAGTAGAAGAATGTGTGAATATTTATATCAAAATATATACATTTATATCTGTATGCATACATGTATATGCTGCTATCATTGTAAGCAAGTACAAATAATAGTATTTGCATGGAACGGCCTTCAAATAAGAAGCATAACTGAAAACTATTGCATTGTGGCACAAGTAAAGCATCTAATGGTAATCCAAAGGTAAAATAAGAAATTAGATTATTTAAAAATTACTCCAAATACATACATACATTTTCCCAAATCTTTTCTTTCAACACAAGCTCCTTTGACCCTAAGAGGTGTAACTGATAACCATAACCAAAGAAACCAAGATATTATGCTGCCACAACCCAAAAATCATATTCTTCAGACTTAAGACAAACTTTAAACATGTTAATTCAACTTGTTAAATTATACCACATGTTAACATGTTTGTTGCGGGCACACCCAAGAAAAAGCATTATTTTATTAGTATTTAACAGGTCAGTGATGTCGAATCTGACATCAGATTAAATGACTGAAAGCTAACATCTGTTTTTTTTTCTAAAGAGGGCTACTGCACTATTTCAGAAGCTTTGAACTGGATCCTAATCAATTGTTGTCTTAGGATGATTCTTCATGACAAAAACACTGAACACAAGTGCTAATTCCCATTCCTTCAGCTGCTGAGTCTAAGACTCCATCTGCTGTTTTTTAACCATAGCTGTGGTCTACTGGCTGTAGTGCTCTTAATTTTGTGAAAAGAGCACACTGACAGAGGAACATATGAAAAGAAAAAGGCAATAACAAAGTCAGAGAAGATTGTAAATGACAGACTGGCTTTCAGTGGTTTGCCAAAACTCTGAAAATGAAAGGCGCCAAGGCTGAACCTGAAGTGGACGTCTTACTGCTGGACAAGCAAGTTATATTCCCTGGCTTGCTAAGCTATGTCATATATTTTTGCACTTGCTCAGTGTTTGGCTGTGTAAGCAAAGTTTTAAACTTGTTTGTTTTTCAGTTTTATTGTAACCAGGTTACAAATTACTGTGCAGTGCGTTCAAGTTTCTATTGATGATGTTAATAAAAAAGTGTGCCTTGGTTAAAAACAGATAGGAGAGAGAAAATAACATAAAGCTGAAAAGTGTCAAAAGCTGGCATGTGTAAGTTAAGAAAGGTAAATTCTAAAATATGGGTTTAGAAACATGCAAGGGTATTGCTAAGAAGCTTTTTCATTTTACAGAAAAGGTAAATTTAGTAAAAAAATTGAAAAAGAGGCAGATCTACTAATTTAAATATTTTGTTTTACTTTAAAGAGTTTATGGTTGAAAAAGGCAGTGGTATGTGTCAGAGTAATACTAATAATTCATCAGTCAGGTGTTTGATTCACAAGTGTGCAGAAACAGGAATCTCAGTTAATTTTTGATCACTTGATTGACAGAATCATGACGGAGGGACAAAGCTCATGTAAGATGGTAAGATGATTTCTGCTCACTTGAGTGAATCCACCCTATGTTTTTGGGTCCAAAGCTTTATTATTTTCGTTTGAATTTTGTTTGAAAGTGTATTTTAGTCTAGAGAAAATATTCTGTGACATTTGAATTTTTTTTAAATTTCAAAAAGTAAATAAGACATTAAATTGGGTTACTTTATTGTAAGTCAAATCAGCTCATTTGGACAGAGTTTATAATTATTATTGCCCGGTGTTTGCAGCATATTCTTTCTGGTTCAGGTTCCATCAGCTTGGCATGCAGCCTTTATGACTTATCTGCAGTGCTTGTTATGACACTGCCAAGTTTCATTTGTTGTCAGCCAGACATTGCTTTTTTATTATTCTTTGGATTCCCCATGAATCTATCTTTTGGCAGCTGTATACATTTTTTTAAATAAGAAGAGATAAGGGTTCTCCTCTCTTCTGAATACCAGGGCTGTTGAATAACAGAGTTGCAACACTTCCGTGGTCAATCAATCACAATCAGACACAATCGTTTCAAACTATGAATAGTTATAACACTGAACCATGTTGATTCTCTGAGTTTTTAAAGCATATTCCTGGGTTAGTCGATAAGGTGACAGCACATCTGTGCATTATCAGACACTGATGAATCTAGTCGAAAATGGAATTTTGTTTTGCTGGCCTTAATGTTTATCATAGGACAATACCTAGGAAGATTATAAATGCAGTTTGCCAACATAACACTTTGTTAGATACCATAATTAGATGTTTTATTGGTTATCAGTATGCTGAAATTTTACTTAAAAATTAATTTTACATTCATTCATTCAATATAAAGTTTGTGTGTTATTAGATTTGCTCTTTATGTTGGCACCTCAGTTGTTAAGACCAGATTAGTATCCCTGGTTACAGTGTTTAGAAGCTCATTGAACCTTGATATCATGGCTAGCTAGCATCAAACAAGGTTGGCTAATGCAGTCATTAAACACATCATTGATCAATGCTATTAAAGGTAGGCAAAGCCAGTGAGTGACTTGGAGATGTTTGGATCAGTTACCATTCAGTGAAGTTTATTGAGCACTAACAACCAAGTGCCCAGATCTCAATTCTGGCCTACTGTTACATCAGAAAAATGCACTTTTTATTTCAAAGGCTTGTATGCCTTTTCTGATCTGCTAACTACCATGTCTCTTTCAGGGAGTGGAATGAGTTTCTCTTAAAACTCATTAAGGAAACACTTACCCACTGTCACCCTGGAAACATCATATAATAAAATGTTTTGCAGAAAGCAATAGCTTGCCTGTTTATTTGGCACTATTGACCAATCTTCTCTCTTGGCTTAAAACAAGGAGTTGCTTGTATTCATTAACAATCACTAATTGCACATCCTTATAAGAATGTTGTAATGTAAAATAACATTAGAAAGTAAGTAATTACAACCAAAAAAGGTTAAGAACAATATTGATGCTTGCATAGTTTTTACATGGTGGACAAATGATAGGTATATATGTACAGTTTTTTTTTTTTTGTATGAATACATTAGCCAGATTATTAACTTTTTTTGCATTAGACGGAAACGAGATAAACAGTTAGATTTTAATGAAATCAGCATGAATTGCAGCTTCTGCCAAACCATAACATCTTATGGTAGAGAGTTTAACTTAATAAGAATTTAACATGAAAACAAAGACCATTTGATTCCCTTGAGTTTCACTACTGCTGACATCCAAACAATTGAAACTGATCGATCATTTGCTCTAAGCCAAAGCAGGTTGGACTGTGTTCTTCAGTTTGACACTCAGCTTGTGAGGGCCAGTACTCAATCCAGGTTCTTTCACCAAGTACATACTGATACCTGTGGAGAGCAAATTTTAAATTACTTAGGGTCTTCCTGTAGTTAGAGATGTGTAACATTCTGGAACTTGACATGGTGAACATAACTCTCTCCTTCCTATGAAAATTGTACTTTTAATATCAGCAGTACAGAAAAACAACAAGAACGGTGGCTGAGATGTTGTGTGAGACAATTACATTTTGAGATGGAGACAGTGTTATGACAGAAGCGAGCACACCACAGACATGCATTTTCAATCACATAACAAACTTACGTATTTTCTTCGTCGTCCCTGTGAATATCTTTGGATGAGCCCATGACCAAGTATGTTTTGCCTTCTTTTAGATCTAAAGACTCCCTGCAGTGTGGATAACTAAGGAATATGCGCAGCCCACCCTGAGGACCCACATCAGAATTTCCTGTAGTTAAACATAGAAAAAAGAGAGGGAGAGAGGTATATCAGGACTAAATTATTAGCTAAATGTGCACAACTAAAGTCTTGAGTGTCCACTCTTTTCCTGGCTATTCAAGCTACATTAGCGGGTTACAACTTTTGTCAACATTTTTATCTTATGTAAGCTCTGCAAAATACAGCTGTTTCTCAAAATTTTATTTTTACCTTTAAATGGTCAAAACTTTTCTGTTTGATTCAGAACGTAATTGAGAGCCCCACCCACCCACACACATGCACCCACACACACACGCGCACACACACACACACACACACACACACACACATTAAGAAAAACATTAAGGGTGAAATAAAAACCTAAAAACCAACCTTCTTTGATGACTTCCATCACCCGCATTGTGTAAACGTCGGTGGACAAATCCTCTGCAAATTTTTGAAGACTCACTTTGTACACTGCAGGCAGACAAAATTTAGATTGTTAGCTCATTATTTGCTTACTTAGCCTTTTTACTTCTTACTTGCATGAACATACACATTCATGTCTTTGGATAACAGAATTAAATAAATGCAGACCATTCACCATCTCTTACCAAAATCTATTTTGCTTGTCAGAGTACTCTCACATAACTTAGCTGTGCGCTGATCATTGCTGATTTGGCCCTTCTTCTGCATACTGCAGTTCTCTGGAAGTACACAAAAGGCACAAAGTCAAATGAGTTGATGGATGAAAACAGGTGTATTTAAGTCACGGTTTAACTACGTTTATTACTAATTCTTCATCTCTGCTGCTCTGATCTTATAGGATACTTTAGATGCTCATTGGCTCTGACAGAAGTTCTGATGATTGCAATACAATCTTTAGTTAAACTGAAAACAAAAGTCCACATCTGTATCCTTCACCTGATCACGTTCCTGGTGGTGTAAAGTACATGAGAATGAGTTTACCTGTCACACATAGTACCAGTACACTTCAGAATACAGGTGCGTGTTGTCCTTCATAGCTCTGAAGAGAGTTTTCTAAAATCTGAATAAATAATCCTGGTGATACTACCATGGTTTGATCATAGCTAATGATTTAATTTTTTATAATGTTAGTCTGTTAGTCATTGGATCCACCAAGTTGATCCAGACTGAGAGCTGACCACTTGTTGATTTGGATGGCTAGCTAGAAAAAACATATGAGAAATTTAGGCATAGGTTTAATGTTTGAAAAGAGTGAAGTTCAGACTTTAATATGCTTCTTAGAGGAGTCTGTTGCTCCAAAATTGGAGACTAACAGACATCCCAGGATGGTAGGTTAAGTTAGCATCTCTTATATTTATGTTCCTTGGTAGCTTATAATCAGCAGTAGCTCACAGAGCATTAATGATTTCACTAATGCAAACTCTTACTTTCTGAACTGTCATGTCAGCTCTGCACTGTAGGTTTCCCATTTCTTTCCCTGCCCAATTGTATTTCTTGCTTTGTAACCGTTTGCAATGTTATTTTAGCGCCACTGAAACTGCGGGAGCTGGCAAGGCAAGGACCGTGCGTGCATTAATTGCACATTAAAAAAATTATTGTCGTTAAAAGGAATTTGAGTTAACGTGTTATTAACTCCTTAACTTCAACAGCCCTAATATGTACATATATATATAATTTATATATCTATATATATACAGTATAAGCAGATGATCAATGACTGATTTTACTTAATCTCTAGTGTTTGGTCAAGAGTTACAGGTGTCATGAGTTGTGTTTATGGCAGATATAAAGTTTCTCAGGTAGACACCATCCATACCTTCAGCACATGTGCATTCATGCTTTCTACAGAGCTGCAGGAGCTCTCCAGCTCT
>JAPZDV010000020.1:14306280-14370938 GCA_029814665.1 Acanthurus lineatus | reverse complement strand
AATAATAATAATAATAATAATAATAATAATAATAATAATAATAATAATAATCAGATACAGTTTGCATTTTGTTAAAATTCTCACCGTAGTCTGTGTCCATCATTGTGGGCGTCGGCATCTGCAGACATTCTGCTTGTCTTTTGAACATCCGAAGATCATCATATGACACACACTTTTTTCTGCCTGGATAAAAATGAGAAATTTAAACTAAAAAGATTGCCTCCTAAAACAGAAATCTATAAAAATACAAGGCAGACAGAGTAACTGAACACAGCCTGTTGCAGTAAATTTAAGCAGTGATTCTCTATTTATCAGGCTCATCATTTGCTCAAATTTGGGATTAATAAAGATGATTTCTCACTGAAAAGTTGAAGATTGGTCAAAGTGTTTTTGTCAAAGGTAACGTTGTCATAAATAACCAGACAGTCGGAGCAGATAGTTGGCAGGAAGGTTCCCTTGAGGAGAAAAGGTTGCTCTGCATGTGAAAATACACACACACACACACACACACACACACACACACACACAAAGGAGTTAACAGGAAATTATTTGAGGGTTTGAATGTAGCTCAACTGTAACAAATTTGATACTTATTGCTTTTTTTCACTCACCTACTAACACCGTGCCATTATCAAAGGTCACATTGTATGTGATACTGGAACATTTGCCAAAACTGTGAAGACAGAACACAGTACCATGATTGTCGCTTTATTAAGTATCTTATCAATATCACAACGAAGAAATACTCTGCTATGAGTAAATTTCCTGGACTCAAACGTGTTTTTGAATATAAGTACAAGTACAAAACTATTTGCATTAAAATATACTTAATTTAAAATAATGAAATAAAATATTGATATTATGTTAATGACACAGTTATGATAATATTGTGCAAATAATGCTTTGTTGCTGTTCTGCCGTTCTTGCTTTGTCACAGTAGTTGGAAGTAAAACAGCTTAACATTGTTGTCGTCTGCCATAAAATTAAAAAATTGATTTTACTTTTCCATTTCTTGCCATTTGACAGATAATTGTAGATATAATGATAACATCAGTGTTGTGTGTTCTTTAGAACTAGATATTTAGGTAGTGAAAATCTGGGCAATTTAACATCAGACTGGTTAAAAGAATCAGCATTTGCACTAGAAATACACTAGATTGAAGATGCAAGAAGAAAAATTTGACAATGCTCTGCGAACTACTAATGATCCATGTTTGAATTCACAATGCTTCGGATGCCGTCAGACCTGCACTTATTTCTTGCACTATTTTTTTCAAAACATCTCACGAACATGATTTTTCTAGTTATAACAAAATTCCTCATTATGGCATTATATTTTAGTAGCAGCTTTACTTTTTGTTTAAATGCAGTCCTGATCAGAAAGGTAGTTTTTAAAAAGCATTAAGTAGAATCAGGATTCACATTTACAAATTCCTGTGAGACACTTGTTGGTTGGAGATTACTTATTTCCATCTGACAGCAGAAACATGTAGGCTTCAGTGCTGTGATGTGATTTGTGAGAATTTACACTTTTTGAGTCTGGAGGACTTTGAGGGTGTTGTTCTGGATGGATGCAGTGATGTTCAACCACACACTGGAGGTCAGATAGATCAGGGGGCCTCCTCCTGGCATTTCAATGCTCCCCCCGATGTGCAACCACCTCCCCAACATCTAGTGCACACAAACAAAGCGCAGACTCTGTGTCAGTGTTTGTCAGCTGTAGGTGTGGGCCATTTTTAGGCTCATGGTAATTTGTTTGAAACACTATATTAAATATACTTCTAATAAAACATTAGTGTTATAAAACACATTTGCTGTTTCCTTGAAGCTCTTAATCCTAGAATTTTTTTTAAGTTTTTTGAAGTGTGGACTGAATATTGTGTTAAACTGGTTGAAATCAATATAAATGCAAGGAACTTACGTCTTCATTGCTGATAGTTCTTGGTTTTACCAGACTATCACAGCTGCTCAGAGGTGCCGAGTGTCCAAGTGAGAGAAGATTCAGCAACACGGCTACAGCAGCACACTTCATCCTCTCAGTGGCTCTTTTCTTGTTTCTCTCAAGCCCTTAGTTCAAGCCTCCCAGTTTGTCTTCCACACTCAGCTTTTGTTTTGTTGTTAGATGTATCTCTTCATCGCCTGCCTTTTTATGGAGTCTTCTCTCAATGCATCCCACCAGTATATATTTACTGATCTGACAGCTGATAAAATCAAATCAAACAGCCTATAGGAGGACGAGAAAGGGGAGACTTTGAACTTTTTAAGAAGGCTGTTGTATCTGTTAATGGTCTTGGTCCTCCCTCCTCATTAGGTTTGCTTCTGGCCTATGAAACCACCAGAACCTCTGAAATTTTAATTATCCTGAAGTCAGAACAAAAAACTAAAATAATAGTAAAAATTTAGATTAATCCTACTAGGTATAGCATCTGCCTTGACAATGCATTCATTAAAGCACAGATTTCATTAATAGCTTTGCAATGTACACATTCAAACTCATATGAAAATAAATAAGACCATACTTGTTTTTGTCTAAAAGGTATTTGTACACTTCTCTATCATTATTAGGAGCAATCACTTAAAGATGTCACTTAGATGTGCCAAAGACTGTTTACTACTCTTAAATGTAGATGATTTGGTTATTCACCCCACCTTCCGGTGTCACTAGCCCCTAACCTGTAACAGCTGCAGCCAGCAGACAGGTGCAATGATGCTCTGTAGGTACAAAGGGTTTTGTAAACATATGTAAACACGGTCACTCTGAAAACATGCCATCATTCAGGCTTGGTGTTTCACTTGAATTTTGTAAAAAAGTGAAACTGTAAGATTATGGTTTTATAGTCATAGGGCCTGTTGGCCTGTGATTTTAGAATTCAAAACTTAAATGAAATGGCGAAAAATAATTAAACTGCTGTTTTTAAGGCCCAGAATAAAAATTCATGCCTACACTTAAAAAATGAACTTAACTAATTCGTTTATGTTTTGTACACTACTGAACAGTTTACATTACACATTTTTTTAAAGGGTTATTATTTTAAAAATAATACTAAACACTTAACCAAACCAACTATTTTGACAGTGGGCTATAATAACAAATGGCAAGATCAAGTCCAAATTCATCCAGATAAAACTTAAGTATGCAGATTTTACCAATCCAATGTTTATTTGAAGACAACTTGAACTTCACCCTCCCCAACTGATAAACCCAGCTGTACCCTACATATCGATCCCTACAGCTGACATGGTGTTCACGTGCACAGGAAATAATGTGAGATTTTTAAACAAAATGTCCATTTTCTTGGATTAAATATGTCAATTTTACAGAAGCACAGTTGCCAAGAACAATTTACATTTAAATGCCATTTGAAAAGAAAAATATATTCATGTTGTCCTTAGTGGGATTTTTTTTGCCAACTTGTTTTGGGACATCAGCCTCTGTCTGTTTTTTTAACATAATAGGTCAATAACCTCAAATCAAACTGTTAAACTAACATCTAGTTCTTCCTCTTTGCTGTATATTAAAATATGTAAATATTTTTCATTTTAAATTCAAGTGCTGGACAGAACAAGTCTCCTACTCTGTACCTGCACACTGGAGGTTTTAAGCTGCCCTCATGTGCGTGTTGCAAAAATTCAGACTTAAATCTTCATGCACAGTGAAGCTCAAATGTACAACAATTACTGAAACATATGTTTGAGTGGAGGGTTGCAATATTTCAGACCCTGAAAGTAAATTTGAAAATGCATAAAGAGTGACATCTATACGACTGTGTGTGTTATAACTGCCTGTGAAAGATTAATGTTACTTACTTCTGGGAAAAGAATATAACAAACCCCCCCTCTTTTTAAATAAATAAATAAATCACAAAGCATGTCTTATCAAAAGTGTTTTTTAATTGAACTTAATGAACTGAGAGCTCTCTACAGATGTCTTCAAACAGGACAAGAACAAAAGGACAAAGAACAAACAAACAAATGACAAAAGAGGAGAAATATCTGCTGATCCTTCTGACTGTACAGCTAATCTCTGAGCATGACCTAACTGTCACAGCTCCGCTCTGACAGGAGGGAGGGAGAGCCGAGTAGAGAGAGTGAGGAGAGGGTTAAAGACTAATTGATGCCCTGTCTTGGTGTCAGCTAATGATGGCAAGACAACTAAACAAACAGGATGGCTGTGCCTCCTTCACCACTGGAATGACAGCAGGAAGGAGGAGAAGTGAGATTGATGGAAAGAGAAGTGACAGGTTGCATCAATCACTCTCCAATATGCTGGTCTTCTTGGTCTCATCCTGGCCCCGTGCATCTTTCCTGTCTTGGTGGTGGGAGACAAGGAGGGACAGAGAGAACCAGAGACAGATGGAGCAGAAACAGGAGCTGGTGTTTAGGGATGGGTCATGATTTTTTTGAATCTCTAATAGTTGTTTAATTAATAAAAATCAGATATTGTATGCAACAATTGTTTTGTCTTTAAAAAATTCCTGTGTTTCTTTCAGATGCCTGGTGATAATGCAACACTTTGTAGTTTTACTTTATTACCAAGCATCGGTGAAACAAACATTGATGCCAAATAACAATTTTCAAATAATGGTTGAACTCAGTGACTATCTACTCAATGCCCATCCCTAGTGGTGATCACTACTCCATTGCCTCCTGGTTCTCCTGGTCTGCACTGATCTCCTCACCAGCATCTTTGCCCTCCTTGCTCCTTTTGCTCTTCTTGTGTTTGTGCCTCCGGTGGCTGTCGCCCTCCTCACTGTCGTGCCTCCTCCTGCTACTGCTACTAATGGAAGGAGACGGACGAAGGTGTACAAAGGGCAGAGGAGGTGGGGGGGGGGGGTCAGAGATGGAGGAATGACATCAGTATGTCAGTCAAGGGGCAGGGAGGGAAGGGAGATAAAAAGGTGAGGCGGGAGGAGAGGGATAAAGAGAGACAGGAAGATCAATGGATGATGGACAGAAAAGGTGAAGTGAAACAGAGAGGCAGTGTGAGAGGCAGTGAGCTGTCTGTCAATCCTCCTGTTTTCACAGGGTTCATTTGTAGTTTAAAATAACGGTAGCAGATTTACAATCAAAATTCTTGATCATTTTTAAATGATGGACTCTTGATGTCACAGGAAGACAAAAGCAGCGTCTCACTTCTATGCAATGGGGGAAAAAACTACCTCTCCAGCTGACACTTTGATGTTTTTGACTAATTTGTTTTACAATGAGATTATTATAAAAAGGCTTTAGATGTATGACAATTGCTACATATATGATGTCACGCTGAAAAAAAAAAAAAAGGATAAAGCTAAGAGGCAAACAGCATCTGCACCAACTGATTCACATAAAAAGTGTGGAAAAATAATAATCAGCAGCATCATTCTTGCATTACATTGCTACTTTCTCAAGAATAACAAGGAAAAAATTAGGAAGAGGCTTTTTCTTCAGCTGCTTTTATCACATTTAGTCAAGTCACAACACAAGTTGTCTTAGAACAGTTCACATACAGAGCAGCTTTTGACCACATCACATGGTGAAAAGCAACACACATTGTTGATATTTCTGACTGTTCTGACTCTCAGTTTTGCAAGAGAAGAAGTATTGAGGGAAAAATAATATGTGTTTTTCGACAGTGCTGGTGGAGTTTCTGGAGATCAACTGCCATAATGGGAAGTTTAATACTACGTGGTGGATGTGCGAGCTGTGCATGTGGTTATTCTGACACCACCTTTTAAACTTCTTTCATGCCAAGTGTCACTACACACTCTAGGAGATAGGTTGTTTGTGTGTGTATTTCTGTACCTGCGTGAGGATTTGTGGCGTCCTTCCTCTTTCTCTCGGTGCCGCCTCTCTCTGTGCCTTTCCTCTTTCTCTCTGCTCGACCGATCGCGATGTCGCTCTCCATAACCGCGCTCCTGGTACTCACGGTAACGATACCGCTCCTCATCACTATGAATGTTCATAGAACAAGAGCCTTCACTTTATTGTGTTATGTTTTTCATATATATGATGATATTGATTATGAACTCATGGCCATATGTATATATACATTTAAGACATTAATAATTTACAAACAGCTTTTAACCTTAAAATTCTGGAGACAAAAAAAAAGGGAAACATCAATCAAACCTTTTCTCTCATGGCTTCTATTTAAATATTACAACTCAGTATATTTAACATCGTTTATCACTTTTGATGAATTGCAAATGTCAATGACTCATCATGCAGCATGTGAAAAATACATCATGTGTTTGGATGAATGGCTGGTTTTGTCCCTCTCACCTGGTGTAGCTCATAGCTGACGGGCTGTGCTCCCTCTCCCTCTCCCGCTCATGTGTCCTCTCTCGGGGCCGGTCTCTTTCCTTGTCTCTCTTGTCGTCTCGCCGGGGATAGTATTCCCAGGGTTTGGAGTTGTCCATCATTGGGGGCCATGGCGGAGGCACAGTTCCAGCCATTGGTGGAGGGTATGCACCTGAGAATTGTAAAGAGCATGAGAGCTTCAGACTTGATTATTGCATTGTGTTCAAATGTTTTGTTGAAATGAGACTTTATTCAAATCCAGCTAACTGTCTGTCAAATGATATTAAAAAGAGCATTCTGAAAATACATTCTGTATTTAACAAGTGTTAAATCCTACCACAGTAAAACCAATGATTAATAGTAGGGAATATACATGTGTTTTAATCTGTCAGATCTTTAAACTATGAACTGAAAACAATTGCTGATATTTTTTGTGCTGCTGAGGTTTGAAAACAGATAATTTAGTAAAGCTTCCTACTTTGAGGGAACGGGTAGGAAGGAACAGAGCGTCCATCATAACCTCCAGGGTGGCCACTGTGGAAACAGAGAGAAGACAGCATGTTACTGTGTGTGTGAGGATTGATCTTGTCAGTTACAGGCTGCAGTCCTGCTTTAATATGACAGGCTGCACTGTTTCACTACAAAGAGACCGCTGCTGTTTTTGTGAGCACCACTAGTCTGACCTATATTTACCCTCATCCAGTTCTTTTGCACGTTGCATTGCTGCAGCAACAACATGAACCAAAATGTGCTTGGAGACAACCACGCAGTCACCCAAGACCTTCTGCTTTGCATGTTATTTTGCTTGTGCAAATAAAAAAAGGCCTCCATAGTGTGTACATGTGTGTTTAGATGTGGGTTACCTGTCCATAGTGGGGATGATAGCAGGGGGGGGGCCACTAGGTGGAGGAGGAAAACCAGGTGGAGGGACAGTAATAGGCAACCCTATGAGGAAGAGAGAAGAGAGAAAATATGCATAAACAACAGACAGAGCAAATACAGAGTAAGATTGGACAATGTTGAAGATGAACTTACTGGGCGGAGGGATAAGTGGGGGTGCAGCACTGACATTGGGTGGTGGTGGAAGGAACGGAGGTGGGGGTATGTTTGGAGGAAGTGGCCCAGGAGGGAAGAAGGTGGGAATCTTAGCTGGAGTCGGCTCGGCATCTGATTGTTCCGCAATCACCTACACAACAGCCAACAGGACAAGTTCAGCTAACAAACTAAAATTCAGCGCTGTTTTTTTAAATGAGCCCAGACATCCCTCAAAATGGCTGTTTGCGTTGCTTCTGTGTACCTGGATATTGTTGCCATCTAAATTGTGTCTGCGTCGCCCTTCAACCCTGCTAATAGTGGCCGTCTGCCCACCGATCACATCTATTGTACCGCTCGTCTTCCTGGTAAAAAAAAAAAAAGTAAAAAAATAAAACATCAAAGTGCAGTATTCAATACAAATGACAAATTTTCACATACACACCATCAACCACCACACACACGAAAACATTGCATGTAAACTACACAGTGTATCTAAGCTGAATAAAAGAAAGGCCATGTGGTCCTCTATCTTTTTAGTAGACTGCATCCTTTGACAAACATGTAATGACAGCTACATCCTGATACTGGATTTTGAGGCTGATTCTCTTTTAATTTTTTGAAAAAGGTGACTATTTTTTAACATAAAAACATAAATTAGAGCTTTGGTCAAACAAAAATTAAAAAACCTTGTTTGACTGATATTTCACAAATTCTGCAATCAACCAGTTGGTACAAAAATAAGCATTTTATCTGTAGATTAATTATGTGCTAGTTAGGCTCTGATGAGGCTGCCTCTCTCTCGCACACCATTGAAGACAAATCCAAACATGCACTGCAACCCTGAACTTATCAAGACATTACCCAGAGGAGCTGTTAGTGAGAACGAAATGTCTGAACCAGTTGGAACAGACATTAAGAAGCCTTTACCCTGCCAGTTCCCTAGCACATAGTGTAAAAGTTGATGTGTAAAAAGAGCAGCACAGCAAGCAACTGGACGTGTTAATGACACTGAGTGCGCCTCGCCAAAACAAAAGAGAACTTCTAGTTGGTAAACGCTGTGCCTGACACGGATAACCGCCTTTTGTTTGCTTGACATTTGAAAGGACACCTCCAGAAAACACCTGATTCTCTGCACACTGTTCAGTTTGTATGAGAAAACATCTTCTGTCTGTAATAACAGCCAATTCTGTAGCACTTTCTGATTGGCTGTAAGTCACAGGTAATAGCCTCTAAACACTGAGGGCTTCTTTACCACGAACAGTCAAAGAGGAACAGAACAGACTGGAGCTGCGCTGGCTGGCAAACAGAGAAGGATTAAGAAGCATTTTCCTCCTGACAAAAGTAACACAAGTGAATATGAATAATTTTCATTGATCAGACAAACACGTAATATCAACACTGGCTGTAAATCAAACCTGGAAGCTACTTGAGCATTTCTGCACTGCAATTTCTTGATACTTTTGACCAACATATAAATCAACGCCAATATATGTGCAAAAAGGATCATATCCGCCACACACTGGCTGGCTGATTCAGCAGTCTCAATGAAAACCAGATTTTTTTTCATTAGTGCCAGAAACAACTCTGTCCCTAAAAAAGACATGTAATATCCCATTATACAGAGACTTGAGAAAACAATGCATCTTCACAGACACCTAATGTTCAACTAGTCAGTGTTTCCAAACAGTTAATTCAATAAAACCAATGTAACTTATGTTTGACTTTGAACTGCTCTAACGTTTTATCCCTCACCTTTCTGCATGTCCTATCAAATCAAACCACCTCAAGCAAGTCCTTCACTGTATCATGTCCTATCTGAACAACCTGTACTGATTTAAGATACAACTTATTAAAGAGGAATGGCAAAGGTCTTTTAAAAAGGTTTTTATCATATACAAGCCCATTAGCACAATGTTTTTATGGTTGTAGCGTTTATAAAGAAAAAGTTAAAAATATTAATTAATTATTTTTTTCTAATTAAAACAAAATGCTCCTTTAATTTAAAGCAAGTAGTTCTCATAGTTATCAGTGGGTAGCCAAAACAGTGACCGGTGGATTCAGCTACAATGGCAATGTGCTTTGTCTTTTCCCTTCTCTTTTTAAGTCCTAACTTTTGTATACTTTTTTGATTATGACATATGCACATCAATCATACAAAAAAAAGAAACATGGGTAAAAAGAAAGAAGCTCTGAGGTCTTTGAAGTGGCTCTTGGAGTTTTTCTGTGGTCACGTTTCATGGTCAAGAAAAACACCAGACCCCTTGTTTCAGCATGTACACATTTCCCCATCAGGCCCATTTAATCTTGTAGGGAAAAGGCCATGCCCACTTACGTATAGTAGGACATGTCCTGAACAGGCGGGCCAGTCCACTGAGGGGGAGAGATCCTACCATTTTGAAACAAAGGACAGGGGTAAAGGAGATGAGAGCAACATTGGCCCATTGGCCCACACAAACACTCACATAAAGCCCATGGGGTTTTGACCTATCTTAACCACAGGGACACTGGGAGACCTGAAGGAGACCAGGTGTGTTTTGTGTGAGTCACAAATGCTGTCTTGGCATGTTATATTGAACATGCCATATTATATATTGTATTAGCAAAAAAAAATGTTTTAACTGTGCAGTTCCTATTAATACAATAAACAAATCATTGCTGCCTCACAGAGCAGCCTGATCGCTTCAAGTTATTACAGTCTTCTTATCGCTCTACACAGATCTGATGTTTTTGTCTGCCACTATTATCAGTCCGTACTATGAGCACAAGTTTCTGTGGATGTTTAAGCTATGTGTATGTCATGATTTATCTGTTACA
The DNA here is from genome assembly GCA_029814665.1 of Acanthurus lineatus. Taxonomy (NCBI): domain Eukaryota; kingdom Metazoa; phylum Chordata; class Actinopteri; order Acanthuriformes; family Acanthuridae; genus Acanthurus; species Acanthurus lineatus. Next base: position 14,360,810 of record JAPZDV010000020.1, on the reverse strand, counting down.
GATATGCAATGTTTCCACCAAAAAAATTTTAATGGAATATTTAGATTTTTGTCTCGACTTTGCGTTGTCTCCACTTTTTTTCTGAATGAGAAAATGAAAAAATTAAATAAAAACAGATGGATGGAAACTCACCCATAGTTAACTCAATTCTTGTGAAAAGTTTATGTGTGTTATTTAAACAAGTATCTTTAATATGAAAAGATGGAAGCAGAAATATTACCTGGTGACCTGAGTGATGGCTGACTTGTACAAACTGACGGGAGATGTGAAGTCTGGCTTTGAGGTGTGAATAGGCAGACTGGATATGTCCTTCTCATTGCCTGTCCTGCCTTGCTGAACCTGAGGGAGAGGCAAAGAAGGCTTGTTTACATATTCCATATGCTAATTAGGAAGAGATCAGGAATCACATGAGCTGAATATTTTTGGCTGTCCATCATTTTGACAGACCAGAATGCTGAGGGCAATTTACCGCAACGTTTAGTAATTGACACAACTGTCAATAACCGCCTCTCTGTCTTTGATCTCACATGCATGGCTTTTTATGTCCAGCTAGCTTTAAGCATCACATTTACCAGCTATTGCACTTCAAAGCCTAGCTGGAACAAAATGTCAAAGCAGCTGAGTGTCTAAACTTTCAGTAGAAAACTCAATTATTGTAATTTAGCTGATAAACAAGGTGAAACAGGGTTACTGACGCTGTGGAGGATGAGGGACAGGCAAATATCACTGATAAGGTTTATCAGTCAGCAGCAGAAAATGTTACGGGTCAGGCAGGTGGCAGCAAGACGGTGAATCTCGTGTTACTACAGGATAAAAGACCGTCATGTTTGATGTTGTGTTGACATTAAAAGTGACCACAGTCAGTGTGTGAGCAAAATGACGGGTAACAAAAAATTTTTACAGAACTTTTACAACTCTGTCCAACAAAGTGACAGACAATGAAAAAATCTAATACAAACTCTCATAGAGATAATGATTCTTGATTTTAAAGTTAATACTTTAAGATGTAGTCAAACAAGGTTATTCATAATAGAGGCAGTCTGTTAAGGGTAATGTAGAAATACAAGGGAGAGATGCAGGAGACAGAACTAAAAATACTTTCAGGAACTTAGCAGCAACCTGATGATAGGGAGAGCAAACAGACAAGGTGGTGAAATGCAAAGAACAGACAAACAAGGACAGATGAACCCCTCGTCACTCACAGTGATCTTGCTTGTCACAGAGCCGACAGTGGAGACCTCCAGACCCATGCGGAGCTTCTTCTGTTTTTCACAGTAAGCCTTCCATGTGTCTTCATTGAAGCCATAGTTAAAGTAGTCTGACAGATCCGCTCCTGAATACACACACAAACACATAACTTGTAATTTACTCTTCACACCTTACAGAGCAGTTACACATATTTTAAGCTGTTGATTAGCTACATGCACACACACACACACACACATGTACTGACCTGGCTTCCTCCAGGGCTTCTCTTCAAATGATTCCATTTCCACCTCCAGTACTGGAACTCCATTAATGTTTCCAGGAGCATCCAGATCTACTCCCTTCAGCTTGGTGGCTAATTAGCACAAAAAACTCAAAATTAACAACTCACTGTACATTAAATCTATGTTGTGATTGTTTTGAACAGAACAGTTCAGAATAGTTCAGAAAAGAAAAGGGCAATATAGAGTCAAACAGAAAAAAATGATACCTTGTCCATAAGGTCTGGAGCCTGTTGTCTTTATGTTGAGATTGACAGGTGGAGCTCCATAAGGTCTGACAGAAAAAAAACAAAAACAAAACCATTTAACAGATATATCACAAGGTCTCCTGTGACATTTACCATGTGTACTACTACACAGAATGTGATTTTTAGGATTCATCTGTTAATAGTGTACAATTAAAAGATCAATGCTACTTTCAATCACTTTTAGAAGCTGCACTCCAAAATTTGATTATGCTCAATTTTTATGACCAGATATTTTATCATTAGTTCAAAGCACTCAACATTTTATTGTGTTTTAGAAATCAAAACCATTATTGAGACTGAGAGCTTAGCTGTATGAGCATCTGGCTGAAACATATCATTTCTCTTTGTTTGTAACCTATAATAAAGCGTTAGGTTAGCTTATTCAAATTAACCCATATGCCCACATAAATGATGCAACACTTTGACTAAAACCTACGTATACTGTGGTGCTCCAGTTTTTATGTCTCCAATGGTAACACGAACATCATCGTCGTCGTCATCACTGTCGCTGTCACTGTCAACATCCTCTCCTGCAGCTTCACCTGTGGCCTAAAAGATGAAAAAGACAAAAAGTGACAAAAAAGAAAGACTGTGAGAGAAATTAAGCTGGACAGCAGACGTGGTACAGTGTGTTGCAACACATGCTATGACTGCATGTATGCAAGTGGCCTACCTCAGAAGCCACTCCATTCCCGGTGGCATGTGCAGCTGCATCCTCTGTTGAGGCATCAGCAGGTGCACTGTGGATGAAATGAAAAATTAAACTACAATTAAACAAGCAGAAGATAAAACCATCTTTTCAAAGTAGCAATAAACAGGGAAGAACTGGGATACACCAGGAACCAGGATTAAAAGAATCAGTTTGTAAACAAGAAAGCTTATTTTTTTTTAATCAAATTTTATTCAGTTATTTTATTCTGTTGGTGTTGAAGGTGTTGAAGTCTTGCATTATCTGTAGTATAGCAAAACGGTGCGATCAGTTGAATAATAATGTTGAATGTTGATTAACTTGTCATTCAATGCCAACTTTTCACCTATATGTGTTTACACATTGATAACATACATATTGAAGACAGTCTGCCTTGCTAAACAAATGGTCCGTTTTGAATATTATTTGAAAATCTATAACGTCTGATAAAAATACGTTTCTTTATGCTTCTTCTTTTCTAACTTATGTTGCAGTGAGTAGTTCCTCCAGTTCCGTGTAAGTTGGAGTTTCTTAAATGGGTTAGGCAAATCCAAGTCTTAACATTGGTGAATACAGATTCAGTACCTGACAGCAGCATTCAGTTTAGCTTCTTCGTCTTCATCTTTGCTCTCAGACTCATCTGAAAGTTAAAAAATACAAAATAGTTCTTGTCACCATTGCAACACTCTAAGGCTGCTTTTGTATCACATTTTTCACAAAATCTACAGAGAAAAAGTGAAGTGGTATTTTACACATTTTAAAGTCGAAAACTTAAAATTAATGTCGCATTTTAAATGGTTTTTTTCCCTCATGTCATACGGCTGCAAAGGCCGACAGAATCAAGTCAAGCAGGCGCGGCTAGCTTAGCTTCTATGCTAACACTCAAGCTATTCTTCACATATTAGCAGTCACTGTTGTTCGTTAACAGTTAATTAGTAAAACAGAGGAACACACATGCTGATACATGTCTCTGACGATCAAGAGGAGTCGTATTTATGCTCATTAGCTGTCTTTTTTCTTACCTCCATACAGCCATTCCTCCTCCTCATCTCCAGCACTTGCGTCGGTGGTGGTTGTTTTGTCCGCCTCCTCCGCAGACATGTTTAGCTAACAAGGAGCGCTAAACAAACAGCAGCCTCACGAAAACAACGTGTAATACAAGTTTCTTAATTCAGAAACACGAGTTCAATTTCTTCCTTTATCAAGGAAACGTGGTTATGCATAAAAATTATGCCTTCATAGATACATGTTCAACCTCTGCGATTTAGCGTGACCCCGGAAGAGACTCTTTTTTTTCTTCTTCTTCGTCGAGATTTTACGGCAGCAGGCATCCAAAATGTTGCATTACTGCCACCGTCAGGCTTTGTTCTCCGTGAGTCTTTTTTTTTAATTCTCCGTCAGTCTCAGGGATGTATGGCCCGTCCGTGGACGTACAACGTTTGAAAGTAGCCTTCTCAGTCACGGGGGAGGTTGCTGATGTCCTGCTCAAGTCAAAGTGTTGTTACAGAAAACACAGCGCCCCCGGCGAACAAGACACATCACGATTAATTACAGTTGTACTTATTGGCTTCCATGTATCAAAGGTTTTAAAGAGTGTTAACCAAAAATATAATTAAAAAAAACCTGTGTAGTAATATAAGTGTACCTGCCATTATAGTATATAGTATCTATAGTATCCACATGATTTTTTTCACAGTCTAAGGAGAACTTGGCTGTTGCAATTCTTCAAAGAAAAGATGATTTTTAGGGGGAATTGTACCAAATCTTCTGATTCTCCTAAAAAGAAAGCTCATTATCATAATTATATGACAATGAAGCTTTGAGCACCCTTTTCTGTAGGAAATATCATGTCAATCTTCTCTATAGTTATTTAGAAAACTCAGACTGGGTTCTGGCCATGCTGGGAATGAAGATATCTGCAATTCAAATTTAAACAACAACAACAACAACAACAACAAAACATATATCATTATAAAAATTCAGGCAAAGTTAAAATTGATGTTTCTTTTTTTCACTGCTCTTAAAAAAAAAAAAAAAAAAAAAAAAATTATTGATGCACTCCACCCGTAATTGTTCCTGATGCAGCATTAAGACTGTGGTGGACTTACTGAAGGGCTACAAGATGTAATACTCTGCATACTATGACTTGCTAGCAATAACAGTGTACACATAGGGCAGGCTATTGCTGCAAACAGAGAAAACATTCTGTAGCTTTTAATGACATTATTTGTATACCACTTCTCTCACAAAAACTCACTGATTATGTAGAGTACATAACAAACATTAATAAGATTATACAATGAAAAAACATGATTAAATAAGACCAGACACTAAATGACGGTGTCCTATCATCCAAAAGATGTAAATGCATACTAATCATATGCATCTCTCAATGCATCACATCAAAAATGCTGGGGAGCAGGTGAAATAACAGCAAATTAAGGTCACCTTTGGTCATATAAGACTAGAAAATGTCAGAGGAGCTAATTCTACTGACCTATGCATGCACTCTTTGCATGTATCAGCTTAGTAGGTCATGGAGCTTGGAGTTAAATCCATTAAATACCCTAAAGGCGATTCTCAGATTAATTCCTCAAAAAAAGGTGTTGCTGTAACAGGTGTCATTTAAAATCCAGCTTTTCCCAATGGCATCAACCACAAATATTAGCGTTCATCATTCATATACTCATAATACAAGCTTGCAGAGAGCTACATCCTTTCACAAGTTAATGAAATAAAGCAGCAGCTGCAGGCTCACCATCAGTAAAACTAATCTCATGGTTGCTGTTGTGGTTCTGTTTGCACAAGAAGTTGTCCAGTTAATGCAAGACGATTGTTGATGCATTAATGGCCTTTGACCAGTTAAGTGGAGGCCACTTTAGCTTTGAAAGTAATTGACAAGGAAATGTATGGATTCTCTCACTCTCTCCTTTTTTTAAAGATAGTTAGCATGGATCATTTCTATAGAGTGGTTATATAGCAGTGTGGACAACATTTGTACATATTTGATGCGTTGACATGAAATGAAAATGAAAATGAAAAATGAAATTAAAAAGAATTTACATGAACACACACAGAGAAACAGAATGGTAATTTTACATTTTTGAGTAAAATAATTTATTTGTTCACAGTACACACACACTTACACACAAACAAACACGCATACAGAGGGAGGCAGTGCAGAGAGGAGGATGCCAGTGGTTTCTGATCAAACTCATCGGATTGATATTGCTCACCTCTCCTCTTCCTCTTTGACCCTCTCTGCCTTTCTGATTGCAGTCTCTCCCTCTTTTTTCTGACTCTTTTCCCCTATTTGATGCTTTTTCTTCGAAATATCTGTTTAATCAATTGTAACGCCCCTGTACACTCAAATTTTTCTAATTGAATTTTGCTTGGTTGGCATGACCCTAATTAGATGAACCTTTGGTAAAGCACTTTTAACCTGTTATAAATCCTACCTTAAAGTTCATTTTGTTGAAACTGTTCAAGGAAGACGTTTTTGTCTGTCCAATCTATTGATACCAACTAATGTGTGTAAGACTGCATTGAAGTTTCTTAGGTAGACATCATAAATGGGTAGCTGAGTATACAACACAGCAAAGAGGTACAATACAGCACAACAAGTGAATATATTATGGTGAGAACCAAACAAGAAAACAGACTTTTGAAAAAATTAAAGGGGGGGAACTTGTTAAAGGAGTTTGGAACAGTTTTATGGGTTGTTGTCTGGGTTTGTGACCTACTCTGATGTGATTTGCTGCTTCACTTACCTTTTTTCCACGACCTGTTCTTCTTTCTCCTCCCTTCTTTCATTTTGCATCCCTTTTTTGTAACCCCTCTGCTCTGCATCCTCTACGTACTTCCCGCTCCTCATTTACCCTCCCCTTCACCCTCTGTATCATACCGTCTCTCTCTGTTTGGCTCCATGCTCCCTCCCTCCATCCCTCTGTCCATCCCTCTCTCCTTACGGTGGATTAGGGCGGTTTACAGCCTAGTCGATGCTAATCAGGTTTATCCAGACAGAGGGCGATCATTGGGCTATCAGTAATTACACACGCTGATATTAGCTTACACAGTGCTCTGCACATTTTCAATCCACATCATCTCTTTGGACCAACCAGGTTATCTCAACAGCGTGATGCCATACATGACAGCTTAACAAGGCAGTTTCTCTTCTTTTGTTTTGCAACACAAAGATCCATCTGTTGTGAATATGAATGCATGCATATCAAGCTAAAGACTCAGAAAATGAGACAAACTGATTCAAATCTGATTAGAAAAAATGTATTTTTTTTCTTCTGATGTACTATTAAGATCTAAGATTAGAAATAATTTACTTTGCCATTATGTTTTGCATCAGAGGTTCACTGCAAAACTGGGCACAGCTAACAGAAATCCACTCTATTTTAATGTTTCAATAGAATATTGAACATCTGAAATGCAATTATTTCCTCTCACTTGGAAAGTTGGAAGAGAAGACTGACACCACTCTTACACAATAAATAAAAAAGCCACTGCCAGTTAGCTTAGCTAAGAACAAAACTGGAAACAGGGGGAAACAGCTAGCATGACTCTGCCCCAAAGTAACAAAACCCACCTTCCAGCACCTCGAAAGCTCATTGATAAACACCAAATTTCTTTTTTGTTTGAAATGAAAAATAACCCTCTTAAAAATTCATCTTTTATTTTTTTTGCTCTCAAAGTTTTGTATAGATTACAAAAAGATAAATAACAGTGGTAAGATTGTCTTTAGGTGTTAAACAGTTGAACTATTTTTTAGAAGGCTGCAAGTGAGAAAAATGAGAACTCTCATCTATGACATACATCATATTATTCAATCAAAGTAAATCAAATCAAAGTTAATATACGGCCTTACCACGTTCCTCTGAGTAATTGTTCTTTATTTTTTTTTATTTTTTTAAACCCACCTCTTAGTCCAAACTGTTCAATGGGTCATAATTGATAAATGAAACACCACAATTGAACCATGGATGGACACTTAACAACCACACGGAGTGGTTGCAAAAAAAACCTCCACTGCACCGACTGTATTAAAGGAAAGACAAATGGACCAAGATATCAGGTTTATGATGTCCAGTCAGCAGACGGAGAACGGTGTTGAATTGCAATAGAAAAAAAGAAAAAGTAATGCTGAGCTTTTGGCCAATCATTGACAGAAGAAATGATGAGGTATTCTTCAAGCTAAAACGTGTGCATGTCCAAGTGTGTGTCTATTCATGTTAGTCTCGTGCAAGTTTTGTGCAAACAGGCAAAAAAGGTGTGTGTATGTGCCTGCCCGAGGGTGTGAAGATAGCTCCATTTGTAGGTGATTGAGTTAGGATGTGTGTGTGTGTGCGTCAGAATAAAGCAGAAAGGAGAGAGAGAGAAAGAGAGAGAGAGGACAGAGGGAGGAGAAGGGGGAAGGTGAAAGAGAATAAGAGAGAGGGACTGAGGAGAGAGAGGAATGTTTTTCATTACGTAATCTAATTTAAGTGGCTATTTTTCTTGTATAAAACCTCTGTTGCCCTCTGCGAGACCGCTGTCCTCATCTGTCTAAAAGCACTGAGTGAGTCATGCTGTGGGTCCACACACACACACACACACACACACGCACACACACACACCAAGTCATAGTGAGTCAGCCAAGATCTGCTATAGATGCTCACTTCAATGATGAATAATGTAAAAGGTAAATGCATATAAACTGATCAAATGACATGGGAACTCAATGGACAATCAGACACATGGATGATCCTGATAGATGCATGCTTACAGCCAAACACACATAGTGACATCTTCATAGAGCATATGGACAGCTGGACTATGGGCTTAGGAGCAGGTGGATTGTACTTTGACACCTTGAAGTGCAGGTTTCCTATTGTCTGAATGCAGATTATTCAGCAGAGGGTCTCCAGCTGGACAGAGACAAGTTAAATGAATCTGGCATTGATGCAAAGGTTTTGGTAAAATGGGCTTAAATAGTTGAGTCAGAGAGGTAGGTGATACAACTGTCGTGTTAAAAAAGCTTCATCCTGCAGGCGATAAACTTATCTCAGCTTAGCCTATCAAAAAGACTGAAACAAGGGGAAACAGGCAACACCCACCAGCAGCTCTAAAAAAGTCACTCCCAAACACTTTGTGTCGTTCCTTTAATTTGCACACACACGGAAGTGTAAAAAGGATAATTAGCAGTTATTATTTTCTGGCCTCAAACAGTTCCCAGGCAATTAGTGGAGACTCAAAGAGGGTATAATTCCCAACTAAGAATTATAAATGTGTGATGTAAAAATGCTTTTTAAATATCAGGAGTCAATCATGATTTTCCAAAATTGCTTTTGGCCCATGGTTGTTCATTTAGATAGAATTGTTTCCCCAGTTCCAAGTCTTGTGTAACTGCTGTAATCTTATATTAAATAATGAAATCGACTTCTTGAAAATTAATTTTGCTCAGTCTAAGACCAGTACAGTGTAATAATTTTTTTGTCATGCTTTTTAGGCTACATGCCCTAAAGAGTCTTAAAGTGGAATGTTTGACCAGATTGTGAAGCTGACCCAATTTTGGGTAAGAAACAACAACAGTTTTGTGCTGCAAATATGAAATACCCCTTTGAGGCATCACTGTCTGCAAAAAAATTTTCTGAGACCCATGGTTTGGCCCTCTCCCATGCCACACTTTAACCCCAACTCTCTTTTACAAACCTCACTCTCCAAATATGTTAGCATATTTTAGATTATTTGCTGATTAATTATGAAAAATCCCAGTTTCAAACATATAACAGTCCATTTTGCATAATTTCCTTGGAAAAATTATGCTTTGTTGCAATGACTAACTTGACTCACAAAGAAATATGAAACCATCTGAAGTGCTTATCTTTGCTAAAGAGCAGACAGTTTATCTTCTTTGCATAGATGATAGCAGTAAAAAAAAACTGTCCAAATGTCCAGAAACTGGGTCCCAGTCTGAATGAGTGTGTGTCTGTGTGAAGTTTTCCATTACTAATCATATATTTCCCGGAAATTATACTAAAAAAAAAACTAACTAATAAAGTAAATAAAAACACTTAAATTGATGCTGTGCTTTGATCTCAGTTTGGTTAGCCTCACCCTGCCATCATGTGCTGAAAATTGCATGAAGAGCACTGAGGCCATGCAATGGTTATGAATCATGTGTGAAAAAAGAAAAAAAACCCCCACAATGATCCCGTTGTCCTCCCCACATATTCCTTTTGAGCAACAGGAAATACACACAGATAGAAATGATAAAACATTCAAAACTAACACAAACCAAACACACACACACTCTCACACACAAACACACATACTTAAACATGCAAAACCAGCCCCAAGCATAAAGCAAACCACATGGCTCTAAAGGCCTCTTATTCACACTGAGCATGAATTTTAGATTCTTCTTTAAAAAGATTTTTGTTACAATTTTGGTCAGCTATTTTAATTTTGTTCTGGTGCAGACTGTTGGTCTCTTTAACAGATTAGTATTTATCACAAGGTTATAGTAAGTAGACCCCCTTAACCAAGGTTGGGTGAGCAAAATAGGCACAAATACCATTAAAGTATACCCTGACAGACCAGTTTGTTTCAATTTTTTGTTTTTTGTATAAAAATACTCAGCTAGTTTCAAATTTGGTTGGCAAAGTGCATCAGTACTGCACAGATAACAATGAAATGGTAAATGACCTCAATTAATACAGCTCTTCACCTGATGAAGGTCTAAGAGCCAGAAACAGTGAGTTCAGGTGACTAAACAGTGTTTGTGATTTCCTGGATTTCAGTTCTTTGTTCATATCTACCTCTTTCTATGCAATTTTTTTTTATTACTGCTGTTGTAACATTTTAATTTCCAAGGTGCGGGATCAATAAAGTCTTATTATATATGCTAGTTTTTAGTCTTATGTAACAGACAATGGTGTGGCACAATTAAATTCAGTGTAAACAACAACAATAACAACAACAACAAAAAAAAAAAACCAATTGTGGCCTCCTATATTCAATAATATCAAATTACATATCTGTGAAGACCCAATATAAAACTAGGATTTCTGGGAACAGAGAAGGAAAAACATTATGAAATGGTACCCTGGTGCGTCAGTGCGTGTGATTTTACACACTTTTGAAAATGTTTCCAAAAGAATTACAATGTTCAAAACATGGACAGAAGGCAGCAGTCACATAGTAACTGATATAAGATCTTGAGGTGTAGTGGGTGTGGAAGCTTATTTGGTTGGTTAATTGACTTCTTGTGGTTTTTAAAGGTAATTAAATCTATAGAAAGTGAAACCAAGAAATTGCTGATCAGAGATGGAAATAGTGACACCAGGAGTTGCATCATAAATTGAACGGAAACCTCTGACTGTCTGTGGAAACACACAGGGATCATCTTATGGATGAACAATCGTTTCTTTGTATTTGTGTACAAACCAGCACTTTATTGAGGAAAATCCTTACATTATTCTTTTCTAGCAATGACTGTGTAAAAAACGTTGAGGATCGCTCCAGTAATAACCTACTCATCACCTTGGCCAGTCTCCAGCCAATGCGGGACAGAAAGGAGTGGCAGCCATCCAGAGAGGGGAGGCGCTGCACTGTGTCTTTAAGCACCAGTGAAATCCATCAGGGGGAGTCTCAGCCTGCCGGATCATCGTGTTTATGCGCTCATCACGGTGGAGGGTCCTGCTCTGTGTTATTGCTGTAGATGGGATCTGGTGTTGTTTGAAGCTCATGATGGTTCCTTCTGCACCTGAAACGCATGGAGTAGAGTAATTAGCTTGAAAAGCGCCTAATCATGAGATGCCACTGGGTTCTTTTTGCCTCACATTTTGTTTTGCTGCCACTAACAGGTAAGAAAACAACTTCAGCCTAAGAGAAATTATTAAAATGTTTTTGAATTATTCCTGCGTTCTTAAAAATGACTTTATGAAGATCACATTGTATACTTTAACCGCATTATACTTTCATGATGTCATAAATAGACTAATTATAATTTTGTAATATCTCATTCCAAGTGAAATAAAAGTAAATCACCTCTTTTAAAGAGTTAATAATAACAATGATTGCATTGTAGACACAATTTATGCTTTTTACTCAACAACTCCAAAACCTATATTGATATTTTCCTTCCCCTCATGCGTTGTCTGTGACGGTCCATGTCCTTTCAGATGACTATAGTGTTGTTCTGTCTCATAATATTGTGCTTTGTAAGCTTCTTTTTTGTCCATGTTTGACTATTTAAGGGGTGTATAGCGGCATGTAGCCCGTTTGCGCATGTTTAGTGCAGCTTCTATTACATGTTTCGGTCCCTGAAAAGCGTAAACGGTCCTCACATTGTTTCTAGAAAGGCGGTCGACATTTACACAAAGTGGTGTCTAACGGTTCTGACGAACCAACCTACCACCTCAGGCCTACAGCGCATATCATTACTAATTTGCGTAATTACTGTGTATCGAGATAAGGTGGAGGTGCCTTTAGGCTGTTTTTACCGGCAGGCAACAGGTGTGTGTGCATGTATGTATGTATGTGTGCGTGCGCGTGTTAGTGTATGTGCGAGTGTGTGTGCGTGTGTGTGTGTGTGTGTGTGTTTATCGGGACCACAATTTACTTGTGGGGTTAGGACTTTATTTTAGGGTTGAAGTCAGAATTAGGTTTATATAAGAGTTTGGGGTAAAAAAAAAAAAACAGTTTTAATGGTTAAGGTTAAGTCAAGGTAAGAAGCAGGGAATGTGTTTTTCACGGGGCCCACTAAGACAGGTGTGCAAGGATATGTGTGTGTGTGCGTGTGTGCGTTTCCATCACTATTGGAAGACGATTAATTATTTATCCCGCCGAAATAAAAGAGATTAAGTTGTGCGCCCCAGCTGCAGAGGGAACAAAAGAAACACACAGCCTATCTGTGAACACAAACACGCCCAGCATCACCTTGACATCTCCACTTCTCCTACTGCTGCAATGAGAACTTTGTGTTTAGTCACGCAAACAGCCTTAGGTTTTGCGTGAAACCTTATGCTCACCTTTCTAACTAATAGCTGCAAAGAACACATTCACACGGATAGTATCTACATGACACGCATGTTCAGCTAAAACACAGATATTGATATTTGAGAAAGGGATTATTTGCATGCACATGCCTCTTTTCCTTGGTTACTCAGCCAGGCCTGAAGGCACAACAGTCACATGAAAATCTTGTTCTTGAAATGGCGCCTATCATGTGGAAATCTGCCAAAAAAAAGTAAAAAAACAAAAGGAAACTTGAAGAGGCTTTGCTGCTGAGGTTCATAGGAAAATATTAGTTAGTTTACTCATCTTAAAGGGATGGATTCAGGGGCCTTAATGCATGATTACTCAGCGAGTAGACAGCTCATAATTATTGATTGTTCAATTGAGCCATGGTGGTTTGATAGCACTCTGTCTTAAGGGGCTCTCTGCCAATCATAACATCCTATTTAACTGTCACATTATGTGCTACTCTCTTGTCAGTGGAGCTGAAATGATAACTCCATTTGTTGATTAGTTGATCAAAAAACAATAATCAGTAATTGTTCTGATATGTTGGCAGAAAAACTAGAAAATATTTTGTTACAGCTTTTCGGTTGTGGGAATTTGCTGTCTCTGTCTCATGTGCTAAACAACCAAAAAGCAGTTTGATTCCCAGGAAATTGATTAATTGTAACTATTTCCTAAAATCTTATGTACTGAACAGCCATTGAAATAGCCAACAAAATAATATTAATAGAGATTGATGGTGAAAAAAAACTTCTTTCCATAGATCTTCAAACTTGACCTCCATCTCTTTCTTGATGGTCGTCATAGTGGTAATAATTCATCACATCTCCTGAAAGCAGCAGGATTTTTCCGTCTGCACAAGATCTTAACTCAAACTGAACCCATCATGGCCTTTATAAATAGCATCCAGGTCCGGCATACGTCAACCATACTGTATGTTCTCTGTTCCAGTGTGGTGCGAGCCAGTCATCTCCCCCAGCGGGCCTCATGTAGTCATTCCCAAGAAGGGGAAGCTGGAGCTGCGTTGCCATGACAATTCCACGACATCTGGCACCTCGTCCCGGTTGAGGTGGCAGAGGGAGAGGGCTCGCAGGCTGGAGGGAGAGGTGGAGGAGGGCGGAGTGGCTTATGTCAAGGTGTCAGCAGTGCAGCCCTATCACATGGGCCTTTACGTGTGTGTAAACAACAGCTCGCTGGAACACAGCTCCATCTATGTTTATGTGAAAGGTGGGTGTGTGAGTATTGGTAGTGATGGAGGGAGAGCAAAGGATTGCACACACGTTTGTCTAGTGACACTGATCAATACAAAGTTCTCTCTCACTTTTTTCATCTCTTTAGACCCCCTGAATGCCTTCCAGCGGACGATGGTGAATGTCATCCTTGTGCGTTTAGGAGAGAACTGCACCATCCCCTGTCTTGTGACTGACCCCGAGCTCACCCAAATGGCCTTGGAGACCTGTGATGGGCGACCTTTGCCCACCGGTATGAGCTACCGCAGCAGTCATCAGCGAGGCATCATCATCAACAATGTGAGGAAGGACTATGAGGGCTGTTACGTCTGTGTGGGAAAGCTCGGTGGAACCAATGTGACGTCGAGCCAGTACACTGTGGATGTACGACTTGGTGAGTGAAAGACATGACAGGGTAATTAGTAGCATTTTTGTTTCCTAAAACTGTAATTCATGTTAGTAAAGGGGTTTGACACCACTTTTTAATTGTTATACATGTGTCATAGCATTACAAGATTTGTCACTTTGGTGAGAATTAGTCCAAAAGGTAAGAAGAAAAATAGAGTGGTTGTGTTGGCAGAAAAAGGATTAAAGGGGAGACTCTTTCCATTTTTACTGAAGGTATAAATAGTAAGAGAAGGTCAGATGTACAAAACAGTGAAAGTCATTAGGAGAAGGGATAGCCTGCTATCCATCATGTAGCCTGCTTTTGCAGCCTAAAAGTGGCCATTGTCTTTCAGTAATTAGTCAATGAGGGGAAAAGCCCATGGGGAACCATAATGTAGGTTAATTGTCCCAGTTTTTGTGTCAAAGAGAGCAATCATGTAAATACAAAGTAAACTGTCACTTCCCACAGCCACAGCTGTTTGTCTGAAAGCAGACCGACTCATCAGATGAACTGTGGGTATAAACCTGCCATAGCGTGACTATTTCAGTCTGCGTTCTCCTCACCTTGTGCTATCTGTGTTTTATCTGTTTTTTTGTGCTGCATCAGTGCTAAGCATTGCCCAGAACCATTGCAATCGGTTTAAAGAAACACAAACAAGTCAGAGGGATTTTTCCCCCTATAGCAGAATGATAATCGGTGCAGCCAGACCTTTCCCCGGCACTGATACAGTACTGTGGAGATAGGGCTGGTTTTGGCAGAGTAACAAGCAATACATCTGGATAATTTGGGGGAAAATGTTACATATAATTGTTAATGTCTTCTTCTGATATAAGATACATTCCTTTGTATGGGCTATTTGAAGGGGGCCTCTTAATGTTGAAATGTTTCTTATGATTAAAAACCTGTACTTCAGAAACTTTAATAAAAATATCTGGGAGAAATCTTAAAAAGTAGGTGCCTTATATGTTTGCTTGTAATTGACAGACAAATGATATGCCTGCTATGTTAACAAGACTAAAAGTCAACATCCTTGCTAGCTGCTTTAGGCTGCTCAGTGCTGCTTTGAGTTTAATACAATTGTTGACATGCTAACATGCTCACAATGATAATGCAAACTTGCTGCTGGTAAAAACGTGGCAAATTTACCATACTCATTATCTTAGTGTAGGATGTTAGCATGCTAACATTTGCCAATTAGCAGTATGGACGAAGAGGAGCTGAGGTTGATGGAAAAGCTGTTGAGTTTGCAGGTGTTCAGTCATAAACTTAAGTGTTGGACAAATTTAAATTGATCACTAAAGTCAGTAGTAGCCTCAGGGGATCACTAATGTCTGTACAAAACTCCATAGCAATCCATTACATAGTTGTCAAGATAAGTGGTGGACAGACCAATGCTGCAATTTGTGGCGCTGCTAGCATGGCTACAAATCTTCATAAGAGACCATGAAGCATCCTGACAAAGATTGGTTTCAGATCAGATCAGTTAGTCACAGCAATAAAAAAAGCCCACTTTGTTGTCCACATTGCAGATAGATTTGGCAAACAAGCTTTAAAACATAGCATAATTAAATAAATAAGAAATACATCATAAAATTTTGTCTGTGGAAGCTGATCATGTTTTTGTTCGTCCCTGCTCCTGCATCAGCATTTTCTGTCTGGTCTGCAGTGGAAAGGAGTCTGAACAGAGACAAGCTGGGAGAAGCTGGGACGTAGTGTCCTTTCGACTGTTGGAGAGAGGGAGTGAGAAAAGAGATGTGAGGGAGGGAGGAGCAGAGGGATTACAGTCCCATACTGAACAAAGCTTTGTAACGGTGCATGAAGGCTGCATTTGGGGTAAATAGAATTACAGCAGCCTTTGCCAAACAAAGCCCATGAAGTGACGTCAGACAGCATTTAATACTGGGAATCAATCATCTGGTGCATACATGCACAAACGCATATGCAAATAATGGACTTGAGTGCTTTGTCATGAGTGTTAATTTGTCCTCTAAGGAAATCCTTGCCACAAAGCAAACACACTTCTAAAGGACTGTTATAGTGGTATACAGTTAAGGCATGTATTTGTCATGTTTTGAGAGTGTAAAATCTCCAAATTCATTTTAGCAGCATTTAGAATATTTCAGAGAGCAACACTGATGCTAACATGCTTGTAGAGTCATGAGCCACACTAAATCCAGAGTGATTTACAATGTTGTGTATCATACAAGGAAATAATTGTAAACTCATAACTAATGTGAAGGATTAGGACATAATGACTTAAGAGTCCTTGTTGCTCTTAGTTATGATTAATTGCAATGGGAGCAAATATAAAAAGAAGGTGTAGGAGTTATTTTACTGTGCTTGTGTAAATAAGCTACCAGTTATGATATCATTGCTTTTGCACTTCTTGATCCAGTTCCAGCTGTGCCTCCAGTGGTGAAACTGTCCCAGAGAGGCACTGTTATCCTGAGAAAGGGAGAGCAGTTTGAGATTACCTGCAGCTCCACCAACGTCAACCCGGACTTCAGTCTTAAGTGTGATTTCCCTTCAGCAGCGGTGAGATTAATGCAGGGATAGACTGGCACAACCGGCTGTTTTTCTGCTGTCTATGTGTGCAGGGGTTGGGTGTGGGGGTGGGAAACTTTTTGTTTTTATAACTGGTTTCCTTTAAAAATATTTACCTCTATCAGTGAACCAACAATAAAATTTCAGGATTAGTTAGATTTTTTTTCAGAGCCACCAAACAGTGCGGACCAAAAGCTTATCTAAGTTATATTCATGAGAATTTGAGGAGTGTTAATGTGATAAAGAGACTTGGATTTTTTTATTACACACATATTTTAATATTTTTAACACAAAATATTTTAGGATTTAACAGTTCTTAGGTAAATAATAATGTACCCGATAGAATAGGAACATGTTTGTAGCATTATTTTTGGAGTTACAGTTTACAAAAACACAACCTTTTAATTGAATTTAAAAATTAAAGCCCTGGAGTTTTTTAATGCTATGTTGGCTGTTGGGGATGAAACACTGTAAAAAAAAACTGGAAGGAATGTTTTCTCTCTGTTAAAAAGTTAAAGCAAGATCACATGAAAATAGTGGCTCTGTTGATGTGCAACACTCACCTTTGCCCCTGATGCCTCGCAGCATCCCAATGAGTCTCACACGTCACACATCCTGTCTGGTTCCCGTGGTTATCAGCGCACCACCACGCTCTCAATCACAGCTGTCAACCAATCAGACTCGGGTTCTTACAGCTGCTACGCCCTCAATGAGCGAGGCACTAATGCCACGGCGGTGCAGCTGTTTGTCCGTGGTAAGTATTGATGATGGTGTAAAGGCTTTTTACAGGCAGTCAGAGCCACAGACACTACACGTATACGCACCTCCCCCAGCTGGATGTGACCACCTCAACTTCCACCACCACGCCTCTTTGGAGTATTCACAGGAATATTTGCTGTTGGTCAGAACAGAGAGATTAAAACTTAACCACTGGCACCAGTTTTAACTCCTAAAACAACATTTTGGTAAGGCATAGAATCTCTCATTTGCATAGAATGCAAATTAGTAGATGCCTCAGGGAACCAGCTCTCATCAGATGTGTTATTAAATACCAGTGAGAACATCCGAAATCAAAACCAGTCTACACATGAGATAGGGCACAAAAGGTGCTGCAAAAGAGAAGATGGTTCCAGATGGAAGCCTTGTATTTGCCATGATGGCTGACTTGATTAATTTTTTTTACAGTTGTGGCTTTTTTTATTTTTTGGCTCCTTTGAATAATTAATAATGCAAATTTTAAATCACTATTTTGTTTCTTTTAGATGAGTGGAAGGAGGTTTAGGCACATTTCATGAAGCATTTTTATCAAGCATTTTTTAAAATTTGTACTAAATATTGAAAATGACTGAACATCAAAAAACATGTGAACTACAAGTTCATTGTACTACATCGTAATGCCAACTTTGAGTATTCACTGTATAGACTAATGACACATTTACCATCCACAGAAAAGCCTGTGCTTATCTGTAACACATGTACTTAAATGGACTGCAAGTATAGAGATGGACTTTTCCTTTAAATATGTGCTGTGTCTGTGTTGTCCTTCAGAGCAGGGGTTCATATCCATGTTAGGAAGCTCAGGTCCAGTCCACGCTGATGTCAAAGAGGGGGAGAGCCTGAGCCTCAGAGTAGAGTTTGATGCCTATCCTGCACCAATCTCCTTGTCCTGGTCTTACAATGGCAAAAAGCTCCTCAACACCACAGAGCACGTTATCACCATCCACCGCCAGCAATACAGGTACACGGAGTAAGCAGTATATCTACAAGAACACATGCACACACACATACACACAATTTTAAATGTACCTTTGTTTTATCAGATACGTCAGCGAGCTCAGATTGGTGAGGGTGCTCGGCACAGAGGGCGGGATCTATAAGTTCTCTGCCAGTCACGAGGATGCATCTGTCGATCATTTATTCCACGTTTACGTTAAGAGTAAGTAGTTCTCACAGCTGCTCTATTGATTTATATCACTGGAGAATACACAATTCTCTTGAGGTCTCTAGGTTGTAATACAGACGTAATGTCGCTACATTAAACATGTCTTTGAACCTGCCAACTTTTTTCTCTACAAGGTAAGCCAGTCATCATTGCCCAGGAAGGCCCAGTTGATGGACAGGTGCGATGCATTGCTGCTGGCCACCCCGTCCCTAAAATCAGCTGGTACTTCTGTAAACTGCCCCACACCAGGTATACCAAACATTTATTGCACTTCTTTCCTAAAAAATGTCCTTATTTAACTATATTTGCTTTGTTTTTATGTCTAAGTCAGAATAAGACTGGACAGATGATGATAATGCACAGCTACTGGATTATCTTGATCTTACTGTTCCAGCAGCAGCAGCACTGGTTCCTTACTTTATTGATTTAAGAACATGCTGACCAACTTTACTCAAATATGATGTTAAAAGGTGCAAATGGAGAGCTCAGATGAGTTGAAGTAACTGTTGATGTGATAGCTATCTGTGCAAAAAACAAACAAACAAACAAAAAAAAACATTGAACATGAATGATCATCCGAGGCGAGTTAAATCTGGGTCAACTCTTAACGCTTGTAGATATTAGAAAACATTTCATCAGGAAAAAAAGGATCAACTTTGCAAAATAAACATTATAGAAAAAAGAAATACTTTTAAATTTTCCTGCCAATTAGATAATTAAAAACTTGGGAGTCTGTGGTATTGTGTTACTCACATTAAAAGCTGTAACTGAACAGCAGTGTGACTTCAGATCATTTTACTCGCTAAACATGACTCATCTTCTGTTGTTTTGTCTGGCAGTTCATCTGAGAGGAGGAGAGGCTCATGAGAGCTGAAAAAGTCGGTTTGCAGGTTTATGACTCATCTCATTAGCATCCAGACAAATAGGCCATCTGGATTCGCACTGTTGGTCAGCGCAACATGAGCACTTTGGAACTTTGAGCCATGGTTAAATGGGCATCCGCCATGTTTTTGAAGTTTAATAAAACAAACACTTACTTGACTTATTGACAAAATAACTTGTTCAGCACAAAATTTCCACAGTTGGTAATTAATTAAGATAACAGGATGTTTATTTTGTAATCTTGAGAAAATAACGCATCTTTTCTAAAGATTATGAGATAAATATCTGGTTCAAGATAATATATTTCAAGTAAAGCAGTTTTATTATCCTTAGACAAGTGGATAATTAACACTGAATCTCGAGATAACAGTAAAACCAGATTTGTAAATTAGTCTGCACAGTAATTTTGATTTCAGTAATCTATTAGGCTCGTTTTGATAAAGAGCGAACAAATGAAGATGCGTGGCACTTAATATGGTTGCCAGCAACAGAGACTTTGGAAAATCGACCACATTAATGACATGCATCTTTATTAAACCTGAGATATAGGAAATGTAGCTCATATTTCAACAGCTTCTCCTAAGCACAGGGACTCAGTAAAAGATTGCAATGATATTTTTAAAAAATGTGTTTCCAAGGACTTGAGGGATGTCTGTAGAATATTTTCCTACATTTTCCTACAATGTAAGAAAACAGAAGTGAAGAGAAGATAATATCAGGAAGAAATGTCAGAATTTTGACCAATAGAAGGATGAAAGCAAAATGTGAGAGCAAATATCTTCCTTGCTGAACCTTCTTCAAAGCCTCCTAATGTTATCAGACACTACAAGGGCAAAGAAGTATAAACATATTGTACCGGAGTCCTTATAGAATCATCACTC
This sequence comes from Acanthurus lineatus, assembly GCA_029814665.1. Taxonomy (NCBI): domain Eukaryota; kingdom Metazoa; phylum Chordata; class Actinopteri; order Acanthuriformes; family Acanthuridae; genus Acanthurus; species Acanthurus lineatus. Next base: position 14,340,507 of record JAPZDV010000020.1, on the reverse strand, counting down.
CATTAAAATGTAAATTCTTCAATTTGCTAAAACTTGCTCTGATATGTAACTGCAAGAGAAAACTGTGACTTGGAACGACATTGTAATCCCTCATTAGGTGCTCACACCTGCCTAACGCCACCCAATCGGAGACTACGGATGTGGCCATGGTGACAGAGTCCACCTTTGGCAGGAGTGAGGTGGAGAGCCGACTGAATGTGAGCAACAAGGAGCATGCACACTATCACACCCTGGAATGTGTGGCGAGCACGGAGGGAGAGGAGGCCTACACACTGTTCTCCATCAGCGGTACGAAACAGCGCTATCTCACTGTAAAAACACGTTGGCTTAGTGCACGCACATGGGAGAGACACACAACCACTCGACCCTGAGTCTGCCGGGGCCAGGTGTGTGGTTACTGGTTGCAGATTGAATAAGATTAGAGCTTGCTGACTATGCAGGCTGGGATTATATGGTATAGACTCGCTAATCCTTCACACAAACAAACATCACTGCTGCAGCTGTCTGCCTTAACACCAGAGGACGACCATGTGTGTGAAAGAGTGTGTATATGTAAGTGTGCACATAGCTACAAGTGATACAATCTAATTCATGTCATTTCTGATTACTCTGGTGTGTGTTTCCACCCAGAACGCATCGTCCCCCATAAACTCTTCACTCCTCTTTTGACTGGCATGGTGGCCACTGGAGTGCTTCTCAGCCTCATCCTGGTGGTGCTGCTCTATAAATATATGCAGGTAAGAAGGAAAGTGAAACAAACCTTGCAGTATTATTACTGCAAATACTGCAAAGACAGAGATATTCTATAAGAGTGACACTATACTTAAAAATCTCTAATAAGTCACAAAAATAAGTGGCCATCAATCCCATGAATCAGTTTTAAAATGTGGTTAAATGTGTGTAGATGTCAGGGAAGTATATCTACCACCAATAATATGCTCTTTGTATCACCAAAACGTAAATGGCTGCAGTAGTTTCTGGCAAAAGGCCTACTCTTTATTACCAGTGACTCATGCCTCCATCGAGATCATTGTTAAAGTTAGAAGCGTCTTTCTGAGATCAGACTATTTTTATTTGGTAAAGATATTCAGCTGATAAGAGTGGAAGTTTGTCCTTTTAATCAATATGAATGTGCGCTAATGAATTTGAAACGAATCAATCAGCCTTTCAGAGTGCACACATGCAGTAGTTAAAGGCTTTTTTGACACCCAGATCATGTCTGGAGCCATTATTATGCTCCCCCAGCAGGCTGCTCTCACTGCACTCGGATGAGTCAGACTCCTTGAGAAGCAGTTTATGAATTTGCAGAGGGGTCGTCTAGACGCGGACTGACAACTAAAGTGCGTCGGGTAATCTAAAGATTGAATAGGAGAGTGATGAGAAAACGTGAGCTATACAATCATGCAGTCGCAGAACATCAGGAAGCAGATGTAACATCACTTTCTCTGGATAAATTGTTTTGTTTCTCCAAATTCAAACAGAAACCAAAGTTCCAAATCCAGTGGAAGGTGATTGACAGTATCCATGGCAACAACTACATATATATTGATCCTACCCAGCTGCCATATGACTCCAAATGGGAGTTTCCTCGACAGAAACTACGCTTCGGTAAGACTGTTTGTGAGAAAGCATATCTGCTGGCATGCTGGATAGTGTGGTTTTGTTTTATGTAAAACTGTGTTCCTTCATTTGGAGATGTAATGTAACACATGAGATGTTGAATGATGTTTGTATGAAGTGTGATTCTCAAAGGTTGTTTACATATTCATCTGCTGAAGGAGGAAAAATTTCTCTCCACTCACCTAAAAGAAGAAAAACTTTTTTTAAAAAAGGGGTGGAACAGTTCATCCAAAAAATGAAAATTCTGAAATTTTCTATCCTCATAAAACACCAGAGGAAAGTCACATAAATTTAATTAGTCCACAAAACATTTCTGCGTATTTAAAGCAAAATATAGTTATAGCGCTCTCAGCAATTGAAGGAGCTGGAAATTGTTTTAAAACAGCAAAATAATGATTCTATATATCTTGTCTGATATAGTTTAGTCCCAGAGTCAATAAGTCTAGCAGGAGTGGGTGCACAAACTTGAGCGTTTTTCTCTGTTTAAGCATCAAGGAGAAAGAAACACTGAAACTATCTCTTTATATACCAGTGCTATTTAGAGAAGCCACAATGGTTAGGTAATAGATGAAAATACAGAGTGTAACTTCAGATCAGGTACAGACACTTGTTGCTGCAGCCTCAGCAGAACCTTCTCTGTTGTGTGCCATGCAAGCCTCTGAGTATCAGGTAAACACTGAGGTTTGCAGAGTTCATGAGTTCTCATCCAGCAGTGCGTGTACGGGCGTTCATGCTGGTGCACACACTATAGATTGAGTTAACACTTTTAGCTTAGTGGCTTCAGTGAAGATTCTGGCTTAAAGATGGTGTGAATAGTTTTATTTTTCAGATCTTTTTGGAATTCAAGGCTTTTGGACTTTTTTAAAATCTCCACATCTCCTCCATTTGTGTAGGAGAATGTTGCAACCTTGTTCTTTCGTGGAAACAGTTACTGTGTCTACATAAACATCAAAGTATATTGTGTGTGTGCATCTCTGTTTTCTCCAAAGGTAAAACCCTGGGCTCTGGGGCTTTTGGAAAAGTAGTGAGGGCCACAGCGTACGGACTCTGCTCTGCAGATACGGTTACGACAGTCGCTGTTAAGATGCTCAAACGTAAGTGTATGTGCTGGTCTGTTTTTCTCTGTGACTGTGTCCGAAACCAAACCTTATTTTCTCACTTCCTTATTCCCACGAGAAGTTTTTTTAAGTTTCCTGTTCCCTTTCTCTGATGTACTTTGATGTTCAATGGACATTGAACTGAGATTTTTTAAACACCAACTTTTGGCATTTGCAAGGGCATTTTACTGTAAGGGCTTAATTTCCACTGTGTTTGAGATGGAAATGTCACCTTCACATTTCAGAATCAGCAGAAGCAAGTGCAATACATCTTTTTTCCCCCAGGATTCTGCCTCTTAGGCAACTTACAAGCTTGGAATTTAAGAGTGCTTATGTGTAACTCCCAATTTGAACACTTAAATAAAATGGTAAACAACAAATTTTTAGTGGAAATGCTCTGATAAAGAGGTGAATGTATTGCAAAGAGAGAATCATCTTACAAGAGTTTATTGCATTATTCAGTCAGTCATTAGTAAATGGACTTCTGCGCTTGTCAGGCGTTCAGAGCAGAATACACACAGACAGAAGTTCGGCAATCATATTTGTACCTACAGTCAAATACGCAACAGAAGCCTTAGAGACTAGTAATCGACCTTTAATGAATACACAGTTGCTCTTTGTTCATTTTATAGCTCTGTAAGGAGTCTTTTTTTCAATCTTTATCAGCTGAGAACTGAAGGCTGAGGGCCCAGTCCTACTGACGTCTGGTAAATTTAACAAACAGGGAGAAACAAAGGGTAAAAAAGTTTCATATGTGCACTCCATGAGAGAGTACAATTCGAGACAGTGCACATAATCACAGAGAATACATTTTTATCAAAGTGTCATGGTGCTCTATACAGAAAAAATAGGGAGTGATTTTAGACCCAGCCTGCTGCTGCATGTTGCAGCAACATATGAGATACTGTAAGAGTTTAAAAATGTCCTGATGATGTCATCCCAGCCAACGCTCATTCGACGGAGAAGGAAGCGCTGATGTCAGAGCTGAAGGTTCTCAGTTACCTTGGAAACCACGTGAACATCGTTAACCTGCTGGGGGCCTGCACTGTTGGAGGTGAGAGGAGCAGCTTCATGCACACCAAACTCATTTAGCCTTATTTTGGTCTGGGGACTTAAACTCTGTTGCATTTGCACATGTTCATTATATATTTATCGACTGGTTTTGTTTTATGGTAATAGTTACTGCTGAGAGTGGTTGTGTAGGTCATGCAGACACACGTTGATGTGCTGACTGGCATGCTTCGCTAATATTGTTCTCTTGTTAAAAATCAGATATTGGGCAGTCAGTACTGAGCAGCTCATGAAAGCATGATTAAGTTTTACTGGTCGTAAATTTACTGTGCATTCAATCAATATTATCTACCTGTCTGGCCCACCACATCAATTTTAAGGCAGTGTTTAGACTGGATTACACACAAGTGCACACAAGTGTGTTATTAGGAAAGAAACACTTAATATTTTTTTGGGTGTTGGGCATGAAAAATCCTAATTTTCAGATATTGACACATTTTTCTTCAATGTGTTTAAATGAGAAAATTTTAAGAAGAGCTTTTTAACACACATATTGTTGTGCATGTGCTGCTTTTTTAAAAAAACAAATTGAACCACATTCCTAAAAACCTGACTGAGAAGCATTGCGAACACTATTTTCTTTTGGCTCTCAGTGTCTCTTTGTTTCTTTTTCATTGTTACACGCTTTCATATGGTTTAAAAACCAGTGAGCGAGTTTTTTTGTTTTTTTTTTTAAATCTCTGAATCCTGCCAGGTCCAATTTTGGTTATCACTGAGTACTGTTGCTATGGCGACCTCCTCAACTTCCTGCGCAGAAAAAGAGAGTCCTTCCTAAACTCCCAGGTTGGTGATGGTTACTATCGCAACGTCTCCAACCAAACGGAGCCTACAAGGTGTGTATGTGTGTGTTTTGACTGTGTTTGCAACTGCAGAATAGACGTCAACATTTTATGCTCACATGTGTGTGTTTGTGTGTATTTGTGCATGTGTGCAGAGAGGAAACTGGCACAGGATACATGCCCATGCGTCCCTCTGAGAAAGAAAGGTCTTCTCAGTTAGGTAGGAGGTCTCTCACTCTTCCTGTAAAACATCTCATTGACACACAGAGTGTCTTACAGTCTGTGTTAAGCTTTAGTTTCATTCATAAAAGCCCACAATGTTACTTTATCTAGATGACATAGATGAGTTGTCCCTGGATGCTGAAGATCTCCTCAGCTTCTCCTACCAGGTGGCCAAAGGGATGGAGTACATCACTTCCAAGAATGTAAGGCTTTTACAGACTGTGTGCAGTATTTATAGATTAACAACAAAAGAGATTTGAAAAGTGCTGCTGCTAGTTTATAAATCACGTTATGGCTGTAAGCCAACATGCTGTGAACTGCTGTTGGCCATTAGTGCCCATGAAGTCAGAACTAAGCATAAGCAGAAAATATGTTAGATCCTATACTGCACATGTTTTTTTAATGATCTTAAAGAAGCCCCAGCTCAAACCTTCTTGTTTTCCTCATTCATTTTTTCCTACTGCACTTTTGCTGCTTTTATCAAATTGGATATTGTTTATCTGTTTATGTCTAGACTGTAACTTATTTTGCTTTGTGTAATTTTTAGTTGAATTGATTTTGTTTTATTTTATGCCCAGATGTATCCTTCTAATGCATTTCTATCTTGCATAAAGCACCGTCAATTTGATTTTCTTGTTTGTAAGGTTACAAGTCTAACTCTCCTCATTGCAATGTGCATGCAGGGTGTCAGTCATTCACTGCAGAAACATGTTACAATGTCAGTACTCATTTCAGTGCTTGTGTTCATTTTGTGCCTGTGTGTGTGTATGTGTGTATGTGTGTAGTGCATCCACAGGGATCTTGCAGCCAGAAACATCCTGCTGACTCACGGCAGGGTTGCAAAGATCTGTGACTTTGGGTTGGCACGAGATATCACAACTGACGCCAGCTACGTGCTCCGTGGCAATGTGAGTCTCTCGGACACTTCCTTTAATCCTTCCTTCCTTCCTCCCTTTTCCTCTTTTACAAAAGCTTTGGCTGAACTCTTCACCTCACCGAAACAATACATTTGGTGTCAGAGAATGTAGGGCAGCAAGTTATGATTATTTTCATCATTAATTATTAATTTGGTCTTCATAATATCAGTAGGTAGTGAAAAAACACACAACCAGACTTTCCTCAAATCCAAGCTCATGACATCCAGCTGCTTGTTTTTGTCCAGTCAACACTAAAGTAATTCAAGAAGCTAAACATAAATAAGTTAACAATAATTAAAAAGTAGCAAATCCTCAAAATTTAAGACTTGGATGTAACATTTTATTATTTTAATGTTTGGCTTTTTTGCATGATAGTGTTGCTAAATGAATAATTTCTCATGAGAAAATATCTGCCAGTTATTTTTGTCGCTCAAGGAGTAGACTGGTTAGCTTTAGCTCTAGAAGAATGCATTCAGCATGTCAGAAATTAACTGCTTTGAAAAAATGTTTTACTCTCCAGAAATGGTATATGAAAAGTTCTAACCTCAAAGACGAGATATTGTACAAGCGTCAAAAACTAAAACAATGATATACAGCCCACACTGCTCCTGAAATAGTGGCTCTCCCCTACAGGCTCGTCTGCCGGTCAAATGGATGTCTCCAGAGAGTATTTTCGACTGTGTGTACACCTTTGAGAGTGACGTTTGGTCCTATGGCATCCTGCTCTGGGAAATCTTCTCTCTGGGTAATATTTCCAGTCAGAGCTGTGCTCTTGCGTCTGTTTCATAATGTCTGAGCCATTATTGACTGTGGCCTTATTAGGGGCTCTGCTGATGCTCCTAAGCTGCAACATCACTTAGTTCACTTAGTTGTGATGAATCATGCAAACTTAAATTGATTGATTGGGATACATGTTGTAGCTCCAAAAACCTGCATCATAATATGGATTTATGATTTTTGACATAAATGACATAATATTATTGGCACTGCATGCATTCTGTCTGTCTGTGTTGCAGGTAACAGCCCATACCCGGGGATGCAGGTGGGCTCAGCATTTTATAGGATGATTCAAGAGGGCCACAGGATGAGCAGGCCTGAGTTTGCTCCAATTGAAATGTAAGTGCAGAACCTTAAGAGAGAGAGAGTGTGTGTTGTTATTTAAACTATAGATTATTTTGTTGTTATAATTCCTCAATATGCTAAAATTTTTCAATAAATTAAAGATATTTGACAACAAGATCAAGATCTCCCAAGTTAAAACTAATCCGGGTCATCTCTGTAGGTATGAGATGATGTTGTCCTGTTGGAGCCATGATCCTCTGAAAAGGCCTTCCTTCAGAAAACTGGTGGAGAGGACTGAGCTACTGCTGTCAGAAAATACCAAGAATGTAAGTAGATGGAGCCATGAAATAACAGGCATGGTGATTTTTATCTTTATTAGAGAATGACAGTGTGGATACAACACACTATACCACTTAATCACTGTAGTATCCTTGACAGATATCCTCCACTCCATTAAGCAACAGCTTTGGAGAAACGATGTGAACACGTCCAAAGACATTTGGGATCATTTTATGTGTAGAAAACTAGGTTGCTTGAATTTATTTTTTTTTTTAGAACTGTGCTTTTGATATTGTAATTTACCATGTTACATTTTTGAGTCCTTTCAGACTATTTTTTTTATTTTGTATTATGTTGTTTGTAAAATAGCAGTATCATCAGATTTTTTTTAAAAAATCACAACTGTGTGTTGTTCCTTAGGTTTACCTGCGTCTGAGCAATAATTCAGGTCCTCCAGAGCAGCAGAGGGCACCATCACGAAGACTGAGCTCAGTCTGCAGCACAACAGCTCCCACTCAGCCTTTACTGCAGAACACGGCTGATGTCTTCCTGGACTATGTCTGACACAGACACATATGAACACACACAGACGTGTGCACACACTCACACACACACACACACACGGATACATGGATACATACAAGCAGCTATGAAACACATGACCCCCCTCTACCTCCCTGATCATTCTGTCCATTTACTGGAAAAAGTACAAGAGCTGAACAGACTCTGCAAGCTACTAACAAAACTTTTACTCAGACTAACTCTCAAACACTTGCCTTCCTGCATCACAGACACACACAGGCACATAAACACACACACAAACAGATATTGTATATATACGACCCTAGAACTGGCCTCTACCTAAGCTCCCCATTGGTACATTGATCTCTGTGGTAGGTATATCAAGTGCATGTCTATATAAAGCAGACTCCAGCACTAACCGCCCATCAGATACAACATCACCCATCAGCAGCGGGAGGCGTTTTGGCTCACATTCAGCCATAGATTACATCTTAGGATGCTTTGGCGAAAACACAGACTCCAAGTAAAAGTAAACACCTGACTGGGAGTTAAGGACTGGAAAAGCAGAGTTTTTGCTGTGATAAGTAGACTGCAACTGGATTTTTTTTTGTCAGATTAGTCTTCATTTTTACTGGGATATTTTGACTTTTGGGAAATATACTGCTTGTTGTGAGTTAGATGAGAGGATTAATACCACCCAGAATAATGTGTCAAGAAAGAACGTAAAGATACCAGCAACTTAGCTTAGCTAAGTTTAGCATAAAAATTGGAAACAGGGTGACAGATAGCCTGGCTCCAACCAACAGTAACACGCCGACAAAATACAACTTTTGTTCTTGCAAGATATCTTTTGGGGTTTAAAATAAGAGACTGGAGTTGAGATACAAGTTTTTTTTTTGTTTTTTTTTTGTTTGTTTGTTTTTAATTAGCACAGTTAAAAAAAATTGAGAAAGTCTAGTGGACTCTCTGCTTTTGCTATTTTGTGCCTCCTCTTCTCCTTCCTCCTGCCTGTGACCTGGAAATCTTTAACAGTTTGGAATCATGTAGGATGTCTCAATCCCAAAAATGCATCTAAAGGAGAAGAGGAGGCTTTCTGAAGAAGCTAGATCAAGTAACAAAAATAGAATAAAGAGAAACCACTGCAGGGGTGACACCTCCTTTTGTATACATCAGCTATGTTAGTAAAAATGTTAAAATTTGCACTCAAACTGAAACTTGTGAGGGACCTTATGAGGGGCTGTTCTGAGAGAGAATATACTTTTTATGGATAGATAGCATGAGCAGGAACTAAAATGCAGACTATGAAAGAAATTGAGGATGTACAAACAGATAAATTAGAAAAGGAGAATGCATTCACTCTGTCAGTGTACTATACACTTGATTACTTTCATTAGGAAATACCTGGCTGGATGGCTCACTAAAATAAAACCCCCTTAATAATACTTAATACTCTCAAACTGTCACCTGCAATGACTAGACTCCTGTAAAGCTCTGCACAATCCCATTTAAAGCCTGTGTTAATTGTTAAGATTAAATAAAAATACTTTAATTTGTGTTTTAGGGAGCTGTCATTGCCTCTAGACAGAGCCAGGCTCGTTGTTTTCCCGTTTCCCGTCTTAATGCTAAACTAGGCTAATTTGCTGCTGGCTGTAGCTTCATATTTGCTCTTCTCATCCAACCTCAGCAAGAGAGCTGGTCAGTAAGTCCAAAAAAACTGTTTAAACAGGTTCTTCTTTAATCTTAGTTCATTGCAATAGTCACTATCTTAAAACTGATTTTAATGAGCCTTGACAGTGAGATTTTACTGACGAGAAACCCAAAGTCTCTTTTATTTGTACATGATCCATAGCAAGGTGGCATGCGATAACTCCCAATAAAAGTAAAGCCATAAGTTTCCCACCTGTGCATTAAAGCTTTCAATACTGTGACTTGACAGACTGGTGCATTGCTGTATGTATTTTAGGGTTAGCTTTGATTTCGTTTTCTTAGAACAGCCACTGTGGCCATGTGTTTAGAAATGATTGTGTGCTATTTTTACCTGGTTAATGTCTAATATGTATGCACTGTAATTACAATGGAGATGTGCCTTTAGATTTTTTTCAAAATACTGTATGAATCTGGTTGTGATACAGTTGTTGTTGGTTGGCCGGACAGAAGAGAGCTTCTGATGTTCAGGATCATGATGTTTTGATACAGTTGGTTGACTTGTGATAATAAAGAAAGAACATGTGATGGTTAAAAAAAAACTGGAAAATGTCCATTTTCTTAAATGTTAAAATGTGAGTAAGAGCACTATGTTAGCAGCTCAGTGAGGCTGTTCAGTAGCACAGCAGTAACATCATTAAGCAGTAATATTATGTACCACGATTATTACCTTAAGTTAGCGTTATTGAGAGACACATAGCACAGCTTAGGCTGATGGGAATGGCATTATTTCTGCAAATACCTGGACTGATCAGAAGTAATTAAAAATGATATTTTGTTGATAATGCAGGATGCATAGTCATGAGATTGTGGATTTTTCCCCAAGGAAAACGTTTGCAAAAAACTGAGAGAACACTCCAATGAAAATCAAGTTGTTTTTTTTAAACCTTGTTAATATGATGGTTTCTATATGCCCCAAGACAAGTTGTATAATGTGTCAACTCTGAATATGCAGTTTTGATAACCATATGGTGTTTTCAGCAGTTTAATCACTGTCTGGAGAGCAAATTTAATGGCAATATATGTAATAACTATTGAAATATGTCCCTCAAACAGTATATGTCCATTTAGGATTGCTAGAGGAAAGTCAAGGGCTCACCATAATCATTTTGATTCATCCTCTGGAGACCAGGAATATATGTACACAATGGCTGCAATCCATCTAGTAGATGTAGACATACTTTATTGGGTAAATAAATGAGTGTGTTACTGGTGATTGATGAGAGTAATGGCTATGTTTAGGTGACATGAATACTTGTCCAATATTTAAAGACAGTCAGTCTAATCGTTGCTTGGGGCTTTCAAGAGAAAACATTATCAAACTTTTGGTAACACTAGAGGAAAAAACTTGATTACCAAAATCAGTACGAGTCATCCTTTGGGGAGCATGAATATCTGCATAAAATACAGCACAATACATTTAACAGCAGTTAAAATATTTCAGTGTGGACCAAAGTGATGGACTGACATATCCATCCTTTAGCCAACATATGTAGAGCTAACATCAGATCAAAGCACAACAAAATTACCTCAGACACATATCAGGTATAATATTTGAAACTGTTTTTATTTTCAAATTGACCAAGAGGGGAGAGGAGGGTTATAATAAAAGCAAACATTTTGCTTCAAAATATTGATTATTATTACATTTGACTTTGGGGTAGATAAAGGAGCATAGTTCAAGAGCAGAAGGAATATAGACGGGTGAAAGATTAAAGGAAAAACCAACATAAAGTGTGTTAGTAAGGTGTTTGGCGATAATGCGCCACCAGAACAGCTTCAGTGTGCCTTGGCGTTGATTTCTAAAAGTCTATGAAATTCTACTGGAGGGATGCAGCACCATTTTTTAAAAGATAATCCCTCATTTGGTCTTTGAGCTGTCTAACACATTTGTCCAATATCTCCCTATAGGTGTTCAACGGGGCTGAGTTCTGATGACTGTGAAGGATATTGCATATGATTTAGTTCCTTTTCATACTCATCAAACCATTCAGTGACCCCCTCATGTGCTTTGAATGGGGGGGGGGGCTGTAATCCCAGATGAGACAACTCTCATTAGAACAGTAATGCTTTGTCACAAGCAGTTAGCTCTTTTCCTTTTTGCAATTTTGATTGAAACAATCAACAAGCACCTGCTCGTAATTTTTTTTACAAGGCACCCAGCATGACTGGATGTTCAGTGCTAAATTGTACCATGCAGCACGTCTGTGTGCCAGCATCTGTTAGCATTGGTTATGTTTCTTCTGTCAAGTTTTTCCTTTAATTTGTCACCCGCCTGTACATATAGTACAGGTAAGCATAGCACTGTTTTACACTGAATACTGGTGTTCTTAGCTTTGTGTATGTGTACAGTATTACACTAGAACTAGGACTCTCTAGAACCAAATTGTGTAACGGAAAGGTGATCTGTGTATCTCTGTGGACGGGCAGGGGGCGGGGCTTGTTGTCTTGTCTATGGTATCCCATTTCGAATATCCTACACCTAAGCTTTCAGTTGCATTTAAACTCTTCTTCCAACCAGATGGTTTTTTAAAAAAAATTTCATTGTTGCAAAAACAGAAACAAAAAGTGTGTAATGGTGAAACATTCAAAAGGTTCTTTTACAATGCAAAACCTGCAAATAAGATTGTATTTGAAAATTAGATGTGGAGCCTAGCAGTGAGAAACATGATTTTCTTTCAAACCCTTAATCTTCCTTCATCACAAAGCCTGTCAAAAGATTCTCCATGATCAACAACATCCATTAGTCTCTTTACAACACCTTTACATTCTTTGGGCTGGGTATCAGTGACACAAACTACAAACATTTCAACATTACCTTTTAGAGTGAGGCCTTCAACACAAACTAGTCTACAGAGGATCTACGTTTGCAATGTGATGGGTGGGGGACCAGGTTCAAATAGTAAGACCCTCATTGCAAATCTTCTCTTCTATTCCTTAACTGCAGATAAGGTCAAGAAGAGAAGATTTGTCCCCACTAAGTCACACGCTGCCAATCTAAACTACAAACACATCTCAGAGGGTTACTATTTGGGACTGGTCTGATGTGTAGCTGATAAGCATTTGCTGAGCAGTTTGTCATTGTAAAACAATAACATTGCCCATATACTTTGTAGCCGGACAGGTGATCAATGATCTGCATTGCCTTGCATCCATTCATTTTCAGTCACACATCTGTTTCCACATGAAAATGTAATGGGTTACAGTGACAGTTAACATATATACAAACACTTTCTCTCTCACACACACAAACATGTATTCAAGTTGAGCTGTCCCACACACGGGCTTTGCAGAATACTGAGCCCAACCGGAGAGGAAGTTTCTTGAATATTACAATTATTTCTTTATACTGCAACGCAAGAACTGATTGGCTATCGCCAGGGGAAACCAATATTGACCCCCAAGTGATACAAGAAGTAGGATCAAGAAGAGGAGATGCTATGTTCACACTAACAAACACATTCATCCACACACACACACAGTCTTTACTATACTCAGAGACAAAACAACACATTCTAAAAGCTCCTTTGCCAACCATTACGCTTCCCACAATCCAAGGCTTTTCTGTTTGATATGGCTTTAAACTGTAGTAGAGGGACTGAGCCCATTTTCATGTAGAATTTCTAAAATGGCCTTAGGCATAGCCCTGGTTTTGACTGCTGTTTGAGAACTGAGAGATGAGTGAACTGAACTGCATGAGAGTTTCTGAGGACTGAGAGAAGAAAGGATGAAACACTGATGACACAGAAGACCATGAGATAGTTAGTAGAAATACACGTTAACTGGTGCAATGAAGTCAATCTATTCTAATACGGTGAATAGCGGATATATTTTTCTATATTTCTATTCCCTAATATCTCAATAATCCCTCCCCCCCTTAACAAAAATAGCATAGTTTTCTCTCTTAGGAGACTTCTCCCTCCATATAGTTTTGATAAGGAAATAACAATGTCATGTCAGCTCTAGAAATCTTGAGTCAAATGATTCAGCACCGCACCCTTCACGATGCTTCTTTGCTCTGGTCTTTGCAGCATCACTGTCTGATCCTTCCTGGTCTGGTTTCAGACTGAGGCAGAAGTGAAAATAAAACTTTCCACATTCCTGAGAATACAAGTACCATCCAGCAACTTCAAACCCTTTACTAAGTCAATTATTGTAAGACACAAGGGGCGACAAGCACACACACTGACATACATACATACAAACAACAGACCCTCTCATGCACACAAAGATTGTAATCCCAAAAACACACACTAGCTTACAGAATCACACCACAGATTACAAACAACTAGGTCTTGACAGTGATTTACTGTACACAACCACATCAAGTGCTAAAGTTTTAGGAGGTTGAGGATATACTGTTTGTTATATATAGGGCTCTCTGACTGTTAAAAAATAATCCCTACTATATACACACGCATGAACTGTATCATTAGGGGTAATATTTTGTTGGAAAATATATATACGCCTTTGAATAGTCTGCTTGAAATAAAAACAACATAACTGATTATGTTATTGGCACTTGGAATCACTAAACCCGTCACACGTACAGTGATCATCCTGCAAAAAATTCAGTTAAACTGTAATCTGGTTTACTTGCCGAACATAATGTGTGCTTACAAAGTTAAAAAGAGCCATTTTTTGTCTCAGAGACTCAGTGTTTAAAAACACAACTTCCACGAAAAAACCCCCAGCCCAACCATTTTTAACAAACTGAGAGAACTTTAAAGCCTTATTCATGACTTTTTTTTTTGAAAGAAGGGGAGAGAGAAGGGGATCTGAGGGAGCACATCACTGCCCCATCTTTGACCAGAAAACACTTGAACAAAGTAAAAATTCATTTTTCAAAAGCGACTAATAAAAGCTTACACAGTTATTCTTTCCATGCAATCATATAAAATACTACATTTCTGTTTCCTGTTAGGCTATAGTGGAAATTTACAAGTTTTTTTTGTATCATACAGTAAATCTGTACAAGGTCAGTCCACTTTGACACGCCTTCAAAAAAGTCTGTCTTTACCGTGTTGATAAGGTGTTTTCAGGTTCTTTCCAAGGAGACTCAAGCAAACGATCCCGCCTCTGGTGAGGGAAAGGGGAAATTTAATCCATCCTGTTGCCATGGTGACAATCCTTGGTGAGTTCCTTGAAGACTCACGGACTTCCCTCTTTCCTATGTTTCATTTCTTGCAGACGGAGGAAGAGAAGAGCGATCATACTTGGGAAAAGGAAGGTTTGTCAACAGCCACTCAACCAAAACAAATGTATGCAGCAATCCCTTCAGAGTTTCACACATGTCCCTTCAGATTTTACTGTGGCTGGCTGCTGACGCTGTCAGTCCTGTGTGATGACGGGGCTTTCTGCTGTTTCTGGGGCTGTGGTTTCAGCTGCTGCTGGTGCCTCTGGTGGTGAGATTGTTGCTGCTGCTGCTGCTGTTGTTGCTGCTGTTGCCGCTGCTGCTGCTGCTGTTGTTGTTGTGGTTGCTGTTGGTGTGTTGCTTGGGTGAAGGTGCCCTGTTGCTGAAGTGGGAAAGCTGCCTGCAGGATCAACTGGGTGGACTGGTTACTGTGGAGAAGACGAGTGCCCTGACAAAAACAGTGCAAGAACATTAGAATATGAAGCAGTTACAGCTCTTTATTTACATTCATCGGGTAATTAAAACCCTCTATTGCAAAAACAATACATGAATGAATAAATAACTTGATATTTTGTCAGGATGTCAATATGGATAATTGACAGTTGCTGCCCTCTACTGATACCTGTAGGAATTGCTGTTGTTGCTGCTGTCCTTGCTGACTGCTCTGAGCCACTACAGCTGTCTGGTTTTGGCCGTCAGTTTGACCTTGGGCAGGTTGGGCTGGTTGCAGGGTCAAGGTCTGGGTTTGCCCTCCCTGCTAAATTGACACAGGGGTGAACAGAGAACAACATAGGGATGCAGGATAAGATGCAGAGAACAACTTAATTTTCTGTTTGAAAAACTGTGAGCCATGTAAAGGAACAATTAAAATATTTTGGACTGAAAAGACAACTAAAAAAGTGAATGGAATCTATTGATGTTTTCTTTGAGAAATAACCAGCTGGTCTTGTGATCTGTTAGTGCTTCAAGGACATGAGAAATGTTTAACAACCTCAACAAATACTTAAAAAAACAATCAATTTTGGAATTTATTTTTAGTTCACTGTCTTTATAAACTGCTTTCAGTCCCAGAATTTGATTCGGACTGTCTTCATCGCCATTATCTGTTTTCACAGTCAAATATCAGCATCAAATACAAGAACTCGTTTTAAAACTTTCCAATGGGAAGATTTGCTGAGTAAACAAGCCAAATTTCCCCAACAATGCCACACTTTTTTTTCATTTTTATTTAACACTTACACACAACCACTACACTCTGTCTGCACTGAGCAGCTGGGAGGTTACGGTATGTGTCTGACACATTGTTGCCGGGATTGATTTTATTGGAGTGAGGAGTTTTTTTTTTTTTGTTTTTTTTTTTAAGCTACAGTCTAAATAGTTGCTCTATGACTCATACAGCTTTGTACATACCTGCTGACCACCAAAAGGGTTGTATGCAGTGACCACCTGTCCCATGAACATGGAGGTGGGCACCATGACTGCTCCACAGGCCATTGGAGCCGTCACAAGCTTGGTCACCAGCTGCTGCCCCGCTGGGAACCTGGAGAGAATGATACGGAAAAAGGGTAGGAAAAAAACAGGAGGTTAAATTACAGGAACCATGAATCATATCGTGTGTCTGCTATTCAAATCTTCTATTACAGCTTGGTTTCAGTAAGGAATTTAATTTACTAAGAAGCAGTATTTCTCTAACTCTCAGGTTTGGTTATCAACCTACCGGATCTGCCGGTCCTGTGTGAAGGTGGCCACAGCAGTGCCTTGTTGAGTGTTGGTCTGAGGCAAGCTTGTGCTAATCTGTAGCACATTGGGTTGACCTGGCTGAGAAATCATCATGGTATTGTATAGTGGGGCAGATACAGCACCTTGGGTCTGAGGTTGAGGCTGGGGTTGGGGCTGGGGCTGGGGCTGTGGCTGTGGCTGGGGCTGGGGCTGAGCCTGTGGAGGTTGCTGCTGGGGCTGACGTTGTGGCTGGAGAGGGCAAAAGGGAATGGGAGGAAAGGACATGCAAAATTCACTTAAATTAGAGTAAACCATTAAAAATATATTTAATAAAAATCAATGAACTGGTGAGGTAAAACCTACATTTTTTGGGCCCTATATTTAAAGTTCTTTGGTGCATAATATAATCTGGTTGTAAAGCAAGGCGCGCAGCCTTTAAAGGGCTGTATTTAGAGACTCAACTAATCACAGGTGTACTTTGGGCATGAAATCAACTAAACCAATTCAAATTCTGTCTTTTACATCAGTAAACACTAACAACACACTCTTCCAGACATCTGAATGAGATGTAATCAATTCTCCATATGTTGACACATGTGACCTATAGTGCCACAGGGTTCACACAAACTTTTAGGGTCAAAAGACTCTACCTGAGGAAGCTGCACGTTTGTAGAGCCACCCTGCTGCTGCAGCAACATCTGTTGGGATGAAAGCAGTAAATGTCAGGCCACAGCGGTCTGTGTATATAGAATGGCAGCACATGCAGTTCTTTCTGTATGTTTATTTACCTGGGTGTTTGCTGTGATAACAGCATACAATATATCAAGATTTATTTCTATTTAGAGGATACATATTAAGGTGGTGACATTGCTGTTTCAGAAAAAAAATATACTCAATACATGATCCGGTTCTGATCTAGGTCAGGCAAAACCAGGCAGAACACAACAGGAAATGACAAAGCACAGTGCACCTACTAATCTTTAAATAATAATAAAAACAAGTCATGTGGCTTGCTAGTTTCGTTTAAATGAGCAGTTTTCCAAATTTGGAAAACATCACGAGGAGCAACATGAATGCTACTGCTAAACTCTTCAAGGTTTTCAATTGAAAGTAATTTTTTTAAGTAAGTTCGCAATTCTAATATAAACAGAAGAAACTCTTTCAGTAAACTTAAGTCACACTGCTTTTAATATCTTCCCAATGTTTTTTAATATAATTAGATTTAGTTGAAGGTGCAGTTATACATTCTCTTCTTTTAATTTCATCTCTCTTTTGTCCAACCCCAACTAAGTAAAATTGAGGAAGTCAGACACAGATATGAGGAAGGAAAGAAATAAATGAAGCAAGAGAAATTTTAACAGGGTGAGTAAGTCCACTGCATTATCAAAGTCCCATTTAAGATATTTAACTTTACTAAAGTTAATTAAACAACATAATTGAAAAACAAATTGGATCATTATTCAAAGTCTATTGTGCGAAAAGACAACATTTTACACATACTGCTATCTCACCAGCCATCAAGGGTTTGAATCTACAACCCACCTGTATGCCCTGTCCCTGGACTCTCTGCAGCTGCTCTTGGATGTGTCTTAATTCCTCCTGCTGCCGCTGGATGTTCGCCTGAATCATTCTTGTTCTCTGCTCTAGCTGCTCCTTTAGATGCTGCATGGCATTCACCTGTGCTGAGAACTCCATCACCGGCTTAGGGTGGAGAGAAATATAAGAGCAAGTCACTTACTGAAGCAATACTGATAATGTTTACATCAGTTAGCAGTAATTGATGGTCTAATGTTTGTTACAAAAACACTAGTATATGAACACCATGTGTGTATGTGTGTGTGTGTGTGTGTGTGTTTGTGTGTGTGTGTGTTGTGGCAAAATGTGGTCTAAATTATAAATCAGCAATTAATTAACAAATCAGTATAGCTCTACTCCACAAAAGCCATCATATGACAAAAAGAACCACCTTCTTACCTGAACATTTGTCTGTAATGGCTGTGGTTGTTGTGGTTGTTGTTGTTGCTGCTGCTGCTGCTGCTGTTGCTGTTGCTGTTGTTGAGTGATCATACCAGGAGTCACACTCTGGCCTGTGGTCTGCGAGCTCATAGACTGCAAACATACAAAACAAACATACACTTAATAAAAAGAATTATAAAAGCTAAAGTGAATGAATTTATCATTTATATTTTCTTAATCATGTTGCATTGTACCAATATTATTTAGAGAATAAATTACATCTACATTTGTGCTGCTCATAGTCACAGAAATCTCCAGAAAAGGGGAAATACTAGTTTGCTATGTGTTAGTGTTTCGGCCAAACAAGTCTTACCTGGCTGCTGATGGATGAGCGACGCTGTGATGTCATGTCCATGGTGGAAGCAAGTGACTGCCGAGGAGGTGTGGCTGTGTCCATGTGTAGTTTGGAGGCTGTTGCTGCAGTGACAGAATCTTTTATAAGTCTGAGTCATACTATTGATGATATTGCATCATGCTGCTGCAGCTCTTGGTATACTGATGTGTATGTGCATGGCCTCAGTGTGTTTGTGTGTGTGTGTGTGTGCGTCCTTACAAGTGCAAGTGTTGTCAGAGACATGCGATGAGGACTTGCGGGAACTCCGCGAGGAGGTTGAAGGTGTTCGGCTGTGGTCAAATCGCTCCAGAGCCTCCTTGAGGCTGGATGTGTTCAGCTGTGACTCGGAGCCAGAGTCCTGACTCTGAAAAAAAAAAAAAAGATTAGCCAGACAGAACATACATTTAACAGCTGTTCCTTTCAAAATAAAAGTCAGACTGCATAGAGGTGAATATTACAGGGCCCATATATTCCAAAATAATAAAAAAGTTAATGAAATTAGATTTTAAGCAAAAGCAATGGACAATAAAAACATTGTATGTACTTTAACCTGTTATCCTTCCATCATGTTGCATCAATAGGGTTAATAGGGTTAGGGTTAATAGGGTTACATCAATTAATGGCTGCGTGAAGACCAAAAAAGGGCATTTATCAACAAATATATAGCTGAATTTATGTGAGATTAACAGCCACCATCTTAGAGATTTATCTGTTTGTGAATTCTGGCTCATGTTTGATTTATGATACATATTATTGTTATTGTCATCTTGATGTAATCACTGACCAAAGGCACTTATATAACATTAAAGAGGACAACAGCCACACCGTCAAAATGTGTAGACGATGTAGGAAATGTAATAGGCAGCCTGCAACTCATTGACAGTGGTAAGTAGATAACAAATTTAGGAAAAACATGCTTCAGACTTGCTTTTGCTTCAGGCAGTTTACATAACAACAAAATCTACGACCACAATATGTTTTTACAGTTGCTCTTCCATACTTGGTATATTTTGGTTCCATTTATTATGGAGGCTCATGCAGTTATTAAATCAGATAAGTACAGACCATTTCTACAAGCAACTGCTCACCTTATCTGCAGTAACCTCTGGGTTAGACTCCTCGATGCCCAGTTCTCTGCGCTGTTCTGCCCTCACTTCTGCATAGCTGCAATATTAGATTTTTTTAAAAAAAGAGGAGTTTATGAAAAACTTATGAAAAAGTGGATATGAGTGGCCTTTTATCATCACAGAGTCATAACATTAGTCTAGAAATTTCTAATGTTTGAAAAAAATAAAACATGTACCGAGGATACTATGAAAGTTTTATGACCAACACATTTGCAGACACACTTTTTTGAAACAAAACATGCTTAAAGTTCAGAGAAATTTAAATGTAAAACCAAAATTGTATTGGGTCCTACATGTACCATCAGTAAAAAGGCAAAGAGAAAATGGGCAAGCCTTCAGCTGCAGTACCTGACTACTGTGTGTGTGCAGACAATAAACTCAGGCCTTGAGTTCCACTGGTGGTAGGTGATGTAGTAATGCGTCTGAAGCCAGATCCACTGTTGACCTTTAGTCAGGAAACGGTAGTAGCAAGACTTTCCTTTGCCGTACTGCATCACTGAACAGGAAGAAAGAGGATGCAGACAAAAGCCGAGATGTTAAAATCAACAAGCAGAGAGATGCTTTTATGAAAAACAAACAAAAATGAAAGTTTGTACGTGTGAGCACTTACAGTGTTCGTGACACTTTGCTAGTGTCTCCAGGTCGTCCACATGGTAATAGTCGTACCCTGATGTTCCCAGAACTTCAAAAGGTAGGTAGCCTATGATTGGTGGAGCTCTGAAGAGGGAAAATGGCATCTATATATATCACACTGACACACAAAGAGTTGACATTGACCAAACAGCTGCTCTTTGTCTTGGTTAAAGTTTATCCAAAGAGGACAAACTTGACACAACCCAAAGCTCAGAGAAATTAAGAAAATGATGCTTAAAGAGAACTACTTCATACAACATGTTGAACACCCACTAGGCATTTCACTGTCTCTCCTGCAACTGATGGTGACGTGCCTGGTTGTTTACATGAAAGTGATAAAAATAGTAACGTAAAGAATGAAGTTCAACAGTCAAGGCCTGAAGTAGATGTGAGTTTCAAACTGTCAGCTTGAATGTAACAGAAATGTCACACAGACCCCCCCTCATCCCGCATCTGGAAGGTGTGGTGGGAAAGGATTCCTGACACTATTCAGCTAACTGAAAAGCACTTCTGACTATGTATAATAGCAGCTTAAGGGGCAATGCGCAATTAAAATTGAGTTTCTGTGTGTTTACCTATGGTCTAAGAAGAGGAACTTCCATTCTAGACTGTGCCGAGAGGTGAATTCTTCATTGGGCTCCTCCACTGTACACATTTCCTTTAAATATAAACACAAAAGGAACAGAAAAGAGATGGCATATTAGATTAGGTTTAATTAATTACTCAATGTTTCTTTATTTGCATGTGTAAGAATCGAGGAATACCTTGATAAACTGAGGTTTGGCCAGTCGAACAGTGGCTACAAAGCACACCTGGTCATCGAAGGCAGGTTGTAGAGACCGCTGTAACACCCCTGCTAGACCATTTCTCGTAATGTTGGGAACTGCAAAACACAGAGCACATTCATTTTAAAGAGTCACAGAACATATCTTACAGGAGATGCACTTACTTATCAATATGTAAGCTTTTCATGGCAAACAAAAAAAAATTTAAAATTTAACTTTCAAGTTGTTTGGGCTTTACTTAAATATCACTTAGCTGTTCTGAAACTTCTAACAGGTAATTAAATGTACTGGTAGTTACTTAAAAAACATTTTTGTTTAAGTGACATACCATTATTCAGTGACTTGAAGTTGCCAATAAATTTAACATATTCGTAGACAGGGGGTTCTTTGGGGTCAATGGCCCCTCGCAGCATATGACAGCAGAACTCCATGTGGCTCTTGGCTAGATAACAAAAAAAATATACACATAGAAGTTAGATCAATCTTAAAACACTGTGTGCTTGAAATGGTAAATAGCAAGGAAAATCAAAACAGAACAGTGACAAAGCACAAGCATCTAGCAAATAGCAACCAGTATTTTTTTGATGTTTTGTGTTACTGTTTAATTCTGCATTAAGTATTATCTTGGCTCAGTGTGAGGATTTCTCTCTATCCACCAGGTCTGCATCGTTTGTTTGCTCTCCAGAAAACAAAAGATACAGAACTTATACTAAGCTAAATAAACCAAAGCAATTTTTGTGGCAATTAAAAGCTAAAACACACATTTATTTGAACAACCAAAGAAAAAACAACAGCAAGATGACAGCTGTGAGCTGTGCAACAAGCAGTAAAGCAGGGTGTATATTTACTCTTCAAGAAATCTGTGTTTAGGTTGTCTGGGTCGGTGGGGTGCGTGGACAGAGCCTTATACACTTCAGAGTGTTCCCCAACTGGCAGGAAGTTTAGTAGGTTCTGGTCCACTAAGTCCGTCTGAAGAACACACACAGACAAGAAAAAGAGCACACACTAATCAGAAGAAGAGCCAAACCCTTTTTCAGCACACAAAGGACATCATATCATTTCAATTTGAACCCCAGACACAAAAAAATGCTTAAGCTTGTTCTACAATACAATGGATGACTCATACATACCAGGCATAAGACAGAGCCTGTGTTACTCACCGGTAGGTGTTCTAGTAACGAGGTGACACTCTCTGAGACGTAGAGGATGTTCCCATCAGTCATTATTGCTATAAAGAACCCATCCAGAGCCTGATAATGCAAGACAAGGTAAAGGAGAACACTTCTAAATGTCAGTCTGTGATAGTGGAAGTAAAAGGACAACATCAATTTGTCAAAAATTAGAATAATAAACACTGAGTCAAATCTGTTTAAATGTTACACCAGCTGTCTGACTTTTAGAGACCAAATTCAAATCCACCTGGGTTTGTGGAGGTTATTGGAATTAATCTTGAACCTGGTCACAAAAAAATACTAAAAATACTAAAATACTACAAGTAAAAAAAAAAAAATTGTGTTGTTATCTCAAAGACAAAAGTACAGCACCAAATGTGAGATTTCTGACCTCCAGCATGAGCTGGGTGAACTCCTCATTGCTAAGAAATGGAGGTTTCCAGTCCTGCCTGATCTCACTGGACTCTGACTGGGCTGCGATTTCTGATGGAGAAAACAAGAAAGCAAATGGAATTTTGCAAGAGGAAAATAAGGTCTTTAGTCAGGAAGACAAAGCAGGCAATAACACAGGACTCCATAAAAGTACCGACAGCATAAGGCTCAGAGAGAAAACAAGGCAGTTAAACAGAGCACCAGATAACAAAGTGCATGGGTGCAGTGAAAGCTGACTGTTAATTATCACGCACTGATAAAAGCTGTGATTAAACAGAGAAGTAACCCAGGCACAGTAAATAAATACTTTAGAATCCCAGTATTTTTATGGTGAACAACCAAGATTATTGAGAAAAGACAGTAGAGGATGTTGCTGTAAAGAAGTTCAACCACAGAACGCAAGCATGGCAAAAGCCAACAATATGCAGTCAAAGAGTTAAAATAATTAAAGAACAAAAATGTCTCACTTAAAGTCTAATAGAAATATCGAATGTCTGTTCTTTAAATAAGCCCCCAGTACAGACTGTAAACAAGCAGAGACAACAGTATACACAAGAGTAAATAAAAAAACTAAATATAGAACCCTGTGTGGCCCTGACCTTTGTGTTTACACAGGAAGTCAATGCTTTTCTGCAGGATGGTGGACTTGTCCATCTTCCTGGTGTTGCCCGGCAACATCGTGCCAAGTTCCTTGATGAGGACATTGAACTGGTCTCTCCGTTTCTTCTCAGACTTGTTACGGGACACACTGTAATCAAAACCACATTTAGGGATTAGATTTACAAACTTTATGACAAATGTTTAAATTAGCCTCTTTTTTCTAAATAAAGAAATGACAAGACGCCTTGTATGAGCAGATGTTAGATTAATTTCAGTCACAGCTCCATCTGGCTGTTAGGCCAAGCAAAGAAATCTTTCATTTTGCTTTTCACCATATTTGTTCTGCATCTTTAGACTATTCAGCAAGTGAACCACCAAACCTCTGCTTCCTGTGCACATCTGCGCACGCATGCCCAGTGTGAGTGTTATCATGTGGTAAGCGATTTTCACTGTGTTAGTCTGGATGAAGATTACTCCTAAAACAGTGCTAAAACCTTTATAGAACTGGATATTGCTTCAGTTTAAAAATGAAAACATGTTAGTGTTTATGTAGCCTTTGGCCTAATTATGTCTTTCCTCAGATGTGTTTAAAATGTTGATTAATTTAACAAATGCAGGTCTGGTCAAGCTGCAATTCCTTAAATACCATTTTATGTTTTATGTCATTGATTTATGTATTAATTATTTAGCATAACTGCATGTAGCATTACTTATACCTAGCTTACCGTTTTGCTTTGTCCTTTTCATCTTCTTCCATCAACCCATCAAAGATGCTACAATCATCCCTATAGGAGGAGAGAAAAACATTAACTCTGTGCTTTCCAGTATGTGCACGTTTGTTGGAAGCTTTAAAGTAGTTATGTTTTGTTAATAATAGCCAATGACGGATGTTGGCTAATGAGAGGATTCCTACATGCCAGGAGCAGGTTTATTTTTGGGTCGCACATAAAGAGAAGGGAGACAGAGTGAGAGATAGAGAGAGAGGGACAGAAGGAATGTGTTGTGCTTGCCAAGAAGGTTACAAGTGAATTTGTGCAACAGGGCGTGATCTTGCCTTCTAATAGTTAATATGGGTCAATACAAATACTTAAATTTGTAATGATGAATGATAATTGAAGCTGTTGAATTATATTAAATTTTCCAAAAAAAAGGAAAGAAATGATCTTTTTCTCAAAATTTCTTATATTGGTGGTGAGAAGAAGAGGGAAAAAAAGACAGTAAGTAGA
The DNA here is from genome assembly GCA_029814665.1 of Acanthurus lineatus. Taxonomy (NCBI): domain Eukaryota; kingdom Metazoa; phylum Chordata; class Actinopteri; order Acanthuriformes; family Acanthuridae; genus Acanthurus; species Acanthurus lineatus. The sequence continues at coordinate 14,316,056 of JAPZDV010000020.1, read as the reverse complement.
AGAAGAAGAAGAAGAAGAAGAAGAACAACAACAACAACAACAACAACAACAATAATACATATAAATAATTTATAGGCACAATGTTTATGCGGACCTATACATTTTATTTAGATAATATACTTATACCATGCATGTATAAAGTCTATGTATATCATATATGACAGATTGCCACATTGTGTGTATGAGTGTGTTGCAGCATACCCTATACTTGATGTCATGGTGGCTGCTGATCAGGGCTGTGGTTGCAATGATTTGCTTTTTAGGCGTGAGGTAGGCATTTGGAAGACCACCTGGAGAGACATTAAAAAAAATATTGTACCCGCATAAGTGCCAGTTATGATTTATACATGTTGTAATGTGGACTATAAAACATTAATAAATATTTTGCCAAAGAGCACACAGCAGCAAGAGCATGGAAATAAAGAAACAGACTATTCACTAAATAGTTAATAATAGCAATAACTTAATAAAGCTCTAATTCATTAAATCACAAATTAGTTTTAAAATTAGAATAAATTCTGAATCACATCTAACCACCAAAGACTGAAATCAAACTATTTCCAGGTCAAACTAGTTGCTTTCATTTTAATACAAAAACAAAGTCATCTTGACAAACAGGTTAACGTCTCACATAAAAACAGGCCAAGCTTTTTGAGTCATATAAACCTGATGTAAAGTCTTGTTTTAGCAAAATTATGAAACAGAAATTTTGTAAGCGCTTTTAAATAGACAGGTAAAATTTGATGGTTTTTTTCTTACACTTTGTCATTGTCCAACATAAATCACAGTTATCACTATTCCCATTAGGTTCAAGGTTTGCTTTTGTGGTGGCTCCTCTCAAAGTTCAGCTGACTAATATTTTAGTGTGAATCATAGTATGAATGTTAGAAAAAGAGCATACTTGTGGTCAGTAAACTAGCACGATGCAACATGTGCTAGGGAACAAGAGTCCAATTACAGTGTAATTAAACTAACTTAGAAAGAAAAATCTGCAGGACCTAACTTCAACTCTTTCATAAGCTAATAAATATGTGGTTAGTCATTTCGTACCCCAATTCAGCTTAAGCACGCGGGCAGTTAATTTCTTTTTTCAGGAATCGTAGAAAGGGTTTGAGGTCAAAGATGACTCTATGGTCAAAACTGAGGTCATCGAGGTCATGAAAGGGCACCTGATGGTGGAAAATACATGGTGTTCAATCCAATCTGTGAGAGAAATCAAGAGCAGAAAAATAAGGTCATATGTTGTCATCAGGTCAGTTTAGTGGCAGCTTTTTACAATTTCTCATCTTTACTGCTGTGGGATTACGGAGAATTCAGTTTTGCACCGTTGAACAGCAACTGCTGTTGGCAAATTCTGATTTGATTCAGCTAATTTAAAAAATAAAACAAACAAACACAAAAAACATTGCAGCTTTACCTTAAGGCTTATATCCCATATTAATATGTCTAAAAACAACTATATATTTGTCATAAAATTTTTGCTGAGTTGTGTACTTCCATCAGTATAAATGTTTTCAAAGATGTTCAAACCCACAGAAATAACCAGAAGAAAGAAATATATTTTCATTGGCTCTTTAAATAACCAGTCTCGTGTTACTAACGCTATTCAATGAATAAGGAATAAGCTGGCAAATGTGACTAAAAGTATTATGATTACAACTTCAATATGTTCTCTCATCTGTAGACTTTTTACCTGCCTCAGATCAGACAGAATTTCACCTGCCAAAAAATTACATTTTTTTAAATTAACTGGATGGAGATGATTAGCTGCAGAAATTACATACTATGTTTAATGCAAGGAAAAACAAAATTTCTGTATATTTTCTGCAAAACCTATCAACCTCTTGCTTGTATACTACTGCTATTTATTTAGAATAAAATATTGTAAATACTTCACTTGCATATTCAATTGATCAAGTATATATTTCAATGTGAAAAGCAGCAGAAAAACAATTACCAGCCAATGTAGTAGATTAACCTCATGATTCATCAACACATAACATTTTTCTATGCTGATTACATTTTTTAATCTGTCATTCAGCAAACATTCAATTGGCCCCCTGCTGCAGAAATTGTACAGTTGCTTCAAATTAATACTGACAGATTGATTTGCTAAACTTTTTCAGAAAAGCTTAGGAATAAATGAATAAATAACAATACAAGTTTTGAATCTAAAACTGTTTAAAGGGTCTGGAATTTAAATACAAGGGTTATTGGTGTGACAACACACAAATGAAGCAAGGGAAACCTGGAATAAATAAACGTATATCCATACATTACTAGCCCTTCAGAGACTCTTTTGGAGCAAAGTGACCAAGTTATGTATTCTTAAACTTACTTTCTGGAATGTGTCTTTGCAGGCAAAACTAGCTGTTTTAGCGTTGATCCTTTCAGGCACTGACAATTCTGTATGTATGAGCCACACCTCACCTGCAACACAAATAGCCATCACTCATTTTCAAACATACCATGGGACCTGTATTAACCATTTACCTTACATGCAAAATCTAAAGATCCAACAGGAAATAAGGGCTGTGACCAACAAATAAAAGAGTTTTGGTCAATAAACTGTCATAAAATACTGATTAATTCCTAGGAACCAAAGTTGTCATCTTAAATTTTTTTCTTTTTGTTATTTATACAAATATGATATATGAGATATTATTTACAAAGATTAGGACTACAACTAGTAATTAATTTCATTATCAGTAAACCTGCCAGATACTTTTTTGGTAAACCGATCAATTGTTGGTCTCTTGGTCTATTAAACTTTATAAAGAGAAGAGATCAAAACGAGATTTAGTAGTTCAGAATCTTAACGCTTTTTTTTATTCAAAATAATACCTACATAATAATAATAATAATACTTACTTACAATTAATGAATTATCAAACATGGTTACTGATTAATGCTTTGTTAGTCGACCATATCAATTCATCTTTTAAGCTCTATTGTTTTTTTTTTATCATATATCAATTAGCCAATTATTTTCTCATCAGTGTTTAGTCTATTAAATGTCAGAAAAAGTTAAAAATACCCATCACATTTTCCCACAGTCCAAGGTGATACCTTCAAAATGCTTGTTCTGTCTAACCAACAAACTAAGAAGTGATATTGACATTTGTCTACAAAAGATAAGGAAAGGCAGCATATCCTCACAACCAAGAATCTGTAACAAGGTAATGTAAGTATTTTTGCTTGAAAAAATAGGTACATTACCACCAGTCTTTTTTTCTGAGTTCTTACATTCAGGTGAACAGTGTAAAAGTGACTGGTGAAGCAGACCAAACACCGATCGGACAACATACCACCACTTGCACGACATTGTGATATGAAAGTATACAGGAAGGTCAGAGTGTATACAGTAAAACATTAAGTATTCTTATGGCACTCATTGTAAATGGAGATCGCAGTGAGATTCACACATTTTATTAATTAATCTTAGACCCCATAGAGGTTTCGGGTCTCTACTGTGGGAGGCACTGACCTGATCACCAGTCATAATGTTATATTCCTGATGGCCAATAAGTGGAGCCTCGGACTCTGCTTCATTTAACGATTCTGCTTACTATACAACATTGCCAATGAATCACAAATGATATTAGCATTATGGCCCAGCGGAGACAATACAATGGAGCGCACCAAATTGGACATCACCTATCATATAAACACAGTAACATGTTTAATATGCCTTATAGTGCCACAGGTGCTTGTTATACAACCGAAAGAGAGCAACCCATATAGCTAGCTAGCAGGCTAACTAAGCTTGCTACGGAAAACTGCCCATTTAACTCAGAGATTTAAGGCTCTTACTGTCCCCATTTCCTCCCGCTACACTCACAAACACTGAATGACACACTTATGGTACGTAAAGCATTTCACTTTGGTTAAATAAACGTGGTATGTCAGTCTCTATCATGGCAAGCTGGCGCCGAGCCTCAAGCTGTCACGCAACAACTGACATTGAAGACAAAATAATCCCTAAAATATTACCGTTGGTCCTAAAACACCGCGAGAGAACCCAGCTCAGGCATCCGCGCGCGGCAAGATCTTCGTACAATCCCACAAAACACAAATGTCGGGCGGGGGAGAAATGTCTAAAACCAGCAATGGTGGAAACATTTTCGCGGCAGATGTATATACATACACACGCATACAGAGGGAGAGAGTCCCCGAGCAAACACGTACACACACACTGACAGGGATCCGCGCACACGCTCGCCCACTCGTACACATAGACACAGGCTGCTCTGAATGTGGGTCACTGGGCCTTGCTCTCCCTCAAGCGTGCGGAAACAGTCCCGAAGCCTACTCTGCAGTCCGCCTGCTTCCGCACGCAAAAAAAACACCGTTTACCGAACACAACGGCCGTGCTATTTCACAATCGACGACCACCGCTGGCTTTAGATATGCATTAAAAAATCCTTACCTTCCCGAATGAGCGACAGCAGCCTCCGTGTTTTGCTTACTTGAACGTTGCATCGAGGTGGTGGGGGCCAGGAGAACTCCGGGTTGGGGAAAAAAACAGGAGGCCTACTTCATATTACGACGTACAGTCATGCGCAATAGAGACAGTAGGGCGCACTATTTTGCAAGTACAGTAGCAGCATACACGGAGGGGATCGCTGAGTGATCTACAGAGGGGAAATGACTCCGCGTCTTTTTTGTGCCTTTTCTGTAAGAGCAGGAAACCAACAGTGTCACCTTGGTTTTTTATATAATCAAGAATAAAAGAACCGGGCAGCGATTCTGACTTGAACATCATATCATTTAATGACGGATACTATGTCGGATAGTAAATATCAAGTTAATTCGTTCTATATTATATTCTCGGCATTATGCTTAAATTGTTAAATTTCACCCTGTATAAATATATCAGAATTATGTCTTTGTATTATTTAAATCAACATATTGTTTTCAGGGAAACACAGTTCAGGATGCAGTGGTCTGGAAATGTGACATTGGATGGTCGCCAGGACGGTGGGAAGCAGGGGATGAATGCCCTGCCTTTACTAAGGGGTTTCCCCTTTTATCGACGTCCAATCAGAAGCTCGACAGACCATGACGTTATACCTTTACTGTGTCGAGGTTCCCCTAAATTCATTTTATGGCACATTTTAACTCTAGAAACTGTTTTTATGAGGCATGTTGTGGGATCAGATGTTTTGCAGATGTTTAATTTTGGTCATGCTTTTAATATACTACTTTTTCATAAAATTATATACAAATATGGACGCATTATTGATTAGTAGGCTACAAATTTACAACACTTTACAAAACATGAAAGGAAAGAGATACCTTTTTATGTTCAGGCTGCAATATAATATCTCATACTGTCCTTACAGATGCAAGAATGTTATGTTATCTGGGATACATAAGGCATGAGCCTATACATAATCAGAGAAAATTAGCAAGTGACTATATCAGTGTTTCAGAGCTGAGGTTCTCCAGTTAGCATTCAGCATTGTTAATAACAACAAAACCCACTGTTCAGCCTACATTCACAAGCATTTTAACTTTTATTAAAATCCTTCAAGATTAAAAAATTTCTTATAGGTAACTACTAATTTGCTGTGCCTTAAAACTAAAGATAAATCAATTGTTATTGAGATCTGTTTTTATAGACCTGGAGGCGTCCATGTTTCCTGTGACCGGGAAACATGGACTTTGACTGTGTCATTTTCCCATATCAGTGCAGTACTGGAATTTCTGTGGGGGCATTATTTAACAATGAAAGACAACTGTTTTGTGCATTGTTCTGTCCAGAAAATATATGTTTAAGTCAAAACTCATGTTTGGAGTAAAATTAGTGAAAAATTTTCAAACTGTCTTTTCTCCTAGACAAGGATAAATCATTCAGTTATTTTTGAAATAGGCCTAATCATTTATTTTCTTCTTAACCTAGTTTGAAAACAGCTTCTAGAATTTAATTGTTGCTTTTGCTTAACCATGAGTCATTGCTAAATCACCTGCCCTGTTCTAACATGATACACTCTGTGTTGACTGCGTAAAACATGACTGTCTTCACCTCCATCCTCTGTCATCATAGTGAGTCCTGTCTGACCAAAGGGGTGAGAATCACTGATTGCATAAGTCAGTGATGATATGAAACCATTAAAAATACACTTAAAACGATAAATGTGGAATCACAGCGGTTCTGTGATAAGTGATAAATTAGTTTAAAGTATTGCATTACAACACCATGGTAAACTACAGCAAAGACCTTTACACACAAAGTTGAAAAATACAATACATACAAATAAATACTTCTTTTCAGATACAAAACAGCAATGAAATTACACAAAGCAAAGTATTTTTTGAAGCAATTTAGTGATACAAACTTAAATCAAGATTTTTTTAATCATAAAATTTCAAATACTACAATAGTGACATAATAATGACAAATTATAAAATCCAGAATCTTTATATTTAATTAAAACAGAGTCCGTGTTTTCACCCTTGATTTCAGCCTAAGGCTTGTGCATTAAAGAAATATATTTTCATTGGCTCTACTTTCATTTGCATAATATAATAGTGTCAACCTCATTAATTCTCTCCTTTGAGGACTTATTATACCTGTGCAGTGTCTCAGATTTTCTCTGTCTCCTATTCCTTTCTTCAGTCTTCTTTCTCGTCATGAACTCAATTTGCCCTCATGCTTTTTCTTTTTCTCTGTCATCATTTTCAGCTCTCCTCTGCTTTGTTAGGATTAGCCATTATCTGCGGCTTAAGGATTCTCTCCCTTTCAGTACCTTTTATTTTCTGTCCTATCCCAGTTTTCCTTCTCTCAGCAGCCCTTCCAGCATAACCTGCATTACTCAGTCCTTAATTTATCTCCACAGACTGATCCTTTTGCACATTCACCTTCTTGTTTCTCTTCAGATCTTCTCCATCTTCTGCTTGCTTAGGTCCGTTCTTACAATCTCCAACTCTAGTTTCTCTGCATTTTTCATGTCTTCCCTATTTCAATGTCTTGATAAGTTTGCCTTTTCTTCTTTAATTTATTTTTTCAGCATTTCATTTTTCTTTCTTTCCCAACTTTATCCATCCTTCCAGTGTTACACGCGTCTTCTCCTCATCCTTGCTCCTAGATGCTCTGAATTTACTCCTCAGCTTATTCACATACTCTTAATCGTCTTTAATCATGCAATCCTCTCTTTCCAAACCCCTCCCCTGCTGTCTGTCACAAGCATTATAGTTGCTATTCGAGTGTATCCTGTTGGTTTTCAGAGTAACTCATCTGCGTGTTTCTACAAGCTACAGTGTCAGAGATAATGGGGACATTAATCATCACAAGCCTAATTTCTAACAAATATAGACACAATCATGTCTCCATGAATACAAATGGAAAATCTTTGCTGCCTTTGTTTTCATGATTTTTGAAACTGCTCTCATGTGCCAGTGAGAAATTTTCTCTATTATTCTACCCATCAGATTCATTTCAAGGCAAAAAGACAGACATAGTCTACCAGGGTTGGAGTTTATGATATGTAAGTACAAAAAAACCTCATGTGTTATTAATGAGATTCAACACTTGTATGTTTCCTTTCCTCTTTACTTCCTGCCCATCCCTTCATCTTTCCATCTCAGAGGTAAAAAGCCTTTCAAGTGAACACCCACAGAAACCATCAACAACCACAACAGTGAAGCACTTAGCTGTGGAACGATCCTTCTTTGTTTTCACAAATGTGACAAATCCAATGGAGCCACACTACCCCCCCAACAAATCAAATCAGAGCTTTTCTCTGCTTCATTCTGGAGCATTTTGTTCATGAAAAAGTTCTCCCACGATGTTTTGACCCACAACTCACTATGTTAAACTTTTATAAAAGTAAAGAAAAATTATGTTGTAGCAAATTTGTCTTATGGGGCCTCGATGGCTAAAGAAGTCTAGCATCCTTTATGCGCTCATAAAATCCCTCCATTTAAGTGCTTCACCCCGCTTGTACCTATTCTCAGGGATTGAATTATTACAGGGTAATGGAAACTGTGCAGAGTGCTGTGGGACATCCTTTTCCCACACAACAACCGTTTAATCACAGACAAACATCAGGCACCACGCCATATCATATACGTATCAATATCTATACCTGAGTGAGAGCATAAGAGGTAAGAAAAAGACTCTCTTTGTGAGGGAACTTATAAATATGTACAGTACAAATCAAAAAAAAAAAAACTACTCTAAGTGCCTATACTTTGGGTTCGATTTACTCCACAGACGTGAAAACAAATCAAAGAAATAAATCCATATTTGAAGGAAACCTGAGCGTCACTTTCATAATGGATCTTAATTGAGGCAATGAAAGGCTAAAATGATGAAGATATTGGCCTTTAATTGCTCCCCATAAATCCCTCCTGAGCAAGCTGGTATGAGGGTAGTACTCCACTGAAAGATTAACATTGATCATTAAACCTGAATGCTGCAAAGTGGAATTTGTGTGTGTGTGTTTTTTGTGGTAGAGCAAAAGCTCATTTCACACACGACCACATATTTTGACACGGTCTGACCAGAGCGAGCATCACCACATCCCTCCCCACCACCACTGCAAGGTCTCAGTGTCATCCTTGTTTTTTTTTCACACCGCTTTTTTCATCATTCTCGTCTTTTTGCTTTACTGTTTCTGAATTTTTTATTCTTAAAGCTTTTTCTTGTCATCTGATCTTGATCCTTCTTTTCCCCTTTCCAGTGATGTCGTCTCTTCTAAGGGAGGAGATGCAGAGAGTTTTATTCCGACCTGGAAAACAGAGACTAGTGGAGTTTATCGAGATTGAGGAACCGTCGCATGGAAGACATTTTCTCTGTGTCTCAGGTAAAAAGCTCTCTTGTTGGTTAGTTAAGTATTTGTTTCTGATTTTTTATGATATTTTTTGGGGTTAAATATGCTCAGTTAATCAAGGTAATTTCAAATCTATTTTTATGAAGTTTATATTAATGATTGAATGTTAAATCACATGTATTATTATTTTTTGCCTTTTGTTATTCTGTATACTGCATGAAATAGGCCTTGTAAAGGCTATGAAGCTTGACATAATCACAGGGTTTACTTTAACTGCAGATGAAATGCCTGATGCTGCAGTGCACTTGTATTCTTGGAAGAAAAAAAGTCATCTCCTCTTTTTCTGCAGTGGCAAAAAACAAAGTTGTGCAGTTAAGTGTAGTGAGATGTCACATATCTCAGACATCAGTAAAGTCTGGATCCAAGAGGTCGCACACCAAACGCTCTAGCATACAGGAGTGCTACAGGAGGACCGAGGTCTGGTCCCTGCAGGACTTGACTCTTATTGACGGACGGGACCCTGATGTGGTAATAAAATAAAATGGATTAATTTCAGTTTTAGAGAGGCATGAAACAATTAAACTATAGTGTTTTCTAATAACTAAAATGGCTGTTAATTACATATTTACTATTTACAATTGCCAAGACTTTAAAATAATTTATTTTTCTCAAACTATTTTTTCACATAGTATCTCATGTATTTATCATTTTTTGCTACTCTCTTGTTATTTTGTGTGAAACAGAAATAAATGTCAAAGTATCCTACATTAAGTACCTACATAAAACAAAAAGAGAGTTAGAGTACAAATACACCTCTCTGCTGTGCAAATGGATGATGAGGAAACCTGGGTATGACAAAAGAACCTAAAACTCAAGGTCAACATAGCTGTATCTGAAGCATGTCAAACAATAGAGTGTTATCAGTGGAGATCAATCATTAAGATGCAAGCTATTTTTTATCTACTGTGTGCTGGAATGATTGATTAATGTCTTCATTAC
>JAPZDV010000020.1:14212761-14306180 GCA_029814665.1 Acanthurus lineatus | reverse complement strand
CATTACCAACTTTATCTCATATCTATATTTTCATCTACAAGCAGCCTATTTGCTTATATATATCTGGCTTCTCCTCTATGGCTTCTGGCCAGATTTTGAACCGGCTATATGATTAATATCTTTTTTTTTAAAAAGGTTACACAGTATATATATATAGACACACACGCGCGCTCACACACATACACACATACATACATATATATATATATTTACTTTTTCCATGTAATTAATGCTACCATGTTCTTTGTCTTTGTGTCTTTCTTGTCTTTATGTCCTCTGGCTCCAGGATGACCCCTGTTTCCTTCTGCACTTTGATAAGGTGCGTACTGTGACGGCCGTCAGCTGCTCAGCCAAATACTCCATCGTGCGTGCCCTGGTTGCCCTTAGTGACCAGCACTGTCAGAGGTCACTGACCCTACGGAACTTTGACTGGGCCTACATCAAGCCCACCTCCTTCTACTCTAATAGAGGAGACTGTGTTGTACTCTCACAGATATGCTTCTATGCATTCAATCTGGTATGTCTGTCCATGTGTCCTGTGCCCCTGGATGCATAATGGAATGTCAGTGTTTATGTTTGGGTGTAAGTGTGAACAAGAAGAAAACTGTTGAGTCACAGGCATGGCGTGTGCTGTGTGCCTGTGACACTGATAGGGCTTTAATGAAGAGTTATACATCACTAAAATGTCTCCTGCATTAACACTGCTGAATGTATCTTAATAGCAATTGCAAGTTTAAAGCAGCTTGGTATTTGTATTTTGTACATTATACTTTTGTGACCTTTTAATCACTAATTGCTCAAGTTTTCAGCACTGTGTGTTATTGTAAAAATGTAACTTCAAATAGAGAACAAATAAAGCAAAGTAGAATCATCACAGCCTAAAATAGTGTTAGTTAGTTTTTTGGACAATATTTTTTAATTATCTAATGGAAGTTTGTCTGAGGCGCTTTAAAAAAAAGTGCCATTCAATAGCTTTTGACTTCAATTTGAGTCCTTATTGTACCATTAAGAGAGAGAAATTCATTGTTTAAACACCCTGAGGGTAGTTTACATTCTATAGTATAATGTTATATTATGTTAACTACATTAACATTTGGCACATATTTTGCAAGGCTGATTTCAACAGACTGATTATAATGATTACCTTTAGGCCAAAAAAAGGAAAAATTTAGAGGTAGCCTAAAGGATTCATTATCACCCCTCAAACAATTTTATAGACTACCTTTCGTTCTTGAGAAGGTTATGATACAGTATCTAAATACTTTGATTGCAAGAAAAAGTAGCAATAATTGACTGCCTATGTTTTTAAGTATCTAGTCTAAGCTAAAGGAGCACAGAGGACTTGGACTCATGACTTTGGTCCTTCTAGTAATTAAGACTGGTGCTTCCTGTGATTCATAATGATGATTGGGGTTTCACATTTAATGTATTTCATTATTTGATACAATAATCGAAAAAAAAACACACACACAAATTGAAAATGGTTTTTTTGGCTAAGTCTAACCTATCTCTGATGAGAGACAATTTTTCTTTATCTTTCCTAAACCTGTTTGACACAGGATGAGTAATATTGTCTAGAAATCTTTCTTTCTATCTTTACAACCTCTCTTTAAATGTAGGTATAAAGATATACATAAAATCAAAATACAGACATATGTATGTTTCTACAGTCTATCAGCTTTATACAGTTTATTAACCTCAAAAATCATCTCACAAATACAGGAGAGGTACAGTGTTCTGCCTACAGGTGGCAGCAAAACATCGTTACAGGCGGCAGGTCAGGAGCACTTAGTAGCCCTAAAATTTGCCTCACGAAAATAAATTAACAAACATCTAAATATATGTCAGACGCAGCTCTTAGCATTTCATCTTTAATTCAAAAACATTCATATTTATTTATTGATAGGTACATTTAATGTGAGTTCAAGTGAAGCTTAGATATTTTCAATGTATTCGTTCTGTCTCCGGCACAGTCGGGACGGACTAGCGACTCTGTACCTGCCGCCAAAATTCAAGTGGAAGAGCGAGGAACGTTTTCCTGTTGTCGGTTGTAAACACAGGGCTGTAACTCAGTGCCTCATCTTTTAAGTTGCCGATTTGGTATTCAGACACCTAAAATCTTGCCTCCGGAATCTGCGGAGAGAGGACGAAGATGCACATCAAGTCTATTATTATTGAGGGATTCAAATCCTACGCACAGAGGACGGAGATCAACGGCTTCGACCCGCTGTTCAACGCCATCACAGGGCTCAACGGCAGCGGCAAGTCCAATATTTTGGACTCCATATGTTTCCTCCTGGGCATTTCTAATCTAACTCATGTAAGTACGATATCGGACATTAAGTCATTGGGTTTAAGAGGGGAAAGTCACCGGCATGACGGAGTTAATAGAAGTTACAGCTAACGTTAGTATAGTTTTGATAACCAGACGCTTCGTTTCCTAACGCTCAATAAAACTAAAAATGTGTGTCTCTTTATTGAAAGGTGCGGGCCTCCAACCTCCAGGACTTGGTATATAAAAATGGACAGGGTGGTATCACCAAGGCCACGGTTTCTATTACCTTTGACAACTCCAACAAAAGCCAGAGTCCTCTGGGTTTTGAAACCCACGATGAGATCACTGTCACCAGACAGGTTGGCAAAGAAACCTTTCTTGCAGGCTCTTTAGTCGTTGTGTGCAATGCTTGTACGAAAGCTGTCACATATGACCTCTTCTTTCTTTAAGGTTGTAATTGGTGGCAGGAACAAGTACCTCATCAATGGAGTCAATGCCAACAACACCAGGGTGCAGGACTTGTTCTGCTCTGTTGGCCTCAATGTCAACAACCCTCATTTTCTTATCATGCAGGTGAGTTTTGTGTCAGTTAGCATGGGTCTTGTTTAGCTCTCCACAGTACTTTATCTCATGTGATATTTCCTATATTTTAGGGGAGGATAACCAAAGTTCTAAACATGAAGCCACCAGAGGTAAAGCATAAACATATTGTCCGCCATCTCACCATCAAAACCTTTTCACATTAGTTTGCCCTGTCCTTTCCTATACAAGTTTTCCAATGGCTACCCATATTTTTTCAGATCCTTGCCATGATTGAGGAGGCAGCAGGAACAAGGATGTATGAGTGTAAAAAAATAAGTGCTCAGAAAACCATTGAGAAGAAAGAGGCCAAGCTGAAGGAGATTCAGACAGTATGTTAGACATCCAAGCTTATTTTTAACTCATGTGTTCCTGTTCATTTTACAGTGAGGAGAGGGCCCAAATACATTTGCAAGTAATTTTAAAATCTTTGACTATTTGTTGTTATTTGTTTATTATTTAGATTTTGGATGAGGAAATTACTCCAACCATGAATAAACTGCAAGAGGTAGGTTTAGTGAAAAGTAAATTTTCACATTTTCTTCTGTTATTGAAATGTATTTGATCCATTTTTCATTACACATTTATTTTTTGTAGTTTGTACCTTTTTGCTAACTGTCCTCTATCTGCAGGAACGATCATCATACCTGGAGTACCAGAAGCTGATGCGAGAGATTCAGCATTTGTCACGGCTCTATGTGGCCTGGCTGTTTGTATGCGCCGAGGAAACCAAACTGAAATCTGCAGAGAATCTGAAAGTGATGCAGGACAACATTGCCAAAATGCAGGCCAGCATGGCTGAGAATGAGAACAAAGTCCAGGAGCTTTCAGCCCAGATTCAGGAGCTACAGAAGAAGAAAGACCAGGTGTGCTGACAGAAGGAAGAAAGCTTAGATTGGGCTGTGTTTGAAACCAAAGTGGAGAGCCTTTTTCTTCAGGCTTTGTGAGGTCTTTTATATTAGTTAGCATTTTGATTTGTTAACCTTTAACACTTAATTTTCTCCGTAAACATCATTGGTTGCTATTTTGTAAAGGTGATGATCAGTTTGTATTTTTATTCCCCTGAGTCTTAGCTCTTCACTAAGTTGACTTGTAAAAATTGGAATCTTTGCCCCTGAGTGACCCTCTTGGCTTAAAACACACATTTAAAAGAAGTACAAAACTATCTGTAGCTCATCAAAATATTTTTTGTAATTTTTTTGCATAAGCTATGAAGCTATAAAGCTGTAAAAGGAAAACAAACATTGAGCCATATTGCTTTGTCTTTGATGTTTACATGCATATTTTTAGGAGGTGAATGGAGTATTAAAATCCCTGGAAGAGACTCTAGCTGATGTGCAGCGTGTGGATGCCAAAGCTCAGAGTGCACTTGACCTTAAAAAACAGAATCACAAAGATGAAACCAAGAAGAGGAAGGAGCTTGTCAAAAGTATGGAGGAGGTAATGTGACGATACAGTATTTTAGTCTTGTGTTGTATGGTATGTTGTAGCTGTGTCAAAACAAAAACATCATTAATTTTTTTCCCTTCATCTTTAGGACAAGAAAATGCTTGTGGTAAAGGAAAAGGAGGTTTCTAAGTTGACAGAGCAGCTTCAGGCTCTACAGGAGGAGGGACAGAAGGACAGTGCAGCCCTTGAGGCAGCTGAGCAGCATTTTAAGGCTGTGTCTGCAGGTCTTTCCACCAATGAAGATGGAGAGGAGGCCACACTGGCCGGCCAGATGATGACCTGCAAGAATGAAATGAGCAAGGCAGATACTGAGGCTAAGCAGGTGAGGAAAAGGACTTTCTTTTTTACGGGTACCACAGGCATTTATTCTCACTGACATAAATATACATTTCGAGCTTGTTGGTTCTCATTTTGTGATGTTAAAAAAGTATTCCACTTGTCTTTTTGATTTCAAAGATTGTTCATCTGTATTGTCTCTGTCCTCCTGTCTGTCCAGGCCCAGATGACCCTGAAGCATGCCCAGAGTGAGCTCAAGACCAAACAGGCAGAGGTGAAAAAGATGGATAGTGGTTACAAAAAGGACCAGGACGCCCTGCAAGCTGTCAGAAGCAGCAAAGAGAAACTACAGGCTGAGCTAGCTAAACTCAACTATGATGGTACTGTGTGTGTGTGTGCGTGTGCGCGTGCAAGCAAGCAAGCATGTGTGTAAGCATGCGTGTGTGAGAGAGAGTGCTGGTGCAGAAAGTATTCATGGAACATTTAATTTTTTATACATATTGCAATATATTTTTGGGGCGTGTGTCTATATGCAGACGGGAAGGAGGAAAGTCTACTGGAGAAACGAAGGCATCTGTCCAGAGAGGTGGCTAAACTCAAAGAGACCTATGAGAGTCTTGTGTCTCGTTTCCCCAACCTGCGCTTTGACTATAAGTAAGGATTTGCCAAATGAATTTGTTTTGTGTGTTTTTAATCCTGATGTTTATATTAATGCTCCCAGTAAAAAAAAAACATTTTAAGGACAAGGAAAGAACAAAAAAAAATTTCATTGACATATTCAAAACATTTTGTCTTTTCTGCTGCCTCACAGGGACCCAGAGCGAGGATTTGACCGCAGCAAAGTGAAGGGGCTGCTGGCTAACCTGATCACAGTCCGTGACGTGTCCTATGCAACAGGACTTGAGGTCGTTGCAGGAGGACGGCTCTACAACATTGTAGTTGACACAGAGGTGGGTTTTTTGTATGAAATCAGTGTTTTATTTAAAAAAAAAAAAATTTTTAGGGCAAATCATGCTTAGATGATTTAAATTCTCATTTTATTTGCAGACCATTGGAAATGCATAACTGGAGTCATTGGTGTTATTTTTATCTGTGAACAGGTGACAGGTAAAAAACTGTTGGAAAAAGGAGAACTGCAACGGAGGTACACCATCATTCCCCTGAACAAGATCTCTGCCAAGACACTCAATGACAAAGTGGTCAATGCTGCTAAAAGCCTGGTGAGAGACCTAAATACTGCCAAGTTTGGAAAAAACAATAATGGATTTTCTGATCTTGAATTTCCTTGATGCTTTTCCATCCCTTTCTCACTCTGTCCTGTCTCCTCTCTGTCTGCCATCCCCCCCTTGTCAGGTTGGTGAGGACAATGTCCACACAGCTCTTTCCTTGGTGGGCTATGAATCAGACCTGCGTAAGGCCATGGAGTATGTTTTTGGCTCCACGCTTGTGTGTGACACACTGGACAATGCCAAAAAAGTGGCTTTTGATAAGCAAGTGATGACCAAGACTGTCACTCTTGGAGGGGACATCTTTGACCCACAGGGAACTCTGAGTGGAGGTGAGAACATCAACTAGATCATGTGTTCGTCATTGCAGTTTGCATGGTGGATAAAGAGACAATTGCAGAGGAAACTAAAGACAAACCTATCTTTGAATTTCACTTCAATTTGTCATTTTGCATATGTACAATGCTTTTTTTGTTGCTTATAGTGATGGTTACTTCATCACTTCTTTTTTAAAGTTGTGAAAATCAGACAAGGAATAACAGTTTTGACTTTCATCGCCAAGGAAATCTGTTTTTTACATAAGCATTTTAAAACAGCTGGTTGTCATGCAATGCAATGGACTCTTTTGTTGACTTTCTGTCCTCTTCCAGGCGCTCGCTCCCAGTCAGCATCAGTTCTAGCCAGTCTGCAGGAACTGAAGGAGGTCCGGGACAACTTGAATGAAAAGGAGGCCCAGCTTCAGGACACTGAAAGACAACTGGCTGGTCTTAAGGGAACTGCAGAGAAGTATGCTCATAATAATGTATGACTTATACATCTGTATCATTAAGCTGCCTATGGACCTGTAAGGCTAAAAAAAAAACAACAATCAAGTGCCAGTTACTTGTATAGACTCCTTGAGGCTGACTCCAAAAGTGAGTCAGTCCCCATAAAGTCCCATATCACAATGTTACACTTAACAGCAGAAATAAACATTTTTACGGCCTGGTACAATATTGGTTTTGGTCTCTACATTTGATTTGCTATCTTTGCTAGACATCCTCTCACTGTCTTTCAGCTTTCATTATCTTATATTTCTTCATGTTCTTTTTTCCTTCACCATAATATCTCCCTGCAGGTACCGTCAGCTGAAGCAGCAGTATGAGATGAAGGTAGAGGAAGAACAGATTCTGCAGGCCAAGCTGCAGCAGAGCTCCTTCCACCAGCAGCAAGAGGAGCTGGAGAGGCTGCGCAAGGCTATTGGTAAGAACACTGAAATGGGCAGAAGCACACCTTTTAAAATTAGTCAATTTAACCAATGATACTATAAAAGAAAGAAAGTTCATTATGTAACTGTGTAGCGAAGTGAGCATAGCAGGAAATGGGAAAACACTCCCTTATCCGTTCACTCTTAGTGGCACAGGTTATCAGTCAGTATGAAGGAGGAATCTCTGATGTGTTGTTATTTAGCTTATGTTTCATGTGTTTTAATTAGTATTATGTGTTTGTTAAATGTTTGTTCAAGTTATGCTGATGCTAGATTTATCAGACTGGAGCTTTTTATGCACATGCTTGATGTTAGTTACAGACTAACTTGATTATACAGTAAATAAGTTCATTTTGAGCTTATTAGTTACTATTATGTAACGTAATCTGCAGTTTTTGATATGGTCACCAGGTGTTATGAAAGTAGTTCTGACCAATGATAGAAGAGCTGTGTCTCTGATTACTGACATTCTGAATAACACATTTGGAAATGAGACAGCAGGCTATTATCTAAAGTCTGTTCTTTTATTTGATAGAGGCATTTTCTCACCAGTGGTCATAAAATGTAGATATGTTGAATTTTATTGTACCTCTCTCTGTATCTCTTTTTTGCTAATGTTAAGCATTTGTTGTGTGTTTACTTTACCAGAGGAGAGTGAGGAGACTTTGCGGGTCACGAAGGAAGTGCAGAAACGGGCTGAAGAAAAGTACAAGGTGCTGGAGAACAAGATGAAAAACGCTGAGGCAGAGAGGGAGAAGGAGCTGAAAGCCGCCCAGCAGAAACTCAATGCAGCCAAGGCCAAAGCCGATGCCTTCAATAAGAAACTGAAGCAGAAGCAGCAGGTACGCCAACCAGACATGTGTATCACATTTTATCTCTTTAATTTCTCTCAGACAGACTCTAGGATGCTTCAGGAGAACTGATCAAAAGAATTCCTTTTCTTGAACACGTGTACAGGAGTCTGATGCTGTGACCCTGGAGCTGGAGGAGCTGCGGAGGGAACAGACTGGTTATGAGCAGCAGATTCAGGCTGTAGATGAAGCCATGGCAGCCATCCAGGAACAGATAGACAGCATGGCTTGCACTGTGTCACAGAACAAGGTATTTGTTGCTTCTTTTGTATCATAGCCACTAGAGTTTAGGATTATATTTGGATTAATGTATCGGGGGATAAGTGGTTCAAGTCACTACTTATGTTCAATGAAATGCCCTTTGAAAATCATTTCCCCAGTTCAGAAGAAGCTGTTTTTTATTTTTTTTCCTCATTTACCCTCCCTCTGTCATGCTATCTCAACTCAACACTCTCTCTTGTTAACTGTGCAGGAGGCTGTGCGTAAAGCCCAGGATGAGCTTGCCAAACAGAAGGAAGTGATCATGGCTCAGGACAAAGAGCTCAAGGTGAATACAGTGTTTCCCTTCAGTGCTAAATCTTGTGTGAGGATTCAACTGTACATTGTTTAATTACACTCTTGTGCTTGTCTCTTTTACTTTTTAGTTTTCTTGGACTGACTAAGTTTTGGTGTTTTGAACTATTTGTTAAATAATTTTTAAAATTCAATTTATCTAATTGAATGTTCCAGGCAAAGAGCACAGAGGCCAATAAAATAAGGGAGCGGAACAACGAAGCCCAGCTGAAGATTAAAGAACTGGAACACAACATCAGTAAGCACCGCAAGGACAGCCAGGAAGCTGCTGACAAGGTACACACACACACACACACATGCACGCTTAATGACCTTGGTAATCGTTTAACTTAAATAAAATATAGTTCCATAATCTATGTATGAGGCCCTGAAGGTTTCATCTTGTATGAGTATGGTCCTCTAAACACAACTTCACGCGTCTGCTTCTCTCACACTGTCTCCTCTCAGGTGTCCAGGATGCTGGAGGAACACGACTGGATCCTGTCAGAGCGTCAGTTCTTTGGACAGCCCAACACTGCTTACGACTTTAAGACCAACAACCCCCGTGAGGCTGGTCAGCGGCTGAAGAAGCTTGAGGAGACCACCTCCAAGCTGGAGAGAAATGTCAACAAGAGGGCCATGAACATGCTAAACGAGGCAGAAGAAAGGGTGAGGACAGAGTTACAGAAAGGGTTTGGCAGATTGTTCAGTTACAGCATTAAATGTCTACATCTGTTGCACACATTCCTCTTTTGTCCTGCAGTACAATGACCTGATGAAGAAGAAGAGGATCGTGGAGAACGACAAAGCTAAAATCTTGCAGACCATCGAGGAGCTGGACCAGAAGAAAAACGAGGCTCTCAACTTAGCGTGGCAGAAGGTCTGCTGTCTTTAGCAAAACTTTACTTTTTTTCTTACATTAATCTTTTTCTCTCACTTTTAATCTAACTTTTTATGCGGAGACAATAAGCACTCAGTTGCCAGTCTATTAGATGAACCTAGTTAAAACTAATGCAGTCCAGTTCAACAGTCCTGCAATCAAAAACTGACCGGTATCGGTATGGTTATCCATCACATTAATTTCAATTTGGCTAGGCTAACCTGAGTGCGGATTGTGTCAGCTATCCGAGGTTTCTCTTTATTTTTTTATACTGTAGTAGCTGTCTGTTTTAATATTGCTGAGTATTAAGTAGCACTGAAGTGAATGAAGGAAGCGCTGCATGGCTCAGATGGCTTATCTGATGATGGGGCAGATAAAAGTACAAAAAAAGAGGAATCATAAAACTCTTGCTTAATATTAAGTGGTACGGACAAGCATAAAGAAAAAGAGGCATCCCGTCTTAATATGTTCACTGTCGAGTATTTAATTTGCAGGATTAGTAAAAAAAAAACAGAAATTTTTAAGCCATATTTTAATGTGGAGTTGCTAACATGCTTTGGACCTTGTCTGTGGTTGTATGATATTTTCAATTATTAAATTTTATTCTCTGTCCATGTATTCCTTTTTTCAAGCTGAACTAAAATAATTTAATATTTCAACTGTCAAATGCTACTCTTAATGGTGTAGAATCAGTAAATTTAAGTAAAAACTGATCAATCAATAACAGCATTACATAAACTAAGTGTCGTGGTTTGAGGTAGTTCTTTAAGCTTGTTGTTTTATTATTGGACATTTTGAATTTGCACCTCAGTATCTGTAGTTATTACATTTACTAAAGCTGTAACGTTTCCCTTCCTCTGCAGGTAAACAAAGACTTTGGCTCTATTTTCTCCA
Source organism: Acanthurus lineatus (assembly GCA_029814665.1). Lineage (NCBI taxonomy): Eukaryota > Metazoa > Chordata > Actinopteri > Acanthuriformes > Acanthuridae > Acanthurus > Acanthurus lineatus. The sequence continues at coordinate 14,295,952 of JAPZDV010000020.1, read as the reverse complement.
CTCTGCTGCCAGGGGCCACTGCTAAGCTGGCTCCCCCACAGGGCTGCGGGGTCTTGGAAGGCCTTGAGTTCAAGGTGGCTTTGGGAAACACCTGGAAGGAGAACCTCACTGAGCTCAGCGGTGGGCAGAGGTCAGTTAAAGGACATGCATGGTTTTTGAGTGTTGAGTTCTTTTGAACAGTAATAAAGGTGTGCCAGGTTTCCAGGGATGGTAAGGAGTCAGTCAGTTTTTATTGAGTGTCGTCTTTGTGTCTGTTTTCAGGTCACTGGTGGCTCTGTCCCTCATCTTGGCCATGCTGCTGTTCAAACCTGCTCCCATCTACATCTTAGACGAGGTGGATGCTGCCCTGGATCTGTCTCACACACAGAATATTGGACAGATGCTACGCACACATTTTAGACACTCCCAGGTATCTTGAAAGACACGTTTTAATGTCATTACTAAACCTTAGCGGGAGACCAACTAATCAAAGGCGTTGCTAGACTTCATATAATCTTGTTACTGAGTAAACTCTGAGTGAAACATGTATTCAGGTTACTTTTTCATTCTCTCTCCCTGCAGTTTGTGGTGGTGTCCCTGAAGGATGGCATGTTCACCAACGCCAACGTCCTGTTCAAAACAAAGTTTGTTGACGGCATGTCCACTGTTACGCGGACTGCGCTCAGCCAGAGTGACGCCAACCTTCCTCAGAAAGTCCCAGACAAGAGGAAAGACAAGAAGAACAAAGCACTTATCAGCTAATCGCTGCACTGCAAGTCGCTTAACAGGCTAAATTTACTCTATTATATCTATTAAAACTATCACTTATCATTATAAAATGTGGTATATTTTAATAACTTCTGGCATCAATTGTGTATACTCATTTCCTCTGTTGATCATTACTCTTAATGGCTTAGAGTTTGAATTTTTTGACTGTTTATATTATAACAGTGTCATCAATCTGTTTATTCTCAAATTTTCTTGAATTTCTTGTCTTCTTTGTTCAGCTGTTTAAATGTGACATTTCTTCAAAGTTTGTGTATTTTAGACCTTTTTTAACTTCCTCTGTTTAAACTGTCGTCCTTTTCTATGATCATGCTCTTCTGCTTCACATTCTCGTTCATATCTTTTATTAAATAAAGCAGGTCAAACATCGACACTGTCTCCCCCAACACATTGTCCTTTGTACTAAAACTGCTCTTCACAATTGAATGATAAAAGAAGCATACTTGTGGAATTAAGAGACATGGAATGTCGGCACCCCCTAGTGGCAAGGAAGTACAATAGAAATGGCTGTGAAACCCTCAGTTACAGATTTTACAAACACAGCTGACATTGTCATGAAAAGATTCAAACTTTCAATTAACAGAGCAGATTTACAATTAAAACAAACAACAGAAAATGTTAGATGTTCCAGTGCATTTCAACTAATTGTAAAGATTATTAACTTTTTGTAGTACTTGGCTTAGAAATAACACTCAATGACTGACATAACTGCTAAGCTGGTGATCACTGTCATTGCCTAAAATAAACAAGATTATAACATACCATAATAATAATTATGAAATAATGTAACTGATATCTTTTAGACTGAATTATATTTTCTCACTACTGAACATATACTTAAACATTACTTAAACTAATGGTGAATTGTTTGCTTTGGTTCCTGTCACAAGAATCAGCATTTTTCAGCTCACTGCTGTAGTCAATAAAGTCACATAACATCTGGTGAGCAAAAGATGAACTGCATATAAAATAATCTAGATTCATATAAAAGTTCCCAAGTGACACTAAAATGTCAATGGCTGTCACAGACAGAAATTTGGCTTTTTGGAGTTTTAAGTCACCTGTAACACTCATGTTTGTACATAAGACCTTGTGTCTAATCACAGATTGTAAATTTGAATTATGACCTCTTGAGCTCCTCAGAAAGTTTATATTTACTTATTGCCTGTATGTTACACTATAAATGTACATTCTGTATTAAGACAAAAGAAAGTCACATGTCCAAATAGTCACTGTAGTTTTATTTCATCAGGGACAATTTCAAACAACAATGGCATCACTTTGAACTTAACAGCAGGGGTTTCTTACTTATTTATTGTCATCTGAAGACTTCAGAAAATTGGCTATCATCTTACTCATTCACCTTGCAAACAGGATAAAGGAAACCATTTACAGGTCAGGAGAGATGTATCTCGAACGCCTCAGCTCTTTGAACACTATTCAGCAGCAGTGGTAAAACAGTGAGGAAGTACTCACGCCTGAAAAGTGCAACTTCTAACGACAGTTGACTTGTCAACCGTCTGCTAAGGTGTACAACCCTTCTGTTGTCATGATATTCAATGAGCAGGCAAACCCACAACAGTAGTCAAAGTCCCCATTTGGGGGCTACGGGTATACAGTGTCCACAAACCCAACACATTGGTTTATATAGTATTTATTATCATTTTCTTACTGTCCATTTAAATGAACTGAATAAAACTTAACACATTACAATAATAGGCTTGCCTTTCACTTCTTGTCACTGTGAGTTCACACTCCGAGCGAGTTGTGTTACTGTTGTCTCGTCGAGCTTTGTCTGCCATGAAATCAGTGTGTCAGTTTAAGTGGAGCAGTCTCTTACACAAAACCAAATTCATAAGCTCACAGGTCATACGGATAAGTAATGCATTTATCTGAGAGAACTGTGAAGAGAGGATAACTGAGTCAAAGAGGTCAGACAGAGGAGTGTGCAGTGTTTTTTTTTCACTTGTAAAGAAATAAAAAGAAATTGTTTTATTTTTTTTTATACTGTTTGTGACTGCATGTATCTGGCTTTGTTTGTTTGTATGTGTGTGTGTGTGTGTGTGTGTGTTGGAGATAGAGGGCTTAGGGTTGGCTCTGGATGTGTCTGCGCAGCTCTTGGGCTTTGTCCCTCAGGTCAGGCCTGCTGTCTGACTGCAGCGTGGACAGGGAGCGCTGCAGCTGCTCCCGACTCTTCACCGACACACAGTCCCACTGTTCACTCTCTGTTAACATCATAACCAGCACAAGAACATGTCATCAGTGATACTTGGATCAATAATCTGACAATAATAATGATGATAAATAAAATACAGATACACAGTGTATCTGGTTTCTTTGGTCCAGTCTGTGAAAAATGCAAAGTCGAGCAATAACTGGCCTCTCATTTTCATTGACTCATGCTAAATTTTAACTCCAGACAAGAACAATACACTTAAGAAAAATCGTTGCAACAATTAATACTTACCTCCAGTTCTCTTTACGATCAGATCCACAACTGACAGCGCCTCTGTCCTCACAGAGGAGTAACTTTTGTTTTCTGGATAGGAAAAAAAAAAGTATTGTAATGACAAGCAAGTATATTAAATTATAATTCAGATTACACTGAATTTGTGAGGCTGTTACCTAAAGGGTAAGTGAGAGCAGCACATGTCTCTGTGAGGATTTGAGACAATGCATTAACATCTTCACTGCCTTTTTCTAGCAGCAATAACCTACAGAGAAAAACAGCTTAGTTTTGATCAAAAAACTTCCATATGAACTGTGTACTTCAATGAGGAAATGAGAAGGAAATAATAGTTATGCTTTTCATTCTGGTTCTTACTTCTGGAAGTACGCCTTCATGGACTGCAGAACAGCAAGCTGGACTTTCCAGGTGCTAAGTTTGAGCTTTTCACACATCAGACTGCACACCTCCACCTGGAAACGAGCTACAGACGGAAACAATGTTTAGAACACTGACTTTGTTAATAAAGTTAATAAACTTGAGATTTCAAACATGAATGAGTGGAAAGTTAGTGTGGAATTGGAGTGGTATGATAAAGCTTAAATTTTTGTCCCCACAATTTTAGGCATGTTATGCTGATTTGATTCAATTAAGAAGTTTATTTGATTTCACTAACAAAATAATTAATAATAAGAGTCACAATTTTTTTTGGATTCTCTTCACTGACAAATACAAGAATGGAAATATTCCCACAACATATATTCACACTTTTTAAAGTGTAATAAAATAGAAAATGAGGAGAAAGTAAGATATAATTATAGCAGCAATGCTAAGTGATGTGTGAGGAAAGTGCAGGTATTATACTGTATATTGGACAAAAAAAGCAACAAAGTATTTACAATAACATACTTCCTGCAGGTAACATAAACTAAGTAAACTCAAACAAGCTTTGACTGAGAAATTGCCATAAAAAACAAGGACATCATCCTCGTTTATTATTTTCTCTGGAGTGGTGAATTTGTTTTGTCTGAGCATTGGTGGAGTGAAGAGCTCCAACTCACCCTGAGTCTGAGAGTTTCTGGGCCAGGCCTTTCCAAGAGTCTCAAAAGCACAGAGCAGAGCCTCTGTCTGCAGTTCTTTGTCCCTCACCTCTCCATCATCATCATCATCATCATCCAGTGACCTTGGCGAAGCACCGCCACTCTCTGGACAGCTCTGTCAGCAATCAGGAAGACATATTAAGCTGGTAAATGCTTCTCAGATGCATTGTTTTATTCAAATATGATACTAAAACAACAAACATAGATGAGACTGAACCTTCTTGATCAGAGGGAAAAGGATCTCTGCCATGTCACTGAAACCATCCTCCTGGCTGCTCTGAAGAATGTCTCCGGCACAGCGAAGGGCAGCCATTTTGTACACTAGACTCTCTTTGCGACACTCCTTCAGCACAACCTCCAGAACCTCAGGGATGGTGGGCTGGCCTGCACAAGGCTTCTGCAGCTCAGTGCTGAAAGTCAGATGCAAAAAAAAACTTAGTGTTTTCCTTCAAAAAAACCCCTAAAAAACAAACTAAACCAAACCAAACCAACCCAAACCAAACCAAACAAAACAAAACAAAACAATTAATTGGAAAAAAGTTCTGCAAGGAGTCTAACCTGCATTTGGAGACTACTGATCCAATGGCTTTAAGAAGCTCCTCCTGAAACAAAACAAATCAATAAAGATATAAAACCAAATCAATTTATGTATTTTGCTCTTCTCTTGTATCAGTCATTACCTTGCCGGCCCATGTGCGTCCAGACAGTCCCTGCATTAAAGCTGTCAGCACCATGCCAAGGTGTGGCGCCACCAATGAGCCTGTCTGTTCCTTAGCAACGGTTGCCATGGCAGCTGCACCCTGAGCCTTCATCTTCCAGGACTGGGACTGCAGTGCCTTCTGCGTGATAGCGATCAGCTCCGTCATGTAGAGTCTGATGCCTCCAAAGCTTCCTAGAGTAAAAGAAAAAGTTGTTTAACACTTGCAAAATACTCACAAATGTTAAAAATGGACTGGATTTTTTATTAAATACTGAAAGTATTTAGTTTGTTATTACATCTGAACAACATTTCATGTTAGAAAAATGAATCAATTTTATTGACCGACAGATGGAATCAGCAGGTGCTCTTTTACACTGCAGGAGATTTTCTCACCTGGGACATTCTCCTGCCACACCACAGCCCACAGTGCAGCGTCATGGCTCTCTCCTTTCTCCTCATCAGGACCTGGTGCCTGATGCATACCCAGGAAGGCCAGTGGCAGAGCCACTCCAGCATGGCCCTTCAGCACATCAGGACTGTAGTGGCTGATGGCATGCACAGTTAATGCACAGGATGACTTGTACACCGGCTCTGGGAGTAATAAAGGTGTAGAGGAAATAGAAAGTTGAAGTGAGCATTGTAAGTTTAGTTTAATTTACATTTACAGAAACGTTATATGTGAAGAAAAATGTCACTCCTCTGCTGTCTTACCCTCTTTCTCCAAGTACCAGCTGTTAAGCTTCAGTAGTAGTTTCTCTACACTGCTGTCTTTTGCTGTCTGATGGCAAAAACAGGCACAACAACTCATGCTGAGAACATTCTGTGGAGTGGTTAAATTTAATAGGATTGCTTGACAGATTGCTTACCCTTACTAGATGTCCCAAAGCAAAGGCATACTGTTTCTGTACTACAGTGCTTCTGTCATGGATGCCATTCAGCAGGGCACTCATCAGTTTACCTGGAAACAGCAGCATATTTTGTCCTCAGTTCACCGGCTTTAGTGAACACATCACAGGAATTGATTTACATTCTTATGTTTTACCTGAGTATGGGGTGAGGTCCTGGGGGCACTGTACTGTGAGTGAAACAATGACACTGGCACAGCCACCCTATTATGAGAGGAGAGATGCTCATAAACAGGCTGACAAGATACACTTTATCTTTAGAAAATAATGAAGACGAGGTGGAAAAAGGTGGACATAAACATAAAAACTATGGAGTATTTGTCTACCTTGGTGCCCAAGCCCACTCCACTCTTCAGCAGCTCACAGAGTCTAGGGACCAGCTCTCCAAGCACGGACACATCAAGGTGCTGCAGACACTGAGCACAGGGACACAGAAAACACACCCTTACAGAGGATCTCAGTGGCATTTGTCATGTTTTGTTAAGTTGGAACCTTGGGGCCTGTACCCTTAAAGAAATGACCAACTGAGATCTAGTAATTATTCTTACCATGTTGATGGTCTCCATCATTGGAGAGGACTTGGCAGCACTCAGCCTCGCAGCATCCATTGCACTCTAGAGAGACAAAGAGAACACAACACATAAAAAAGTAGATGGTAACCTGGAATTTGCAGGCTTTGGTTCCCAGACTTGAGTGAAGATGCATGGACAGCTGTAGTTACCTTCTCCTGCTCTGTGGCTCTGAGACTGAGGTAGTTGAGGACCTGAGGCTCCAGCGTGCTGAGGGCCTCCAGCAGGGCCGGAATGAGACGGGAAGCATGAGGCTTTAGTCTGGCACCGGCTGTTTTACTAATCTTCACCAGGGTCTGGATACTGGTAGGGAACAAAAAAAAAACACTGGGGAAGACAGAACTAGGGAGACAATGCTGTGGCATGAGATTACAACCTGGTAACATGCTGACTGGGAGACAAATAAAAAAGTAATGCACAGGGCAAATTCTGAACATTTTGGGGCCCTCAGTATAAAATCATCTCAGTATGAGCTGTTACCTTAGAGAGCGGACCTCTGATACATTGCTAACAATGCCTTTCTCCAGCAGGGTCGGTAACATCACTGCCACTGTTTTCTGGGCCGCAGAGCCTGTAGACTCACACATACGAGTACACACCTGGACAGAAAGGGATAAAACAGACACTTATATGTGCATGTGAATACAAACGACTACAAAGACATACAAACATGCTAATACTGTAACAAACAACTTTACCTTACTGAGTGTCTTCAGTGTTAGGTCTGCAGCTTTCCTCACAGATTCCTGAAATGCAAAATGACAGATACACATTACAAAATCATAGAGAAAAACAAAACAACTTATCTGAATCTCTACCTGTAATGTGTTAACAGTAATTTTGGTGTTTGTTTGACACATCTACAAGTAGCATATCTAGTCTTTACTTTTTCAGAGATAAAAGTTAGTTTAAATTGAGGGGATCGTTGATCATTTTCATCTTGGTGAATTTACGTAACATCGATTGTGTTTCTGGCTCACCTTGATGTCATCAAGGACTCTGAACAGGGTTTCCCATATTTCTGCCAGGTGGTCAATGAGATCATCAGCTTGGCGGCCACGAATCAAATCATTCAGTGCGAGGCAGCTGGAAGGAAATTAAATTGATTAGAAACATTTTCAACCACCTCGTATTAATTGAGTAGGTTCAAGAGTTTGATGTTAGTGTGGGTATTTTTACTGAACCTGGACTCGCGCACTCTCCAGGTGTTACTAGTCAAGTTAGAGATGACATCCTGCAGAATCTCCTTCAGATATTTATCCACCTGAAATACATCAGACCAAACAAACATGTGCACAAACCTCTTATGATGGTAGTCTACTAGATCTGTGTCTGCATCCATTTGTTGTTCATGTATGTGTATGTATTTTTCTGCATGCACAAGTCAAAAGTCCTACCAGGGTCTTGTCAGTGACCAAGGCATCCCAGATGCTGGTCATGGCCTGGCGAATGCTCAGGTTGGGGTCAAACTGGTAGCGGTACAGACGGGGCACGAGCTGGGGCAGGAATGGAGCCAGCTGCTCCCCGGCCTTGGCTGCGATCATGTGGAAACCAAAAGCTGCTCCCTGAAAGGAGAACAGGTCAGGTGGAAGTAAGGGTTAGACAACCTCAGAAAGCATGAACAGTGGCACGTGTGATTGACAGGAAAGAGGATTGAGAGTATTAGCATAAGCAGGATACCTTGCGGGAGTTCCACATGGCATGATGATTGGCAAGGTTCATAAACTTGTAGACAAGATCTGGTTGGTTCAGGTCACTGGCCAATGAGCAGAGCTCCTTGTAAGTGGTCAGGCCATGACTGCCGGGAGCCACCAAAGGGAGAAAAAAATGCACAGAGTTCACATTTTGCATTTTTATTATTTTTGAACAAAGAAAGGAGCAAAAAATGTCAAATGTGATTTCATGTAACTTACCCATCAGGTGTTTTTCCCAAACCTTCTCCTTGGAACACCTCTGTATCATCTGAAACAGTATGTTTCACTCTGCAAAGATAAGTAAGAATTGAACAGCATATTTACACACTGAACACAAGTTGGCCTTATTTCTTCTCCCTTGCAGAAGAGACACTACGATCTCTTCTGACACTCTCACTTGTTTGATTTCTTAATCCAATATCAAACCCTCTACTCACCTCTTGCCAGTCATGAGTGTTTCCACCAGTGTGGACACCAGTTTCTGCTGGTCTCCCTCTCCTCCCATCTCATACACAAGGCCCAGGCCTTTAGACGCCACGTCCTGACTCAACTCTGAGAGAGGAAAAAGAGGAACAGATGAAGAACTGGGAAGGACAATGAGCAAGGAGTGATGGCTGTTTATCTTTATAATGTTTTACTGGTGCATTTGATTGGTGGTGACTGGATGTCTGTTCCTACCATCAGGGTCTGAGAGAACAGAGATGAATGCAATCTGGATCTCCTTCAAATGGGACTGTAGGCAGGAAAAGGAGATTATTTGCAGTTTGCACACAAAAGTCAGAAACAAAGCAAAATGCTGATTTAAAGCGTGATGATTCTCTTCCTCACGAGTAGGGAAATGACCTTATTTATTTCCTACAGCTGAGCCTCTTTGATACACACAAGGAGGCATTGTGACAAATGTGGAAAAAATGTAGAAAAGCACTAAGACATAGACAGAGGACAGTTTCAGGTACGCCTTGCAGCAGCCTAGACATTTCTTATTAATTTGGTAACTTCTTAAATTTTCCATATCTTATACACAAATGACAAAAGAGATTAAAAATTAAATCCAGAGGCAAGTCATTGTAGAGGTCACCCACCGTGATTTCCTTGTGTTGACTAAGTTTTTTGACCAACGACAGAAGCCATATGCAGGCTGCCTGTCGCACATGGGGGTTCTGGCTGGGTATGTACTTTGACAGGATGGAGTTCAGGACCCAAGGAACCACATCATTGTTTTTCACATCTAATGGAAGAAAGGGTGGTAGAACAAAAATGATGAAATTAAATTAGATTTGTTGAAGACATATTTAAGGTCTTTAAAAAACTGACAGTTAAATGGAGGTAAATTATATTTTTAATTATTTGATATCATGTTGTTAACAGAAAAATATGCCTTTTAGCAGCATGCATTTTACTGTGACAACCTCTGTTATTATCCAATAGACCGTCTGACATTATTAATTGCATGAATAACTGCAATGTGGACAGTCAGACTTAATATATAATTGACAACCAAACTAGGTTTGTGCGAACATAGCTGAAGAAAACAAATACTCTTTTCACATGTAGGACCATACACGAAAATCATTAAAAGTACACTTTGGCCATTGCAACTTAGAGCACATACTGTGTGGTGGGCTGTACTGCTCCTCAGTGCAGGTCCATGGGTCTCTTGCAGCTCCTGAGCTGGTGCCTATTGCAGCACTGGTGACAGCCTCTCCGACTGTAAACTGCAGCTCCACCTGCTTAGCCTTATGAGAAGAAAAGGGGGCATATGAGAGATGTTTCACAACTGAGCCACACCTGACATCTCGAGCTTTAGCGACCATGTCAGTGAGTGCAGATAATGCAGTCAAATTTTTTAACAGAATAAATATGCAGTCTGTTAAAAAAAAAAAAAACTTGATATCTCTTGTAGAAATCCATGTTAAAAGGACTTTCTGTGGTTCTCAATCAGTTACACACAAAATCAGTTTTACAGCTTTAAGTTCTGTGAAATCAAGGCGCTTTCTCCTACGAAAACTACTAACTCTCCTGAGTAATCTGTACATTTTAACCGTTTTTGTTCTCTTTTAGGAGTTCTGCAGTTAATGCTACTGTTTTATACCTCTACAGAGTCCATGAGACCTTGCAGCAGCCTCTTTTGGTGGGGGAAGTCTCCATCTCCCACAGGTAGGTAACCCAAGGTCTGGATTGATCGCTCCTTCATCTGGACAACACAGATGGACAGTATGTAACAGACATGTAAAAAGATGTAACTCGAAGATATTTCAGCTGGTGATTAGTTGTGTCATCAATAAGTATGACAGGAATGTAGTGTAGTAATGTACCATCACTGAACACAAAATATCACAGCCACCAGGCTACCTTTGTGCTCTCTTTGCCAGAGGGGATGCGAGCCAGCAGGTTTTCCACGGTCGACAGTTTGGTGAAGCCTTCCCCCTCTGCAGGGATCAGCAGGGGGCCGTTCCGCCCGATTTCTCCCAGAGCTGTGCATGCTGCTACAGTCAGCATTGCACTACTGCTGTCAAGGAAGGAACCTGGATAGAGAAAAACACAAAACGATGAAGCTTTACTGCATGGATTGGCCCATATAGACCTTTTTTTTTAAAATTCTAGTTGACACAAAAATAAAAGACTTTTTGAACATGAAAGATAAAAAACAACTTTTTTACGACACTTGATCATCCAGGCAAATAAAGATCATATATAACTTTTTTTGTGCTTTAACAGCCACAACAATCAACATTTGATGCCAAAGATGCAGCCAAAACAGTCACATACCAATTGTTTTGATGGCCATGGCGATAAGTTCATCATCTTCTTGGGAGGTAATGTTCATTGGCTGTCCCATGTCCTGTGTAGAGTTACTCGAGGTGACAGCTTTCCTCCTGCTCATGTGCCTGCCCACCATGTAGCCGAGAGCCAGGATTGCACCGTGCTGAGTCTCAGGACTCTGTGTTCCAGCAATACAAATAAACATTTACTTAAAGTAAAAATATGCATATTTAAAATATACCAAGGAAAAAATCAAAGAGAAAAACTGGCATACATGGTTGTCTTTAGTGATTTTGACCAGGTTTTGCACAGCCATCTGTAGCTCGTTTCCAGTCATGGTTGAAATCACCAGAGCATACAGCTGAGCTGCAAGCTCCCTCATGTCCTCCTTATTTGTGTTCATCAGACTCTGGAGAAGAGAAAAACAGCTGTGAGATGAAAATCGGGCTAATTGTTTTGCAAAGTCCCACAACAGCTAAGTGAAAGGACTAATTATTCAGTGGTGCTGATGTTTGTCTCACCAATGAATTTAGAGCACAATGCCAAGAGAGTTGTCTCCATAATTCATATTAGTTAAAGTAAAAATAATTTAAAACACTCACTTTAATCCAGTCAATTCTATCAACAAATCTGGGGGCCAGTTTTTCGGGGCAGACAGACACCACCTCCAGTAGACAGTACATAACTGGGATTCCTGTTAAAAAAGTAAGGATGAAATGCATAAAAAAACATGTTAAAACCTATTTTAGACAAGTTTTGTGTTTACAAATATATCACACAACAAAGACAAATATATATGCAACATTAATAAAGAAATTAGGGGAGGCAGTGTCAAACTGAAAGTTGACTGAAAATGAAAGATCGAATGCAACTTGCCACAATATCAAACAAACATACTTGCGTTTCATAAACCATAAAACCATCTCTAATTCCTGACTACTGAACTGAACCTGATTCTAGCGAAGAGTGACTAATAAAGGCAGCATTTAATACCTAAAAATGATCTCAAATGCTCTAAATAGCCCATACTAATGATGGAAACCTGCCCTCACCCTTAGATATTGACCCTAACAATGGACCAAGTTTAATGTCTCTCACCCCCGACAGCAGACAGCAGCTGCTGAAGCAGATCCATGTAGACATGAATGGGGTTTGCCTCAGAACCCTTTGACACTGAAGGCTGAGACTCAGAGGACAGCAGTGTGTGGACGTAGCGACCGATGGCTGGTGCATCATCCTGCATGTCTGCCAGGCGTGTGGACATTGGTGTGGCTCCGGCGCTGTGGGCTAAACACATTCTAAGGTAGAGCACAATCTGGGAAAACAAGACAGAAAGATTAAGTCAATTCAGAGGGAGAAATACAGAACGAAAAACTCAATTAACTTCCCCATAGGTACAACATAAATTTGCAAATTCATCCTATAAAACAATTAATGGATGATCATGATTAGTATTCACCTCCCCAAATGCAGATGGGTTGAAAGGAATAGTGGAGGTTCCAACAATGTACTTTGCTGGAGTCTTAATCCTCTGGGCCGCCTGATGAAGACAAAACAAACAAAATATGAGATTCATTATTTTTTTACAATAAGAATGGCCACCTTGTAATCTGAGCATATTAGCTCTAGGGAAAAGGAAAACAGGCACCTTCTCCTGGACATAGGCCACCATCTCAGGAAAGGATGGCATTGGTTTTGGTCCCTCTTTCTCTGAGCTCTTGGTAGGAAAAGCTCTCAGCACCCTCTGGGCTTCACCAGCCACCTCCTCCCTCCTGAAACAAGAAACCAGCATATTTTATCCTCTACACTGCTCAGGGAAATAAACATTTTTTTTACCTTTGTTTCAGTCATGTTGTGTTCATTACAGAATGAGAGTATTAATATGACCAGAACGAAAGAAGGTTTTTTTTGTTTTGGGTCTTACGGGTCTCCAGCTGCCAGTAGAAGAAGGTATCTTGATGGCACGTGATCAGGTGCAAACACAGTACTGGCAAACTTCATGGCTACCTGGCGAACCTGCACCTCTGGCTGCTCAGAAAAAAAAAAAAAAAGGGATCAAGAGTGATGATTTGCCTCATTCCTGTTGACTAAATTAGTTTTTTGAAAAACCAAATATTTGCTAATATACACTTACCTTTCCAATGTATGCAGCCACCAGGGCCTCCATCAGGTTCAGCAGTGCCCCCTGCAGGTTTGCATAAGCTCCAACCATCATAGACAAAGCTTCCTGGATGGCAAGACGAACATCGGGCTCCTCCTAAAGACGAGAACAGAGTTTTAGAAATATATAATCAGATTCACAACTGTGCACTCCTCAGAACAGACTTAGAGGGAGAAATGCTTTTGGAAACTTTAACGGAGGGTTTTCTTTTGATGAATAGTCACATGCAGCTGAGTTTTCAAATAATTTAATTTTAGAGAGACCTTTCACCTACCTTGCACATGGACTCAAAAAACTGCTGCACAAGAGCAATATCCTTTGTGAACAGCTGTGGCATACGGCTAAAAGAGAGGATATAAAAAGCAGAAACTTTATTTTAAAAAAACATAACAGACTGTGTTTAAAAGGTAAAAAATGACTTTTTTTCATTATACCTTGAAAGCTTTCCAACAGCAGAGTAGGCAACACATAGTAGTTTAGGATCCTGCAAGAATAAATGATGTTTAGTAGGTAGAATTCAAACTAAAACAGTATAAAACTGCAGTTTGAATGTGTTGCTCTTTGTAGTTTTACCTCCTTGTACTCATTGATGAGCTTGGTAAGACCATTCAGCAGCATTAGTCCCAAAGGTTTATTAGTGTCAGGACATCTAAAAAATATAAAAAGAAAACCCAAATATTGTTTTTCAAACACAAAAAAATAAAAAATATAGACAAGACAATAAAGAAACCTGGATGGGTGAAACAAAATTTAAAAAATGCACTTTTCTTACACCATACAGATGTGATGGACAAACTGCAAGGTGAGAGATAGCAGTTTGTTGTTGGTATTGGCTCCAAACAGACCATCATACACAACCTACAGAGGAAATGTAAAGAATAACTATACCATACACTTGAGCATTTCTAAAAAAAAGATTTAGCCCTCCACTTTCGGTAACACATACCTACAAAATTGAGCTTTGAAAATTAACACACAAAAATATACCCATAAGCATCGAAAAAGACCCTACCTGAATATTAGCTGGAAAGCACTCTGCAGCCAGACGTGACCGCAGGAGGTGCGGCAGAATCTTCAGTTTGACTCTGGTGCTAACGGGCTCGTGTTTAAGCTCTTGCTTCATATTGCCACCCTAGTGCACACGGAAATCGGTATGATACACTTACAAATTAAAAATAAAAAATAAAAAACTAACAGGTTTGAGAATAAACTGGGTTTACAAACCTTAGTTTTAAGAGGAACATCCCCCAAATACACCTTGTACATCTTGTTGATAATTAGGGGATTGTTCCAGTCAATGATGCTGGAAACATAATAACACAAATATATAACCATTTATATGAGTAAAAGTTTGTACTTTCAGCATATCTTTCAGATTTACAGGCAAAAGAGAGTTAATCTGTGACAACTTTTAGAGATTGATGATTTTATCAGGTTTTAACTGGTATACTGAACAACTGAGTAATTTATTGTATGATTTATTTAGTTATATGAAAGCATACTAGATGGACGACTTGATAGTCTTTAAAGCACACATAAACCAGGGGTTATCCAAGCTCCTTTGCCTACCTCTGTTTGCTCTTCAGCTCCAGATCAGCTGCAGTGGCCACACTGTGTCGGGTGTCGCTTGACGCCACCACCAGGTGCACCACCGTCTCCACCTCTGGGACTTGCTTTGCCTCAATGAACTTCACGATGCCCAGCTTACACTGTTGATAGCAAACATATAATTAAGGAATCATTTGTGGATACTCTCAACAAGCAAAACCAAATGTACACCACCATCTAAAAATACACTCAAATTATTGTGAAGCCCTTTAAATAAGGGGCTCACATATAAACTCAACACACAAAAACAAAAATACAGCCACTGCTCATCCTCCAGCTTCAATTACCGCACCTGCTCTAGCTGCTCAGCGCTCCACTGGGCCTCTCCAATCACCCTCTTGGCAGCATAAACACTCATCCCTGGGGGAGGCTGGGGGAGACCCTGGCCACCTGCAGCTACCGTCCCCTCTGCAGAACTCCCCTGAGAGGAGGACGGAGCAGGGCGAGTCGGTGATTCATTCAGCACAAACCTAGAGGAGCCAAAGAGAAAAAGACAGCATTCTCGTTCAAGTGCTAAAACACATTAATGGGAACAATACAGCCATTTTATTTAAGAATTTTCTCAACAGATGTGGGCCTTGAATTTCTTGCTGATGATGACCAATTTTGCAAGTTTAAACAGTGGCTTTGGCTTAAACATTTTTGAGCTTAAGGCAGCTAGCTAATTAAGCTAATGTTACATCCATGAGCTAGTTAAACACTGGTGACTTTTTGTTTTTAGCTAATTTGTTTTAAAATGAGAATCTTGTCCCAAGCAAAGTCAGTTCCTTAACATTTGATGATCCAGTAGATGACAAAGGACTTAACACATTGGCACAATTCATTTCATTTCATTTCATGTAGGCGGCATGATGAAACCAGGGCCAAATAACTTGGACATTTGTACTCACACAAACAGCTCATCTGAGTGTTCACAGCAACAGTGCATGTGTAAAAGGGGTTTTATGCACTTATTTCAATAAAGTTAACAAGACCCTTGGTCATCTAATACCCTAACCACAAAGCAGGAACTTACCCATAAGGCATCAGTAGAACATCTAACATGAACTCCTGCAGCAGCTGCACTGTCTTTGGCCTCTCAGTTAGGTTAAAAGGAGATGCATTCTTAGAGGGGTCTGCAGGATACTTCATATGGTAAAGAGTAGGGATCAGCAGGTGCATCAGGCTAAGAAAAGAACAAAGGAGAGCAAAGCGATATTACTGTCCAACATGAATGGAGAGATTCAACCCTATACAAAGACCGCAACGATTGAGGCAGTGTCTGTGTTTAACTTCATACATTTGTCAATCAGGCAAAAAACCTCAGTATATCTAAAAAAGCATAGATCTTTTAATCATTATTGAGATAATACTATAGACTGTTGTGCATCCAGAGGTGTGTGAGTGTGTGAGTGTGTATCCCCTCACCTGTCCTGCTGTGGCTGAGGCTTGCCTTCCATGGCAGTGAGAAGGGTAGGGGCCAGTTCACACTGTTTTCCCACCTCCAGACGTGGGTAGCCCATTTTAATGTAGATAATGGTGAAATTCTACGAAATACATAAACAATTACCACTTCTGTCACAAGTTGCAAGCCATTAGTTTTACAAAATGAAGATGAAGATGTTGTATTGGTATAAATTTCACATCAATGACGACAAAACCTGTACCTTTTATATATGGGACTAAAACATAAGGTGTTACAACACAAAAGCAGAGAAGTAAAAAACTTATCATTCCCAGCAACTAATTAGTAATTTAAATTATTTATTTCTTTTTGCACCATATACTTAGATTTGACTCTTACCGTAACAAAGGAGGCAGCTGCAGGGTCTTGGTACTGTACCAGCAAAGTTTCTACTGGTAACTGAATCTTAGGCCTGCTTTTTATTCTCTTGTTCAGGTGGACCAACAACTCCATCACCTAGCAGAGGCGAAGGCACATAAAGTAAAATGATTGTTTGTGCACATGAAACCAAAGCATAAATTTATATTCATTGTGAAGCGCAAGGTCCGCATCTATACAATAAAGGTTTTATGAGTTTATCTTGACTTTTGGTAAAAAGAAACTAATATCTAAGAGATACATTCTGATTGCATTAGACTGTAACTCATTTATTTTCATGAGGTGAGGCTAAAAAGGATAAAGTCAAGAGTAATTGTAATGTCTCTGGACACAGAGATAGGCAACACCCTTCTTACTTTCTTTCGCACACCCTCCTGAACACTGGAGAGCTTGAGGAGCACAGGGGGTAGGAACTTGGAGATAATATCCTGTAGCTGTTCATCTGTCTCTGCATGGCCCAGGCGAAGGAACACACGTTCCAGTTGATCTGTTGAGAAACAAAAAAAGAAACAACACATGAAACATTTAACTCAACTCTTATGCCTCATTCTCTTGGTGGTATTTTACACACTTTGAGAATAAAAATAATAATGGGATCTGTTACAAGCAAGTACATGCTATTAATAATTTGACAAATTGACACTTTTCATTCAAATATATTTTAGAAAAACTGGGTGTATGTAACTACATGCAAAAACAGTCAGTGCGACCTTCAGCTTAATACAGAGGGAGGAAAATACACAGTTAAAAATAAGTGCAGGCAGTCCCCCGTGCATGTTGCTCTAGTTTGGCTAATAAGCTCGTTGTCAGCTGCTATGTTGGTGCAACCATCACCCAGCCCTGCCTTCTTTCCCTCGGCATGGCTTCACCAAACAGCTAGCGTTGACAACTGATAGACTATCTACGTATTCCACAATTTTAATGTCTTACCCTTAGCTTCTCACAACCAGTGACACCATGTGCAATTCATTCAAAATACCCTCAGCATCCCAGTTGTAAATCTACACCTTGAAAGTTTGAGTAATAAAAGTGTATTTAGAGCATACGTTGTAGTTTCATTTTGACCATGACTGGGCAGACGGCCTCCTGACGTTAGCATTCTAGCTAGCAGGACAACTGAATAGCTAGCTATTCCGTTTGCACCAGTTTTTTATTACTTAAAAAACACACTAATCGTTAAAATTAAGCAAGCCTGTTGAACAATATAACTTTGGCAGTCAGAAACCCGACATTTAGAGAGATATTAATCACAGATAACACCGACAGAAACTTACTGAGTTCATCCTGGGCAGCCATGTTTGCAGAAGTCATTAGCGACCCTCCCAGTTTGCTGAGTGTCACTGCACTCGCCAGTGCCACTCCTCAGCTGCTTCAACACATGCGTGCATTCATCCAAACGTTAACCACTATTTTAAATTGTAAACATCAAAATAAAGGGAGTTTGGACGCAAGAAATATATTGTACTCATCAAGTTTGCGGAAAAGTATAAATATGAAGGTAAAACATGTTCATAGACCACTGTATAATACAACATGCTATAATTACAAATTCCCTTAATAGTCATCGGTATTTTCCGTTTATATTTTATCGTATTCATAATGTAGCCATACATAAGACAGTCTATATATTATACGCATGGCTTCCAAATGTTACTATGTCTTAAAACAGTGTGTGAATAATGCATCTCCTGAAAATAGATATTCACAATACATGTCAAGTAAAGCCAATTTTATTAGAGCAAAATCACAACATAAGTTGTTTCAAGACATTTTACGTATAAGCCTAGGTCTAGAACAATCTCTTTATTTAGCTAATGGATTTATTGAGCTACATTTAATAAAAACAAACGATTACAAAGCAATTCCCCGATGAGCAAGCACTTTTCAAAAGTGGCAAGGAAAAAGTTCCTAACATAAATCATAATGCATATCACAATGGTTAGTGTTCATGGCGTGCTCACAACCCAGTTTGATGTTATGCTCGTTTGATTAACACGTTATTAAAAGGGAGCGCTTTATTGTAATCGGCCCTTGTCCCCTTGTGACATTTTAGTAAATCATGTGTCATGCTTTATACTGTAGTTATAAGCCATTAATAAGAACCTTAGATTGCATAAAAAAGCCTTCTGGTTGATTAACCCCTTGCCAGTAAAAGAATTTCTGATAAATGTTCATAAAAAGTCATAAACCAAGTGGAGCACAGTGGAAAATAATATAATAAATGATGGCTGAATTCCATTTAGCTGCTTTAGTGTTATCGCCTCAAAGTTATCGCCATTGTTCATGCTGACTCACTAAAACACAATCATGACTTGCAGGGACACCAAATGAGAGCCAAACAGTCGGCTTACAATTTCCAACGTGATATTAAAGTCAGTGCTGGAATTGAATGAAAAACCGCCAGAGTTTTTTTTCTCATAAACGAGCAACCCAGAGGTTGTTTCAGTTATGGAGAATGACTGATCTATGAACCATTAGAGACGTATTGGTAATTTCAAAGCAGTTACAACATGTACATTTTAGAGTAATCCAGTGTGTGGTACCATGATTTGTTTGTTATCTTATTAAAGCTTTAAGTTTCGAGAGTAAAATAAGTCTTACAATTTAAACTCTGAATAGCTTAAATAAATAAATAAATAAAGACTTGTCGTTAGGACTAGATTGTGTAACCGTGGAGAAAAAGTAAAAAAAAGGCATCAAGATAAATAGGCTATAACACCTAAAGTGCATGTATTCAATAAAACAGGTACATGCTGGAGATGCAGGTGCACTTTCTGCCATCATGGCTGCGTTCCAGTTCATCGACTCTCCTGCTGGTTCCCAGATCTCACAGTGAATGGATACACAGCTGTCTGCCTCTCGCCGCGATCGTGCCTGTTAGCACGTTGACACTCACACTCATAGATAGCCCATTATGCATCTATGGACACACAGTTGAGCTGGATTTGAGGCGCTCTGAAACGCGGCCTCTCCTTAAGGCACGAAGCAGCGGCAGCAGCGGCAGGAGCCAGAGCAGCTGTCATGTGAATCAGCTGGACGAACAAGGAAGGGGATAAACAACAACACGAATCCTTCTTTTTAAAAATAAGGTAAGATTATATGTACTTTCGCGGAAACTACATGTGATATACCGGTGGAAATTGTGAAAGATAGCAAGTATAGTACCAGTTTATCACTAAGCGGTATGTTTTTCGTGTCTCCTGTGCAGATTTAGCCAAGCTATCAACAGCTAACCGTTAGCGCTGCCAACCGAAGAAGTTGGCACGCGCACATGCCAATGGGCATCTCGTGCCGTGTGCTTTGTCATTGTTCGTTTGTCTGTGATTAAACTTGTAACATTGCAATATCGACAAGTACTGAATTCATTATGCGATTACTGTGATAATTTGTATCACAGAGAAGTAGCTACGGGCCTGTCTGCAGCCACCTTGCAAGGGACATTTAAACCCCACTGACTCGTGCACTAAGTAGTGGGAGCTAGGTTAGCTTAATGGTTTGCTAACGTTACGCTTTTCCTGTCCAGACTGCTATCTACAGGTACTTTCGAGTCATGCCTCTTACACACATATCAAATTCAAGTCAAAGAGTACCCAGTCAGTCCACTATCTAAATATAAACTAGCAAGTCACCTGAGATAGAGAGCTGCGCTAACTGTTCAGCCATTGCTTTGCATCATAACAAAACGTAGGCTAGTTGGCTAGCGTTAGTTAGCTGGCTCGGTAGACAACAAAGATCTGCCAAGCCACAGACGCTCCTGAATTATTAAAAAAGCGAAACTATAATTCAGCCGTGATTTATTTGTCCTGGTGATTCTAACAGATTTATTTTAATGAGTGATGGGCTAATTATGTCCGATCTATGATAGCCACGTTTTAACAGGATTGTGTTTTTAAATTTAATGAACAAAGAGTAAAGCCTTTATAAACACTGTAGCTGTTTTTATTTATTTTTTAAAACTTATTTAAGCCTGCAGATGCCTGTTACATAATGGGGTCGCACGCCATTGAAGTGTGGCTTTCAATGAAATTACTGTATCGAGAAATACAGGGTGTAAATCCACAATAACTTCATTCGGGGCAACACGATCCTTTGTCTGAATGCACAGGAAAGTCAGATTTGGGAGAGGGATGGGTGGATGGGACAAAAAATCTGTAAAGGGGTTGTTGGCATCAGCAAGGATCAGTGAATCAAATAGACATTATTAGAGTCTCTTCCTCCACCTAGTGGTGAACTTGTCACCAACACGGACCAACTACTTCCTAGTCCATTTACACACCTGTAAAATACATATAATGGTACAAAATTTGGAATGGTCAATATAAAATGTGTATCAAGGTACTAGACAAATAAAGAATAAACATACATGCTTCCACCATAAATTTTATGACATATATAGTTATAATGTCAAAGTAAGAATTGTATTCAAGTGGTTCAACACCTTAATGTTGCATTGAAATATGTACAAAAATTTAAAATAACCTACTGACAGCAGTGAGAAAATTCTAGGCATGCTTAAGTGGGAAAATGGTGAATCCTCAATAATTATAAAAGATCTTGTTATTAACTTGGCTTTGATTCTCCTATACAGAGACTACAAGCATCAATACGTTAAATTATTTTTTTTTTTCAGTCTGAAAGGTGACTGTATCTTTGTAATGTTATTGACAACAGCTAGCACTCTGAACTGATAATAAAAACCTTTTCAATTAAATTTTACATTTTCACATGCTTAATTTTTTATTTTCCTTGTAATGTAATATTTGCTCATAGTTTTATAATCTGAGATTAAGCTATGTTTCCACTATAAGGGATTATTCATCAATCTTTTCCCAAACACACTGAGAAAACAAAAAAAATCGTTCTTTTTTTGTCAGACACAGTGTCTGTCAACAATACAATTTAAGACAAAATAACAAAATATATGGTTTTTGATGACAATTATTTTTCCTCTTAGGTTATATCTGGTGAGGCAGCAGGATGGCGGGAGCAGAGGTGTTCACCCCTGCAAACCCCACCTGCAAGATTATGACTTTCAGGCCCACCATGGAAGAGTTCAAGGACTTCAACCAGTACCTGGTTTATATGGAGTCTCAGGGTGCACACCGCGCAGGCCTGGCTAAGGTTCGTAGTGATATCAGTCTCTTTCTCAAAAAAGGTTTCAATTTCAAAATGTTCCATATGTGTGTGATATGACATTGTACATTTTGTTTACTGTTGGCTAACAATATATAATTGTGCACTGAAGGAGGTTTTAATCAGTCAGAAAAAAGAAAGATGTAAAAAAAGAAACATACATAAAAGCAGATGAAACCATTTATATATTTAGTGTTAATAATTCAAATAGTAATCAACTAGAGATACATAGTGGTTTGGGCACAGTGGTTTAACTGCAGCCGATTTCACATCATTAAATGCTGTTCAGAGTGATTTAATTGTACAAGGTAACCCTGGGCCTTTTTTTTTAAGTGCAAACCTTTTTTCCTTGTTTGCCCCTTAGGTGATTCCTCCTAAAGGTTGGAAACCCCGTCGAACCTACGATGACATAGATGATCTGATGATTGATGCTCCCATTCAGCAGATGGTGGCTGGCCAATCAGGGCTCTTCACTCAATACAACATTCAGAAGAAGCCTCTTAGCGTGCAGGAGTTCAGGCGGTTAGCCAACAGTGACATGTAAGTATTATGTATTCAATATTTGTAAGCATTATAGTTTTCAGTGCCTTGTTAATTATGCAGTATTGCAGAGAAGGGGGGAGTGATGACATTTTCACCTCGGCATAATACCTCTCTCCTCCACAGGTACTGTACACCTCGCTACCTGAATTATGAAGATCTTGAGAGGAAATACTGGAAGAACCTCACTTTCGTCTCACCCATATATGGTGCTGATGTCAGTGGCAGCCTTTATGATGAGGTAGTGGCTTTTCAGTCACCTGTAATTTGATCTTTATATCAACTGTCCTCCTAGTTTAGCTTTTCACTAATTTCTGTCAGGTTAAGTTTTCTTCATTGGTTCTGCAATTAGGAGATTTAATGGAGGTAATTACTTTACTGGACTGTACAAAATTTCTGTCACCTGCATCTTGACATTTGGTGCTAGTGGCACAAAGGGGCACTGCTTGCATTGCTTAGTGATGCATCTGGTCAAAATTTGGATGATATTTAGACCACCCGTCTTTTTTCAGCATCATTTCACTCGTGAACAATGCTGCTTATAAGACAGTGGTTCTAGGTTTTAAAGGAAAAGAATAGAGTAGATTTGACAGCTCTCCAACCTGAACCACAGTCTACTAAACTATAATTTATATACTGATCTAATTTAAAAATGCTGCACTGAACTGGATTACTGATCTGTAGGTTTAATTTTCGATATACTCAACCAATCTAACTTTTGTTTCTTTTCTCCTAGGATGTGGAAGAGTGGAACATTGGTCATCTTAACTCTATCTTGGATGTTATCGAGGAGGACTGTGGTGTATCTATCCAGGGGGTAAACACTCCTTATCTATACTTCGGCATGTGGAAGACCACCTTCTCCTGGCATACTGAAGATATGGACTTGTACAGCATCAACTACCTCCACTTTGGAGAGCCCAAATCCTGGTTAGTGTGGGACAGGGGCTTAAAAACAGAAAAAAGCACAGAAAAAAGCAACAGTTGTGAAGTTAAAAGAGGTCCAATCCCTGTGACATTTTTTCCTCTTCCCTTCTCACAGGACTAAAATGGAAGTCAACTTTGCTGCTTTTTATGTTACCCTCACTATGTAACATTTTTAAGTTTTGACATTTAGAATAGAGCTATAATTTTAAAAGGTGAGAGTCAAGTCAGATTACATCAGATAAAACACTGACTGTGTACAAAAGACAGTCTGCAAGCAGCTGCCCGCCATTAGCTAAATCAAGCTGCTTTTGTATTTTATTTGTAACGCATAATTACCTTAAAACTTTCTCATTTAAAGATATATTTCTTTTTATTTCTGTGGTGTCACATTTCTTATCATATCTTTAATTTGGTATGGTATGTTGAGGGAATACAGTGAAAAGTATATGGTATATTAGGTGTGAAAAAAAAACATTTGCAGAAGTCCTATTCATAACACATCTCCATATTTAAGTCAGAAAAAGCTGCAAAATCCATCTTAAGTGCTCCATGTTCAATCTTTTTTATGACTTAATGAATTCATTTAGGTGGATTACATAAAAATGAACTGCTTCTGTTTGATCAGTAAGGCCTTAGTGTTGCATACAGCCTTAGGGTTTTTTTTTCCCTTAGTGCTCATTTGCACACTGAGGAGGTGGTAACCTGCGATAAGTGAGTATACTTCGGAGATGCCAAATACTACTGAGAATAGAAAAGTACAACATATGGACCAGTAAGGATTAGATGTCCAGGGAGGGAGATTTGCTATTCTCCAAGGGTGTAAGCATATGGTTCAATTTCTTCAAATTCTATCATTCTTCACATCAGAATTTAATAGTTTATCCACTCAGCCATATACTGTAAAATATTTCTTCAAGTTTATCCCTGATTAACACTTGTGACTACGGCAGAATTGTATGACTTGGGAATGAATGGCAATTGAACCTTTGCTCGCTGTTTTTTCACTGTTTAATGTTAGTGGTTCTTGGTGGGCATTTTGTTCTGTATTTAAGGAGTAATACATATTTCTGGGGAGATTTAAGGAGGGCTCTAGATGATAAAATTACTGGATCATCTTTTAAAAGAGGAAATAATTTTCTGTAAGAATTAAGATTTGGGCCAACTGGGACAAGCATCAATTGATAATATATTACAAGGTGACTGTGCAAATTTATAAACTAAAACAAGTGAATTTAGTGGTTTTTTTTGGCACTTCAAGCATAATATAATAATTAAACATAAGCATAATAAGAACAATTATGACAAGTTCAAAATAAATCACAGAGATGGTAGATTTTCAGGAGTGCATATAACAATAAACTCCAACTAAAATGTTTTGTCCAGAGTACATGGAACCATTGTGAAGAATATATCATGCACAGCTCTAATTAGTATTATTTAAAGCACATCCATACTGAAATAGGATAGAAGCTTGTTTTTAAGGAATTCCAGGTTAAAATTATAGAGTGAAGAGGTGAAGAATTCAGGTAGATCAAAATAGAGTTTGCTTTTTATTTCTTTGTCAGCTTGGCTTGTTCCATTTCTCTCTCCATCTTGCCCTGGAGGGAGTTTTGCTCATTAGAGCAGTGAGCCCTGCAACCCCACAGGGATCAGTGTCACAGCCAGACAGTGACACACATATACACAGGAACACACACACACACATTCACAAAGAGCCCCCTAATGCGGCAAGTACCCACACACACCCTTATCATCCAGCACACACACACTGACATACACTCTTTCATCTGGCTGCTATTTTGACATCTCGTCCCTGGAGGGAAGCAGCTTTAAGATGCACCTCTCTTCCTCCCTTTTCTCAATCCCCTCCAACTCCCCATGTCACCTCTACCTGAGGTTGCCTCCCTCTCTCACCCTGTCTCTCACGGCTCTGTTAAGCTGACAGGTGATATGATGATAGAAATGCCACAGACCTGAGGGCGGATGGTGCTAGTCAAATGGAATGCCTAGTCAGTCCTTGAGGGAATTTTGTCATGCTGCCTAGGTTTCTCACTGGGAACTTTGGGAGTAGTTTAAATTCAGATTGTGTCAGCTGTGTGGCACAAAAACATGCAGAATAAAGTCTCAATAAAGTCTTAAACAAGTGATGGTTGCTTTGTCCTTATCAGAGACAGTTAATGAAGTTCTTATGTCAAAAACAAAGTATTATAGTGACAAAGATCAAAAACATTATATTTATAACTGATAAAGTGTCAGCATGTCAATTAGAGGGTTTTATGGTAAACTTGAATGTACATCTACCATCAGGAATAACAATTATTTTGTGTGGTGAAATTTTAATGTGTTTATCAACAGTGCAGTGCCCCAAAAGCCCCAAAAGGTCCATTGGCTCTCTTGCAATTATTCATTGATTCACCACTTGATGGCAGTCTTGAAATTGTAAAGGCGCCTCCTGAAAACTTCTCTGCAACCCTCAGTGTAGGATTCAGTGTAGGCATAATGATGTTCAGGATTTTGCATACACAGTCAAAAATAATTCTGTCTGCTCCATATCTATCTGCTGTCTCTTAACAGGTACGCCATCCCCCCTGAGCATGGGAAGAGATTGGAGCGTCTGGCTACAGGTAAAAGAATAATTTATATTCTCTTTGTGTTTTCCATCTAAATTGAGGTGGGAGAGGTAATTAAATAATTATTGTATAAGGATTGCAGCAAACAGAAGCGGATCTGCAGTAAACAACAAAGTACACCACATAAATTAAACTCAGCAATGAGAGGGCATGAGAGGTAATGGCGCAGCTAAAGATGCAGAATGCTAATGAGCTCTGACTACAAACAAGTGCTAACAGTAGAGATCTAGACTGGACAAAGATGCTTAATGTATCAACAGTCCACTTAAGGAAAATATATACGATAAGGCGAAAGTAGACTTAATAAAATTTAATGTATTTAATTACAACTAAATAGTTGTTTTAAGTGCTTAAGGCTAAGAAATTAAATTTAGGCCTACATAGTCAGCCAATGTAAAATTAATGTGAAATGAGACTGTGAGGTTTAAGTTTTCTATGCTGATTGCTTTATTGGACAAATGAAAAGCAAGAAAGGGTGAAAGCTTTGCCTCCAGTTTTATGGTCAAGATGTGCTTAATTGTTTTGTTTTCTGTTATTGCAGTCATCCACCTTACAAAGTCTGAAGGTTTAATGCATGATATAGTATAGATTTTATAGTTATGTTTTTCATAGTGCATAAGGTTTATCAGGTGGATATAAGTGGCACTGTGTTTGATCACATCAGAATGACCATGACTCTTGAAAGGAGTCTGATGGTTGAATGTGATCTATAAATGTCAAGAAAGTTACAATAAAAGTCAAACCACAGCTCAAATAGCTTTTAAGTCCGGCTTCTTATTCGTGTATGTGTTTGTTCGTTTTTCTGTGGGGCTTATACTCCATGTTAATAAGATGTTTGTGTGTTTGTGTTTGCTTACTTGCATATTTTTGTCAGGTTTCTTTCCCAATAGCTTTAAGGGGTGTGAGGCTTTTCTTCGTCACAAGATGACTCTTATCTCCCCCTCCATACTGAAGAAGTATGGCATTCCTTTCGATAAGGTAAGGATCACAGCTTGTTTGAAAAATTAGTAATGTTACTTCTCCTCCTGCCATTTGTACTCTTTTATTTTATTTACCAACTTTTAGAAAACAACTTTTCTTGAAGCTTAAATTAGCAGTGCTCATTTTGACTGATTGACAAAAAACCTGCAGTGGCTTATCCTTATTATTTTATTCATTTTTCTTTACTTACAAATTCTTGAAAAAGTTACCACTTTGTCACTCATTTATTTTTACTTTTACTTCAGATTACTCAGGAAGCTGGAGAGTTTATGATCACCTTTCCTTATGGCTACCATGCTGGGTTCAATCACGGTTTCAACTGTGCAGAGTCCACCAACTTCGCCACTGTGCGCTGGATAGATTATGGCAAAGTGGCCACACAGGTAACATTCACTTCAATTCTCCTTTAAACTGTGCACCATTTTATGTCTTTTCAAAGACTGAAAAATGTCCCAGTTTTTAATTCATTAATTTTAGGTATAATCATGGTCATGCAGTATAAAACTGAAAGAACAGACTGTAATTTAGGCCTAAAAATGAACACTGCGGGGCTTCTTTGTGTTCCTCTAAGGCAGAGACATTATTGTTCCTTTCCTTCATTTTTTCTGTAGTGCACTTGTAGCAGGGACATGGTAAAGATATCGATGGAGCCTTTTGTTAAACGTTTTCAACCTGACCGATACTCTAACTGGATGCTGGGCAAAGATTCTGCACCTATTGACCACACACATGCCACTCCAAGTACTACCCCTGAGCTGCAAAGCTGGTTACAGAGAAGGCGGAAGACTAAACCTGCAAATAAAGGGTACTGTGTTTATAAGCTAAATTTTTTTTTCTGTTCTCTATATTGCACAGTTACATAGAGTAGTTTACTGAACTAATGGTACTGTCTTCTAAAAATATAACACGTTGAATATAAAAAGTCTCTGTGGATGTTTAAACAGATATTCAGGTTATAATTGTTTTTTTGGTATTTATTTATTTATAGAACAATTTAAATTTCCAATGAAGCATTTGAAATGTTTTGCAGATACACAAGACAAAGTCTCTTGTGTCCTGTGTTACAATGTTCCACATTTGTCTTTTGGGATTTCTTAGTGTAAATCAGGGTTCTCAGTTTCAGTCCTTATTGATGCCTTTCACTTCCTACAGCAGCAGCCATTCCCGCATGCGATCCAAGCGCCTCAGAACCACAGAGGAGCCTGTTGGCCTGGATGGCAGCTCAGCATTAAACAGCAGCAAGAGAAAAGGCATGGGTGGTCCATCTGAGCCAAAGGTGCGAAGGTCCGTGGCAGGGACAACCTGCAGGGAGGAGGAGAAGGAGAGGAGAAAGGAGGCTAACTCAAAGCACAACCAGAATCAGAATTCTGCTCAGCTTCCTGGTAAGAGACTGACTCAGGGAACTGGAGGGTGTTTGAGACTTTTGATATCACTTTGATCTGAAGAGAGGGTGGGTAGCAAGTGTATGCATGTGTATGATTGAAGCAGTTTGTCTGTTTGCCTTTATTTTGTAAGATCCACTCAATAGAGTGTTATATTTTGTTGTCCTTTTTTACCTTTTTTAAAATAAAAATTTCTTTACATCTTCAACAGGACCTTGCAGACAGATGTGTGTTGTCAAGGTGAATCGTGTAGAGAGTAATAGTTTGGGATTTTCTAACAAGGAGCCATCCCATAACTCGCACTGCAGCCCCTTCCCCTCCCCCTCTTCGCCTATGAAGAACGACCCAAAGGCAGAGCCAGACACTCAAAATGACCCTCAACACCTCTCAGGGTCAGGGGACACATGCAGGACTCCTGAAGAACTCAGACAATGGCCTGAGGCCACCCAGATGTGTCCTGGAAATAATGAGTCAAAGTGTTGCTTTTCTGAACCACAAGACCTCTCATCTTCTCAGGACTGCTCTATCAGGGTCCCTCCTTTGGAGAACAACAAATTTAGCTTATCATCACACACAACAAGCACCTCTGCTAAGACGGAGATGAGCTTGTGTTCCCTTAACTCTAAAGCTCAGACATCTAGTTCCTCATGTAGAGAAGACACTTTAAGTCTTATGCCAAACACTGACAGCAGCATGGACACAGGTAGTGAGAATTACCCTTGCAACACGGTTAAAGCAGAGGAAATGGACACAGTTGTTGATCTAAAACATATCGATACACACTCCACTACAGAAGCACTTTATGATCTCAAAACTGAGCCAGTAGAGGGAGATAGTTACACATCCTGTGGCTCCTTCTCCCCTTCAGGACACAACTGCAGTTTGGAAAAAAGCAGCACTGAGGAAAATCTCTTTCCTCCTCTGCTACAGAGAAATGCGGTGGATATGCCACAACTTACTCTGGAGCCAGAAGATAA
This sequence comes from Acanthurus lineatus, assembly GCA_029814665.1. Classification (NCBI taxonomy): domain Eukaryota; kingdom Metazoa; phylum Chordata; class Actinopteri; order Acanthuriformes; family Acanthuridae; genus Acanthurus; species Acanthurus lineatus. Next base: position 14,266,849 of record JAPZDV010000020.1, on the reverse strand, counting down.
GGTTGGAATCTGCCCTTTGCCACCTGTACTCACTCAAGAGATGCCCTCACTCACTCCAGCACATGATGGAATAACTGACATCCAAGAGTCAACATCATGCAGTCACCAGGTTGCACCTGTGCTTCAGCGGGAGACGCCAATTGGCTGTCTATCCTCACATGGAGCCAAACAGGAAGAGGGAGAAACTGACTCGTTGTCAAAAGAACCTCTTACTGTAAAACATGCCAACAACTGGCATTTAGATTCTCCGTATAATTGTGAGGGGGCAGCAGTGTCTGGTTTAGAAGGAAACACGGCTCATTTAACTGCCAATGCTATGCACAAAATAACATCTGGTGGTGTCCATGAAATGCTATTAATGCCAGATATTGCTGCAGAAAATGATCACACAAAGCTGGAAAATGTTACCACTGGACAGAATGATGCTTCCCCTCGCCAGCTACTTCAGAGCACTGCACCGCAAACAGAGCAGCAATGCAGCTTAGCAGAAGTAGCAGTGAAAGATAAGTCAGAGGACCATGCTCAAAAGGACAGCACATTGACTCTGAACAATGCTGGTTCTCTTTTAATTTGTACCTCAGACAATAATCCCTCAGCCCCTTCCCCTCGTTTATGCACGCAAAGTGACAGTCACTCAGAATTACAGCTCCACCACCACACCACATACTCTCCTTCACATTGTACTTCCCAGAACCCATACGTTGAGCCCAAACCTTTCTCCAGCAGCATCTGGAAAAACTTAAATTCTCAGAGCTCTGCAGTGCTTATCCAGAGTCTGAACCCTGAACTCCCTTCTGACTTCACCCACGACCCCCTACCTTACACCATGTGGACTGAACCTCAGTGCAAAGAGGTCACAGATCTGGAGGACCCAGAGCAAGACCTCCGTGAATCAGAGAACCAGGAAGAGGAAGGTGGGCCTCTCACCTGGGCCCAGCTCGAGCCCACCTCACTAGTTTCAGTCGGTGCTGTTGAGCCCATGGGGCTTTGTGGAGATTATGAGCTCCACAGAGGGGAGGCGTACGGGTCTGATGGCCTTTCTTTGTGCAGGGAGCTGGGCAGACAGAGGGAGGCAGAGGAGAGTCTGCACTCAGGCACTGCAGTTTTACCTCTCAGGATAGAAGAAGGAGAACAGGATGGGGTGTCTGATATTGAAGAAGGGAGATCTGATGGTGATGAGGCTGAGCAGCAAAGTAGTGTCAAGGGAGAGAGCAGTAGTGAATCATCTGATGAGCAGGAAGAAGAGGAAGAAGAGGAAAATGATACCAGTCATTATGAGTGTTATGAATCAGGCCTGGAGCCCGGGGAGGTTTGTGCTGTGAGTGCTCTTTTAAACACAGTCTTCTGCTTTCAGTCTTTTGCTCAAGTTTTATACAAACACAGTTTATATGAGCTCTAATGCTTTTCAATGATGCCTGTTCCTGCTGCCAGTACCCTGCGCTGTCAGTGAGAAGGACCACTAAGAGCTGGCGTCACCCACTCAGGAAACCTACTGCAAGGGCTGTACCCACTGCTGTCAAACAGCAGGCTGCCAGTGATGATGGTGAGCACACAAAAACTCACAAACACTCACAGACACTCACATACACACTCACACACGGCTAACATGGTTCATTGAAAGTTATCATGAAGGTTTAGCCTTAAAAAGACTCAACATCCAGACAGTGACACATGCACAAATTGTATGCCAAGAGCCACACTCATTTCAATAAAAAACCTATGACATTTCCTGCTGAGATCGGTGTTGCAGGCCGGAAACTATGATCCTTTGACTTCTGTTGTTTGTATTACAGTGAACCAGAACATAGTTGCCATAACTCTTTTTGGTTTGTAAACCAATGCCCACTTTAAAACTACCTTAAAACCTTTGTCTTTGCTAAAAGAAAGTGTAGCTAGCTGAAGAATAGACTCGGAGATCATTAACTTTGTCACCTTAATACTGTTAACAACAAACTTTTAAGCATTTACTATGTCAGGTAACATTAGTGTTACTCCCACAGCCTAGCTTTTTTTATAACCGTTGAACCATTCCATTCTGCAGTCCCCACATCCCTCTCTTCATTTTTCACATTTTATGTCCCCCCCAAATGATTCTTCTGACGTCAATGCACACATAAACCAAACAGATTTAACTCTGAGGCCTACCACAGTGAAATGGCCTAGTGATAGATACTCTATTTGTTTTCATGGTTTTAAAAGTGTGGGTGGGAGGGCTCGCGATTAACAACTACTAATGCACATATACACACAGTCGCATTCATCATCTCGGTGGTTGTGAAAAAGGATGAATAATTCAGCAGCCGTTTTAGTTGTTTATTTCTAAGTAAGAAATGACCATGAAATGACCACCACTGTGAGAGGTCTATTTTATGATGATGAGAGCTCTTAATCATTTCGGGTAACATTTTAGAAGAGAAAGGTTCTTATTTATTGAAAGTGTTTGAGGAAATTGTCACCACTGTATATGGATTAGATCTGATGTAGATGCAAGTGTATTCATACTGTTTAAGTTAATTGTAGGAATGAGCCGTGTTGTGTTTTGATATTCTTCAGATTTAGAATGGACTCAATTAACCAACTACCAAAGAAAGAGCTTTGCACTCTTTTTTGCTTGAATCATCATTAAAAAGAGGGACCAGTTTAATGGATAAGTGTTTGTAAGGATTTTTTTTGTCTCCACTTAGAGCCCCCTGAAGCAAACCTGGCAGAGGAGGAGGAGGAGCAGGAAATGGAAGCATGGGCAAAGCCCCTCATCTACTTGTGGCAAAACAGGAAGAGCTGTTTCGCAGCAGAGAGGGAATACAATGCTCATGCAGCGACCATGCAGCCATACTGTGCTGTGTGCACACTCTTCATGCCCTATTATCAGGTAAAGGGGAATTCACTATACAACTATGTGTCATTTGGTGAAAGTTATGTGTTTTAAACATTTCCCTCTTGCAGCAGGATAGCTTTCCCAACTCTCTGTTGTATAAGAGTAGTTTGCAAATGTCTGTGTTACATGGCTTTACAATCACTGGTCAACAATGCTAATATTAATAGTATTACTTAGACTGCTTGTGATGGAGTTTACATTCTTTCTTTTTTTTTAAAGGCTGAAGACAAAGCAGAGGAGAATACGCCCATTGTAACTAAGGACACCTCCAAACCTTCATCGCCAATGGAAGGTCCCACACGTCTTTGTGGAGGTCTGAGAAGGACCAAGCCCCTGGTTCCAGAGATCTGTTTCTCTTTCCGGGAGCAGAACTGCCCCCCAACTCCCACTAACCCTCTGCTGCAGGAAGATGGCACCTCCCCTCTACTCTACTGCCAAGACTGTTGTCTGCAAGTCCATGCTAGTACGTGTACCAAAGTAAAGTGTTGTGTGTACATGAGAGCATGGTGTGTCTTAAGGTAGAAAACTGGTGGTGTATGTATACTTTAGTGTTTCTGCACTTTATAGTGTCAGTTCATCCTCTGCTTCACCAAGCCACATTGTTAGTTTCTATGTGTTGTGTTTGTCTCTCTGATGTCACTGTAAGCGGGTTAGTGGGTTTAAGTCCTGACTCACTCCATTTCAATATTCCACCCCCTCTCTGTTTTCCTTTTCCCCCTTTTCTGTGGTTTGAAGCATGTTATTTCCCTTGTCAGCCAAATGAGGGTGAATCCTCTGTCTTCACCACACATACTTCCTGTCAAAAAAAAAAGGTTCAGGCCAGTGCAACAAGCCCTCACACACACTCTTAAAAAACCCTGAAGCCTTTCTGTTCCACTGGACACACAGACACGATACCCTGTGCTTTATCTCAATCCCTCATTCACACACTTTAACAGCCCTAGATCTCTTTCCCAATCCGTACACATTTTGCCAATATCTTAAGCTTCCAGTGGGTCTCCGGCAGACATACACACATACACACATACACAGACACACACACACTTTTTAAAAGTCTTGTGCACCGTCCCAAATCCACAGCTCTAAAATGACATTGCTTCTACCGTAGTCAGTTTCAATCCCTCACTCTCCTGCCACTCTGGCGGGTCTTGGTGTCAAATGTGCACTGTGTGAACTGAACTACTGTACACTCTATATATGCTTCTCATACTTTTTGTAAGTGTGAGTTATGATAGTGTGGGAGTAGAGGATGAAGTATATGTTATTTGACACTAATGAAAAAGCCACAATTTTGGTTTTGAGACCCAACAATAAGTGCAAGTGTAAGCTGCTTTCCTTCATTATCGATATTAAAACCTGAGAAAGTGAAGAAAGATGAGCTTAGATTTTATGTTTGGTTTTGTGATGGATAGTGTGAGGAAAAGAATAGAGACATGCACAGGTTAAGAGACTTAAAGTGTTTCTTAAAAATAACCCCCTCCCCTCAGCTAATGTGTCTAAAACCTCTAGGCCATGGATTTTAACCAGCTGTCAGCTTTGAGAAGAATAACATCTGTCTTACTTAAAATTCCAAATGTTTTTCTGTAAGAGGCCACCAGCATATTTTTTAAATTAAATAATTTTGCTGTATTGTTGCACCAAGGACGCAGACCAAACCAGACACGGTATTTACATAGTATAGCTGTTTTTTTTTCTTATATTACTGTTATGCGGTGTCTATCAGCCATGTCATTTGATATATGAAGGCTAGCTCCACAAGCATCTCGGCATACTGTCACATCAGCACAAGTTTGCATGTCACTTTTAAACACAAAGATGACACACGAACAGATACTTTTATCATCAAAGATGCATCGGTGTATCTCTTTGTCCTTTGTTCCCTGCTTTCTTGCTCAACCACAACCATCCCCTGACACACACACACATGCATACCATAGAGCTCTGCATTCCACTTAGTCTGCCATACACTGCATTTCTGCATGGAACAGTACCAACTGTCTTTTGAAAATCTTTGGAAACTGTGTGGACGTGGTGTTTCTTTCTGCTCTTTCTTTCTGATGATAGACTTACCATTTGCTGTTTGCTGTTTTCTGTAAAAGGTTTATTGACACAATGCCACCAGGATCGAGAAAAACAGTTCAGCATTATTTGAGCGAGAGTAAAGATTTTAACTCTTATAGTTTTATTTTGCCCCTAATTTCCATCAATCACTCTCTCCCCTAGGTTGCTATGGTGTCGATGCAAATGCCGTCAGTGAACAGTGGTCATGTGATCGCTGCATGGAAGGAAGCTTAACAGCAGTAAGAAGTTTTTCTCCTTGTTTGACTCTTACTTTATGCACTTTATATGAAGGTACAACACTCCTACCTACAGATTTACAGTTTGCATCCCAGTCTGACTTTTTGACCTGAAGAAGACGTGTGGTTTGAAGTCGATCTGTGCAAGGGAAAACCTTAACATTTGTCATGTATACTTTTGTTTTTGTTAAACAGCCACCTCTCCCATTATATTCTGCTCACCAGCTTGCTCAAAAATTTGTCCTGCTGTCACACAATCCAGTTATGCAGGTGTTATTTGTAAGCATGCGTGTGAAGGGAAATTGGTAAATGGAAGAAAAATTTCTTTTTTCTCTTTAACTCACTTGTCTCTCTTTGTGTGTTTTTTTTTTTTCCAGGAATGCTGTCTCTGCAACCTCAGAGGTGGAGCGTTGAAGAAAACCCAAAATGACAAGTGAGACAAGCTTTTGTTCTGTGATTATCTCTGCACACTCATCTCTGATCTCCAGAGCTCTGACAAATTAATTGTCTTTGCATCTTAATCATCATAATGTGTTTGTTTCCTTGTGCGTGTGTGTGTACGCATGTACGTAGATGGGCCCACGTGATGTGTGCAGTAGCACTGCCAGAGGCAAGGTTCAGCAACGAAGCTAAAAGGAGTCCCATTGACACCAGTAGAATCCCCATGCAGAGATACAAACTGGTGAGAAGACACACTCACACACACACACACACACAAACACACATGCAGATGCAGTGCTGGAATTCCCCAGGTCCTTGAGGACCGGCTCGGTCTAATTAATGAAGTGTTCACAGTTCTAATTAACAATGTGAGACGAACATGCCCGCAATCAAAGCTAGATAATTAACCACTGGTGGGTGGGAGCGGGGGTTTGTGTGTGTGGGGCTGTCTTTGAGTGTGTGTTTGTCGAAATGTGTGGTTGTGTGTCTGTCTGCTTGAGTGTATGTGCATGCATTTGTGCTTTTATTGTGTGTGCGTTCTTAATGAGTGAACTGGAGTATGTCTCAGCAGACCTGACATGTTGCCACTGTAGTTAGTGCTCTGCCGCAGGCACCATGATAGCTCAGCAGAAAGCAAAGTATTGTAGAGGTACATCCAAAAATAAGAAGGATAACAGTGATGAATACTGTCTGTTCATTTCATGCTTTCATTATTGTTTCAGCAGTAAGTGTGTAAATGAAAACTTAAGTTTTCCCAAGGTGAATGTAAACAATCACAACATTAAAATGGTGTTCCTTTACTTTGTTATTATCATCTTTAATTGTTAGTGTCTGTAACTCCAAACTCCAAGTACTTTTACTGTACTGTACCTGAGGCAGAGTAAACTACTGTACTCTGCTGAAATATTCAGTATTTTTCTTTACTGTGACCTTGTTGTTTTGCTACTGTAAACTACAGTTTGCTTCTTCTTGGTCCACTGAACAGAATCTCTCAGTCCCTCTTTGTGTTGAGCTGTTAGCTTTATTTGCTCTTTCAGCTATTAGCTTTGTTTGCCAAAAGCTTTGCAGTAACCTTCTATACAAGGGCACAGTGGCTTCAAAAAGCTAACCAACAAGCTCTTGTTCTGCAGATTTCAAGCTCATCACCAGTGGTTTGTAATGTAAAGGACAGGAAAGATTGGAGGGAAGAGACGATGTGAGTGAAGGTCTTGTACCTTCTTTGGTGTTACAGTGCTGGTACTTTTATGCACTCAGTCAGGCAAGTTCATCATCACTCGATGTCAGACTCCACCATCATGAAACCAACCAATCCAGGAACCTACATGAGTCCCTACTTAGACTTACTTTGTGGACACAGTGACAGGACTCGCAGAGTTTTGACAGGGACATGGTTCATATCCTCTCCCACCACACTGAAATTAAGCTCATTTGGAAACAAAAACACAAACCACAAAATCAGTCTCCATATTAGTCAGCTAAAATCTAAACAAAATGAAAATTGTAGTCTAGGCTGGAAAGGATGAGTTGCTCAGAAGGAAAGCCTCTGAAATGACACTAATGATGGGCAAAATGATTCAGAGTCTATTGAGATCATTTTTTAATGATTTTTTTTTTTGGAAAACAGTACTTCCTTTTTAAAAAAATTTGAATGCTGCTAAGTTTTTCTTAGCAGTTTTTTGCTCTGTACTGCAGGTGCCCTGCAAACAGCAAATAGAACACACTTTTTGATAATCATGTATTAAATAGTTTCTTTCCCTTTTGAAAAGTGTATCTGATTCAAAGATATATCCATGACTACACATATGATGGCACTTTACTCTCTGCTGCCAATTTTTCACTGATTACAATGCTGACATGAGCACTTCCAGGATGGACTCATGCTCCTGTTGATGATAAAACAGTCGGACCTCTTTAAGTTCTAAATGAAGGCAAAATATAAAAAAACAGCCCATGATTCTTGAACCAATCATCAGCCACTTCACATAATCAGTAGTAGGAAAAAGAATGTGTTATGATGACACAAATTTTATCTTATTTAATATTTGACATAAAACTCTTTTCTTCTTTCCCTAATCATTTGTATGTTTGCTCCTTGAGCCACGTGTTTTTAAGCTTGTGTTGGACCCGTTGCCCCTGCAGCAGCCCAGTACATTCATTATTTACTATCATACAACACACGCACACACAGGCGCGCACACATAACACATTCATAATTTACTGTGGGAATGTTCTTAACGCATGGCTCAACACAGGCACCCAAATACACCACGGATTAGCTCCATGCATGGGGAAAAGTGGGTTAGGCTCACACACACACACACACCAACACGTTCACACAGACACACACAAGCTTGCATATACTAAAACAAAAAAATGACACATATGGACATATTTACTGTACTGTGTTTGCACAGTGTTTTTTCGCTGCAAGTATACATACATAATGCCAATACACACATACTCACCTGTTCTGTCGTCTACACACCTGAGGACTGTCAGTCAGAATCTTGTCATGTTGGCCTCAATATGCGGACGAGACAGTCAGGCCAGTTCATCAGCACACTGCTGTCCATAATGGAGTAGGTATGGGAAAAGGCTTTGTGAAATGTAGGCCAAGTTAGTCACCACGAAAAGCGCTGCGTTAAAATCCCTCAGTTCAGAAACAGGGGAGCTGTGAGGCAGTAGAAGCTTCACTAATTAAAAAAAGGGATAAAATTACGGGAATTTCATCACCCTTTTTAGATTGAGCAATCTCACTGCCCTTTGGGTTACCTCACAAGAAGAAAAAGACTTTTCTGAGAGTTTCTTCATACACAATACCTCCTGATCCTTGCCTGATATCTGAGTTAAGTAGACTAAGCTGATAATTGTAAAGAAAGCCAGGCCTGTAATGGAAGTTAAATTTAATTAATGCTGTCCTGGTTAACTAATTACAGTGGCTATCAGTTTTTTTGTAACATCTCCATACTCCAACATATGCTGTAAAGACAAATAAATATGACAAAATAGTAATATGACAACTAACATGTTGTCAGACCCTTTTATAGGCTAAACTTTAATTGCAAACCAGTTAATTCCCAGTTGAGCTCACTTACTGCTGGTGCACATCCTCTGAGGAGTTTAGCTAAATATAGGCATGTTATCTGTCAACATGTATGGATATTTCAGTATGTATTCCCAGGAATTAGACTAATGAATAAATTACCTTCAAAGAGAAGTAAAAACAGGCCACAAGAGAGGAAGAAGGGGTAGGGAAGCAAAGCAAAAAAGGAGAAGTGGATGGGTGTTTTATTAGGCAAAGAGCAGAGGAAATGGAGTGAGATGGGAGGCATGCGAAAGGGGTGACAGAGCAATCAGGAGCGAGTAGAGTTATAATGGGAGGATGTCGTCATTTTTTCCCTTCAGTGGAAAGCGGAGATGTTAGAGTAAAGGAAATGGACTTGATGGGCTGTTTGGTGAAGAAAACCGAGGGATAGTCTTAAAAATTTAGGTGCAAATGTGTTTGTGCAGGGATGCATGGCAGTGTTTGTGCAGAGGATGTGCATGTGTATTATGCCCTTCAATGTGCACTTGTGTACCAGTCACAGACCTCAAACCGGGGAGGAAAAAATACCACAATACAAACATTGCAGCACTGGTTTGTTTTGGAAACGTCAAGTGATGTCATCTGAATGGTCCTAGGGTTTCCTGGTATTGTAGCAGTGAAATAACATGTTTCTGTTGACTATTGCAACCAGGGTCTCTCACCCTCTCCTCATTTTTTCTCTCATAGCTACTTTTTGTGTACACAACCGTATCCAATAACAGTGCTTAAGGAGATTTCACAGATTTGATTACTTGGAGCACATGATTTTGAGTAATGTTAGAGGTTTCTGGCACAAGTGAGTGAAGATTTAGCGTACTTTTGTTTTTAATTTGCTGCTGTTTTCCTTGAAAAGATCTGCAAAATGGGTATTCAGATTTTAGATTACCTTTTTTGTACAAAAAACACTTTTATCACTAGGAGCAGAATTCTGTTGATTTCCTATTTCTCCAATTCTGTGTAAAAATTAGATTTAGTCAATAAATGAAACAGATTTAATCAGACATCCTGATTATCAAACTGATCTGATTGTCAGTCACTAGAATGAGGGACTGATTATGTATAAGTGTTGACAATGTTGCAACAGCAAAGATAATATTATTCCTGTGAGCCATAGTTGTTCATTGATGCATCAAGACTGTTGGGACCTAAGTGAATTGAATGAACTGTTACTTTGTCGCATCAAATATGAACACTGTAGTTGATTGTATTTCAGTCCCACACACCCTACTGCTGTAAGTATTCACTAGAAAACCGGATGTGTACAGATTGACAGCAGAAAGTACTTTCTAACAAATGTACTACTTACTCCTGTTTGTGTATTGTTTGGTATGATCTGAAGCTGTTGAAGCAATTTTTTGTTTACATAAAAACGTATATATTTGTGATTTGTTCTTGAAAAATTTATCTTGTGAATGACTTTGTGCTGGCTTGATCTTTAAAGAAAAATAGAGGAGAATGAAACTAGCCTTGTCCTTTAAGGAAACTGGACCCACCTGGCTTATGTCAGACAGTTTTCGTGTTGACGTTTACTTTCGTCTGTGTTTACAGAGATGCATCTATTGTCGTAAGCGCTGTGCAGGGAAGCGGCAGGCAGGTGCTTGTATCCAGTGCTCGTGTGGTCGGTGTCCCACCTCCTTTCATGTGACCTGTGCCCATGCTGCTGGTGTAATCATGGAGCCTGATGATTGGCCATATGTTGTGTCAATCACCTGCCATAGACACCAGTCACGAAGTTCATCAGCTGTAAGTCATGGGACTGGTGTTATGACTGAGGTTGTGCTCACTTAGAATGCACATGCAGATACATCACGATTAAAGTAAGAAGTCTTTTAAAATGCAACTAAATTGAACCGTACTCTAGCCATGACTCACCATATAATGATGTAGTATCATAGACATTTCAGTCCGAAATGATACTGTATTGATTTTCATGCCGCAGTCTAATTGCTGCTCTCTGCTCTCTGTGTTCACTAGAAGCAGCGAGCGTGCCAGGCGTCCATCTCATTGGGCCAGACGGTGATCTCAAAACATAAGAACCTGCGCTACTACAGCTCCAAGGTCACTGGGATCACCTCCCAGATGTTCTACGAGGTCATGTTTGATGACGGCTCCTTCTCCAACGATACCTACCCAGAGGATATAGTGGTAAGAGTATGTTTAATTGCAACACGCTCAAGAGGTCACCCCCCAGTTGTACAAGGTCATATCAGCCAGTAAAACCCTCTCACTTTTAAAGAAGCTACATTTTTTTTCTAGGAATATTATTGGTCCCAAATGGTAACTGCATGAGGGGCTGCCTTTAAGCTTGTGTCAGTATCTTACTATAAGATGTGCAACTGCAAAACCAGTGAGATTGAGGGTAATTTTGATTCATTTCTCTCACTTTATTTATTTACATTCAAACATGAAATTCTGAAAAAAGGCCAATCATGCTAGACAAGACCAAATCACGGCAGGTTTTTGTGATGGTTTTGGAGTGTCAGACAGTTTGCAGTTGCAAGTCATTGCACTATCTCATGGCAGGGTTGTTCAGCTCTGCTCTGTCTAATCGGTTGACCAGCTGATTGTGAACCACAGTGTGATGGTTGTGATGTCGGGTTGTGCTCCTCCCAAATGTTGACTTGGCTTCAACCTTACACTACAGTAAACTGCATTTTATTTACCCCTTGCTGTTTGCACCCCTGTAGCCAATACAGACTATTTTCATTAAAATCATTTGGAGAACCTGCCTTTTTTGCCCGAAAGCTTGATTTGGTCTGAATGGTCTGAATCAAGTTCAACTGACATTAACTTCCCTGAATAGCTTTAAATCGCTTTGAATAACTTTTTGAAATCTTTCTCCCACATTCTCAGGCTTTTCATCAGACCAACCATTATTCTGTTCTATTTTTAGAGCAGAGACTGTGTGAACTTGGGTCCTCCTGAAGTTGGGGAAGTTGTTCAAGTGAAATGGCCTGATGGACTGTACTATGGTGCCAAATACCTGGGATCCAATGTCTCCTACATGTACCAGGTACACTCACATAAACTATACAGACTACTTTACATGAACTATACATAATCATGACGAATGGTAAACCTACGAGAGGTAAATGCATCACCTGGTTTCTCACATTAAATCCTTTATGTGTGAATGTTGAACTAACTCAGTTCTTTGGAAGAAAGGTGAACTGCAGTAAACTCAATAAACTCTCCCAAGATTCAAGTAATCGTGACTTCTCTGACATTGTTGAAGTTCCCAGGTCTCTGCACAAGAGGGGGGGCGCCAAAAGAAAGAGGGCACTTAGGACAGAAAGGTTGAGGGAGGTGCTGAAAGTCATGTGGAGATGAGATGGAAGATGATGGGAGGATGAAAAAGATAGATACACAGGCAGCAAAAGTTATTCAGACACAGAGTGGAAGCAGATGGGCTGAGAAAAAAAAGAGATGGTGAGAGCGAGTAGAGGAGGACGAGAAGGAGGTGACAATCTGCATTATTCAAACTCACTGAAATATTCACTAAGCTGAGAGTCAGGCGGTTTCCACTTAAAGCTTTATTTAGTTGAGCTGGGCGTCAACCATTAGTTATGCACAAATGCATCTGTGACGCAGAACCTCAATTTAAGATGGGTCAGATTTTAGAGAAAGGTTGAACAAGAAATTTCCATTGTCAGGTGTGTTCAGGTAGGAATACTTTGAGTACTTTTGGGCTGTTTTTTTGAAGACTTAATCAAAAAATAAAATAATCCTTGAGTTGGAAAAAAAATGTTTTTGAGGACAGAGGTGAAAATCGTTTTTTTTTCCTCAATCAAGCACACGTCTTAGTTAAAGATGTTTATTATTTATTTGGGCCCAGAAACTCTTTTACACTGAGGAAAATATATAGTTTTTAAATTGTAGCTTATGATAAAATAATACCATATGACAAATTGGAAATGCAAAATCAGGAAATGCTGTATAGAGCCTGTCATTGTTTTTTTGTTGTTTTTTTAATTTCCTTGATAGAGCCTTAATATTAAAAATAATTAGTGTTTTTGAATAACCGCCTGGAAGATCACTGCTTTATCTTTGACTGATGTTCAGTGTTTCATGTTATCTCAGGTGGAGTTTGAGGACGGGTCCCAGGTGCTGGCAAAAAGAGAAGATGTCTACACCTTAGATGAAGACCTGCCTAAAAAGGTGAAACGTAGACTTGTAAGTATTTGTCTTACTTGTAAACACAAACTTAAAACCATAAGCTTAAATCTTTTTATGGCATGAAAGTTAAATTCTCTTGCCACCTGAAATGTTTTCTAATGAACTCATTGCTGTTTTCTGTTTCACAGTCTACAGCATCAAGCATGCGTTTCCAGGACGCCTTCTTCACCACGCAGGGGGAGAGGAAACGGCAGAGAACACCCAATTCACGCTTCCAGAAAGACTATGTGGCCCTTCCAGGCCACCGTACAACTGCCAAAAGCACATGGGAGCAACGCAGCCACAAAGGGAAATGAAGTCATGGACGAGGATCAATGACCAAGGAATGCACTGAATTACCAGTGAGATGCGGAGAGCAGGTTGTCTGCGTTGGTGTGTTTGTATGTATGAGTATGTTTGTGTGTAAGTTTGGATCGACTTCCATCTAAACCATGCTGTGAATGGATCAGAAGAAATGTAGGCGAATGAGTGATTTGGGGTGAGAGCGATGTTAACTTGTACATTGGTGATTGGATGCTGTGATGAACTGGAGAGGGATTGTGATTGGATAGCTTGGACTCTATTGAATGGGCAAACAGAGGGTGCTGTTGCCTCAGTTGCCTCGTGCTTTCACATCTGTCAGGGAAAATAAACGTGACATGCATTTGTCACATCACCCTTTTTGAAATACAAAACAAGAACTTTTTTCTTTGTACATGAAGAATTCACGTGAGATTTTTCTAAATAGCTTGCCTATGGTAGCTCTTTGGGGGTCTGTTATTTCCATTTTTGATTTTGAGTATTTATGCACTTTTGCTTGTAGTATTTTCCTCATTGCTGACTGTTTCTCCCCGCATGTTAAACATCGTCTCCTAACTGCTTTTTATGGGCCGAGTCCAAAAACTCTACAATGGCTTTCTCTCTGCATTTTAACCCTTATGGATACAACAATGAGATTTTCTTTATATTAGACTGAAAATTAATCAAATCTAAATCAAAAAAAATAAAAGAATTCCCACGTCAATCACTTCCTAGGGTTAAAGATTCAGACTGAAAGCCATGCCTTTCCGGTTGGATTCTGTGCCCATTTAACGTGACATGCTACTGTTGCTCTGTTGAATGAAACACATTGTTGAAATTATTTAAAATTTGTATTTATTTTTGGCTTGCTATAGTTAAACTATTGCTAACTGCTGTATGGGAAATTAATAAAAAATTACATATGTTTTTTTTTTTTTTAAAGAAAGTTGCCTTTTTTAAAGTAATACATTTAGTAAGACTGAAATTGAAATACGAGTTGAGGGGGAAAAGATTTTTTAAGCAACACTGGAATCCATTTATTTGGTTACTAGAAATATTAATGCTACAGTTTTGCAGTGGATCATTGTATGAATTACACATTGAAATGATCATTTATTTAAGTGTAAGCTACATTGTAATGTTTTTATTTTCTTGCAAAAGTAGCTGTGAGCTGTCATTTATTAACAGATATTACAGGTCCTGTGAAGAAAAAGTGAGGATGGCCACTCTAATACAATGTGCTGCAACCCTTTCATCTTAGAACTGTTGTGGAAATGGAGATGTGAACTGCACCAGTTTTAGTTCATGCATGTTAGAAAATTGGTAACATCAGAATTATAATTAACAAAGTATATCAGTTTGAATCTTTAACTTGTACGGTCATAGTTTTTGTTTAGTCTAAAACAGCATAATAGAATTCCTACACATCAGTTATCCTTTTTTTCAAACAACATGACTTTTTTAGGATAATTTTGCTATGTAAAACTGGCAATGATGTTTATGTGGAATGTCACATTTTAGTCAACCTTATCTCACTTTGTTGTGCACCATTCAGCAGATGTTTTATCACCCATTAGACAGGAAGAGAAGAAGGATTTATCACCTCCTAATTTACCTTAATCTGTTTTCTATTAAACAAATGTCTAACAACAGCATTGCATGGGAGCACGAAATCAGGCCAAGAAGCCAAACGCAGAGACCTAAGGCTCTAAAAGACCAAGTGAGGCCAAGTGAGTCTTTAGAGCATCCCTCAGAGGAAATGGAGGAAATCTTGAAGCGGTGGGAATTGAGCTGATGACACAGCTCATGGCAAATGCATCAGAGCTTCAAAAGCTGCAAAATAGAGAAGACTAAGAACTTTTCTGCCCAAAACCCAGTGCCAGTCAGTTTCTGTGCAGCCCGGTTTCGAAGTTGAAAGACAATACATTACAATAACAAGTCAGACATGAATGAGTAAGGCCCTTTCAGCTGCATCTCTCCACTCACAGACTGAAGCCTTGGTCTGTTTCCCTTTGTGGATTTAACAAGACTTAAAGTTTACATGAAAGCAAAAGAACCCCTGTGAGGCTATAATGCTCATTAGAAAGGCATAAAAAGTTGCTGGAATATTTTTGGATAATGCTGGAATAAGTAAAAATGTTGCTGTTTGTACAGTATACACAAGGGGGAGTGAGAAATGTAAGTTATGGCCTGAGGGTGCCTCTATAGAACAGGTTTTTATTTGTACCTTTACCATTGTAGGACATCTGAGACTGAGCTTTACACTGTCATTCCTATCCCGTGGGTCCTTTGCCATTCTTGTGATGAGAAGTAGCTTGTATAAGTTGACTGTAAGCAGAAGAAAGTAAGTTAGCATTGTTGAACTTCTGGTTCCCTTGTCTCAAAGTCAGTATTTTTTGAACAGACTAACTTCATACCGCTCGGGTACTCTTGTTTTCAGTTGATTTAACTGAAGAGCTAAGAACTAATCCTCACACTACTGCCTTGGTGAGTGAGTGTTTTAACACACAAAAGTAAAAAAGGGCTTGTTTTCCATTGTCATTTGCATATTTGCAGCAAGTCTGAAGTTTCAACAAGTTTACACATATTCGTAAATTACTGAGAACACTGCAACCAATCACTGCTTGGAGGAGAAAAGTATATTAATGTAAGAATTCATCATTTGCATTTCTCAACTAATGTTAAATATATGTAGTTATAATGTTTATAACACTGATTTAGACCTTTAAAACAACACAAATACGACATTTGCCTTAATGTCAAAAAAGAAAATTTGAGATTGGAGCTGGTTTCAGTGACATTATAATGCAAATACAAAACACATTTTTAAGTATTAAACAGATTTTTTTTCACTGACCTAGAGGCAGCTGAAAATGACTGTTTTCTACATTTAAATCTGTTGTTTATATTCAAAAATAATGACTTCAAAAGGTGATGTTGCTGCAGGTGCTTTCTGCTATTGTTATTGAAAAATCCTGTCATTATTCAAATCATGGCCGTATTATTTAAAGTCTAAAGTCTCAGCGTACAAAACAACTGCAATAGCAATTATTTCACTTGAGTTTATTTGTAACAAATGAAACCTGTGTCGACAGAGAACAGAAATCCATACAGACCTGTTTTTCCGTTTTCACACGCTCCGAGAAACAATGTAAGAAAATAAAAAGCACTTGTTGACCCGGAGCAGAAAACAAAAACGAAAAAAAAAAAAAAAGAAGTTTACATTTACAGACCAATTGGAGGTAACTGATCCAAGTAACACACCATATTTTCATTTTTATACAATTTATAAACTCCAGTTTAATCCATCTACATGATACATTGGGGGGTAAAATAGAACACTTTTTTTTTGTGAAACTTCTCTTTTGTGGTACAACAAATCCACAAATGTGATGTATTGCACATACGGCTGTGCCATAAACTGTGATTTCAGGTGCATCCTTTTGTTATACTCGCTCTTTATATCCAATAGATTTTAGTCACTCTCAATCATTTATGTATTAATTCATTTGTTTATGCATTTCAATTACTCTCTGTGTTTTGTGTTATTTACATATACACAACCATGTGAGCATTTCAGGGTCCATCTTTTTACTGAGTTCAAGTAAAACTCCTTTGGGGGGGAAGGGTGGGGGCTTATCAGAGATAACAGGATACTAGTTTTAGTGCATAGTACAAAGAGAGAAAGTGCAAGTCTTCCCGTAACAGGTGCGACCAAAGGGGCATCTCAAAAGTGGTACCATGCATACAAAAATGACAACGGGGTTACTGTAAGATGGTGGAAAACTGTCAACAATTCCTTACACGGTCAAGCGTTAATGGAGATACAAAAAAGAATTGATGCTGTAGGTTCTGTGTCACTGGACACGTAGCACCTGAACTTCTTTCAGCCTTTGTCATTAGAGGGAAAAAAAAAAACAAAACAATGTAGACATCAGAACGAGGAACACAGACGACCATTTTGACTGATTTTAGGTGAAGGGCTTCAGGTGGGACACTGTGAGAGTAACAGTGTGGTTTGTTATTTTGCTTTTTTGTCCAGACTGACAAAGATAGCCACTGCCGTTCAGCTTTATATAGACTTCTACATAGCTGAGTAAGTATGACTTGTCTGAGCCAGCTCACAGTCGGTGCCAAAGTTGCTAGTGTGGCCAAAACTTCATGGCAGGCGAACTGAAGTCTGAATGAGTATATACACACAAAGCTTGTGCAAGTGTCCCAGGAAGAAAAGACGGAAAGCTGTCGACATACAAACTTGTTCCTGTCAGACCATCCTGCAATCAACCTATTTTTAAAACCACATTTTTTTTGTCTGTAAGTTGAGTCCTCATGTAAGATAAGTTTGTTGTTTTTTTTTTTTGATAAGAAGAAATATGATGATGCAAAGTGATGAGTACAGATATTGAGCCAACACAGAGCCTTTCGTACAAAAATTTTCACAGCCAAAAACAGAACCTACGAGAAGATACTTTCACACACTGGAACATAACAAAATCATATACGCAGACATTCGGTACACATGTACATACAAGCATACGCACATAAAATACACAAAAAACCCTTTAAAGTAACTTTATCAAAATAGGCGTGTAATATAAGGCACTAGAAATCTAAATTAATACTTTTTAGATGCTGTTTGAAACATGAGTTTGATCATTCGTTGGTTGCCGTGACACACAGAAGGATGACATCATCAACTGGAGCTGTGACGTGGTGAAAGATCTACTTCCTACAAAAGGTCAGAGGGTCGTTTCCCCCCTGTTTGAACACATTTAAGCAGTGGAGAGAACCATATGGAGCGTTACATCCTTGTGTCTGGAAAATGATGCACCACCATCAATATCATCATCATCATCATCATCATAATAATAATAATAATGGCAAATAACTGCAGTTAGTGACTTGACACAAAAATATATAATACATCTACTTATTGCACACTGAATCAGACAGAGAGAAGAGTCATATGTGAGCATTCCAGTGAGAAAATTGTTCCTTTCCTGACCCCCCCAACCCCGCCAACCCTTATCCCACCCTTGTTTTCTACATCCCTTTCTCGCTCCCTGCTTGAGCAAGCTTTGTGAAGCTTATTTGGACACATAAATACTTGTTTTTCTCATATACTGCTTTCTGTGCATACTCTTTGAAGTGTTCTATCTGTCTTTTCTCTTGACCTGCACACATATAGAACAGCTTGGCGAGATTATTCTTTCTGGTAGCAGCAAGGTGAATACTGTACCTCTGTGGGGGCCCCCCCCCTGGGGAATTCAAATATGGACGCCCTCTGTGACACCACAGATCCGACAGAAGTGAGGCTGAGAATCCTGTGTGCATGCGTTAACGCGTGTGTGTGGGCAGAGACTACGTGAGAGTGACACTCAACGGTGGTGGTTTTTTTTTTCATAGAATTGTGAACATTTTCCACACTAGATTTGATTGTACACTTTAAAACAGTATCACTTTTAAAAAAAAGAAAATTCGCTACAGCTCATTGGATTACACAGAGAGAAAGAAATAAAATACAACTTTGCCTTTTTATGATCAGTGGGGACAAAGTAATAAATCTGTAAAAACAACAACAACAGAAAAAAAACCCCAACAGAAAACGTGCCTCAAGAAATACCCAGTTTTTAAAAAACAAGATATTCAAATATGTATATTTTTCTAAAAAACTAAATTAATGTTTTACTTTGTGGTATGCATTTTAAACCTCTCTTAGATTTCCCTTATCTCGTGAAGCATAAGGTTGAACTGGTGTTTTTTTATTACTGTATGGTAGAAATATCCTCTTTTCATTTACTGGAAACGAGAGTCTGTTTCCAGAACAAAAAAAAAAAAGAAAAAACACTTTTCTGTGTCTTTTTTTGGGGGGACGTGTGTGTTCTTGTCTCTTTTAATAGTGTGTGCTCTGTGTTTTTTAGTCTCCTGTTGGCAATTCTCTGGTGCTCAAAAGTCCCAGTTCTTTCAGTCCATGAGGCTTCCACAAGATGAATCTGTAGACCTCTTCCAGACAGTCCTCAAGATAGAAAAATCAAAATTTCCTGTGACAGCCGGGTCCTGTATTTAGGTTGGTGATGCTACACTGGTGGTGGATGAGGTGAGAGTTCCACACCCAAACAATGTAAAGCAATCTGGGTGCTCACAAAAGCACTGAAAACGAATAAAAATCAATATCTGATCAAGTATTCTGATTGGAACAGTGGTTGAAGTTGCTTCTTCAGACTGACCAATGGGTGTGTTTGGGCTGAGGGTGGAAGGAAAACACCCTTGTCAAGCAGGTTGCTATGGCTCAGTTAGAGGTGCTGTTTCTGGGTACGGGATAAGCCGATGGTCCCCCTTCACTCTGCATGTGGTGGCGAGAATCTTCAAAGACACATCGCAGCCTGGTGCATTAATTCAGGCCTCGTGTGACCTAAGAGAAGTGCACTAGGTGGGATGTGGCGTGAGATATGGCCACTGGGTTTATGTTGCATAGTGATCAAAGCTTCCCAGGTACTCCAGACTGGCCCGGTAGCAGAACTGGTACTGGTCCTGGAAGGAGGGAAGAGCATATCAAGTGAGTGAAAGAGAGAAACAGGCAGAAACACAGCATCGATGAGAGGAGAGACAATGTAGCGTGTTCAGGAAAGCTCACCTCTGTCTGAACGGTGGCGGGTCTCTGGGTGCGCAGCATCTTGACAGTCTGAAAGATGTCTACCACTCCCTCGTACCTCATCCTCTCCAGCACGATGCTGAGGGTGATGAATACACCAGTCCGCCCTACTCCGGCACTGTTGGTGGACAGGTGGGAAAATATTCAGAGCTGGATGTGTTTAGAACTGTAGCACCTGTTGTCATGTATATAGGTATCGTATATAGATAGATCTTGTCCACTGCACAGTTTAGCTTATAGGGAACTTTTTTCTTATCACCTTGGTCAAAGGTCTTAGCAGGCTGAGTCAAGCTGAGCTGGTGACACGAAAACACTGCAGACCTTTTACTGATCATATGACACCAAACATTCTGCGCAAACCCACATTTTTTAAGTAGCTAATCTACCAGCAACCGAGACTGTGTTTTATTTACTTCCTTGTTCAAGATAAACAATAAGAGTCAATACTAAATGGCCTTCTGATATAAAGACCTTCGTAGCTTCTTTGAGTGTGTAGTGTGAGTGACTGATTGAGTGAAACAGAACAAGAAACAGAGTGACATGAATGTGAGCGGAGCAGAGGAAAAGGATTAGCTGTGACTCTGTCACTTTAGCAGGCAGTTTACAGTGAATGTTACAGTTTGTCAATGAAAACAGGCTGCTGCATCTTAAGACCAAAGCAGAGCCCCCCCCCGTTGTTTCCCAACCACTGGAAAAGTGAAAGGAGCGCTACGTTGCTACGACTATCAGGTAAAAGCCTGACTTCTTCGGGGGAGTTCTATTTGTAGTGGAAAATATGTGGAGAAAAACAAAAGCAAGTAGATAGAGTCAAGTCGAGATGCACCACAAACTCACACTCATATAAAGAAGTTCCCCCTTTAGCTGTGTTAGCAGTAGCGACCTACTTTTGATTTTATGCTCACACATTACAAAGATCAACCACAGTATGTATTGTTAATGAATAAGCAGGCAAAAACAAAGAAATCAAAACACTAACCCTGCAATTAGAGAAGTAACCATTTGCCTTCTGAGTCACACCCCACCCACTATTCCCTTTGTGTTCCCTGTCCCCAGTGTAGATGATTATTAGGGTAAATTTATATGTCTGGAACCAAACACATGTTTGCTTGCAGGGTAGATTTGAACAGGTTAGAAAATTGTGAACCTGTATCCTGAACAAACTTTAATCACCTGTGGTTTGTCAGGTAGGTACAGTAGGTCTAATTTATGCATTTGCCAAAGATATATTTAAAACCTCCACAAGTTTAAGGGGAATAAGATACGGATTGTTAACAAATTCAACTCAAAAACCAATAGCAGTTCCTCAGTGAGGTTTAATGCCTCAAGTGTCTGAAAACTGACAGAGATAACTACCAGTCCTCAAAAATATTCCCTTATTTTGGGATTTTAATGATCATAGTGGGGAATCCTATCTAATATGTCAGTCCAGAGTTTCCCACAGGTGTTTATGTTGTTTGAAATCTGCATCTCGACTTTCTTTTAAAAAAAAAAATTGTCACAACAAGTGCAATGAAAACAGTGTATAGACACATAGAGACGTTAGTGGGAAGGGTCCTACCTGCAGTGCACAGTTATTGGCCCATCCTGACCAAACTGCTCTTTAGTTTTGTGCACCTGGCCGATGAAATCAATGAATCCCTCCCCTGACTTTGGCACTCCTTGCTCTGGCCAATCGGTGAACTGGAACTGACGGACTGTCCGTGACTGGCCATCCTGGAGGAAGATAAAGTTTTTCCTTCTCATTAGATTTGATTACAGACATATATAGGTAATACAATACAAATAAAGCAAAGTAACACACACACAGTGAGGACTCACCCTGGCATCAGTGACTTTGAACTCTCGGAGGATGTACTGGGGCATGTTGTACTCGGCCATGGGATCAACCACGAAGTACTGGTACCTGGCTGAGCGCTCTGCGGGCCAGTACTGGTGACACTTCTCCTGCAGGAGGAAAACATGGAGGCTTCTGATCAGCTTTACATCACGTCTGAGCCACTCATCACATAAGAAGAACATTTTTTTTTATACTTTATCATGAAAATATCCACCTGACTTCAGAAACTCATTAATCACTTGAAGATTGTCTTTGTGTCAGATGAGATATGATGTTCATGAGACACCACTCATTATCCACTAATCACTATCCCTCTCTTTCTGTCCTCTTCTCTAACTCCATCACTGCATTGCTTCCTTTTAAAATTATAATATACTGTTTTAATAATTGAGACTCATTTTTAAAGACATTCACAAACAGCAGCTGCATATTTTGCTCAAAAACATTTTCCCCTAAAAATAAAAGAGTGTTGAAGTTGTTTACTGTTACAATTTTAAACTGTTAAAGACAGTGGTGCAGTTTCCTCTGGTGATGACAGATTAGAATTAGAAGATAAAGAGAAGAATGAGGACAAATGTGAAAAATGTGAAAGTGCAGCTGATCACGCTGCAGGTCAGGTAGTCCTTCTGTATTCATTAGTATGAATGTTTTTTAAATAATTTTTTTTAAGAAAGACTCCTTATTATAGTCTGTTGTTTGATAGTGTGCGTCATAGCTCATGTTTGAATAAAACTGACAATGTAATCAAGAACAAAACACTCTCTGATATCGAGCTTGATGTACATTGAGACCTGGACCAACTTTAAAAGCTGCCTCTCACCGAAGAGAATTTAATTAGAGTGTATTTAAAAAGTTTTATTGTGTCTTAGTTTAGATTTTCTTCAAAGCCATCAGCCTTTATCTAGACAATATCTCTGGTCATTTTAGGAGCAAAGCTGGTGACTGAGTCTTCTGCAATGTTAATCTTGACTATCACCACATTTGCAAATGTTGACACCAGTGGAATTAAAGGTTTGCTTAGCTGTAGAGTCAATCGATGCAAACATGTACTATGCATAGTGTATTGTATTGTATGTGTGTGCGTGTGTGTGCATGTGTGTGTGCGCATACTTACCCGTCCCATTTCCCTCAGTTTGGTTAGCATGACTACTATGGTGGAGTTGTGTTCCCACAGCATCCTCCAGTAGTCCTCTGTGGTCTCAGCCAGTGGGCCTTGGGTTGCTATGTAGGCCTTCTGCTGCCTGCAAACACCAACAAATATATGAAAGAGCTCCCTCCTTGTTATTTTCTACTCAAATTGAATTAATAGTCTCTCGGAAGACCTTTTCAACCTTTACAGAGTATCAACAAGAAGAAAGGAACATAAAAAAACAACAGTTCTGATAAACTTTTCTGACCTGTATCCATCAATGAAGCTGGCGTTGATATAGTCAGATCCCTCCACTCCTCTGATTGGCTGCAGACACACACGCGTGGTCTCGTAGGGCATGATGTTTACAAGTCGGTTCTTGAACTTGTTGCATGGCAAGTTGGCACTCACGAACCGTGACGTGTGGGCCTTGGCACTGGCCAGACGCTGGAACAGAGAAGAAACCAATGTTTTTTTGGAAAACTTTTACAGATTCTGGTATAAGTAGTAATGTTGTTGAGAGCAGATAAAACACAAAGAAAACAGTGGGGAAGACAGAAAGACAGGGAGTAATAAAAACATGGATGGAAAAAAAACAAAGAGTTAAGACAAATTCAAAGACCTCATTTAAATGTATTCAGCACAAGCTTTGGTTTTTCTCTGGCAAACTGGACGGCTGAAATTAGAAAATCAGCCTGAGTCGACAGGCCTGAGGATATTTAGTCAGACATGTTCAATTGAATAAACAAAGGAAGGGTGATGATATAGGAGGACGAGGGCAGCGGTCGGTCGGGAATGGGAGAGGGAATATAATAAGATGAACGAGAAGAGGAAGAAGAAAATCAAGAGTCTGGGGGCAGGAAACCACAAGGCCCCACACTGTCTCAACGCACATATGTGAACTGAAAAAAAAAAACATAAAAACACAAAACCCTGGAACACACACATTCATATGGATACATGCAGACAGGCAGACGTGAGCACATAGTGTACACTCTTTCTCACACACTCGACCATTGGATGACATGGCTTCAAATGAAAGACAGAGCTGCGGAGAATGGGCAGGGGGAAACCGCAGACTCAGAGAGGGGAAACAATGGGGTCTCATGAACGGAGCCTCGACCATCGGGAGCTACCGGAGCACTGTGGGAGAAAAACAGCAAGAACCAGACGGAGCGAGATGGAAAATCCCACACTAACAACAAGTTCACCAGTTCATTTGGGTACTGTGAACCCAGTTTCTTAGAGCCAGCGATAGTAACTCTGTCATTCCGTTTGAATTTGGCTTGGCCTTATCAATAAAGTCTGGCATGCAGAAAACTTTTTATTTCTTTGATTCATGCCATTATTCGCACCGTCTGTTGAGCTTGGATAACATTTTGCTCTGCTGGCAACCTCTTTAAGCTCCAACAGTAAGCTCTGTGTGAAAGGAAACAAAAACAGTACATCTTAATAGGGTGTTGGGTTTCCCAAAGCTGCCAGAACAACTTCATTTCGCTCTTTTCTCACACACACATGCTTCAGCTTTCTGGGATTTTTTTATTTGAGGGATGCGACGTCGCTCCTTCACGAGAAATTCCATCCTTTTGGGTGTTTTGTCGATGAAGGTGGAAAGTGCTGTTTCTGTCCCACAAGTGTTCGAGTGAGATGAAATCTGGTGACTGGGACAACCTTGGCATATGTTTTACATCAATATAAGGCTGAGCAAACAGTTCAGCGAGCGCCCGGCTCATTGTCATTCTGAGGAGGCCACTGCCATTAGGACAGGAATGCCGGAGCAGAGGATGAAGGAGATTGCTCAGAGTGGCTTTGTGTTTACTTTGCCTTCTGAGCATCTGGGCAGACATAAACCATTCCAGGAACAATTTAAGCCACCTGCTCTCAGTATGTACCTGTATGGCTAAAAGTGATTCTCTGCTCACCTCAGCCAAACCAGACGGGGCCTCCTGAGAACTTATCTGACAGGAGGTAAATGTCACGGTATGACCAAAAAAAATCGTCAGCACTTGCATGTAAGTAAGTATCACTTAGAGGCAAAAGTGATACAGATTTGCTAATGCTTTTTATATTGCTTCTGCCATTGAGTTATTGTATTTATGTTTCCTTTACCATGTAAATTGTGTCTGAGTACCTTTCAAACTGCTCAAATGTTTTATTATTTTCTTATTGTAAGTCATTTTTCACTGGTTGCTGAAGTGAAAGAATACAATGTGTTTTTTTATGATTTAATTTTTCTCAGTTGTATTTGTCTTTGATGCTGTTGTTGATGTAAATGTATTTGTTTTTTTCAACGGATGTTTTGCATATAATGAGTCGACAGATGTACATGAATGCATTTTTCATTGTTGGCTTGTGAAACAATTGGTTACTAACCTGGTTGTTGCACAAACAAATATAAATGTCATATCTCCACCTACGGCTTGTTTTTTTTTTTTATTACTATTAATATTTATTTTTGAGGACATTGTTTTGATGCTCAGTATCGGCCAGTTGCAAATCACTGGCAGGTTCCTGGCAGCTCTTTAACAGGGTCACATCCACAATTGTCTCAGAAACATGGAGGAACACCAAGGGCTGTAACACATCTGTTTCTTGTTGCTGCTGTCAATCATTAAAACTTGAGTGTTACATACCAATTTGTCAGTAATTTGTCAGTACTGTATGTGAGGAATAAGTAAGGAAAATGAATGAAACGAAGGTGAGATTTCTCGGTGACAATCTGAATCCCTTATGTATGCACTGGTTTTGCTTGTGTACTGATGTTCTCACTTGAATTCCGACGAGCTCCCTAAAGGTTTGAAAACGCCCATTTGACCTTTCCAAAAGGTTTTTTAATAACCCGCAGCTTTCTGGCCCAAGTTATTTGGTCTCTCTGTGTCTGCCCAACAAACTTCTAAAACTGCGATGATCTCTAAAACTCTCAGTAGAACTCTCTTACCCTGGATTCAAAAGGTGCAATCCCATAATCTCCTTCAAATCCAAGCATCCATCCTGAGTATATGAAACTCTCAGAGGGGGAACCACTAACAGCCCTGGGAAAGATGCTTAGCGACTACCAAGTTCAGGAATTCAAGGTTCATACATCCTCTATGTCCTTGTGGAGAAGGCTGTTCTCAAGCTGTGCTGAAAGGAGAACCTTCTTTTTATGAACATCTTCAGAAGCTACTGAACAGACATGGAAGTATTACTTTGCCAAATGCTGATTAATTTCACTATATAATCTAATCTTGATTTTATAAGTTTGGGAAGTAAAATTCTTTGATCAGCCGACTCTTTTCCCTCAGTTCTTTAATCTTTAACGGTTCTCTCCTCATCAGGCATAAAACATGTGATGGAGGAGTTTAACATTTTGGGAAAATGACCTTATTCTTTTTCTTGCCAAGAGTTTACTATGAAGCCGGTGCCAGAAGCCATTTAGCTTAGCTTAGCATTAAGACAGGAAAAAAAAGGGAAACAGCTATCCTGGCTTTGTCAGACGATAAATAAATCCGCCTACCAGCCCCGCTAAAGCTCCTCATTAACATGCACTTTATGTGCAGGGCTGTTGCTTGGCCAGGTGCACTGACTTCCTTGAGTCTCTGCCGGTTGCCTGACAACATCATGGGGATGAAAACAGCGCAGGAAGTCGCTTGGGTCAGCCAAGAAATTGTCCATCATGTTACCCCTTAAAAACCACAGCTTTACCTCACAGTTTTACAATACTGCTTTTATGTAAATGAGAAAAATATGGTATTACTGTGAAGGAGTTAACTTATGAGTGGCTGCTATATGGCTTTTGGTGATGTTAGACACAGCAAGCCAACATAATGGGACTTTTGTCTTGAACTTACAGCCTTTTATGTCCTCTACAACAAACACAGTAACTATGTGTTTAACTATATGATTTACCATCTCTAGACACTGATTTACCTTGCTAAAGAAGGCAGAAGCACTAGATATCTATAGCTCCAAATGCAGGGGTGCTAACCCTACAGTCTGGCCTTCTTTGTGGTGATGGGAAAGACAAGGGTGACTTTCATTTACAGAGCGCATTGAAGTGTGACATTATAATCATCGTTATCATCAGTTTGTTTTTGTGCATAATCATTAATCAGCGGGACCTGATTTTACAACACTCACGAACATTTCTGATTAGTCCTCACCTTGAACTCTAGCTCCATGCCGGTAACATTCTCTCCCGGTTCGATCTGCGTCAGCCGCTGGATGTACGAGTACAGGTTCCTGGCGGGGACCTCGGTGTTTCCACAGGTCACAGCCTCCAGCAGCGCATCATGGATGAAGATGTACTGGTCCTCCGTCTGGACCATGTAGTTCCTCTGGGAGCGCATCAGCGTGACGTGGCCGTAGATGTCGATGGTCTTCTCGTGCTTGATTCGCTCCGCCATGGCGTCGATCACGATGAAGCAGCCGGTGCGACCCACTCCAGCGCTGAACCACAAGCAAGACGGAGGCAAAGGGAAACAGACAGTGTTGTGATTTTCCACACATAGCCTGTGGTATGAACTGTCGAACAAATAATTTTCCTAAGTGTGTGTCCTCAAACTTAGTACAAATCTGGCCTCTGTTGCATATTGAGAAAGCTCTAAAATACTGTCCCTAAATCAAGTATCACAAAGATGCCAGCGAGCAATATTTCCAACAAAGGACGTAAAACTTGACATCAGCGATGAGTCAGCATCACCGTCTGACTGGCATTAGGAAGATATCCTGTCCTATCGACACACAATCCAGAAATATAATACATTTAGCTGCCCACCCAAACACTTCACATTTCTGCTGTGCTGGTACCTGAATGGTGAAACAGCCTGACCAAGCAAGTTTCTGCAAGTGAATAAAAACCTCTTTATATGGTTAAATTAATATCTGAATGTGTATGTGTGTGAGCACGGGTGTGCGTGTGTGTGTGTGTGTGTGTTGTTCAGGTGGAATGAGATTTGGTCCATTGTTTGATACAGAGGCTGGTTGATATGTTAAGGCACATTATGATGGAGCCTTGCCGGGATAATTAAATTTGACTGATAATCCTGTTAGATACTCCATCTGACTGCTACGGAAGATTAGGAAGAGCTCCTCTCCTGCCAACCTTTTCACCCCCTCCTCCCGCCCTCGTCTCCCAGCCTCTTTATCTTCACTCTAAGTACCCTTCCAACACTCTCATGCTGGTCCCACTACTCGTTCACTCTCACATTTGTACGTTTTTTTTTTAGACTCCATTTTCTCTCCATCTTTCCCTTTTCTTTAATTCATCATTTCCATTGACCGCGTCCTGGATTTGACCTCCCCCTCTCTCTCATTCTGCACGGATCTCCTCCTCTAACTCCCAATCCCTCGCTAACTCTCCCTCTCAATCATCTCTCAATCCCCTTTTCTTCACTTCCCTCTCTTCCTTCCACATCTATACCTCACTAATTCTTTCTCCCGAGAGCTTCTGCTACATATTCCCTCTGCTATCCTCCATCTCTTTCTTTCTCTCCGTCACTCCCTCGTAAGAGCAAATAGCAGCTCTGGCACTCACCACCGTACCAAGGCTGTAATGACAAGTTTCCAGAATCTTCCTCCAACAGGCATGAGCCTCCTGCTGCTCAGACAGACGCTCATTTGAATATAAACTTATGAACTCAGATCTACCAACAGCTTAAACATTAAATAGTTAACGCTGAAAGCTACTCATGGAAAACATGGTCAGCGAGGCGACTGTTGTTGTCATTAAACCGACGAGATGATGGAGGCTGTTTAGGGAGGAATGTGAGTGTCTGAGCCAGAGAGGATGGTTTGGGGTTTGCATAATGGCAGGTCAAGCTCATTTCAGCTCAGGACCTATGAATGATTTTATGCAAGTGCTCTTGGACTCATGTTGGTTTTCATAGACTCCCAGGCTTTTAAAAATGATTCTGCCAAGTAAAACCAAAAGTAACACATAAGTGTTTTGAGCTAGCACACACACAGAGTCAACACCAGATTTGTTTTCCTTTTGGTCAAGGACCACTGAGCCATCTTCTCTGGCGACTTAAGGAATCAGTTTGGCAAAGTTAAATGATCAGAAATAAACCAATAAGAAAACACTGATGAAGCACTAACAAAAAACACACACGCACACACACATACCTGCAATGAACGACCATGGGCCCTGCATCTGGAGGGTTGCAGGCCTTGACCCTGCGCAGGAAAGCCAGGAAGGGGGTGGGGTGCTCAGGCACGCCGTGGTCTGGCCAGGCCGTAAACTGGAAGTGACGAACCTCACGCTTCTCATTGGAGCCGCTCTGGATAAACAGACAGGCAAGAGTTTTAAAGGTAAATGTGGCAGAAATGTAACCAAACATAAAGGAAATGTATGCATAAACTGCTGATTCATGGTTAAGTCATCGAGTGAACATGACATGAGAGTGCTTCCAGACTGTCTCGTCATAAAGATTAAAGGACCTTTGGGAGTCTGAATTTCTTATGATATGATGGAGACTGGATTCTGTTGTTTGGACAAGATAGCAAAGTGCTCTATAAAATCTTGTTTTTTTAGTATATCTTCCTTATTGGAAGTGATTTATGTCAAGCAAAAACTTATGTAGCCATTACAATTTTCTCCCTGGCACCAGAAATACATTAGTTAAGACAATAGAGACTGACCAGATAGTTTTTCTTTGTTCATTAAAATAGAGACTGACCTGAAAGTGCTATTTAAGCAACAAAACTACTGTTAATATTCATTTTTCTTATTGTCAACAAAACCTATAAGGTCTCATGAATAGATCAAAACCCACAATCTGTTACAAATGCAGCTATTGTTTCATTAAAAAAATAATGCTTAATAAAAGGAAAGAAAACAGTTTATTTTTTTAGGGATTATTTTCAGCCATGGATTAATACACTTTAGGTGGCCCAGTGAGTATTTATGGCAGCAGGATGGTGAACGTGGGATCTACTCAAAATAAATTACAGGGTTTTGTGTTGATGGTGATAAAGGAGCATGTCACTTAAAACAACAATGTGACTCACTGATGTGTTTTTTTTTGGATCATATTATTGTTGGTTTTGGTGTTTTTCAGGGATTTGTTTACAATTAGAAAAACATGAGAAATCCTAAGACTTATCTTTAAAAAGGTGCAATGTGTGGTTAGCATATACACTGTTTAATTTGAACAAACTCTTTGAGTACGGTGTTGATTTACTGAACCTCCTAGACATTGCATTTCTTACAGATAACAGTTTATCAAAATGTCTTTTATGTCTGCATCAACTAATAATTCAAAGAAGAAAAGAAGCCAATAGTATGTGAGGAATTGCTTTAAATCTCATTGGAAGGAATAACTATGTGTGACAAAAAAACATAAAAAATTGCAGCTCTCATGCGGTTGTTTGTCATTTTGGGTCACAAATACTGTACATGTCGCTGCATATTCATGTACAAACTGTGACATGACCACAAAAGCAGGCACAAACACACAAACTAGCCTGCATAAATATTTCATCAGATTGATATACACACAGGACCCGGTTCCACTCCGCTGCACATGTCATGTTACCTTGTAAAGAGCGAAGGTCCTGACAGAGTAGGTGGCCAGCTCCACTGTGTCCAGCAGAGTGACCTGGATGAGGCCGTAGGTCTCCGTGCCCCTCGTTGGCCAGTACTGATCGCACTTTACCTACAGGGGGGAAGAAGTAAAGGAGCTGTGAGAGATGCATCGTGGTTTGTATGTATATCTCTGTACTCATTTTTGTGAAAGAGGAGAGAAAGAGAGCGCTGGCTTTGATGCGTGTGCACGTGTACCGAGGCAAAAAAACAAAGAAAAAGGAGGGGAGTGTTGGAACAGATCAGTGAGAGAGTTTGCAGAGTTCAGACAGTAATGTTTGGAAAAATGTGCACAAAGTGACGACCCAGTGTGTGAAAGGGGTTTTAGTAAGTGTGTGGAGTGAAGAGTGACAGACAGAGAGAGAGAGACAGAGAGAGACAGAGAGAGAGACAGGGGAGGGAGAGAGTTCTGCTCTCTGGGATGTGATCCTGCATTAGTTGCTTCAAAGACTAGAAAACTGTGTGCCATGAGATTTCCATAGGTTGGTGGGCTCTCATGAAGATCCACCACAGAGCTGGAAAAGCCAAGTAATACCCAAAGTTCAGCCCCTCACATTTTTGACACTGTACATCGTCCTACATTCCAACCTCGCAAATCCCTACAAAACTGCACCCTTCACACCAACTCCCAGCATCCCCGGCTGCAAAAAACACCTAGGATTCCCCTGCAGACAGCAGTCATATTTGTAGTTCCTCAGCTCAGTCGCGGAGATCACAGAGGGGGGAAAAAAAAATCCCAGAGGAGAGGGGTAGAGGGGAGGGGGGGCCTTGGCAGAATCAGGCCAAACCAAACGTTATGTGCTGATCCCTCCAGCCCTCACATCAAAGACAGCAGGGAGCTCAGCTCAGCTCGCTCTGCATTCCACTGCTCCAGACTGGGGATTATGCGTTTTGGCCCGGGACGTTCGGGCTGTAATTACAGCTTTTCAACTGTTGTTTTCCCACCAGACCTTTAGACACTGTGGGGAGAGGACTGGTCGTCCACGTAGGGGGGCCAGACCACTGCTGAAGACTAAACAGGAATCGCAGTAAATGCCTGTTGTGACGACTTTATTATCCACTGATATATGGGCTAACAGCATAACTGAGCCCTGCTCTGGTGTGGTTTGATTGGAGCTCAGAGGAAGGATACAGCAGAGATTCCCACAGTGGGGCCATCTGTGATGCTGTGTTGTTCATGCGTGAACACATAATGACATAATGGTGAGAGGAGTTAAATGAGATTAAATCATTCCTCCAACAAGCAGCCCACTACTCCCCCAAACAGCAGATATGGTGGTATTAAACTGTTAAGAATACTCAGATAGAAATTTTTCATTCTCATGATGTTGTGATTACTTAAATAAATTTCGAGAAATTTACAGCCAAACAGTCATTTATAGAGTACAGATTTATCATGTTTACACAGACAGAGGCAGCCCGCTAACAATTAGGTGCTTTTAATTCTGTAATTATTCCACGACTACAGACTTTTCATAAATCTTCATTGCACAGAAATTAAAAGAATTTTGTCCGACTGCTACAGATAAACTGCATAGCCACTGGACTGGAAAACAGAAAAAAACAGCTGTGGGTGTGATCATGCAAACTGTAGACACTAATGTGCACTGTTTCTGACCTGCAGTGGTGACAATAAAACACATTTCAGCTTATCTATGAGTGCTTTGTGGTGAGCTGAAAACAATTCTGCATTCCCACTCATTGTACCGGCTATTGCACAGAAAAAAAAGAGGCTGGGGAAACAGAAAAAAAAGGGCACTGAATAGAGAAAAAAAGGGAAGGAGAAAACCATGTGAGGTGAGGTTGCATTTTAAAAGGGATTAGCAAAGGAGAGAAAGAGAGGTCTTGCCTTAGAGAAGAAATAAGAGGGCATCTGAGGGTCAAACAGACACAACAGAGACAGTTGGAAAAAGTTGAAAAGATAACAGAGTTTTAACACAAGACACAGGTTAATAGGAAAAGAAGCACAGATGAGAGGAAAGGATCATTTGCAGAACAAGGCTCTGGACATAATTGGTTAGCATTTAATTATGATTCATTCCTCAAGCCATTCTTGTTCATTTTATTCTAACATGACATTCTCATTACATTGAATTCTTACTCAAGCGCATATTCTGTTAACAACAGCAAAATGCCCAGAAGCCAAATGATTTTCTAATTCATTACCAACCCCCCAATTGAGCTGTACTTGAATCGCTCACCATTCTACTCTGTCATATTGTACTGTATTCTTTTTTGATCAGCAACACGCTCACTTGAACTTTTCACTTAACCATTGTGCTTCTAGCTTGGTCACCATAATGATGTAAGCGGCTTTTTCTGTTTATGAAATAAACTATTTTTGTACTAAATGACGTGTCCTGGCTCCTGCTTTCATATTCTGTCCTTATGTGACCGTTTCTGCTCAATGTATGGACTCTACTGCCTTTCATCATACTGAAAAATGAACATCCTGCCTTTCTGGTACATTTGCAGTGTTGTTAAACTCACCTAATCAAATCCTATCTACTTTTATTAAGCCGCAACATAACTGTTCTTTAGACCTCTTACTTCTCTGATCTTCTCCATCCTTTCTTGTTCTTATCTTACGCTCTCTTGTCTTTCACAAACATATTCTTTTTCTCTTAGATTCCTGCATTTTATTGAATCCAATCACAGTCTACCAAATCGAGTCTTGCTTTACCTTTATCATCTGGCAGTGGAATATTCTGTTGCGCTGTTTTTTTTCTCATAAACATTTGAAAAGCAGACTTGCTTTGCTAACCCAAGGACATAATGCGCTGCCATGTTTAGCACATGGATTACCTAGGAAACTTCTTTGTAACTTTGCTAAGTAACTTTGCAAAAAGGATATAGGCTTAGTTGAATTTGAGCTGCTTTTTAAGGATAACTTTGGAAACACCACATGTCCACAACTACACGAGTTATGGCTAGAAAATGTGGTCAAACCTGCATCACATTATTTGAGCAATTCTTAATTCATGTACTAAAATATAAAGAGCAGTATTTGTAATAAAGATCTCATTTGGCCACTTGGCTGACCTGTATGTCTTAGTGGCACAGGTGGGAAATTGTTTATTCTGCATTGCCCTGTCCCAAGCTCATGCTACCTTATGCCACTAAACATGTAGTATATGATACTCTATACTGTTTATTCCACTTTTTCTCATATTCTTTGCTATCCCTGATTTTAACTACTTTTATGTAGACTAGCCTCCTGTTCTAAATCCAGATTTTTGTCAAAAATTTCAGTTAATATTGTTTGGTGACATTGTAATATTTACCTGTTCTACTCCTGCTGTGCTATCCTGTCCTAGCTGTCCCACACTCCCATGTTATCCCATCACCTTTCTCTTACCCGTGACTTCTCTTCCAGCTTGGTCATCATGATAATGTTGGCTGTGTGCTGCTCCCAGACCATCCTCCAGAAATCCCCGAAAGTCTCAGGGAGGGATCCCTGAGTGGCGATGTAGGCATTCTGACGGCGGTAGCCATCAATGTAGTTAGCGTTGATGTAGTCACTGCCTGGGACACCTGTGTGATAAGGAGAAAGTGGGAGTTACAGAGGGTGGAGGAAGTGAAGGGCAGTAGGAAAGAGATGTGTGTATGGGGACAGGTGGATGAAAAGTCCAGTGCGTCATATGGAGGATGAATGGCACTGGATGGCACGAGATCTTCTCTTTCCATGTAATTTTGTTTGTAGATGAGCCTCATTGTTATTCTGATTTACAGTGAAATAGTCTATATGGATTATTTAAAGTCCACTGAAAGCATGAAAGCAGGTTTATGTCCCAGTAATAAAGGCTGCGGATCATCTGAGGTCACGGGAGATTAATGTTTTCACAGGGCCAGGCATCCTTTGGTGTTGGATTGTTCAGCCGTCTTGTTTTATAATGCATGCTAAGACGATCATGGGCCTAATCTGAGTATACTCTGGATGTGTCGCTTTGAATGGCAATATGACTGTAAGGCCGTCTCTGTGTAAGACTCGGCTGACACTGCTTGTCCTGGAAGGGATTGTGTGTATGTTTGTGTGTGTGTGATGTGAGAGACCGTCTGTGTGTGTTTGATTTAGGATCAGTCCTGCTCATCGGGGGCCTAATGCTATAATCCCAAAAATCACTGAGTCATAGCTGAAGCATGCAAACATACACCACAGCACACGCATGCACATACACACAGACGGGTATGCGTGCGCTCAGCCGTGACCCGATTCTGCTGAAGTGGGACACAAAACTCCTTTTGAGTCGTCTGACAGCAGTTTACATTAGCAAAGACAGAAGTCAATGAGAAAATGGTTGAATCCAGACAAAAAGAAACTCCTGATTCTCTTCCTGTAGCTTTTGTTATGAACACGACTCAGTCCCCAAACCAAGACTGCACACACTCCACAGATACACACACACACACACACACACATTCACATGTTTAAATGGCAGAGGAGTACGGGGTGTTTAAACAACTTATTTTCAATGGGATGGGGACAGACGGTGAGGGGAGCTTTGAACATGTGTTTATCAACCCCAGTCTTTAAAAGACAGCTTGGCTAAATGCTTTGATGTGCTATAACTATATTGCAAGGGACTACAGCAGAAGCACAGTGCAGATAAAACAAAACACACACACGCACTCACACACACACACACACACACTTTCAGTGACTCTGTGGCTACACCGGCTTGGCAGAGAGGGTGCGTTCATGAGCATGTGCGGAGGAGACTTGAAGCAAAAGTGCATATCTGTGTTTGTGCACATCCTGCCTTGTGTTTAAAATCTAAAGCAGAGTATGTGTGTGTGTGCATCTGTGTGTGTGTGTGTGTGTGTGTGTATGTGCGTGCGTGCGTGTGTGTGAGCTCTTGTGTGTTCGCAAATGCTCAAGAGTATATGTGTTTTCTAAGCTGAAAGGAAGACAGACAGCCAGAGCTCCAGGACAGGCGGGGGTGGAAGGGCTGCTCACACATGCTCTGCCCAGATAAGGCTCATCTGTTTGGGCTTGGCCTCCCACAGCCTCCCTCTCTCCGCATCCGAGCTGCCAGTTTCTCTGCCTCAGGTCTTTCCCAGCTGAGGTGGGTGAGTGCGCTTTAAAACTCACAGTGAGAACAAGACTGACACTTTTTTTTAAAAATCTTGAAACGTTCAAAAGAAGGCGCAACACAAAAAGGTAACCAGTAAATTGATTAATGGTCAAGTGAGAGACCATATTTGTTTGTTTTGTTTCTTCTTGTTTGTAATCTGTAATAAGAATGGCAGTGAAACACATCTTTGGTTTATAAATCCTTCTATCCTTCTTGGATAGCAGCTGCAGATCCTTCTATACTTGTGAGGACGATCACTGGCACTCCATGAGCTTTATTTCCAAGTCTAATCCTCACAGCTACATGCCTGATGTAAACCCTTACCCCGACCCTAACCCTGAAAACCAACTCATAAACCTCAAACAGCCCTTTAAAGGAGTGAGGAAGTGGCCAGAATGCCTTCACTTCCTAAAAATGTCCTCACACTCAGGGGAGTCCTCACAAAGATAAAAGTACAAGAAAGCAGAGACACACACACACAAACGCACTGGCGGCGTGTCTTACCCTCAATGCTGGAGAGTATAACCCTGGAGTGATCATAGGCAATGACGTTAGCGTAGCGGTTCTTTGGTTTGTTGACCTCCAGGTTGGAGTTCTCCCATGTGAACTGCTGACCGGGGTCGACGGACTGCAAGAGGGAAAAAGACAAAGTCAGAACGACAAGAAAACATCAGCAGAAAATAACTAATGAAGACAGACTTGCTGGGTTATCTGCTTTAATGCATTCAGGCAGTTTTTGGAGAGTGTTTTTTCATGATTTAATGAGTTATTTCAAAAACAACCGCTTGCTTTGATGCTTTGGTTATAAAACTTTAAGCATAATTATTGGCTTTTGTAATGATCATCCCATCCTGTGGTGTGTCAGTAACTTTAAGTTCTGACAAATGGTCACTAAATGCATGATTGAGGCCATTCATTGTGGGAAGGAAAATCTCTTTTTCTTGCTTTAAATGCTGATTTAAATTTAATTTAATTTAAATTTTAAAAGCAATGATTAATCAAAGCTCACTTTCCAGAGAAAAAAAGGGTAAACCCTTTAAAATCCTCTAATAACATCATTCATACACTAAAGGACCTGATATTGCGTGTTGGCAAGGATGGAGTGATCGCAGGCAATTACAGCTTCTGCCTCAAAATGCAGAAAATGGTATCTCGAAATGCAAGGACTGACAATTCCATAAATTTGAGCTTACAAGTATTCCTGCAGAAAAACCACACTTTTAGAAACCAAGTACAAATTGATTTTAAAGATTTAACGAGGTATTATTGAACTTGGACGGGAGAGTCGGCAAATATGATATTGTGTTTCAAGAAACAACAGCGATGATGAACAGGGACTTTCCGCTTTAAACCCAAAAAAAGGCACAGAAAAGAAAAGAAAAACTACAAAAACCTCCAGAGAAAGCTCCCTGAGAAAGATGATAAAAGCAGAATAAATTCCTCTGGGAGAGAGGGATGGTTGTGTTAGACCAACACATTAAGTTCCTGGAGGGTAATTACAGTGTAACCACTGCTGTTAGCTGGGAGAGGCAGACATGAGGTCATTATGGGGCTGTCAATGAAGAGGGACGAAGAGGAGAGAGCCAGAGCAATTTAGCAATTCTGAATATTTTACGACACATAATTATGGTTTGGTTTGAGGAAAAAAAAAACGGACAGGAGTGGTACTGGTTAAATCCTGCATGTATATATGTGTGTGTGTGTCTGCGTGTGTGTTTTCGAGACTGCTGCCCAACATCATGTGTGTCTGATTATTACACCGCAATCATTTTTGGCCTTTTTCTCTCTCTCTCTCTCTCTCTCTCTCTCTCTCCCCTCTCAATCCCTCCTCCATCCATCTCCCTCGCTCCCTCGTTAAAGGTTTGGCGGCGAACAAAGCACACAGTCATGCAGAGAGAATGTGAGGCTCAACAGAGTGGTTTCAACTCACACCACAATTACATACGGCTTCTCCCTCACTGTCTCTTCCTCGCTCCTTTATTCCCCCCCCCCCAACGCTTTTCTCCCTAAAACATCCTCGCTCTGTTTTTCTACTCTTCACATAATGTGTCCTTGTCTTCCTCTATACATGCATCTCTGTCGCACACAATTTGTCCCTCTCTTGTGGTAGCCAATTAGAGCCTTATGTCTCCTTCTTCACCCAGAGGCCTGTGGGTCTAAACGGGTTTATTTATTTATTTATTTTATTCTTTCTTTTTTTTTTGCAGGGAAAAGAAAACATTTTTACCCCTTTAATAGCTCTCTGTGGAGCTCATTGTAATGCTCGTGCTATTTGCTACACAAGCAGCATGTTGGAAGATGTTTCTACTAATGTGTTTTTTTCTTGTTTAATGCCACAGTTCAGCACACTAAGTTCAGGCACATTGTTATCTTTGAGTAGATATCTTTTTTTTTTTTTGGTTCCACATTAACTGTTCTGCAAGTTTGAGAAAACTAATCAAGATGCGTCCCTTTTTTTTTTTTTGTGTGTGTGTGTGTGTGTGTGTGTGTGTGTGTGCAGAGAACACTTGCTTCCTGTATCTCTCAGTGAGTCTGCTCTCCGTCGCTGCCTCTTTATTTCTATCTCTGTTTCGCCTCTTTCTCCACCAGAGCGTAGAAATTAGTTCTTGATAACCATCTGGCTGTAAGCAAACTCTCTTTGAGCTTGCAATTTCGATTCCCCCCCACTCCGCCCTCCCCCTTATATTTGTATAGATAACACAAAGCAGTAGAGAGAGGAAAATGTGCTTTATCTTGTATTGCTCTATGAAGACGAATCAAAATGCTGCTTCACTGTGGAGACGATGTGAGACTCAATCTACAACGCTCACCGTTGAAATTGAAACGGAGCGGAAAAAGAAAAAAAAAAAAGACGAGTCAATGATAAATACGCATCAAAACCAGATGAATTTCCCAAGTTAAAGATTTTCTGGGACAGATAATCAGCATTCCTACCTCGTACTCTTGAGAGAACTTGAGATTGTCGTTTGCCTTGAGGCGCTCAATGTGATCTGCCAGCTCAGAGATGGGAACGGGCGGGTGACTTGCCATGCCTGCGGAGCACAGAAATAGAGGCCATTTAGATTCATGTGCCAACTAAACTCTTTTGGAGGAAAAATGCTAAGAGTAAGGATTCTCAGAGGAGGTGTTGTTTAGTGTTCTGTCTATAGTCAGCGGAGGAAGCAAATGGAAGTGTTTTTGATTTTTTTTTTTTTGTTAAGTGACCATTTTCTCTCCAGGCGGACAGAAAGAAGAACAATGTGCGTGTTGTGAAAGTTACTGAGGCACAGTAACATGTCCTCAGAGTATATGCACACTGCTGGTGAGGATAAAAAAAGAGGATGACACAGGCGGTTAAAAATTTAGCATGAAATATTTTGTGGAGGGGTTTTAGAGAAGTGTTCCAGAGGCATTTTGATGAAATGTTGTCAATTCAAGCAGCTTCATCCTACAAGGGATGGAAGGTTGTTAGCATGGAATTTAGATGGAAAGAAAGAAAGAAAGGACAGAAGAATAAATGAGAAGGAGGGAAAAAGAGAGAGAGAAAGAAAAGAAGGAAGAAAGAAAGGAAGGAGGATGAACTTAAGGAAGAGAAGAACGAAAGAAAGAGAGAAAAAGAAACAAGAAAAAGATGGACAGAGAAATAGGAAGGAATTAAAGAAAGGAAAGAAAGAAAGAAAGGGAGAGGACAGTAGGAAGGAAAGAAAGAAAGAATAAAAGTGAGAAGAGAATGTAAAAAAATTAGTAAGGAACTTGAAAAAACAGAAGAAATGAAGAAAAAAAGAAAGAAAAAAAAGGAAAGAATATGAATGTGGTAAAAAGAGAGAAAACAATGACAGCAGACAGAAGAAAGGATCTACGACCAACTAACTTGACAAACGGCGATAACCGCGGTACACTGATACACGGTAGGCTGAAAAGGGAAACAACACCACAGTTAATCTTATAAAGATGACAAACACTTTGGAAATCACACTTTCAGCATCACTTGTGTTTGTAACAGGTGAATTATTTTACCTGGAGTCTGGAAGTTGATTCTGCGCAGCTCCACCGGATCAGTGGGATGGTGGGACGACATGGCTTTGCTGCAGGGGAAACTGCCCTTCCTGCCTTCAGCCTCGGCCCTTTTCCTGCAAGAACACACGCCAGGCTCTATTTTGTATCTAGCACAATCTAAGCACAGCGCAAATGCTGGTCTAAGTTCTGTGCAGTGGGAATGCATGTAGGTGTTTACACCTTTCCTGGTAACTTGGTAAACGCAAAAAAAGCCCATCTGTGGCAACAAAGTAGGCAAAAATAGATAAATAGAAGGTGTATCACAGCTGAATTCAATCATGGCCAATCAAATCAGCTCCTCTCATCTCCCTTAAAACCAGTGTTGTGCGGCATGTTTTCCAATTTTGTCCTGGCAGATGAAGTGGCTTAACTTTATTTGCTATGTCATAATTAATTAAATGTCAATGTGAACAAAGAAAACAATGTTGAGGAGTAAAGCAAGTACATCACGCCAACTCAATGCTGCTGAGACAGTTCAATTATTAACAACGCTGATGAAGAGCATTGTGCTTAAGACGTCACAGACATTGTGGTGTTTGTAAATGAGTTAATTTGGGAGCTTTGAGTGTGCATTATTAACCTTCCAATCATTAATTAAATGGCCTTAGCTGTGTGTAAATTGCCCTGACCTTTCATGCGTAAACCAGACAGTGTCACACTCAGTGGCCTTGCACAGCTGGGTGGGTTATAAACCCATTGGATAGGTGTAGAGGCTTTTGAATTGTTACCACTTAATGTGCAATTTAATTGCAATTCATTAGTGATTAATGGCTACTGCGTTGGCTAATGCGCCAACTGCGTGACTTCACTTAAAAAATGACAGAAAAATTGTACTGCACAAGTGCATCCTTTATTGCACAACAACTGTGGTGCATTTAAAGCAAAATATCCAATTGTGATGTACAAAAATGCAAATGTACTTGTATCTACACTTAGACCAGTTTTGTGCCGTTACTGAAATAGGGTTCATGGACATGCAGTGTTTACATGCATATCAACTTGATAAGTCCAACTTTTTACTGTGTGAAATAAGGAAGCTGCATCTGAGAATGTGTAAACTCAACATAAAACCTCAGTTTTTGGATTTATGTTTAAGCAAATAGACCAGATTAAACATAATAGACATGCTGCTTGGATGTTAACATGAATATCTGTAATCTGAAGGAAAGTTCTGTTTTGAATTTCCCCCAGAGTGCCGGATGACTGCTGCTTTAGTGATGCAGCTTTTTATCAGTGATTAGCTTATTGTATGAGACAGGAGGGTGACTAATTTTTTTAAAGAGACTGCAAGAAGTTAAAGTGACATCTACTCTAAATCTAATTTCCTTTACTTTTATACTACTTTTAAATCAACTTGAAAATCTCATACATTGCAGTCGCAATTGCAAGTCACTTAATATTCACAGTTTCATTTATGCTCAATATCTTTATCAAATGCACTGGAATATTTGTTCAATTTCAAGGGTGCAATTTATTCAGTGCACTGGTGGTTACTATGCACTCATCAAAGAAGCATCAGAATAATCCTGACTCTACTGGGATCTATTATCTTAAGTATTCTTTGCAAAAGGCTTTGCAGGGATAATACCCCTGTAGGACAGAGGACATGGTAATAGGTGGTGTTTGTTTACCTGTCAGGTTTGCTGGATCCAAACAGGGAGCAGAACAGATAAAAGAACAGACAAGGATGAATAACATTAGTGTCCAATCAACAAACATCAGAAACTAAAGCAACACTGAACTCATTATTCTGTACCAATTTCAACTGATCAGTTTTTTCTTTATTAGACTTCCAGATTTGTTAAATAGCAGATTTGTTATATAGTAGCTCCTATAGACACAAAGTAAGCGAATCTAAAGCTAAGCATCAAAAACTCCTCTTCTGATTTCACACAACATTGCATCATACGCATTATCTCCTAGCACAACCTCTAACTGTGACATCTACTATATAGTAACATAATGGAAATATGCTGCAAAGTGCAGATCAGCCACAAGTGAGGCATTAACAGGTTACACTCCAGGGCTTATGAACTTTAGAGTGCTACCATCAAGGTTAATAATTTTGCAGCGCCACATCAGTCACAGCTATTATTCATGTGCATTAATAGAGCTCTATCCAGAACAACAGATGATTATCATGAATAATGCTAATGGGTGATAATGTTATCTTCCACTATCTGTTATGTTAGTGAGCTTCTCTCCCTGTATATAGATTTCAGGGACAGATTACAGAAAACACATTTGAATTTCAGTGAGACCTTGTGAGCTTAACTAAGATATGGCTATAAGAGGGAATATCAGTTAGCATGCTTCATAAATAACGGGAACACATAGTGAACAAACATTGCTTTCATAGTAGTCAAGGTCAAATCTATTTTCCACCTAAAGTGGAGGTTTTTCCAGTTTAGGACGATCAAAGCAGGAGAGATGTCACATGAGGCAAAGATACTGCATGGTTTGAAAGGCATTTAAGGTCCTTTTTAATACCTTTAGCAACTGATTACTGCAAATTTCATCGAAATCCATCCTTATTCTCAGAGTCATAACTCAAATAAATCAAACCTGATTGTATTTTAATGTCTGACTCACTCTTTCTGATAATCTCATTATCTTTCCAAAAAAATCCATAAACCTGCTTAAAAATCATAGAAAAAAAATGATCGTTTCTTTAACACTAGAACATGCTTGAGAGTTATCAAAGGAAAGAAAATGACGGCACATACACACGGTACATACGTCTATAGGCACTTTGCAAACAAGACTAGCTGACAGCTGATCCAGCATATTTTAAACGATGCCTTTTTGCTAAACTTTAAACAAACAGCCTAAAGAGAGGACTGAGGAAGCCCCAGGCTAACTCAACTTCATCAATAAATTATACATCTCCTATAATTGGAACCATAATTTCAAAACTTAGATAAATAAATGATAATGGTGATTAAAATCAATTAATTTTTTTGATGCAGCTTCTCACATTAGAGAAGCCTGAGGGGAGGGTCGGTGTTAGACTTTAAAAATACATGGCTTTAAGCAACAGACAAGATAACTACGTTTAAGTATTATGAATAGTGCATAGCTGTCTGAAAGACAATGTACAAAACCCATATATTACATCTTTCAGGTTCCATCATGCCATTCTTACCTCTTGAAGAGCAGAATGGCGATGACGATACAAACGATGAAGATGACAGCCAGCACAGGCCCCACCACCCACAACAGACCCTCTTCCTCATCGACAATGGGCTGAGGATCCACGTCCGATGAAGTCACAGGATCAGAGTAAGGGCTGGTGGCGAACATAGTCTGAAGGAGAGCACGGGTTTATTCATTTTCACATCAGAATTAGACAATACCATGTTAAAATATTTGAAATGTGCGAGTGTGTTTGTGTTTTTCCTCACGTTCTCTGAAAGGTCCAGCAGGGCGAGCACAAAGGAAACGTACTCCTGTCCGTTCTGCAGTGGACGGTTGCGGAAGTCACCATAGTTACGCCCATCACCTAGTGTGAACTCGAGAGGGAGGTGCTTAAAGTGAGCAGTGACATAGGCCCTGGGATCTGATTGGCCAGCCTGTCTGCGGATGCGCAGGGCACGACTGATGCTGGTCCTGTTGATCTCTTTCAGGATCTGAAGGAAGAAAAACAGCAGACAAACAGAGAAGGGAGATGATTTAAAGAGTTTAAACAAAGGAACAAGAAGTTGAAAGAAAATATAAAAAAATGATTGAAAATGTGGATAAAACACGCTTCAAGTTGTTATAA
This sequence comes from Acanthurus lineatus, assembly GCA_029814665.1. Lineage (NCBI taxonomy): Eukaryota > Metazoa > Chordata > Actinopteri > Acanthuriformes > Acanthuridae > Acanthurus > Acanthurus lineatus. The sequence goes on along the minus strand of JAPZDV010000020.1, from coordinate 14,223,641 downwards.
TTTTCATCTGTGCAATATTAAAGGACTTCAGTCAAAGAGCAAATCAACAGTTTAATTTCTCTGATACAGTAAGAGCAACGTAGCCATCTCTTTGCAACTACATTATTATTTTCTCAATATATTTGGTAATGAAGGGCAGTTTTGACAACTTCATTTCCCACAAAAACCCTCATCAGTGGAGGAACCATGGGCTGAACAGAGCATTATCACATAAACACAAATGTCTTCATCATAACCTACATTTCACAACCATTTATCCACGAGACAAAGAGCATGATGAAACTCTGTTGAGTCTAATCTCATACACATGAATGTTCTTTAGAACAGTGTAATGAGGCAATGAAGTCTGTTGAAAAAGGCAGGAAGTGGAAGTAAATGAAAAATGTTATGTGGGAGTATTGTTTGGACTGAATGGGCAACGGATGGCTGGGCCGTCTTCTTTTGCATAATAGGAAAAAAACAGTCTGTGTGATACAACAGAGCAAGTAGACTAGTCACTTTTCTCTGTTGACTTGAAAATTGACTTGAAAAAGATTGTGATGACCTCATAAGCATTTCTTCAAATTTGAATTGATCAAAGATTAAAAAAAAAAGATTTCCAGCTTATTTTTTTTACAATATTTGCAGTTAGTTTGATCTGGTTCACTGAAAAGAAACATAAACATTCACATGAAAAAAAATATGATTAAGCTATGTCTTTAAATATCTACTATAACAATCATCCACATACAAGATAAAAGAAGATTTTACTCTGCAGTGAAATAATGGAAGCACAACCTGATTTGGATGCTCAACCACTGAGGGTTACTCTCTGTCAGTGAGAAAACTGATAAGCCACATGATATTCTAAATTAATTATGCTTTTTCATAGAAATGTAACATGTACGTGTGTTTGTGTGGCCTGTCTGTATCATATGTAACACTGATCACCACCACCACCCTGACCATCATCATCATCATCATCATCATGCCTCTCAACATCAGTCATAACTTATTTTACTCTCAATATTATTTAGTCATTTATCGCCACATTCTCGTGTCTGCTGCATGTCTCACCTCATCCATGTTCATCTGGTCGGGATCCTCCCAGGGATTCAGGAACTTCCCTCCTCTCTGCTTCTTCAGCGGCACCACCACCACATAGTAGCCCCTGAAACGCAGCACGCACTGGGTTTAGGCTTGAGGAGATTAACTATTAGAGATTTAGCATTAGAGAAACATCAGTAGAGTTGTTTGATACTTTCAGATAAGACTGATACCACTCAGTCTTCTCAAGACATCTCAGACAAGAGCAGTCTGTAGTCTGACAAGTCCTACAGACACAAAATACATCACCTAATAGACTTGTGCCAGAAAATGAATGAGGAGCTGCAGGTGCAGGCAACATGGAGGAATCTGTATCATTTTGTATTTGCATACACTAACCAGATTAAAAACAATACACTGGTTGAAATGTTTCCCTTTAATAAATCATATTGTTGCTGCAGCAGCAGCAGCTGTGACAGTGCGCTCGAAAACTAAACAGTGTGGTCGATCTTTTGGAACAGGGGGCCACGTCTGAAGCCACGTGTGAAAACAAAAACAAGATCACTGAAGCAGGGGAATTTCTCAGTAGCAGTCAGATCTTAAGCGAAGATGACACACATACAGAAAGCATCTGTGGGTCCTCAATAGATGACTCACTCAGTGCATGCACTTAAGCTTACTCTGCTGTGCCAAAAGATACTAGAAAGTAGCTTAGTTATGCCAAATGTGAGAAAATGAGAAATTGCTGCACCTTAAATAGTAAGCTTGCTAACATGATAGGCACTTAACTCGAGTAATTTTTCATTTAGACAAGAAAGATGGATGATCAAAGTTGAAATCTCAAAAAAATCTTGTTAAAAAAGGCCGCAGTGTGTTTTGTTGTTGTGTACTAAGCCATTTTAACATCCAGCTGATTACTGTTTGTATTACTATTTTGGATTGCGGCAGCTAAAATCAGAAAGACTCTTGCGTCTTAAAGCACAGAAGCTTATTTGAGACCCGAAACCCCCCACAGAGTTTTAATGTGACAGAGACAAAGTACAGGAAAGCGTCTGTGGGAACCTCTGCGTAACAGTGATTCAGGTCGTGATTTAATGCTGAAAGTCTGCTTCCACTCTGTATCTATATTTGTTCTTGGTTACAAAAAGCAGATGAGATTATCAGCTTTGTGCTTTCATTTGGCCTGTTGTGGGAGTTCTCAGACTTGCATCGCTGCCAACTCCCAGAAATCCCTCCTGATAGACCAATAAATGGAAAAACAGCAGCAGAAAGTAGTAATATCACCTCCCATGGTCTTTAAAACAATTCATTTAAAAACAACCTAGATTGGACAAATTCTGCACAGAGCGCTTTCACAAACAAACAAACGAGCCATTACATTTCACTAAATCCTTTATTCCTCCGGTCTTTGCTCTCCTCAGCTCAACCCTTATCAGTACCTGACTTTGGCTGTTGTCTGCACAACCGGTAGCTGCAGAGTCACCATGCCGTCCTCATTTGTCTTTCCCACCACCATGGGTTTGGCTTTGAGGATGTCCGGAGCAGTGGTGGCGGTGACGCGGTGCTGCAGACCCCCGGCGCTGTTGGCCCGGTTGGTCAGCAGAAAGGAGTACTGAGTGTCGGGCTCCAAACCGGTGATCAGCTTCTGAGTCTGCTTCCCGTCCACTTCCACAGACTGGCCCTTTCCATACAGGATCTGAACACCAGGTTGGTCACAGTATTGAGAGTTATATTACATATGATATAGGGTAAACAAACAAGTTCTAAGAATGCCCAAGACCTTTCTTTATTAAACAGGGAGGGCGGGGTGTATCCAATTATTCCATTATACCACAGTAAAAAGTCTGTTTCTGCCTGTTATTTTGGGCTCTGGCTGCATTTTCTCTTTTCAATTTACATTAATAACCACAAAGCTAAAAATGCATTTAATTACTGCAGGATTTTATCAATTATCAAACAGGAAACACTAAAATAATGAACAACCACCAAACTCAGAGAAAATAGGCATATAATGGTTTGAAAGGATGTATGAAATTAAGCTGAATGTACAGTGTGAGTCATTGTAGAAAGTTATTTCTCTTGATTTGCACCATGTCTGCATTTGTTTAAGAACCATTTTAGACCTGGTCTTTTTGAGTTATTATTTTTTTATTTCACTGCATTTAAATTTGATGAAAGGCAAAGGGACTAACAGTGAATGGCTGGGCGGGGTTCTTGTCTCGGATCTCCCAGGACAGCAGCACAGAGTTCTTCATGGCAGCCTTTACTCTGAAGTTGGTTGCAAAAACTAAGGCACAAAGATATAAAAGAAATGCAGAGATTTTTTATGATTCCATTCTCATTTTAATCTCTCTACCAAAATGAAAAGTATTGACCTTACCTGTGCATCATTCCCTATTAGCAGTCTTAAGCTAGCTCTACCTGCTCTTATCAACACACAGTGAGTGTGACTGCACAGGGATACTCACTCAAGACCCAAGACTCTTACCTTGCTTTGTGAAAAGGATGTTGGGTCTAAGACTACAGTGACAAGACAATGAAAAAGGACACTTAGGATGTTGTCACCAGATGGCGTGTGTCTGAGTATGCTTGTGTATGTGGGACTTGTTGTGCACAATATTTATGCACAAACGTGGTGTTAGGAAGCATGTGTTTGCGTCCTGATAGCTGAGGATGGGTTGTTAGGAGGTGAGTGTGAGTCCTACCTTGGTCTAGCCGCTGTGTCCTAAACTGGACACTGGGGCTGTACGGCCCGGGGCCGACAGCCGTGAACGCGCACAACCTGACATCATACACAGTATCAGCACTCAGACCCTCCAACACAACACTCGATCCCGGAGACGGCACCACGACTTCTGAGGCATTCCCTCGACTGTTTATATCCTTGTACAGCACTGAGTACTTCACAATTTTCCCATTTTGCTCAATTAGGGGGACTGATTTCCACGCCAGTCGGAGAGAGGTGGCAAAAGCCTCCTCTAAGATTACATTCTCAGGGTATCCACTTGGGGCGTCTTCTGGAGTCGTCACCTCCTTTACAACCTCCTCTCCGTAGCCCATTTTGTTACGTGCAGAGAGTCTGAACACATATTTGGCTCCCTTGTGGATGTCCTGGGCAGTGTAGCGGTTCTCCTTGGTTGGGAACTCCACCACCGTAAAGGGAAGGACGTCAATACGGCCAAATGTGAGGCGGTACCCCAGGAGTGGGGTGGGTGGGTTGGGTGATGGATACCACTGAAGCAGAGCAGTACCTGAATCAGTGGCACTCACCATCAGTTTGGGCTTCTCGGGCACTGAAAAGAGGGAAAATGAGCAGAGCAGGAAAAAGAGAAAAAATGATGAAAAGATTATTAGAGGATAATTGCAAAGCACATTATTCACTGCCTCAAGCGAAGCTGCAAAATATAATTAATACGGCACCAAATGATGGCTTCTTACTGTCATGGCAAGGTGGGACAAAGTGAGACATAAACCAATTCAATGGTTTAATGGCCTCTAGTGATCATAAGTGACACTTTGGTCTCAAAGATCATTACTGGCTGCGTTTGGTTGTGTTTGCTTTTGTAGCTTTATGTCTTTTTCTGTGTGTTTTTACGAGAGTCTAAGCGGCAACACTTACATGGCAGGGCGGAGCAAACAGAGACAGGTTTGCTGCGAGCACCATCACCCTTGGCAGTGTAAGCCCCGACAGATACAGAGTAGGAAGTGTCTGGTTTAAGGTCTCCAAGAACCACCTCCTGCACAACAAGAAAGAGTCTCTGTCAGCGGTGAAAGGCAAATACCTATTTGCACCCCAGAAGGACGAGCAGAGCTTCAGTTCAACACAAAAAATGGTTAGAACTGGTCAAACAGGAAGAAGCCCAGGTACAATTCTGTGATTATGTTTTTGATGGTGTCCATCTCTTTCATATTCAAACAATACTCAAACCAGGAAATATGCTTCTTTAACAAAACTCCAACTCAAACTTTATCAAATGAACTCAAGAGAGCTAAAAATGTGGTTTACTCCCGATGCAAAATATCATTTAACTTTGTACACATTCAAAACTCATTTAGATATGCCTCCATCTAAAAACTCATCACAATATTTTCTTCATTTCTTGGCCTGCGGAAAGCATGGATAATCAGGATATTTTGGCAATACCCACAAATGACTCATATCAGTTATCTGCGTAATGTTTTCCCATTTTTCCTTTATTAGAAGTCGTGGGGAATGCAGAGTGCAGAAATGAAAAAAGGGACATCCTGCTGGGAATAAGTCTTCGTTCTGGTCTTAGGAGATTTTAAAGCTACAATCTCATAAATATGACTCATCTATTCTTTGTGTTTTGTCATAATTCCTCTTAAATAATAGTCTCAAAGGAGGTTAACTCACATATTCGGTGGAGTCATCATATTCCCACTGAAAGATGGAAGAGCATGGAGGAAAGAGAGGGAAAAACAATCAATAATGTAAAGATATGATTCAAAAAGACTCTAAACTCAAGTTAAATGCATTGTTTCTGACTGCCATAGAGGCATGATCAGTTTACATTTAGATTCTTTAGCTTATTTTCACTAAACAGAAATGTGACAGCTTTAAGTTTTAAGAAATGAAACAAATTAAGTATTTTTAAACTGACCAGAGGAGGTGTCTCATAAAAGCTGGATTCAATATATTTAAAACTAGTACTTTGACTTCTAAATTTTGAAGAGTTAGATGAGGAAAAATATATCACTGTCATGTCTGTGAGTTAAATATGAAGCTATATCCTTTAGCTGGTTAGCTTAGCTTCGCATTAAGTCTGTCGAATGGTAAGAATAAACACACAAGATATTATGAGTTGATAAGGAAGCTTTATTTATACTTGGAGGCTGGGAGGAGTGCAAGGCTTTTGCCTTTTCGAATCTTCATGCTGTGCCAAGCTAAGCAACTCCTGCCTGTAATTTAGCTTTCAACAGCCAGATGTGAGAGATCGGTACTGATCTTCACATCTATTTTTCAGCAAGAGGACAACTGCGCACATTTCTCAAAAATAGCAGGTTTGTTTCTTAAGGAAGGTTCCTGCCCCTTTTGTTAATTTATTTGGCATCCTTCATAATTATATTTTAATACGATTAAGTGTCAGCCAAAGTTAATATAGAAGCTGTTACAGATTGCCACATCCTGTGCAGTTCTCAAGACAGTGATTAGGAAAACTGACAAAATGCTGATTTGATCTGCATGGCCACATGCTGGCTCTCTTACTTGTAAAATATATCCAATTAAAGCCAAGTGTCTTAGGAGCTAATCTTTTTTATGGCTAAACTTATCATTTATAATTTATCGTGAAATTATAAACTTAATGTGATGATTAATGTTAAACACCACAATATTGTAAAAAAGGTGCTCATATTTGATATGAGTTTTATCTGGCAGTCATAAAATAGCTCCTGACACACATCATTTGATGACAAGGTGTTAGACAGTGTATGTCAGTGTCACCTGAGAGTCCTCTATGAGGATGTCCTTGACGAAGGGCTGACCCTGTGGTTCTCCGTAGTTCATCCTCACATAGTGGACTTGGTAGCCTCGGATCTGACCATGCTGCCGTTCGGGCGCTGGTGCTCGCCATTTCACCCTAACTGCTGAGGCGTTCACAGTCTCTGCCTCCACCCCTCGCGGAGGACCGCTTGGAACTAAAAATGCATTTTGGGATAGAAGTCAAGGGTCACAGATGACGGGCACTCAAACGTCTCTAGTAAAGGCCTTCACTTTAGTGAAACAAGTTTGTTTTTTTTGTAATTTTAAAAAATATATTAGTTTCAGGGCAGATAAAAAAATACCCAGAAGCTGAAAAAATGTAAAAATACAACCCTCCAAAAATCTAACACTGCTCTGATGTCTGGGAAAAAAGTAAAAATAGTAAAAAAATGAGAGTGCTTGAGGAAAAACATGGAGGAAAAAAGCGGTAGAGGATAAGAAGCAAATGTAGAGAAAGATAAGAATGGCTGATAGAAAAGGATTTGTTGCCATGAGCAGATAAGCAGTGGCAGGCAGTCAAAGAGGAAATACTGTTATCAAGAAAAACCTCTCTCATGCTGCCAAAAACTACACTTCACCCAAAAAGAAAAAATATATGTTGTATATTGAAAAGAGGAAAATAACTCGAGCCACCTCTTGCTATCTGACCCCAGCTTAAGCACTCTGAAGAAAGCTGAATTTAGAAAAAAGTCTTAGTGGGAACTTTGGAAGTATGACAGTTATAGAGCGTGAATATCAAAAATACTGCTGGAATATTACAAATTACTTTGGTTAATATACATTAAAGTTAGCTTGAAGATTGAGAAATACTTGTTTAGGAACTGAAGGGAAGCTAAAAGGGCAGACAGTTGGTGGGAAAAGGTGCGGATAGGCTGAAGTAGAGCTACAGCCAAAGGGTTTGTTTTGGTATAGTTAGTGAAGAATTCAGCGGGAAATCCCAACCATTTCTTTTGCCAAAAATAAGAAATTTTGGAAGAAAGGGTAAAATGTGGTAAAAGATTCTGGTTAGGAGGAGGATAAAAATGGCCTCTAGAGACAAAAAATAAGGGTTGCTGTTGACAAGAGAAGGCAGCGTTGAGGGAGTGGCAGGAGATTTCCAGAGGTTTCTGGTGGTTATGGAGGGAATAAAGGAGAGGTTTCCAAAACTGGAGGGTGTGACAGCGGTTCCTAAATGCATCATCATCCGTTTAGACTGCAGCACAGGGACAGACAAAATGCCATGACTGGCCACTGGAGGAAACTTGTTAGTTTAGGGTGCTTTGAGCTCATTAGTGCAATAAGTGGGGTAGCCATTGTTAGTTAGCCATTGTTAGACGGACCAAGACAGGCAGGGGGGGTTTGTTTTGGAACATACCATCTTCCTCAGTGCGGATAAGCAGCTGTAAACTTTCTGGGCCATCTCCAGCTTCCGTCTGCGCCCGTATCGTTATGCCGTACTCTGTCCATTTCTCTAGGTTTTCCAGGAGATAGGGAGAACTTTCCGGAGAAATTCCATCAATTCTTTTAGACACCTTGTTGCCCTCGGTAGTGGAGTATTGGATGGAGTATCCTGTAATGACGCCATTCTGAAACTCCAGAGGAGGTGGAGCCCAACTTACCAGGATGCTGGTAGAACTGGGACTGGTGCATGTGATGTCCTGGGGAGGTGCTGAAGGAACTGTTTGGCCAGTTTTTAAGGAAGCACAGTAGGGGTTGTTTGGGTAAAATGTTATTTGGTTCGTGTGTGTGAGTTGTTATTGGTGGGTGGAGAGGTGAGGAAGTGAGGTTTGCCGTGAAGGTGAAGGAAATGGGGGCGACATTGAGCAGATGAGAGACAGAGAACAAAAGACAAAGAAACATAAAATGAAAACAAAACACTGGAGAACAGAAACTTTTACGAAAAATGATCCTGTGACTAGAAAGCAAGATGGCTGAACAAAGATACTGAATGATATGGGCGTCACCTTCTGCTTGGTAGAAATGTTTGATTAATGAAAACATGTGAATGACTTCAAAGAGATGCCACACAAAAACACTGACTAGAGCTTTAACACACAAACGTATTGGCCCATAACTTACTTGTCCTTACAGCCTACCCAAGCCTCTGTGATCCATGATGGGCTTCATCTCTACCTACAAATCTCTGGCGTCTTACCTTGTTTTGACTGATTCTCTCACAGACCTCAGATTGGTAGCCAACAAATTAACTTACTTTGCTGTCAGTTATCAATAAGTTGTTTGAAACTATAATTTCCTACAGTGATGTTCAAGTTAAGTTCTGAGAATTAAATGGTATAATTGTTGAAATATCAAATCTGAGGTCAGTTCAGATCTGGATTGACAGCTTATTTTTTGACAATGCAAAAACTCAACAACTACCAAGTGTCTTATTAAACACTGTTTGTAATGTTCAAACTGATGATGGTCAGATGAGGATTTTCATGTAGTTTTAGTTTAGAGTTCTTATCAATTCTCACTTTTGCATTGTCAAAAAAGAAGCTCTCTCTCTCTCAAACACACATACACACACATACACACACATACGCACACACTCACACAGACATGCACCCACCCACACACACACACACACACACACACACACAGTGGTATATGGTTGGACCTACGCGTCTGAGGGGTGTCGATGGACACTTCGTTGGTATAAGCCCCAATTCCATGTTTGCTCTTAGCAGCCAGCTGGAAGGTGTAGGTGGAGAAAGGCTTCAGGTTCTTCAGTAGGTAGGTGGTTGTGGGCTCAAAGCTCACTTTCTTCTGAAAGAACATGAAGAAAGTGAGAGTTGCACAGTGTTTTCAAAAGAGAATTGAAAAGACCAAAATAGATTGTGATTTCAATATCAAGATTCATTAATTTCTACTTCCCACCATCCAACATCTATCAGTTTTATTAGCAAATCAAAATAGACCTCTCAGCTACCCTTCCTCACCTCCTCTGTGTCATCAGCTCGTCGATAGACCAGTTCATATCCTGTGATCTGGTTGTCAGGACCACCCTGGGGAGGGGCCACCCAGGACAACAAGATACTGGTCTCAGACTTGGCCTCACCTTTAAACTCTGATGGTTGGGATGGAACTACGGAGTTGATAAAAAACAGGATAAGTAAAACCAAGTGAAAACATTTTTCATTATTTTTCATATTTTAGCAGATGATGATTGTACACCAGTTCAGTTTAACATGGTGTCCCTGTCTTAGGACTCACAAGCAACCCCTCACATCCCCCTCCTGCTTCCAGTCTCTTACCTCCGGTCTTGGCTATAATCTGCAGGTCCTGGGACAGGGGTCCGTCTCCTACGGAGGTAAAGGCCAGCACTCTGATGTAATAAGTCTTGTTGGGGGTCAGTCCCTGGATGGTGATGAAGTTGGCGCTGCGCACCATCTGCTTCTCCCACTGCATCACAGGAGCACACAACACAGCGCATAAATACAAGAAGACAAAAAGATTTGTCAAACACAAGCAAACAGACCGCACGCAGGTAAACGCACCTGGTTGACTGGCAGCGTGTTGTCTGCGGTGTAGTAGACTCTGTAGCCCACCACCTGTCCGTTTGGTTCCTCTGGTTCATCCCAGTGGATGATTGCTGTTGTGGTGCTCAGCATACGACCTCTGACCTGCAGGGCAAACAGGAAGAACTTCAGCAACACAGCGCTCGGATGAAATGTAGTAAAGAGCTTTGTTGGAGAAAGTGGCCAAGTTTTTCAGTAACTAAAGACAACTTAAGACCAGCATTTGAGAATTAAACTCTGAAAACAAAATGTAGGTAAGACACTGAAAATCGGACAGAATTTTTGGATGAAAACCAAGCCTGAGGTGAGATTTTTTAAGGGAAACAGTATAAATAGTCTTAAACTGCAGCTAAACATTGAAAATCCATTTGATTTTTATAAAGGGTTTAAATTGCACCCTTGAATATCACATTTTTACATTCCACTGATGGATGCAACATTAGCCTACTGTTACAACTATAGCTGATGTATTCACTTTGCTCAGTGCAACCCTGACCTGTCGAGGAGGCGAGGAGGGGGCCTGCTCGGCTGTGCGAGCCTCCACCATCTCGCTGGAGGGGCCCTGGCCGATCGTGTTAACAGCGGCCACCCGAAAGTCGTAGTGGGAGTAGGGGCTGAGGCCGCCCACGCTGTAGCGCGTTGTGGCGATGCCATCAATCTCTTTATAGGCGTCATCTGACCCTTTGGCACGATGCTGTAAGGAAGAGGGAGCGAGAATAAAGTGATTTAAATTTGCATTTGCAAACTGTGAACAGACAAAGCTTCACCCACAGCTGCACTTATCTATCTATCTATCTATCTATCTATCTATCTATCTATCTATCTATCTATCTATCTATCTATCTATCTAT
>JAPZDV010000020.1:14194830-14209830 GCA_029814665.1 Acanthurus lineatus | reverse complement strand
TTTTAAAAAACGACCTGTTTTACGGCTCTACAGCAAAGACTTATAAAACGCAGCAGGTTTAATAGCATCATATCACATTAACATGACAAACGCTCATCCCTAGCAGATGACATCTATATAAATAAAAAAAGTGAATATCTTCTAGGAACAGACATCATAATTTGCACATCCGTTATCAGTGTGATCCTTAAAGCTAAGCGCTCTAATTGGACTCTAGTGATGACAGAACAAGTTGTTTTCTTCTCCCTCTTACCTCTGACGTAGAGGTTAGCTGGGGTGGAATAGCGTGTCCCATCGCTGTTGGTGGCAACACACTCATATTTCCCCTGGTCTGACTCCTCACTCATCTCTATCTGGAGGGCACCTGGATGGAGGGAGGAGAGATGGACAGGAGCAGCAGAAGATAGAGTAGAGAGAGAGGTAGAGAGAGAGTCACACAGAAAGACAGTGAGGAAGAAAAAGCTATTACAAAATTGGAGGACGTCAGACAATTGGGAATAGTTTATAAATACATAGAAATAAACACAACACAGAAATGGTAAGAACTGCATAAAGGATAAATGAATATGAGGGAGTTTTCAGCAAAAACAAGCTGAACTCTGTATGAGGAACACAGGGCTATAAAAAGGGAGCCAAATCTATTGGGAGACATTAGCACGTTTCTACCACTGTCAGCGAGAATCTGCCCAAAACAAGGGTCAGCTTCCTGATTTAGACAAGGAAAGAGAACAAAAACAAAAACAACAAAAGCACTGAAACAAAGTCCACAAAAAAAAAAAAAAACGGAGAATGTAGTCTTCATGCAAGACAGAAACAAATAAACCAAGCAAAGGAATATGTGGAGAAATCCAGTCACAAATACAGCATTTTGAAAAGTCTCTGCTGAAAATTAAGATGCCGTTAAGGTAAGTTAGGGAGCAAATCATGTTACAAAGATATTGCCATGGCAATCAGATATCCCCAACCCTTACGGATCCACCAATGGGATCAGGAGTGTGATGTCATTTTAAAAACACACCCATTAAGGAGGTAAAGACATCAACCGACCTCCTTTAAGGCCAACAGATTTAAAAAAAAAAAAGGTACGACATACGCAAAGCCTTGGGAAGGGACCGATGCTTTTCTCTCTCCCTGAAAATAGAAAAACTGTCAAAAAAGTCAACCAGAGGTTCTTTAAAGATGGTGTGGTAAGGCAAAAAAGCGCCCATAAAAACTTTATCAAAAAAGTGGTTGTTTGGGGCTTTTTATCGGTAATGAGAGAGAAAAGAGAAAATAATGGTAAAAAACCATGAAGAACTATGTGTGTGTGTACGTGTGTGTGTGTGTGTGTGCGTGTGTGCATATTTGTGTGCTTATGTGTGTATGCAAGCACGCTAATGTCTGCAAGTGTGTCTGAGTCTTTGCCATCTGGACTTTTCAGGCTGAGCGAATAACAGCTGGGAGGGAAAATAAAACTGGGACATTTGATTGGGCAAATATAGACATAGGTAGGAGGAGAGGCCAGGTCAAGCACGGGTCAAGACCCCTCCCCTCCACCCCGCGAAAACAAAAAAAAAAAAGAAAAAGAAAAGAAAATCCGGTCATAAAAAAAAAATAATAAAAAAGGCAAACAAACGGAAGTAAAAGGGTCATCTAAAACTTAGCAACGAAGAAATAAATACAAGTCGATAACACATCATGCTTAAGATGTAAGAAGCTAAATGATGTTAAACTGATGGATACAAAAAAAAGACATCGTGGCGATTGAAGAAGCGATTGACTTCTGTGTTAGGGAGCGAACGTTGAGGCTGAGATGGACAAATGAAAGATTGAATAGAGGATGAAAAACGAGGAGAAGGGAGATGATTAAAAAGTCGTAGTATGATGAACTGTTTGCTCAATTCCAATTCCCTCCTCCTGCACCTACTGCAGATCTGAAGCAGCTGGACGGGTATTACCAACACACAGCAAAGTCCAGAGTCCTTTGGACTAAACCCATATTAATTAATTCAGGCCAGAGCTGCTTTTCCAGATCTGCCAGGCAAGTAGGAACCGGGGGTTGAAAAGGAATCAGGCCACTGTGTCATGTTGGTCCTCCCAGCAGTCTTACCTCGTATGGGCGTGCCACCTGAGTGGGCAATGAATGCACGAGATTAGAGAAGGAGAAGAAGAAGAAAATGTTAGTACCACAGGAGGAGGAGAAGGGGATTAAGGTAGGGAGGGACTTTGGGGGTGGGAGGGGGAGGGGGGGGGAGTTGGGGGGTGGGAGGGGGTAACTTGGAGAGGACGAATCAAATTAGAGAGAAAAGACTCAAAATATAGATCCTCAGAGAGTGAAAGAGGGACAGAGGCATAAAAGAAGAAGACAGAATAAATAAAGACAGACTGAGCTCAAGAAGAGAGAGACAGATACTAGATAGTCAGAGTGACAGACTGTGACAGAACTATAAGGAGATGGGTTATTGATTTGACTTCATTGACTTGCAGCAGGGGCAGATGTGGCTGTAGGAGGAGGATAGTCTCTCCACTGCACTCTCCTGGGTCTCTAAGAGCTGGACTGGGACTCTACACACAATTAGGGCCTCTAACTCTTAACCTGCACTTTTCCACCACATAATCAAATCCAGGTGTAATCCTTTTAATTGTGTGCTTAAATATATTGTTTAAACTGTTTCTAAAGGAAAAAAAAAATCCACCCTCCAGTACTTATATCTTGTTGAAAAAAAACTGGCACTGTATTGATTTTCTGCTGTTTGACATTGTATTTGTTTTTCTATCTGATAACTGGCAAAAGGCAGACAATGTGACATCAGTCCAAATCCTTCCAGCTAGGCTACAACCGAGTCTGACAGCAGGGAAAAAATTTCAAACATCTAAAACATCCACTGTAGATGTCGAGTTCATGTCTCAGCCCCCTGGACATGAGGCAAGGGTGTGTTGTAGTCTCAAAATCTTAAAGCGACCATAAAAAAATCAAGCTGTGACAGGTCTGGCGTGAAAAAGAGGGAGAACTGGCCTCAATGGACCGGAAGGCTGCAAAGCCACAAAAAAAAAAAATAAATAATGCTGTGTTTCGTGTGGGAGGGAGGGCTGCAACTAATTACTGACTGATTTTTTCTATTAATCAATCATTATTACTCATTATTTGGCCAGTAAAATGTTACAAAAACTGAAAGTGGATTTTATAAAAATTGCTTGTTTTGTCCAACCAAGCAATATTTAGTTTCCACCGACAAGAAACTGAAAAAATGCAGCAACTCTGCAGGCTAGCGACTACAAAAACACAATTTATTCAAACAATTAAACAAAACTGTTGCTGATTAACTTTCAGTCATTTGACTAATAATAAATAAATAATAGCTGCAAGTCATAATGACTAACAGCTTTAGCTGTAAAGAGGTGTGAACCGTCTAAGCTAGCGATCACACACACAACAGATACATGTATGCATCCATGACACGTTCTCTTCATGTTCTCTTCTCATCAAAAAGCATTCTGGGAAACTAAGGACGTCACTAACTCAAGTGAAAGTAAACAAAGAAATGACTGATTCTGATTGAGGTACTGAAAGGTGGATTTTTCTTTCACAACTTTGGTTTGTTTGACTGTGTCACGGCTTGTGTGTCGCTGGCTCTCAGCAGCAGTAACCTGGTTCAGCATACAGACAGAGAATCACTGTACATTCAACATCTAGCAGCCTGAAACCTGGTCGCCATCGATTTCCCTACAGTGGCTCCACCAGAGGCCTACCTAGCAGCCATCTAGAGTTGATGCCTTATTGACTGGTAACTCTATACAGCAGAGCGGAGAGAGTAAGTGAGTGAGTGAGTGAATGAGTGAGTGAGTGAGTGAGTGAGGGGAAGAATAATTGAATAAGTGAAGGAGTGGGAAAGTAAATAGGTGAGTGTGAGGAGAAAGTTGTTGTTATTCTTTGGGTGTGGAAAGGCTGCAGGTGCACAGGTGAGGGTGAGGCCAGCTACCTCTAGGGTGACAGAATTATGTGTTTGTGCATGTGTGTGCATGCCTATGTGTGTGTGTATGCGTGTGAGTGTGTGTGTATCAAGTTTGTAGCATCCTTGGTGAGCTCTCCCTAAACCAAAATGATGTTTGGGTGCTTATAAGTATGTGTGTGTGTGTATGTACATCTGGGCTTCCTATCATCTTTGTGTGTGACTGTTAGTAAAATGCATGCCATGCATTTTAATAACACCTCAACATTGTAAAAAGGGTGAGCAGCAGCAGCAGCAACAGTTGCAACATTAGTGAACAATATGCAGAAAAGTGGACAGTGAGGGTGTGGGCCTCGGAACAGAAGCACTTACCAAAGGACTCTGTGGTTAAAAAGATATAAAGAGAAAAGAAACAGCACAGACATGGCATTACAATCGGACCATTGGTTACACAGAGGAGTAGACTTAGTAGAAACACCTTGAAAAAGCAGTGGAACTCCAATAAAGTCATGGATATGGCTCATCTACACAGAACTTTGCGTTTAAAAGTCAACTATTTTGTAAGCATTGTATAGAAAAAGCTAACATACCAAATATCTGACATTTTCAGTTGTAACAAGTTTTTAAATCTTTTTATGTATTTATTTATTTATTTTAAATACAAGTCATAAAGGGAGTCTGAGCGGGGTGTTAGGGGGTTGAGCGAGAGATTTAAAAAAAATTGGGGTCAGAAGCAAAAAGGTTGTTATCCATAAAGAAGCTGATAAGTTGGGTGTCCAATCACAAAAAGGAATTTTGGGTCCATAGTTGGTCCCTGGAAGCAGAAGGAAGACTGAGGAGGGAGGAGGGGAATTCTGCTACGACAAGTTGGGATTATACACACTACTGTGGCTAATGTATAGCTGATTGAGAAGGACTATGCAGCTGGAAAAAGATCTCTCTAATTTTTTTTTGCTTGTTTGTTTGTTTGTTTTTAAGCAATTTGTCTTGGGATTTGACAAATTCTGTAAGTGATGTTTCTCAGTTAACATGGATACAATGTCTGTGAGTCAGTGTCACACCCACACAAGACTGATCTCCATGAAATAAAGAAAAACAAAAGGTTATTTGGTTGTTTAGTCACAGCAGTGAGCCATCTTAGCGAGGCTGCTCCCTCAGTACATGCCACCATCACCTGGGTTTACCTCATAAAGTCTGTCAGGAGAGAAATTTGGTGAGATATGACTAAAGTATTGCGCACACTGATGCGCGTTGTTTTAAGTGTTTCCGGGTGTTCTTAATGGGTGAAAAATTAAACCCCTTCGTGATGGTGATTTGCATGGGAAGACCTCAGCATTTTGGGAGAAAGGCAGAGAAAAGTGGGGGGAGTTCGTTTTCTTAAGGCCTTGAAGAGTTTGGAAAAAGTTGGCAACCGCACACACAGTCAACTGATACCACAGCAGCAGCAGCGGCGGCGGAGGAGGAGAGGGGCAGCTGAGAAAAACAGCCAGTAACCACGGCAGAAGGAGTGCGGAACAGAAGTAAGAACCAGGGTGAACGAGGGCAAAAATAACAGAAGCTTTGTATGGACAGATAATAACAAAATGGGGTATAGGATAAGAGGGAGTGGGATTTGAAAGCGGGATAAAAGCAAAGTAGAAGGGAGAAAAACCCTCAGGTGGATATAAAAGCTGGGATTGAAGGGAAGGGAAAGAATGGAGGGATAAAAGCGTTGGTTACCTGAGCGGAGCTGCTTGATTCTTCCATTGTTATTGGACGTGTTGACTGGCAGGAAATCCTTGAACCAGGTAATTTCTGGGTCAGGGTTACCGCTGGCAGCACAGAGCATGGTGGCGGTCCGAGAACGCTCCACCACTTTCAGCTGGGGACCCATGTCTATAGTCGGGAACCCAGAGGGCAGCTGGTCCTCTGGAAAGATCAAAGTACAAGATTCAAGCAGAGCCAGACGCTCACATCTTCAGCTGGGCAGCTTAATGCAGCAGTTTTCTACCAATTTTTTGTCTGACGCATCTCCACAGTTGTATCAGCGAAGCTCAGATACACTTCCCTCCACTTCACCTGTCATCTTTCAAATGTAAATCAATTTTACACAGGATATTTATGTATATCCTAAACAATATATAAAGACAATAAAGTGGAGCTGGAATTGTTTAGTCTGTCTCTCTCTTTTCAGTGTTTGCATTTACACAAATACTACAGACTGACAAGCTGACACTGTGCCTTTTAACTATTCATCAAGCAATATTTAGCTTCATTTTTGACATCTTTGATTTTCTTTCCCACATTTTTTTTCTCAGTTTTTCTCTCTCAGTTGCAGTGTGTGGGTGAGCTACAACTGACCCAAGCTAATGGGAGGTGAATGAGTAAAAGATGATAAAATCATAAATTGATGATTTTTAATAGTACTTGTACTACAGATCAACACTACACCAGTTTCTAATTATATATGTGATCATATGCATAAATCCTCGCCTCATGAAGGTTTAGATGCTCACGTTTTGTTATTACTGTTATTGAGAGGTGCTGATTCAACTTCCTAGTTACTTTCTGGCTGTAGCATGCAGTGCTGTTAAATTGTACTGGGATATGATGAGAGGTGTTTCTATATTTATTTTACCTTTATTGATATGACAATGGTGGACCAAATATTTTAAGAACTTCAGCAAAATGCAGCACTGAACATCTTCACATTTCAATGAACACCTCCAAAACAGTTTCGACCAAAAACTGGTGTTACAAGATTGTCAGCGTTACGTTTGATTGGTTGGTGGCCTGAATATTTTTCATTATTTTGTCTGCAGTTTTCTTGACATAAAGTAAAGCTTCACTCCAATAAATCAGCCTTTCCCATTCTCCAATTAGCATAGACCCACCATTGAGATTTTCAGGGCAGTGAGTTCAATAGGCTAAACAAGCAGTGACTGACATAACAGCCGAACCAAAAGACATTTCAGCTTATTACAACCATGCTGGAACATGATTTCCTTTTTTAATTATATTCGGTCAGCTCTGTTACAAAGGCTGTCTAAAAGCTTTTGTTCACAAAAGTGAACACTTTTTATGTTAAATGCAATGGCATGTAATGGCTCGGTGGAGATAATTGTTTTTATTATCTCATTTCTTCATTTCACATTGCTGTCACTTTAGTTTGTGTATTCAAATGCAAATTGAAGCGTATAATAATGAGCTTTGAAAACGGTAGTTTGGAGATTCTTGTTACTAGAGCCAAACTAGCTGTTTCTGCCTGTTTCCTGTTATGCTAGGCTAAGCTAGTAGCTTTCAGGCTTTAGCTTGATTGTAAAAAGATAGTTTGGACCAAAATGATGTTTCATTCTAAAAGAGACTGAGCAGATATGCTTAAAGATTTTAAAGGCAACTGGTCTGGTTTGAGTGGTCAAAAGCAAAAGTCAAATTTAGATTTTATTTAGAGTTAAAATAAGATTTTTTCACATTTGAGCCCTGGAGCAAGAATTTTAAAGAATCCAACAGTGAGGTCAAATCGAACAACCTTCCATTCTACCTGACAAACTATCTCACTAAAGCTTTAGGCAACTGCTCTTCGGACAGGAATCAATTTGAAATCAAATACTCTCTATTCTGCTGGGAGTCAGCAGCAGTCAAGTTATGCTTTTGTCCATCTCAGTCTACTACACACAACCTTTTTCTCCCTTTGCATGAATCAAATAGGAGAGTCAAATAAAGAGACATCCTCTGGGACTCACAGCCTTTTGGGATGGTGGATCAAATGTAAATTTATAGATATCCAAGGCAATTAAATCAAACATGAGGAGTCGCTCCACTCTGATAAAGGAAATCAAAGGCAGTGGGCCAACTTCTCTCAACTGAAGTGGGAGACTTAAGGGAGAGGAGGGGACAGTGCTTCGAGGAGGTGGGGGATCAAAGACGTCTCAACTCAGTCAAATTGAAAGATATTGTGTTCACAGAATCCAACAGTTCAGAGTAAATCAGTTTTTAAAAAACAAATTCATAACTTCGTATAAGGCTGCACTTTGAAACTGGGCGATAAAATGTCACATTCATGAGTTATGCACAGCACAGCGGATAAAGATAGACATGGTGAAAGAAGACAGATGAGCAAGAAGGGTGCGTCCCTGCATGTGTTTGCGCTGTATTTGATCTAGAAGAGAGTCTATTTTAATTTTTTTTTCCATTTTTTTCTTTACCCAGAATCCCTTGTGACTTTATCCCTCTTAACCACACAGAGCCTCATTAACGGGAAATCCTAGCACTGAACCTCGCCAAGGAGATGCTAATTCTGGTACTAGCCCATCAAACCATAGCCGACGGGTCGTGAGACACTAGCGTTGTGAGAGCGTGTGTGGCCTTTTAACAGCTCCGGTTTCAATCAATCATAACGCCCGACAAATGGAAACATGGACATAATAAACCAAAGGGAACAAGATAAGAAGGTGTTTGAGTGTACGAGTGTGTCTCGTGTGTGGGCGGTCGGTGAAAGAGGACAAAAGTGCGAAGAAAAAGAAAGAATAGTATTGAATGGAATAGACTGTGACAAAGAGTGACAGAGAGGAAAACAGAGAGAGAACACGGGAGAGGGCAGGAGAAAAAACAGACAGAAAGGCAGAGAGCACAAGGGACCCATACAGCATAACAATCCTGATTCTCTCTGCTTTCATTATGCAAACGATTACTTCAAAGCCAGCCCCTCGTAGGCAGGAATAATGCATTCTATTTCATCTACCTGGGGTGGGACACTGCACTGAACACTGAGGACGCACGGTGGGAATGGTGCTCTCTGCGAGCATGCATCTCTTTTCCACCTCTACTGCAACCTCATGTGCAGGAAGAAAAAAAATGGGAGGAAAAAGCAGAGTTGCAGAAACGTGTCTGTTTTCTGGAGCCTGCAAACGCAGGTAACCAGCAGCGCAGGTAAGGATGCAAGACTCAAATACAGAGTAGCAACGCAAGCGTCTTTGGTTTAGGATTTACAAGGTGTAAAGTGATACAAGTGAAAGTTTTTGATTGAATGGGCTGATGCACACACACACGCACACACACACACATTTGAACACGCGTTTGCACATGCACGTAACCAGCTCTCTACCATCCATCAAGACGACAGGTGTAAGTAACACCAAAGTGTGTTTGGGACTGCTTCTCTGTGATATGTGTGTCTATGTGCGTGTGTATGTGTGAGTGCTGCTTAACAGTTAAGAGCTCCCTGAGGTCAGAGCAGATGCGTAACCCTACACTCCCTTGTTGACGGAGCCTTCCACACATCCACACTGTTTCATTTGGACTCGCTCCCACTTCACTGTGAGAGATCCACATAATTTCACAGCTCATAGAAAAAGCCAGTCTCACAATCATGGGAACTGCTGTGTGCTGAACACTGCTCTCTTTATATAAGATCCAAAATGAAATTCACACACATTGCTTGCGGGGTTTTGTCATCTGCAAATCTGGACGGCTGCAAATCAAGTCCGGCCTTACAGTCATGGGAACTAAAGCATGAGCTGGCTGCTGTATCAGAAGCCAAACAGTAATATCTGCAGCTGCAAACAAACCTGTTTCTGTCATTTATGACTGACTCAGGGGATCGACGCAGTAAGTGATGGACGCAATAAAATTAACACTTATGTAATATATTACAGTTCAATACAACAGCCCTGCACTACTGCGACACATAGTCATTTTACATTTTATTGTTTTAGTAACACTGTATCAGAGTCACTATTTGCTGTGTTTCTGAAAAACATTAGGCTGTATTGTAGGGTGTGTGAGGGACAATCACATTGTGAGTTTATGAAGGTAGAAAAAGGTGAGGTACATCAAACCATAGGGACAGATTCTATAACTGTGTAGCCAAAGAGCTCACCATAACAATATAAGCACAATATATTTTTAAAAAAACCCTGCTATCATTATCTTTCATCTTTGATCTTTCTCTTTTGGGATAAAATACACTTGTATTTTGAGTGTGAATTATACTACTATTACAAGTGTAGGGAGGTAACGATGGTCTGTAACCATAACTGTGCAAAAGTACAGAAAAAGTACCAAAAGAACAACTACACTTCATAGTTTACAGACCAGCATTTCTGCTGCACTTGCTTGTAGTTTCACCATCAAATAAAGTGTTCTGGATACCAAACCGCTGGCTTGCTTGTTTACAACCTGTCTAGTCGTCTGATCACTCCACTTCAAAGCGATCTCGGCCATTACTCTGACAGAATTGGCTTTTAACACAAATTTTAGAAACTTCAGAACCTTATCTTTCAATTTTAAACTTCAGTTTCTAGACTGAAGTGCTTTGTCCAGGACTTAGTGAGATGAATTCAAACAAAGACACACTCAACTTTAACCAAACAATGAATTATACAGTATCTGACTGTACACTCGATCCTAAAGCATATAATTGCTCCCAGGTTCATTATTATTTCAGCCATTGCCAATCACAGACATTTACTGGAAGCCAAGATTTCAATTAGCCCTGTGCTAATCCTCAGTAATTAAGCCGGCTGACCTTAACACCGGATCCCTCCTGTCAGACAGACAGTCAGTCAGTCAGACAGTCAGTCAGTCAGTCAGTCAGTCAGTGGAGCGGTGTCTTTACAGAGCCCGGGGAGACAAGGAGACATGATTGACAAGAACCTGGATGCGTGTGTGTGTGTGTTTGTGTGTCTTTGTGAATGTGTGTGTTTCTGTGGGTGTGCACATATGTGTGCAGCTGTGTGTTACTGACATTTGGACTGACAGTCTATCAGGGGCTATTAGCTGCTCCCGGGTGGCCTCTTATTCATCCACAACAGAGTGACTCCTCAGAGGAGCAGAAAGAGGCTAAACACGACACAAAAAACTGACCATCTTAGATTGATGATACGCTCTTGAGTGTGTATGTGTGTGTGTGTGTGTGTGTGTGTGTGTGTGTGTGTGTGGGTGTGCACGACTGGTTATGTTTCCAATAAAGCTAAAGATTAGACACAAGCAGCACTATCTAGGGAGGCAAGAAAAAATCAAAAATAGATGCAATGGTGCGCAGGTAAGAATACATACCGATGCACACGTGCAAGTGAAGAGGCTCACGCACACACATGCACGCACACACACACACACAAATATACAAAGACAATCATGTGAGACAGGAAAAATTCTGGCTGGATGGAGCGGAACAGCGCAGAAGACGCAAAGAGTGGTCTGATGTGAATAATTTAGAGGCTGCTGTGTAGTGGACCTCAGAGTGCATGGAAAGAGAGAGAGAAAAAAAGAGAGAGAGAGAGAGAGGGAGAGTAAGTGTGTGTGTGTGTGGGGGGTGTGAAAAACACACAGCTAGAGCAAAAGAGAAAGAAAGTATGAGGTAAATTTGTAGAGACAAAAAACACAGACAGGCAAGAGAAAAAGAAAAGAAAAGCAAGTGGAGGAGAAGAACTCCAGACTATGTTATTAACCCAGAGAGACGAGTGGAAAAGAGAGAGAGTGATGAGATGGTAGAACAATAGGCTGCGCGTCCTTTCCCCACAGTCATGTACTGTAAAAGCAGGCGATGTGATTATCCACACTCAAGCCGCTTCACTTCACTGAGACACTCTCGAGCTCCAAACTACCGGTGCATAATGTTGTTCTAATGGACTCCACTAACACTAACATCCCTATCTGCATTAATGGACTTTCACTAACACTAACAAAACCATCTACCTCCATGGACCCCCGCTTACACTTGCAAATATATCCACATCTGAGGACGCATCCTTCCGAGACGTCTTCTGCGTTACTGTTTTTGGTTACAAGGATAATGATAGTATCATGTTATTTTATGTTTTTACAAAATAAAACTGTGCAATGGTGATGACTCATTCCTGTCCTGCTCATTTCCATATGAACCAGTACATTGATCCAGTCACCCCGACTGTATCAATCTAATAACTATGGTTGACGCACTTCCTTCGTGCGGTAAATCGAGCCTTTAGTTTCCTGAGTGATCTCACCCAGCGGCAAGATGACTTGCAGAGCGGAAGCAAAGCTCGTAGGGTATCACAGCCATTACAGTGATCAGTCAAAATTTACTTCATAATGCTAAGTTAAAGAACTTTATCTTTTTAAACAACTTTTACACTGGCAGTTTAATATAAACCAGTGCTAACATGAACGTTATTTCCTATTGAAACACTGAAGCATGTATGGTTTATCAGTGTCTGTCACAGTAAAGTTATACGGAGAAAACATATTTTTGGAATAAGCAAAGTGTTATTTAAAGAATATTTTTGATATGATATGGATTTCTGTTCAGGTTTCAAAGTTTTTAGTGTTTCTCACAGCAGTTAAAAATCACATCTGATGGCTGAATGGACACAAAGCTAGCGTGTGTGTTCACACTGACCTCGTAGCACACTTAGTCTGGTGGAGGCAGTGATCTCTCCTGCAGAGTTGGAGGCGTGACATTCGTAAATAGCCTCGTCTCTTGGGGTCCTCAGCGGCTGGATCCTCAGGACCGAGCCGGACCCATCGTCAAACTCTATTACCTGTTGTAGGGAAAAGATGACAGAGCAACTTTAATCAATACATGAAATAAGCTATGGTTCCAAATTTTTTAGAAAGAAAGATGCTATTCTATGGATGAACCTCAGAGAATAATCCCAAAAATTGCAGTCTTCCTCTGAATACTTTGGGCTTTACAGAGTCTTTTAGTTTACTGTTGTTTGTTTTTACAGCCGACAACTTCGCTGTTTTTGTTACCTCTCATTGCTCTCATCAGTGTTATTTGTGACCATAGCAACATTTTAGGGTCAAAAGCTCTAAATACTCAATGTGCAGCACTTCCCAAAAAACAAGCAACAAATAAAGTGCGTGACTAGCTGGTGATTAAGCAGCTTAAGAGCCAAAATGTTTCCCTTATGAGTTGGAGACCAAAGACAGAGCTACAGGAGCATGAATATTCAGCTTACATTCATCAGGTGGGCATTCGAATGAATATTGCTAAAGTTGCTGTGTGTAGCTAGATGTTTACAGAGGCAAGCATTGACATTTTTAACCTAAAAGCTGATTAAAAGTCAGTGTTATGCTTGCACCTTCTTTATGTTGCTCCCTAAGTGGCCAAAAAATCTGTTACAATGTAAATATTGCTTTATGCTTCGGATATAGTGACAGACATGCTGAAATGTTCAGCTAAAGGACTGGACTTCTGTCGCCTTTTGCTCTTAATTTTAATTCTTTTAACAGCAATTTTCAGTGACAAAACTTTTTGAAGGCCTTTTCCAGGTTTTTAATTTGCTGAGGGGATCTGAGGGGACAGAGCCTGGGAGCACTAGTCAGCTTTAATCCTTAGCCGCAAGGCAAACCTGGACCCAGAGTCCAGGATCAGCCACTACACATTTTTAAAGCTCCAGAGAAGCTGTCTGCTGTTACTTCTGACTGAATTTGAAGAATGGAGGGAGGGAGGAGGATTGTTAAAATTATAATTATACATAATTATCTTTTGTGTCCTCTCATTTGTGGTATATGTAACAATTGATGGGAAATTCCAGTATTTTAAAACATGAGTCTTAATTTTACACAAGATTCTGAAATCTCACTCTGAGAATTAAAGGTTTAATGGTCGGCCAAACCCAAGCCTGTAATAGTTGGAATAGCTGTTGATGGAAGCACGACCAAAGTTGGTTTTGGTAAGTTTTGTCTTTGAATAAAATGGATTTTATGACAACAATATAACCATCTGGTCAGAACGACATCAAGGATATTTCTGGTAAAACAAAAATGGCTCTTCCTCTTTTACAAAAATGCCCATTTCTGTACAGATCCTTTCAGTAACTTTTCAGAAACTCATAAAAAAATGGCAGTTCAGGAGTGGCAAAAAAGACATTCAAAGAACTTTTGTGAAATACTAATACACACATTAGGACCCATGTTCAAAAATACCAGGATTCCCCTTTAAGGTTCTTCCTGGGCTGTGCATTTAGAAAAGGTTTTCCTTAAAAAGGTTTAATAAATGCTTGTAGAAAATCTGGATTCTGAGAAGGTTTCCGCTGACTGAAATCCAATAAAAAGAAATCCCACAACAGCTCCTGACCGATACAGAAAAAAAAAAAAACATACAGGTAGTGTGAGCTTATATCTGGTGGATTAAAAATAAAATATCACCCCAAGTGATTTAATCACAAATAGGAAGACAGCAAGATGAACTTAAACCTGGGAGGAAACTCGACTTATTAAAGTGGAAAAGCACCCTGAGCTCAGGGTGACACTGACTGTAAAGGAGAGAGGCTGGTTCAACATCTTCATCTTGGAGTGACTTTGGTGAAGCGGGGAAATAAATCAAAGGTTAGAGCCTTCAGGAAACTAATAAGGGGGATCATATAAGAATTTCATATACTGTAGCCCAAGGCGTCATCTGACATATGAAAGAGTTGGAGCAGATAGCATTTCACACAGTTGTAACCTTTAGAGTACAAATGAAGACAAGCAGGTATACTAATTGAATATTTAGCAGTATTTGTTAAAACAATTTTGGCTTTATGTGCAAACTGGTAATAAATGGTGACCATGTATTTAGAGAGTAAGATAAAAAAAATGAAAAAGAAACAAACAAACACACAAAAATACCTAAATACTGACTTAAATGTCAAATTTTATTATCAGTTTTTTCCTTCACAAAACCCAAAGATTTTTAGCATGCTTTTACAGTGTTTGGTATTTATGCCCTTAAAAATTACTCTCATGCATATTTTGACATTTTGGGAAACTGGCTTGTTTACTTAAGAGAGAACATGGATTTATTAATTACAGTTAATGATTTGTCTTTAGAGCCTACTAATTAATTAATAACTGGCTGTGTCAGTTCATAAGCATTAATATAATGAGTTACACCTGAGTTTGGGTCAAAAATGTTTGCTGTGAGCAAGGAAATAAAATATTTCATGACAGGAAAATGGCGAGTGGCTGGCTTACACAGCTGATGTTTTGGCTCTGTTGCTAACTCGTTTCCAAAAAAGTTTCAGGCATGAAAACGAAAAGGTGAAAAAGGTGAGGATACGGGGGGGGGGGGGGCCGGGGGGGGGGGGGGGGGGGGGGGGGGGGGGGGGGGGGGGGGGGGGGGGGG
>JAPZDV010000020.1:14165749-14194730 GCA_029814665.1 Acanthurus lineatus | reverse complement strand
AAAAATATGTTCTCATCGGATCTACACGATTCACGTAGGTCACCTATTTTGGTTTCAAAACGGTGAGTGATTTTCATGCCTGAAGTTTGCAACATTTGAACTTGAGAAGATGTCACCACTGTCATAAATAAACAGATATAATATGCACTTTTTTCTCAAGTTTCCCAGCTTTTCTCACCTCAAATCTCTGGTTGCTGACTTTTTTGCCTTTCTTGTTCCAGACAATCTTGGGCTGTGGGTCTCCTGTGGCCTGGCATACAAAGGAGGCCACTCCCCCCTGGACTCCTGTCTGGTCCTCTGGGGTCCGTGTAAATCTGGGGGGTGCTGAATGGAAAGATGCATATAAAAGTTAAGTTCAAGCTCAATGATGTGTATATGTATTGTGTGTGTTTGTGTATGCACATGTACATAGGTACAGGAACTGAAGAAAATTTGAGGTTCAGTCATATAATGTTTTTATATGACAGCACTGACTTTACCATTACTACTAATGCGCATTCACACATTTATGTACATATCCTCTAGTGGGCTGTCTCTTTTCTAAATGCACTTAAGCAGCAGATTTCCACCTTATATACAACTATAATCTGCCATTTCACACATCTGTAACGCTCAGGGCCCATTCTCACACCCGGCACAGAGTGGCACAGCAAAGTGCAAGTGTTACTGCCATTCTCTGACCGGGGCAGGCTGTTACTTTCACACCCAGCACCCATGTAAGAAGCAAATGAACCCAAGCCTTTATGATGTCCGGTGCGAGTTGGTCTTAAACCAGGTGTGGTCAGGTGCATTGTTGGTGTAATGCTATTGTGCACCAGAATGTATCATTCACAGAAAACCTTTGACATCTCATTTTAGTGTGTCTGAGTCTTTTTTTTAAATTTTTTTCAACACCTGAAGCATCACACAGCATCTGAAACCACAAGTCTCTAAATTGAGGGAGTAATGTGTGTATTTATACAAGAAGCACAGCAGCCGTTCCTTTGGTCAGGATCTGACGGTTTCTATCTTCTGTGTTCTACTTCTCATCTACACAGCTCAGCTGCTACACACAGACTCCAGGTTTAAACAGTGGAATTGCTTGTAATAAAACAGCCCTTATGTTGCTCATGAGGCTGCACATGTTTTCATGCACTAGCAGATCTGTTTCCTCAGCAGAAAACCATCCTCCACCGTACTCCACCTATTCAAATTGCATTACGTAAGGTAGAGGTGCACCTTGCTTTGAAATGGATTGGAGGAAACACTCTGATTGGTTTAATTTATGTTACTCCCAAAACACCCCTATAATTCATTAGGAGACCAAATGCAACTCCTTTGTACTTTGTGCCTTGCATTGCACCAACAGCATGTGCTGTTTACCTGGCAAAAGAGGAGCTGGACCTAAAAACACCTTCAACCATGTGCTGTAGATCATTTGAATTTGGACCTCTGAGATCTTTGTTGTACTCAAATAAGTGTGTGAAAGGAGAATTCCAAAAGTGTGCTTTTGTGTATGTAGTTTAAGTAAAAAAAGAGGAGGCGAGTCACTCGAAAGGTGTCAAAATCCAAATTTACATAAATTAAAAATGAACACAGTGGCTAGTTTGTGAGTGTTTGTGAGCGTGTGTGAGTCTCTGTAAACCAGTTCTTGGAGAACACACGCACCTATGTGTGTCTTTTAGCATAGTTGTGCATGTGGGTGGCTTTGTGTGTGTGTGTGTGTGTTTTTTTTTCTGCACACGTGTGTGCACGTTCCACCATGTTTTTCCCTCTGTCCCTGCACCACCAAAGAAGCTTAATATTTCTGTGCCATAAAGGATTTATGAAGACTTACTCCTGACATGACCACTAAAGCCCCTCATTCCGGGGACGCCAACAATATCATAACCACAGCCTCCGCTGGATTGTGACATCACGACATCAAAAAGATTCGGCACGTCAGTCACGGCACGTCACCGCCAGCTCGCCTAATGGCATTCCAGCCAAACCAGAAAATCCCTACTTAAGGGCTTACCGCCAACCGCCCTGACAAAGGGAGAGAAATTGCTTTTTGCTGTTTAAAAGGAGGGAGGGAGGGAGAGAGAAAAGCTTAGCTTTTCAGAGAAGGAGAGAAAAAGAGAGAGAGAGAGTGTGTGTGTGTGTGTGTCGAAAGAGTGGGGATGACTGAACAGAAGAGCGGGTGAGATAAAGGGAACAAGCAAGAGAGACAGATGGAGAGCAGAATGGGTGAGGAAGAGAAAGCATGAACAGCAGAAGTGGAGGGAGAGAGGAAGGCGAGCACAGGAGGTGGATACGAGAGAAAGAGAGAGAGAGAGATGGAGAACGAGAGAGAGAGAGAGAGAGAGAGAGGGAGAGATGAAAAGAGAACGAGCCAGATGTACTGGCAAACATGGTCTGAGAGCCCCAAGCTGCCCAGTCACCTCTACACCTCACTGGCTCACAGCCAAATCTACCTCAATGACTGAACAGTGTGAGTGTGTGTGTGTGCGTGTGTGTGTGCGTGTGCGTGTGTGTGGATGACAGAGAGATAGAAGAAACTTGTGTGTGAGCGTTTCTGAGTCTGCTCACTTTCATCCCTGCATGCCTGTTTAAGCACATATAAAATGTTGGATAATTAAATGATTGACTAACAATTATTGACAAGAATTAAAAAAGGCTTAATCTGCAAACTTTCTGTTTTTACCTGCCTGTAAGCTCAAAATTTTTGCCTTGTGGGCAAGACAAACAGCGTAAAGATGCTGTGTTTGGTCTCTTAAAACTGTGATGATAATATCTTCACCATTAATTCTGCCGTCTCTGTCAAAACTTTTTGATTATTGGTTGCAGCTCCTGCTGAGCATCATCGCGTGCACAGTTTCTACATGCATGCTATTAAACTGTAGGTGTGTGCAATGAACGAGCGAGCACATGTGCGTGTGCCCATCTGAGAGAGAGAAAGAGTGAGGGGAAAAAGAGAGATGGAAACAGAAAGAATGAGGAGCGAGAGAATCGCTCTCTTAATCCTCTTGCTAATCTCTCCCCCACAAAACAAATGAAAAGTGTAAAGCCAGCAGAGCCATACTAAAAGGCACGGTAGATCTTTCAATTGCTTTTTTATCTCCCCCCCCCTCTTCTCCTCATCTCTTTAGGCGCGGCCCCTCTCTTCACACATCTCCTGTATAATTGTCTTAAGTTTTCTCTTTCTCATATTTTGCTTCTTTATCTCCCTACCAGCCTCTCTTTCTTTGCATCACTTCTTTTCCTCCCTTCACAGCTGCTCTCCTCGCTCCCTCTTTCATCCTCCTCCTTGTTACTCTTTCTCCATCTCCTCCCTCCATCTCTGGGGTGTTACATAAGTCTTTCTGTCACATTGACTGACTTAATGAGAAGGAAGGGAGTGCAGGGTGGAGGGGGATACACACCGTATGCTCCACACTTTTCCCAACTCGATCTCGCAATTCCGTTTTCTCCCTTATTTCTCATTTCTCTCCTCCCCTCTCCTTATTGACTCACATACTTATTCCCCCCCCTTCTCCCTTTTCCCTCTTGCTCCTTTTCCTACAAATTTCATCCACCCTGTTCACCTCCTTTCTCAGTCCTCATTTCTCTCCTCTGCTCTCTATCTATGGCCGAAATGTTGTGTCTTCTGCTCGGATTATCAGGATTTTTTTTATTTGGGGAGGATTAAGCATTGACATTTAGGCCAAGAAAACGGGGGCTCCAGCTGCAAAGGGCACTTCAATATTTGTGGTTACTTGCATTTGGTTTATTATGAGGGATTATTATAAAATTGATATGAAATAAGACCAAAAAAAAAAAAAAAGATGACACACTTGGAAGTTTCACAGAAGAGCTTGTTCTGGAGGGGCAGTCTGCAGAATCCTGCATGTCGCCAAACGTTCCCTCACAGCCCTCCTCTTTTCCCTCAACATGACCTAAGATGGAAGTGAGGGAAACGACTAAGAGGGTCCGCTGAGAGAGATTTAGATGGAATTAGACAGTGCCAATCTTTACCCTCTTGGTGTGTGTCTGTTTATGTGTGTGGGATGGATGGAGGCTGGCCTACATAAAGGTCGCCATACAATGGGATCTGATATACACAACAGATGGCAGGGATTACAAAGTGAGCTCTGCTCTCCGGAGCACTTTCGAGCTACAGCTAAAGACATGTGAACTTTGATTTCAGGGTAAAAAATATGGTCTTCATGTCTTTTTGGCATTTAAAATCATAGGAATAGAATAAATGCATTTGGGTAGAAGAGAACAATGGAGCTCCAAAAAAAAATACCCTTATTAATTTGTGCTTCTTTATACATATAAAGCTTTATCTGCAACAGCTGGACCTTTTCTTGGGTTAAAATTGTGTAAACCACAGCAACTACTTCACAGTTTTTTGATAAACTCCTCTAAAATTAACATGCAAACCACAAATGGGTGATGAAACTTCACTTGAGCATCAGAAAAGACAAACAGCAAGACTAAACGAAGCTAATGAAACTCTGTAGGAGACTACAGGGACATACTGTAGCTGGCAGATGCTGTCTTAACCTAAGGGGACACAGCGAGGGAGAGCGAGTTTGTAAGAACAGATGCTGGCACAAACCTTCAGGGAGTATGATTTACGAATATAGTGTATTAAGACTGGAAAAATGAAGAAATGTAAGAATGCCAAAAAGTAATGTGATCGGGCTGATCAATTACAACACCCACATTACAGGAGCTGTATTTTTTTTGAGTGAGGTAAAAAGTGCAACAGCATACCTTTACAAATGAATCACTGTGATGCTACAAATATGCTACAGAGATGCACTGATCTATACTGACGATGTGGTTGTTTGGCACAGATCCCAACATAAATCATTCCATAATTTTTTTGCAGTAAAATGTGTTCGGTAAAATGAAATCTGAAATATATAGTTGCCACTAAAATCATGACTCATTATACAATAGAATGAATCCAGTCCCTCCATGTTTGTAGATTGTACATGGGCCAAACTAAAAAAATCAGAGCACACTTTAAATAAATTTCAAGAAGTTTTAAGTTGTACTGGGAAGTTTATGCTTGTTTGTAAATTCGTCTGACAGATTTTGTTGTAAAACATTACTCAGTGCTGAAAAAGGGGATGTTATAAACTGATGGACAGTTTAACCAAACTCGCTACTGAGTAGGGTGGCAGTATGGGAAATCCAAATCAAAGTCGGTTCTTCTGTTCAGTTCAGTTCAGTTTTTTGGGTAAAGTAGGAGTAAGTGGAGATGGTCCTCCATTTTTATTTATCTTTCAATAGTCTCAGTTTGTAGAAACAGAGAACCAAAAGTGTGATAAATAAGGGGTACACAAGCATTTTGAAACTGACATTCTTGTGCTGAACAGCACACAATGAGTGAAATGTGTGTTTGTTTTTTTCATTTTGAGTTTCCTTAAGATAAAACTCCCATAGATCTTTTCTGAAACTCTGCAAAATATTGCAATTTCTATGCCCTCGGGCCTCATCTTGTGTGCCCTCAATCACTTAGCTGCTCTGATGCGCAAAAGCATAAAGCAGACAGGCCTGTCCAAACAAATCAAATCAACAAAAAGCAATGGACTCAGCGGCACGAAAAGGACTCACTCTGTCTGAAACTGGAGGTATGAAAGTTACAGATTGGAAAAGATGATCTGAGATGCTGGATCACCCAAAAAAGTATAAAATCACAGATTAAGAAATACAGACAGCCTGAGATTTTTGCTTTGTGTTGAAGCTAAAATGAGAAAATAGGGAAACCCAGGCTTAATTATGTGTGTTTGAGCTGAATAGTTGACTACCTCTGTTTACAGGCTGAATAGTGGATCATCTCTTAAGAGGCAGAAAGGGAAAAATTGTTATTGTACTTTCGCTTGAAATATTGGGATGTGTTTATGGATGATCCAAGAGGTCTGTGGATATGTGGACGAGAGCATGATTTTTGTGAATATTTCTGTCTGTGTTGGAAGTTTTGATCTGAAAGGGCTGCTCTTGATGTTGGTGCAACTTGCCAAGCATCTGTGCCTGCACCTCACGTTGTCCTGTGTGTGTGTATGTGTGTGTGTGTCCAGAGTTAGGCATGTAATGAGTGATTCACAGTCCTAGCCAGGGAGAGATCCAGCTGCACGGTGTTGTATGTAGTGGTGGGCGGTTTGCTGATCACTCTCCAAATGAGAACTGAGGCAAGCTTGTCACACAAGTTGAGGAACGAGGCCAATATCGGGGCCTGAGCCAAGGCCATGATAGTCAGCCTCGAGAGTGGGTGGGCAGCTGGCCAGAACCATAACTTAAAACACATTAACATCAAACCGACACATTAAGAGCAAATTATCAGCTGCTCGCTTTCCTCCTGGAAATGAAATTGGATTGCTGGGGCCAATAAACACAGAGAGACAGCTATCATCCTTCTGCAGCGAATACAAGTGTTAATTGGAGAACATTTGGTAAAATGAGCCATTTCAACAAAGAAAATTTAATTATACACAATTAAATGGTGTAACTTTTGATTAAACTTCTCATTAAAGATAGAATGTTATTCAAGCTTCACAGTGTCAGTGTCAATCTATCGGAGCTCTCTCAAACAAAATCTGGACAATTAGATTATTTAATTCAAACCCTTTTTTCTCCCCTCATTTAAAACTTCCCTATACGCATATAGATTTGACAACACCAAGCATCCCCTAACAATATCAAGATCAGAACTCCTAACGATATCAGAGGGCAGTTGCGAAGAATAAAATGCTCTTTCACTGCTAAACATAATATCCAATTAACTTCCCACTAGCTGCCCTAGGGTCCGGCTAGTGCCGAGTTAATCAGGGTTAATTTGTTAGAAACACAAGCTGAGGAATTAATCAAATAAGGTCTTTCTTTTATACAGGTCATTAGAAACACATGAGCTACTTTCCCGGGTCAGAGCTGGCTTCCCATAAAGATGAACAGAGGGGTTTTTCTCAGCGCTAGTCACTGTGTATTACTCACACACCGCTGCTTAGCTAAGTAAGAGCTAAGCCGATGCTATCCAGGCCTCTTTACAGACTGCTGCACCTGCTAAGCTAATGCTAAGCTAACGCTAGTCAGATCGCATTACTCACGCTCAGGTGCACAGCTATGCTAGCTGCTAATAGCCTGGCTGCTGTGAGCGTGTGATTTGGAGCACTGAGGAGGTTCAGCCACTGAACTGCTTCACTCTCTTTCTCATCACTGTGGACTTTACTTCTCTCAGTCAATTCTATTACTGCTTATGCTGTAATGAACAAAAGAGATGTTATTGAGGAGGTCAGGAAGGTTTTAAACTGAGTTAGACCCAACTGGTTTTAGGTATATTTTGTACTCTTTACAAAAACATTAACAGAACGCTACATGTAAAGCCAGTACTGGCAGTAAACAGCTAAATTTACTGACACAGATGTGATTGGCATTTTAATTTTATGTGTTTATGACTTCTAAAATGGTTTATGATGTGACCCATTTCTGTCACCTTCTATGGCGAGACTGCAGTTGATGGAAGGGTGTTTTTTTTTCAAGCATTTAAATAAATCTTTTTATTTTTAAGATTTCATGTCATATTCTGTATGAACATGAGTTGCTACATCATCTCTGGGGCTGAATTTAAATACAATAAAATATACCATGAATTTAAGCCTTTCCATAATGGCTTTTTTTGTAAATGAGCTGCATATTCATTATATAATAAGAAAATTAAAAGAATATTTCTGCTCAGTTAGAGTTATTTTTTAATTTTCTTACTCAGTATTGCGGTACACTTTTCTGCAGTGTTGCAGCATTTTTTTTCTGTATTTTTAATAAGCACTGTCTAACCATGTTAACCCCCAAATGTCTTAAGGGTAAAGAATGACCCCTTTATTGGTTTAATGGCAGGAAAAACTTCCTAATTATGGCTAAGTAAAGCTTTTTACAGCGTGAAATTGAATGACATTTCCTTGCCTGACCCTAGCATTTGAGAGTGATACCCTGCCCCTTCCCTTTTTTCAACATAAAAGCTAAACTTTATCACAATTAAAATATTGTCTTAGGATTTCCTGCAGCTCCAAAGCTCACACATTATGATTAACTTGTTTAATCCCCACAAATAACATCACCAGTGTAAAGATGACAGAAACCCCTTGAAAAACACACTGAATGTTCTTTACAAATTAACTCTGTATAAATAAGAATATTTTCTAAAATGCTTAGGCATTAGTCCTTAGACATCTATGTTAACTCTCTGTTTTGGAATATGTGAGGCAATATTTTTAAGTATCTGCAATTGTGCGTGTAGAAGCTGTCACGCTGAACAAATGAAGTGATCAGAACAAAAATGCTGAGATGATCTTGCGAGACTTGACCTATATGTTTACCAGTGTCAACACTGGAGGCCCTGTGGTTATCTGATCATCATTCCCCAGTCCACAAGAGAAATTACCCAGAGCCTCCATCATGGTCCACACTGCCAAGAGCAGATGTTGACATCCTGACATTTGTACTGTGGTTATGGGCAACAATGTCAGCCCGGACTGTTCCTTTTTTTTTTTTTTTCTGCGCTCTAAGACAGTCAGGCTATAAAAATCAATCACAGAAAAAAAAACTACAATCCATCTAAAAGAAAAACCTGATTCTGTTTCACACTCTTAACTAATCCCCAAGGCAGAGGCCTTTCACCTTCATGACCCCGACACTTCATCTAAAGCCAGCGGATCATGACAGTACCTCATCCATCAGCAACAAGGAGCCGCGAAGCTCGCACGAAACCAGATACTTATCGCAGTCTAATCTTTTGTCTAAGCACCATACATGCTTGCATATACATACATATACAAGTAACAACAGGCAGATAAACTCACATGGGCACACGTGCTTGTACCACTGAGACTCATGTTCTTTATTACAGCTTTTCTGCTTTGTTATGTTCTTACCAAAGAGTGATGCAGAATTCAGTGCATTTTCTTTGCATATGGCGAAAAACAAGTCATATAAAATCTGCCCTGAAGGGAATAAATTTTTACATACTGTTAATCCATTAACTGTACCCTTAGAAAATATTGTGACTTTCCAAGTTTTATGAAATGCATTAAATATGAAACAGAAGCTATATTTTGTTTGTATTATTGTGTCCAGATGTGTGGCTTGTTGACGAGGAACACTGCACATTTAAATTGGCCATAAACATGCAGAAAATTACTGTAATTAGTTGGTTTTTTTTGGAAATTAAAATTCTGCTTAAGTAATATAAAAGGTAAAATCTGAACTGACAATAAAATTAAAAACTGGACTCATTGAATCCCCACATACAAACAAAAGAGTGGTGCTGTAAAGGAACTCATTGCTTTTTAGCTACTCAGATCCTTGAACTCAGAACCTGAGGGGAAGCTGAATGAAATACTTGCAGGTAACCAAAGACAGCTCCTCTCTAAGCACTTGGTGTTCTATGCCTCCCTCAGGGGCTCCTAAACTCAGTAAAAGTAGCAGTGCATTGTGGGAGACTGACCCAAACGCCTTTCTGATTCCAGTCAACCTTGAGGCCATGCGTGTTCTGGCAATGCAGTTGAATTTTGACAGGTTAATCAGTCAGTGCACGAGCAGGTTATATGTTTCTCATGTTTGGCTCAGGACTAATATGTCACGTATGAAAATGTCATATTTCCAATAACAGAGAGAAAAAATGGTTGGGGTTTTTTTATTGATGTCCCTGCATGTTTTTTTCCATCAAGCTTTGTGGAACAAAGAAACAGCTTTTACAACACATAAATAATACAACGCAAACTGAGAATAAAGAGTTTCACATTGCCAAGAGCCTCCCTTGGCAGAATCCTACACCACTTTTGTTTGATTTCAAAATGTGAGGTTGCAACTCAGCACTGTTTCCCCTCTAAAAGAGAGGCATTTACTTGTGTTCTGTTGCACATTCACAAGGAGTTTTATTTCAACTGGAATTTTTATTGTTCCATCCAAGCTGCAAAAGAGGAGGGATGACAGCTTGTTAGTTTTGGGGCAAACGTGGGTCAGCAGAAAGAACCCTGTCGTGGCATTGTTTTCCGACGCCCTGAATGACATGCGGACGGATGCATTTTCTCACACGGGGCATCTCACTGCGTACATGGAGCAGTGGCCTAGTTTGCGACAGGATCAGGGCATTACTCTTAATCCACCAGATAGATGTCATATGCACGCACGCGCACACAAACACACTGAGAAACAAAAATGGTGGCAAGAAACAGAGAGGCGGAGAGAAAAATTTAGTTAAAAAGTGTGTTTCTGATTTATAAAAAAAAAAAAATGCATTCACACGCGCAAAGCTCAGCATGCTGCCTCTATTGTTACACCAGTGCTTGTGAGCAGAATGCACATATGGTGCCGTGTCATGCAAGGTTTCCAACTATGCACATGGGAGATTGTTCCATCTGATTGCATCTTAATACCCTGAGTCTAGTGTGTGTATGTGAGTGTAACTTGTGCAGCAGGCACGTGTGTTAATGCTTTCTCTAAAGTTGGATCTAAAATGATGCTGCTGTTCAGACACAGAGGAGGGGCCTCTGTTTTGTAATACCCTATCATGCTTACAATGTATTACATTTATTTGGTGAAGATAAGCAAAACTGAGAGCGTTATTTCAGAGAGCGTTTAATATTTCAAAACATGTAGACACAAGATGAGCACCAAAGATGTCAGTGTTCCAGCAGCCTCTGTTTGAATTCTCAACATTCAAATCTCTGAGTCCCCACTCTTGATATTAAAAGAGGCACTGTATGTCACACACAATGAGATAAAAAGAGATAAGAACAGCCTTTCCTCCCTTTTTTCCCCCTCAAGCCCTCTGTCCCTCCTTTCTCGCCAGATTATATGAAGGCGCCGGGAAGAGGCAGAGAGCGAGCAGGAAAAGAGCAATGGAGAAAGTCATAGCAAATGAGATGAGAGCAGGGGGGAAAAGAAAAATATAGACAGAGGAGACATAGTATGAATCCTTTCCACCCTCACTGCAGCTGTGCCGCTACCCTGACTGCCACAGAAGTCTGCGAGCATCATCCTTTTGATGAATGACTGGGCCTCTACAGGACGACCCTGGAAGTTACACAGGGGACAAGAGGGCAGGAGGCTGAAAGGGAAACAGCAGAGGTTTGTGGATGTGTGTGCCTTTACTAGGCTCTGTTTTATGAAGGACTAAAACATTGCAAGATGGAACTGGCTGCTTCAAGCCTATACTTTTGTGCTCATACACTTCTGTGTGTGTGTGCGCGTGCATGTGTGTGTGTGTGTGTGTGTGTGTTTGTTTTACAGGGTCATGATGATATATGTTCAGCACATTCAACCACAAGCTCGCAGCTATGCTGCATTTTTCCTTCCAACAGTCTGACTGCACAGAACATGCTGTGTGTTTTGTCCACTTCATAAACATCCTTTTATTTAACCATATTTACAAGGGACATTGGTAAAAAAAAAAAGAAAAAAGAAAAGAAAATCTAATGTCTCTGACAGGATAACTTAAACAGACGTTTAACAGTCTGCATGGCGAGCTTGAATGACCTCTTCTTTTCTCTCCTCTGTTATTCCCTCTCAGTCTCAGTCTCCCATCATTTAGTCCTCCCACACTCTCCTTCTGTCTGTGTTCTCTTAGCCCAAATCAGAGCGTTTCATCACCGCTGTTATGAGACTCAAAGCCTATTTATCAACTGGACAAATTGATAGAGAGGTCAGGCCTGGCCAGCGTCTTCTCTTACACCGGCAGAAACACACTAATGTCTAGAGAGATAATCAGGTCTATTGGATATTTCTATCACATCATTTTTATCCCCATCAATTTTAAATGGGAAATCATTAAAATGCAGAAGGGTGTTATTACAAAAGAAACTTGCATTTCACCAACTTATTCAAGTTTCTGATCAGTATCTGCTATATTTGTGTGTATTTCTCTACTTTATGTCATGTTGTGGTTAACCAGGAAAATTTAGATTTAGAATTTTGGTGTAGCTAGGGCTAAAAGTTTAGTCAGGGTAAAATGGGGAATGAACTAAAAAATCATGTTTTGCTTTTGCCTTTCACTGAGATGACTAATAATCTATGTCCGGGAAGCCAGGCACAAAAGTGAACAAAGTCTTTTGTTAAAGAGTAAACAAGAAAAAAGTAGACTTTTTAAATTCAAGTTGTAAACAAGGAAATAAATAACCAAGTGACTTAATGCTTCACATCAACATCATTCTGCAAATGTGATTAAAAACGGGTCTGAAAAGGGTCGATCAATCTTTAAGTCAGCTGGCCAAACGTGCAACTCTATTAATAATCAATTTTAAAGTTATTTTGTAAGTACAAAGGCAGAAAAATCAAAGAAATATTTAGGCTTTATGATACTTAACTGAAAATATTTATGGTTTGAACTGTTGGTTGGACATAACAAGTTATATATAGACATTACCTTTGGCTCTGGCCATGGTGATGGACCTTTTTAATTATTTTCAGCCATTTTAAAGACCAAATAATAAATCAAGCAAATAATCAAAAGTAGAATCGATAATGAAAATAATCAATAGTTGCAGCTGTAATTAAAAGGAGGATACGACTGACCAGAATACTAATGTGGATATAAACTAACTGGGAAATTACATCGGGCTAGCCACAATCAGGGATCACACACACACACACACTCTCACAAACATGCAGGCTATAAACACAATCACACAAGCAGTGAGGAAATTATCTGATTTGCCATATGTGGTCTGTCTATCCATGCCAAGTAATACTGGGATGGACAAAAACAGCTGGCCTGATATCAAACCAGCATACACTTGTACACTCTCACACACAGACAGATAAACACAGACACACACACGCATACACACACAAACACACACATACAGGAGGGATGTGACATCAGAACTGGGGTGGTTTGTAAGAGAAAATCAGGTCACTCCAACTCTGCATGTGCTTTTATCTTTACATATGAACAAAAGGTGAAGAGATATGAGGGACGATTGATAAGTTCATGGCCCAACATGGAAGAAATCAGTTTTAGAAACCTTGAACTCAGCACATAACACATTTTCAACATATCCCCTCTTCATTTATATATTTTATTTATCAGTGGTGAGATTTACATAAGGCCATACACTTATCAGTCACCCCCTGTATGTGCTGCACATGTACATGCAGAGTTTTCTCATTGAGCGTTTGTGAGTATGTAGTGTGTGTCTGAAAATGTATGCGCGTGAATGGCTCTCAGTGGAAAACACTTACAGTCGGCATCAGCGAGAAAGAGAAAGCTGAGGAGAAGCAGGCCCGGGTTGGCAGAGTGCATCATGGGATATGTCGACACATGCATGCTGTATCCACCGTGAGCTCACTGCCTCACTGTACGACAGGACGATCGAAACAGGCCCTCACAACCTGGAGAGAGAAAGGAAAAGGCAGTCATTAGACCCGTTTCAAAGTGCAAATTAACAGAGTTTCAGATACTATACAGTCTGTGCCGCACACACTCCAGCCCACAAACACACACCAACACACAGGCTCGAAGCGTGCGAGATCCCTCTAGGCCTTATACTCCAGTTATGCAGCTGCCTTTCCTCTTCTCGCTTCATTAGGACTATACACCCATCGCCCGGAGGTGTGTTTTGGTGCGTGTGTGTCAGAGAGTTCTAAAAGTAGCTGATGAATTTCAACTTATGGCAAATATTTGGTATTGAAACATCAGTCGGCTTCTTAAGTTTTTGCTATTTAAATCTCCCAACTAAGCAACGGCCTCAGTTTTTGTGCTTTGGTTTTTTTTTTTCCCGTTATACAATCTACAAAGCAGGCTGCACTTCAATACCGGATTTCATTCCAAATGTACGTCAGAAACAGCATGATTTCAGATTGATGAAAAGGAATGAATGGCTTTAAGATGGAAAGGTGGGAGGATGGACGCTGGGGAGATTAAAGTGGGAGGAGACTGATGTTATCTGCTGGCTATGTTGCACCCAGTGTTCGGTCGACATACAGTCTAACATCTCTATCCTCTCATCTGCAGCTCTTCTCCTTTTTTAGAGTCTCTTTTACTTTAGTCAGTTCATTTTACTATTCTTTGTCCTCTTTCACACATCTGTTACTCTTACTTTTTTGGAGTTTTATGTGTCCTATATACTCGAACTATTTTATTTGCCTTAAATCCCCTTTTACATTCTGTTCAATCATAATGTCTCTCATCTCTTATCACCCCCCCCTTTTCTCCCCCAGCATCTTTCTTTCTCCAGGCCACCAGAACAATTGTTTGCCTCTTCTTTCTCTTTCTGTCCCTCTGTCTGTCTCTCTGCCATCTGCAGTGCTTGGTGTGAGCGTCTGGCATTAGAAGAGACAGGCGTCAGTCTGTGTGTCAGAAATCTCACAGTTCCAATCACATGACACAATGAGACATGGCACATCACTGCTGCTGCCCACAAACTGACAGTGTCGAGTGAGAGACACCGAAAGTGAGCAGGGGCAAAGGAGAGAGAGAGAGAGAGAGTGATGAAGTCTAAATGTGAAAAGTACTTTTTTTTTGAATGAAAGTGTAGGCCTGCACCGTCCATGTGCATGTGTACATACATGTACGCACACAGAGACGCTGAATCACTTGAATGTAATGCCTATGTGTTCCTGTGCCGTGCGTACATGCATGTTTTTTTGTGAGCTTTCCAAAACTGGACAGAGTCATCAGCTTGGGCAGCAGCAGTCTTAATCCCCTCCACTCCTGAACAAGCCATCTGATTAAAAAAAGACAAGGGGGGGCAGAAGAACGCTGGAACCCAGAGCTCTCAGCATCCCTGCAGCCAAGGCAGCAAGCAACTAAACCCACACTGGATTTTCCACTTGGTTTGGTCTGAAACAATTGCTTTGGGATAACCTAGATATCTCCCTGCACAAATTAAGTCCTCTGTACTGTGAATTACACTTCTACAGTAGATACGGGAATTCAGCTTTACAGTGAAAAGGTAGCAAAGTTTTTGTATTTAACAAGTTATTAGCTGATAACTGCAACCAATTTTTGCACTTATTTAAGAATACCAAAACCCACACATACTGTATATTTTAATGTGACCCAACTACTTGTATTTTAAAATGCTTCTTCTTATGCACTATATTCTTAACAGAATGTTCTTGTGTATATTTGTTTAATCAAATCAAATTCTTACTGCAAAATGAATGCAATTAATAAAGGATAGATCACTGATTGAAAAAAAAAGAGGCAAATCTGTCATGGTGTGTGTGTCGTGCGTGCGGCCACCTAACGACTCCAAGTGATTCAATGTCACTGGAAAAGCCTGCATTATTTAGTATCTCACTTCACAGCATGTCACATTAATTAAAGAGTTGAGATAACGGAGGGAGGGAAAGGGAGAGAGAGGGGGAGGGAGAGAGAGAGAGAGATGAGAAAAGGTGTGTGGTGGCAAAAGTGGAGTGGCAAACAGAGCTGTGAAAAAGACGACAGTAGAGACGCAGGATGGAGAGAGGACCAAAAGAAGATAACCTGAGCCACACAAACATAACCACACACACACACACACACACACACACAGAGCCAGGTAGTCACCAGATTGTAATCTGGGTGGCTGTTGTTGCTAGTATTACCGTGGGCCTAACAGAAAGCCTCCCTCAGTGCCTGATCTTCTGCCGTCGCTGTGGATCACAGTTGGCTCTAAGCCATTCACTTACATTAGTCCCTATCACTCAATTATACACTGGCTGTCTGGCCGGGCCTGCAGCGATCAGTCACACTTATCTCTGGGATAACTTCTGACAGAACAAAGACTGACTCAAAGAGTGACAGACAGCCTTATGGTTTTTTCACAGGACAGACAGAGGGACATTTTTTGGGGGGAAAAAATATGAGGTGGAAAGGAGGAAAAGGATGATATGAGAGGGACAAAAAAGTTAGAATACTGATATAACTTTCTGTAATTGAAAATGCCCCCCTTTAATTGAACTGACATAAGAACTGAATAAATATGTGTACATGCTTAATTTTTGAAGATACACAGAGCAGTTAGTTGCATGGACAGGTGCTCTGATCAGTTGGGGGTTTGTTGCCTTGCTTGAGGGCACCATCAGATTGCCAAAGAGGTGCATTGTCACCTCTCCAGCTACCAGTTCACACACTCTATACTGACTGAGCTACTGCTGCCCAAACTGATTACAAATTCTCTATATCTGCCTAAAACTACATAAAAGTGTCAAATAAATCATCTCATAAAAGGTTGATATACTTCTCATTACTGCTAAATCGCTTGACAAAGTGCTAAGTTCTTGAAACCTAATATGAAGTCCCCCCTTATGGGGAAATGTAATAAATTTTATTTTAATAAGAAAATGCTTAAAAATCAGGAGAAGGCTATGGCCGTTTATGCTTAAAACTGCCAGTTACATCATCAACTGGCAATAAATAAGCAGTATTGAACATTAGCTGTTTGTGCTTTAACTGGCTGCTTATTGGATTAACAGCCTCTATTTATTTTTGTCCCATTTAGCCAATTTATTACGCTATCTGGTGGTTATGACATTATTGGAAAAAAAAAAATAAAAGACAGAGCTGAAAAGTTGTAAGATGAGGAAGCACAAATGAAAAAAAAATTAAAGAAGAGAATAAGATCCAAAAAAGGAAAGAAAAGAAAAAGGAAATGTGGGAGGATGATGAGAGAGACAGAGGAGGATAGACTACAAAGCGAAGGCGTAGTACAGCTGGAAGGGAAGCCAAGAAAGATAGAGAAGAAGACAAAAGACAGATCCTAAAAAGCATAGCTTCAGGCAAACCGTGTGCCATGGAAAAAGAGCACTGAGTATCCTAATTTGATTTGATATTCCCAAAGCTGAGCCACCAAATGCAATTAGACATACTAATTAACTTATTCTGTTTGCTCTGTTGAAACAGTGGCAGACTGACAGAAATGTCAATGAAGAGACAATTTGTATTTGTTGCATCATAGCTCTGCACGTATAAACAAGATAAGCTTGGTGGAAAAAAAAAGAACAAACTTTGTGGCCTCTTCTTTGTCCTTTAAGATTCATGGTGAACTGGAGCCATTAAAGTTTCTTAAAAAGTGTTTTAAGTGAATGTCAGACAAGTCAAGACAACATTTTGATGGCCTTAGTGAGCTGTCAGCTTCTAAGGTGCCCTTAAAAAAAACTCTGTTGCATTTACTTTGGTTCGGTGTATTTCACCAATGCCTGAAGACTTTTTTTCATAACTAATGTTATCTTGGATTCTGAAGAAGTCTTTAGGCTGTTTAGATACTAATACCAGTATTGGAAATGCATTGGATACTGGTGAGTGCAGCGTCCTTTACACCAGTATGCAACGACATATTTTACAACACAAATAGCCGACTTCCATATAGGGCAGGCGACATGTAACTTCAAGAATATCTGTTATTAAGCAACCAAATAAATTTTCTTCCAAATCTTAAACTTTCAAGAAGTGCTCCTTTACAAAAAGGTGATCTGTACTTGCTGATAATACAAAAGTTTATTTTGTAACCATAGTAACACTGATCTTCCTGGCCAATCAGATGGCACTTTTTTGTCCTGTTTTCTACTGGGTGACTATTGTTAAAGATATATCTAGTCTTGTCTAGTCTGCGGCTGTTACTTCACAAAATCTGATTTCTCCCAATGTGACATCACAAAAAGACCTAATCAATAGTTTTACCCAGAGTCCATGAAGCTTCATGTGTGTTTTTTAAAAGAACAGTCTAAAGACGGACTGAACCAGGGCTGAAAGGCAACCCTCTTTCATTTTTGTCTTTGTTCGAGTTCAAATGAAACAGTTGAGAGGGACTTTGCCTTGTCTTGGCTAGAAAAAGAAACTTACTCAGTCTTGACTCTGACCTCAGATTGCAGGAGTGTTTGAGTCCACCACTGTATAACCATAATGTTTTTAAAATTGCGGCCTTCTGTCTGTGTCCTCTGCAACCATCTTGAGAGGCAGCGCTGAAACTGAATGATGTTTTACAAGCAGAATAATTTGTATGTTTAATTCTTCTGCCTTTCTGTCTGTTTCCGTTCGGGTGGCTTCAACTACAACACTCTGATTATCTATTTGAGCTATCAAAGAAGCTGCCGCCGCGTCACTCACGGTGAACACACTCATTCCAGACATATAACAAGCAGCGAGGAAATATGATTTGCAAAAGTGCCAACAAAATAAAACAGTCTCTCCCGAGCACAGAAACAAAGCGTAGCTGGAAATGGCTTGAAGGGAGAGTGTTTGTTTGATGTATATGACTTCTGAGTGTGTGTATGAATGTACACATTCTCGTACACACACACACATATACACACACTGATTACCAGTGATCTGCCATCTTCTCTGCTGAACACAAAACACTCAAACAGACTCCTGAAGCAACTCCTGCACGTTTCCGAGAAAAAAATACTGATCTTTGAAGGCACGTAACGCAGTGCCAATGAGGGAATTACCTCTGCAAATGGGTGACTCACCTACTGTACATATGTTCTGTACTCTGGGTATGTATGTGTGTGTGTTGGAGACACAAGGTAGAGGACAAAGAGATAATGCTTCAGTGAACTCTCTACCCTGTTGTCTGTGCAGAGACAGATTTATGCCCAACAATTTTGCATTTCCCACAACACTGCGAAGGATGGATGTCATTGCAGGCTTTGTTTTTCCAATAGCTTTCACATGATGACAGGTTAAATATTTCTAAGGTCCTGGTTGAGAGGGAATAATTCTTCTTCACATAAATGTTGCAGTGAACATAAATAGAGATGGGTGTTATGGGTAACTAGGTTGCAGAGGCTTGTGGAGGAGCTGGTTTGCCAATATTCCAACAACTTACATTATGTTGTGTCCATCAGCATTATTATCCATACTCCACCAATAATTGACTCTAATATTAACATTTTTTGTCAAACCCTGGCCACCTAACCAACCAGCTAACCTCGGCCCTAACAAGAAACAACCCCGAGTCAATCAGAGGGACATTTTGGACTGATTCTAAATAACAGAATGTTGAAGCAATAAGTAGAAACCCTTGA
Source organism: Acanthurus lineatus (assembly GCA_029814665.1). NCBI lineage: Eukaryota > Metazoa > Chordata > Actinopteri > Acanthuriformes > Acanthuridae > Acanthurus > Acanthurus lineatus. Next base: position 14,175,770 of record JAPZDV010000020.1, on the reverse strand, counting down.
GCAAGGCTATAAAATACTCCAAGCACTCCCTCCATTTCTACAGCCTCACACCGTCTTTGAACTCTGTACTCAGATCAGAGGAAGAGACTTGAGATTTGACATTTTGAGTTGAGCTGGACTTAAGTTTCAGAAATAAATACATTCTCAAGTTTTCATTTGGTTTAACCCTGACACAATAAAAAAACATGTATTTAAATGTATTATTAATATAACACTATGCACCAAATATAATTGTTTTCCACTGTAAAATTAGCTTGGAAAGTAGAATATTTCAAAGCTTTTTATAAAAATGTTAATCAGAAGTGAAAAGGAAGGGCTGTCATGAGCATGAATTTATTAATGACTTGACTGTCCATTTTTTCTGTCCATTTTATGACACCATAAAGCAAAAATATGCTCTCAGTGAGCTGAAACAAAATAAAGTGTCCAACAGCAGCAGCAAAGTCTGGACAGCAAAGCCCTTGTTCCCTTATTTTAGTGACACTGGAGTCTTTGCTTGGTTTCACAGTTTATGAGGAAAACACAAGTAACTCACTTCTTGTTTGCTGCAGCATTTTACCACTAGCCAAGTCTTTATCCACATCATGATAATTTAAATACCATTTACAGAAAATATTAAAAAGGAACATTTTCAAATAAAGTGCATTTCCATTAACTGCTTAATTCTAAACTAGAGGTAAAGTGGCCGAAGAAAACAGTGATGCTGATTCTCCACTCAGGTGCCAGTAGAATATATCAGAGGAAGGAGGTGCAATCAGATGACGTCAATAAAATGGTATCAGTCAAACCTCAAATGGTGGAAAATCAACATTAGAACAGTGACAGAAACACAACAGTTCTGTTGGTTTCATCAGCTGGGATTATACAGATGCATGGAAACAATTCTATCAGTACTAAAAATGATTGCACTAAGTTCATTAGTGCAACAAGACGATTATGTAATAACAGTGACTGGACTGCTTAAAGGCATCTTGACCATAAACACTTGTGACTTGACCTGCTTTAAAAGACTTAAAATAGCTCTAATCAATGCCACAGTATTTCCTGATTTGGCACTCAGTGTTGTTTGACCATTGATTGGATTCTCTAGATCCACAGTGATTCATACTGAAGAAATTTATGAGGAAATGGACAGCTTAATCATTTTCCTGAATAAGACTCTTGCGATCCTTTTACTCGTCTCTTATAAAGCTGTGAGACAAATGACCGAATGGACGTTTCTACTCAGGGATGGAGCCCCAAAAAACTCTGAGTAGTCATTTGAGTCTGGCTTTCAGGACACTGGCAGAAACAAGAAATCAATAAGACAAACTGAGAGGTGAGGAAAGGAAAATGTGATTGATTGAGATGAGGATTTGGGCTGTGTGGCTGTACTCAACTTATCACTTCCTCTGGTTCCCCAAACACTCTGTCCTCCTTCCATCCTTCCCTTTCTTTCTACCTTCATTTATTCCTTCCTTCATCCTGTCTCCTTCTCTCCCTCCTTTTTTTTCTCCCTCCTCTCTCCTCTCACCAACCTATTACTCTCACTTTCTGCTTCGCCGTCTATCTCTGAAAGCCCAAACAAACTATTATTTCTCTTTCTTCTCTCTCTTTGGCAGTGTGAATTATGGTCTCACCGATATCTCCTTTCTCTAAAAAATAAGGAGGGCTGCAACGTCAATCAAAAATCCTATTTTTTGGGCTTATTGGGTTCCCTCGTACCCAAAATAGGAATTCCACATTTTTCTTTACACTAACCAAGGTCTAGCTATTTCACATTTTAGGTCCAGCTTCTATTTCCATTGAGGAAAAAAAAGGTTTCATTTTGATTTCAAAGTTCACTTAACAGGCACTGCTCTCATTTTCTCTGTACTATTTCCTTGATGTATGAATAAAAGCTATTCAGCTGGTTCTCTCCCCTAAAAAAAAGAGAAAAAAGGCCTTATTCTTTTCAGCAGCTTCTTGCAGAAAAGCAACCTGGTCCAAACACATGAGAGATGAACAACCACATTGTTTCGACACTGTTTGATAATGGGCAGACGTAGACAATCGCAGAATTTGTTAGCCTGCCCGGATGAGCATTTATTCATCACAGCAAACATTGTTACTGTTGAAGTAACAGATGAGGACAATCCAGAGACAACGTGTTTGCATGGATCCATTTATTCCAGCAGTAAAGCTGATGAATACTTTGCCCCCTCTCTTGCCTTTAGCCTCAGACATGAGTGAAATAATACATCCCACCAGTTCCACAGACTGCCTGTGGACTGTTGCCTTGAGGCAGGCAATTTGACCGCATCAATAGCGGTCTGAGCAGAGAGACACAGTGCCTACGCTCTCTGATTGTCCATCACAAAAAAAGCACAAATCCCTCCCACTACTACTTTTCACCTGCCACCATTCATTGCACCGCTCTGACTGGCGCTCTTTGACAAAGTAGCTGGAGTGCTAGAAACACCTGGACCCGTCTAAAGTCTCCATTATCAGGCAGGATTTCATCAGCATTTAGCCAGTGGGTGGTTCCAGATTTCCCATTCTGATGATAAAGCGTCCCAAATAACAGAGCCAAAGCGCAAGCTAGGAGAAAAAAAAAAGAGGAAAAGTGTGCACTAAGCAGAGTGCTGAATGTGGCCAATCGAAGGGTTAAGCCAGCTGTGACTAACAGGCCCACGCTGGGCCTCTATTGGACCATCTCTGGCAGCCATCCATGATATTGAGAGAGCAAGAAGCAGAGAGAGAAAGGGTTAGACAGAGAGGAGTGGAGTGAAGTTGAGTGGATTAGCAAGAGGTAGGGGGATGACAACATGTAATTACCTATTTACCCAGCCTTTAGTGGAAACCTCATCAAAGGCTAATTGAGCGGTGCATTAGTGAGAGGGTCATAAAGATAGCAGCAGGTCTGTGGAGGGAGGGATGGAGGGAGGAAGTGAGAGGGAGATGAAAGATCAGCACTCGCTGCAGAGCGAGAAGGTTAAGAAAGAGGGATACGAGGTCTGAATGGTGAACAAGTGTGTGGTGGTTCTATGAGTAACTGGAGCTTTGCAGTGAGGCAGCAAAGTAGAAAAAGTCCAACATGAGTCCCACACAGAGAAAATAACACTTAAAATAGAAAATATCAGAAGTTAAATGTACCTCTAAATCAAAATAAGAAAGACACTGTAGAGTTCAGTTGATGAGTGGATTTGTATTGGGACTATTTTGACCAATCAATCAATCATTTGATCATTTTCAGGCACAAACGACACCAATTTTCACGCTCCAGTTTCTAAAAAGGTGTGAATTTGCTTCTTTGATTTACATTTTTTTTGACTGCTGTCAGGAAAAAGGACAGCTAGAGTTAGAATTGTTAAAATACCCTTTAAACGGAAAACAGTTGAGTAAACTGCCAGAACTATAAAAAAATGTACATAATTTATGTAAATTATCCTTCAAATGTAACACGTATGTGCCTGCATGTGTGAGTGCGTGCATGTGCATCTGCCTTTCTCTTTGTAGCCATGATACCCCCCGCCTCCAGCAGCATACACTGTACAGTAGGGAGCCCTTAGTGCTGGGGGTAAAGTGGCACATCGGAGGCAGTCATCTCTGTAATGTGTTTTAGTACATGGATGGATGGAGGGAAGAATAGATCTATGGATGGATGAGCCTGCAGTATGGTCACGGTGTGACTGCTGAGGCCCTGTGACATCCTTTACATACTACTGCAGGCTACTTTAACCACACACACATCGGGATGAACATGTGTGTTGACACACAAGCTCAAACACACACACACACACACAAACATCTACCGATCTCACTGGCTGGGTGACCTCCACAAGCAGGTGGAATGCAGCAGTAATAATTTACAGACCTTGTGAGGCTCTAACGTCAAATAAAATATGGATTTCCTCCAGACTCGGGGCGGACTAACCCTTCACTAACTGGATCTTTCATCCGCTCGGTGCTCCACGCAGCCATAACCCATCTCCAACATCCATGTCCATTATACACTATCCAAACAGGGTTTTTAATAGGTTATGGTGCTTCTAAATGGAATACAGTGCATACCTTTACCTCCCACTCTGTTCCCTGTTAAGAGCACATTTATCTGTGATCTTAAGCACAAGGCAAGCAAGCATTCATTCACATAAAAAGCCACACAAGCATCCAAGGCCCGACTGACAATGTAAAAACCTCCAAGGAGGGGAAGGAGGAGGCGTCTGAAGACCACGCAGCAGTTCATGAACCTCGCTTCATGCATTCACTGAATTCCACGGTACACCACAGGCAAAGGCACGGCCGTCCTATTGTGAAATTTAAACTCTTCCCTTTCCAATAAGTGTCGGAGAAATCAAAGCAAAAGCCTTGTGTCTCCTTTTTATCTATTCAGCAGGAATATCCTTTGAACAGGAGATCAAATTTTATCAATATCTGCAAAAGTAAGAGATTATTGTAGCCCAACAGGAATACAGAAGAGACAGAAGGTACTTGACAACTCAACTAAAGCATAAAGAACAACAATAACACCACCCTGAAGGTCAAAGGGGAGGCAGTGGACAGTTGAGTCCAAAAATAAGTTTCTTGATCAATCGTCTCCAATGTCCTGTTACAATGGCTGAGAGGGAAGGATGGGGTTACAAAACCTTTTTCCTCCGATTGATTTTGGCCAGCGATGGAGTGGGAGCACATGAGAATGACTCAAAATAACATGCGGGGAAATGCTAAGACATGAACACTAAACATGGATTTGAAAACAACCGTTTCTTGCTGTGCGTGGCAACATTCTTGCCAGCTCTATAATCAACCATAACTATTATAATTAGAAGCGCAACACGTGCTTGAAACTAGATTATATCTTGCATATGGTGCTGCCAATTTCAAGTCAGGAAGAGATCTGCGGAGGGGCAGAGCTAAATTCCAGCTTTCCCAAATGGAAAACACTGAACTGGTTGTCTGAGCAGATGCTAAATACATGCAAGGATAACAAAACAGTTTGGCATAAGCTATGACAAATACATGTCACATACGCCAGTTCCTCTGGTTTTCTACAATAATTTGCGAACATTAAATTCTACTGAGAAAACAGTGTACACAAATACTCATATTTTCCATTGGTGGTTACTTTATATGGTACATGGGTATGAAGTTATGTAGCTCAGAGGGACAGAGGTCTGACAACTGAAGGGAAGAGAGAGGAAAGACAGAAGAAAAGAGAAGATCTTGTCCCTCTAAGTTAAACAGACTGACAGGAAAGAGAGAGAGAAGAGAGTGAGAGAGAGAGAGAGAGAGAGAGAGAGAGAGAGAGAGAGAGAGAGAGAGAGAGAGAGCAAAACCCACATCCCCTCTGGCTCAGTAATTAAGACTAGGGACAATAAATATGTAATGGGGGCTTTTTCCACCAAGTGCGGCCGCTTCTCCTTCTTGGAGATGGACCGCAGGGAGACAGGCCCAGGAAGAACGACTAAGTACACTGGCCATTAAAAATGGATGCAAGGAACACCGGCGCTGACTGGCCCCGTCCACCAACCACCCCAGAATGTTGTGATGGAAGTTGCCGTGGTTACAGGGCTCCCAAATGGTCCTTGGTTGTCAGGGTGAATCAAATCAGACATCCGAGCACCAGGGCCCGCGCTTCCATCCTCTCTCCTAGATTTGCTGCCGCTGGGGGCACCACAACTCAATTATGTCATTGAGGAAGGAAGTTTTTGGATCTGCAGTGTGCATGCGAGTGTGTAAAAAAAAAAAAGACAGGAGAAATTGAGAGACTGACACAATGTCCCACAAACAGCTCCTAAAAAGCTTGGGTTGCTGCTGTCAGTGCTCCATCTGTCTCAACGAGATTCAGCACTTTATATAACAGCTGGGTTACTGATTTGAGTACCACGAGGAAGACCTCTGTAACATTCTGCAGATTTGAATCTCAATGCTTGCTTACTTACAAAATATGACTAGGGTCTTACACAGATTTATCACTGATACATGTTAGCGCAAAACTCTTATGAAACCGTTCAGGGAACGTGAACAGAAAGGGGAGGAAGTGAAAGGGCATTTGTGGATGAAGTACTCAGAGGCTTTACTTAAAGCAAGAGGAAATTTGCCTGTTCGTTTTTTCTGGCAGAGAGGATGCCATCACATATCCATCCATTAAATATAAGGCTACAACCAGCAGCTGTTAGTTGTTAGCTTAACTTAGCAAAAAAGACAGGAAACCAAGAGAAACAGCTAGTCTGGATCTTACTACTCTCCATGAGGAACGAAATCTGCCTACTGTTACCTCTAAAGCTCATTAAATGGCACATTAGATCTTTTTGTCTTGTTTGTTTAATCCAAAAAACTATAAGTCTAAAAATGCACCATGGGAGCAGTAACTTCTGTAGATTCTGCTGATTGCCTTACAACAGCTCTCAGCCGTGAAATAGTTTTTAAAAAATGAGCTTTAATACAGTGTATTGCTATTTTTCCACTTCAGTTCTTATTGAGACATACCTGCAAATGTCACTTCAGTTCATTTAGATGCCTGTGGTCCTTCACTGTTTACTGTTACTCTGCCAACAAAACACGTCGCCATATGGCTTTCAAGCTACAGTGCAGGTTTGATTTCCTTGTCCCTCATTTTTTGTGCTAGAAACCAGCACTGGGGCGAGTTGATTGACAGGTTTATGGCCCAAGGTGGAGAGAGATGAGTTATAGCCTACAGCTCTCGTTACATGCATGTGAAGTTCAACTCTTTGAGTGAACCTGCAGAAAGTTCAGAGTTAATAACTTTTGTGGTATTTCTGTTTCGGGTAATTGAAAATTGCATGTCCGCACCGTCTGAGACATCGAGCAGCCTGAGACCTTCGTGCAGTCATGCAGGAATGCGAATTTGTACTTGTCCAACATCCGCCCTGTTCCCCCCCCATTTGGCTCCCTTAGACTATGAACTCTTCACCGGGATAAAAAAAAAAAAAAAAGCTCAGTGGTCACCATTTTGAAAGTTATGATGACATCACTGATACTGTGGACCACCTACTAAAGGTTCAGAATGCAAACTCCTACGAAAAAGGGAATTATTTGTATGTTAAATGACCAGTAAACTAAGTTAGTAAATGAAAGTAGAGGCTGTGCTGACAAATTAATGTGATTCGTTTTCTGAAAATTAACTTCAAGCCATGAACTTAGAATTGTTTCATTTCCCTCTGAAATGTTATAAATGGTTAATACTCAAGTACAGTTCTAGTACCTTAAAATTGTACTTAAGTACTTTGCTTAAAGAAATGCACTCAGGTATTTTTCAACACCGTGACTAAAGTAACTACAAGATGAGGGAAGGTGATCTCCAGCAAGAGCCAGGGAGACATAATAGTGTGTGAGGTGCGATGCTGTGCGTATATACAGTATAGACCATATGTGCATGTGTTTTCCTCTGTGTGTGTTTGATCTGTAAGCCTCTGAGGAGAGAAGCCCTGCATGGTGCTGTATACCTTATAATGGCTAGTGACAGCAATGCAGAGCTTGTTTTACAGTAGAAGACACCGGGGGCCATGGAGAGAATACTGAGGAGGAGAAGAGGGTACTATGGGGAGTTCTCTATCACACAGAGACACACACACAAATACACTGATATGTGACAAGCAGTGCTCACTCACATGCAGTAGACCCATGTTCTTAGTTGGTGGTGAGGAGGGAGAATGCAGTCACTTACCAGATGATGAAGACTGACAAAAAAAGCTGTGTGTTTGATAAAAAGACTCACCACACGCACAGAGGGGGAGATGGATATGGAGGAGTCGCTGTCTATCAAAGCTTGTTCTTGTTTCTGTGTGCCGCTGATGCTCCTAATGACGTCAACAATCATGACACCGCGCCATTCACAGGGATTTATGAGTCAGGGGTCAGGGAGAAAGCTATAGGCTGAATAAAAACAGCACTAAAACACCACACATGTACTGTAAATACTGTGCACTGTACAAACTGTTTCCACTGAAGGTCAAACAACAGACTTATTGCTTCTGACTGCTTGAACCCACATCACTTGTGCAATTGATTCCAGAGTTCAGGTTAAGATAAAAGGAGGTTTATGTATTAAAGTTGGATCTATCAATGATGGAGTGCTGAATCTGAGGATATATCCTGTGATGCACTGATACTGGCTGCACTTTTGATGTCACTGCTTTTTAGTCTGAGGGTTAAAGATGAGGGAACTCATAAAATGCAGCAGCTGCATCCAAATGCTTTAAAATGCTGCACCTCAAGGCGAGAAAGTCAGCTGTTTGATGTGCTGCTCATGGTCATGTGGGCTCAAAATACGAATGTCTGCACAACTCTTTCTAAAGCCACAGAAACACAAGAGGCAGAGAATCACTTTAATGTAAATAAAGCCTCTTTCAGTAAGACCAGCGTATCAATGTGATCCGTTACATGAACGAGATTAGCAGACCTATAGAGAAGCATATATATATATATACATGCTGTATAAACGATATAGCCTAAGTAATGCAAGTCTAATGCAGTAGTTTCACTTCACAGTGTAAGCAATACAGTGTGACTACAGTTCACCAAGGGTTCATTAAAGCAATATTGCTGTGCTCAAGTTGATAAATATAATACTGTGTGTCATGTGCAGTTGAAAAGAGATGCTCTCTTATGAACAATAAAGGACTGAGGAGAAACACACAAGCGTTATGCTAAAGTGCTGACCCACAGGTAGTCAACAGAGGAGGGAGGAGAAAATCACTCACTCATAGTTTTCTCATGTAGACTTTTGATTTTAGTTTTATAAATCAACAACTTAACATACTGATATGATGACATTATACTTACATGATACTTCAAGATCAACAGACAGAGATTGTTATTATCATGCTACAATTCACATGCTATGAAGTTGACACTTGAAGTTCTATGGCTCATACTTGCATATAACATTTGTAATGTTTGTCCATTAAAAAGGAGATTTTTCAAGAAAATTTCAGTGTCTTGTACAACTGTTGGAGTATAAGACTTTAAAAACTATTTTTTTGGATCGTGTTCATGCCTGAAAAAAAAGCTACAATATTTTTGCTTTATTGCCCATCCTCACTGTGAAATTGACTTTCCACACAGAATGTTTGAAATACAATTATAGAATCAATGATACATTTTAGGTTTCAGTGTTGGTTCTTAAGAATCAAAGAGGTGTAACTTCCCTCTTCATTCACCATTTTGCCTCAATATTTCAATAACACACTTGAAGAAATCCACTTTAAAAGCAACCTATGCATTTTCTCTGCTGACAGAAGTTGGTGAGGAAATTGTAAGAGCATAAAAAAAAGGTGTCTCCTTCAAAGACTCCCCATTTTTTTCTTTCAAAGAACTGCTGAAAAGACCAAACTCATCTCCGCTCCTCTCCTCCACTTTGCTCTCCTTGGAAGTACACAAGGATGAAAAATGCGTCTTATATAACACAATGCAAACTTGCATCAGATAAACACAAACACATGGAGGGTGGAAGAAAAAAAATAAACAAGACTCGTAATCATAAAGGGACATAATGATCTAATCTGTCACTTCCTGAGAGTCTGATCGGCCAATGCATCAGCGCATGAAAAGTAATCCATCACGGAGCAGCGGCAGGTTATGGCAGCGTGCTGATAGATCGGAGCCGTGGATAGAGAGGATGACTGAGTCGCCCTTGTCGGAGTTATGAAAAAGAGTGGTGGAGGGGGGTTGGTGCACACAACAAGACCAAAATGTGTTCTGAACAGACTTGTTTGTCACGCTTTGTCATCGAGGGACACCAAGGCGGTAAACAGCCTGTGTGCACGTGTGTGTGTGTGTGTGTGTGTGTGTGTACATGCAGTAGTGTGTGTACATGCAGTAGAGAGTGTATGAGTGCAAAGAGTCAGTGTGTTCTTGGCTGTACATGTCAGGGTATGTAATGAGTGTGTATGTACATTTAATCATCTGCCCAACTGCTCGCTAGGGAGTAAATATTGCTAATGGCCGGGGCCGGGCGGGGGCGGGGGGGGGGGGGGGGGGGGGGGGGGGGGTGGTGGGGGGGGGGGGGGGGTGGGGGGGGGGGGGGGGGGGGGGGGGG
>JAPZDV010000020.1:14145831-14164274 GCA_029814665.1 Acanthurus lineatus | reverse complement strand
GAAATTATAATCCTTTTTGTTCTCTTTCATGTGGTATTGTCGGAAGAATTTTTAAAACCCGCCTGCAAAAAAATAACCCCCCGCCCAACAAAAAAAAAAAAAAAAAAAAAAAACCACACATACACATACACACATTATCTGTCATTATGTCTCTCCTTCTAACACACAAACAGACTGCTGGCATGGCAGACTGGTTTCTAATCGGTGAATCAGCGTATGGGCCAAGAAATGTCAGATTACGTTATAATCCTACGTTTTAGTGCCTTTAACTCTGCACACATACGTATATGTGTGTGTCACAGTTTTGAAACTGGCCTATTATGTCTGCCTTTTCTGTGGAAGAGGGGGATGAGGCAGCAAACACACACACACACACACACACACACACACACACACACACACTATAACACATAAACCATAAAGCTTGCACACACTCACTTGGGAGCACAGAGAGTTTTTAAGGCTCAGGAGGTGACAGAGCTGCGGAGATGGCTGGGGGATCAATCTGCGCTGTGACTGAATCCTGAACCTGACGCAAGTGTCACACAGTGTCGCTCATGAGAATACACACACACACACACACACACACACACACACACGCAAAAACACAAACACACTGATACAACAACTAAAGGGGCAATTAAATTTATATAATTAACCTTTCTTGATGACCAGAAGCTGTTTTATAAGCTCTCTCCATGTCTCCTAAAATGTCGCACATAAAAGCAAGAATTTGTTTTAATACGCTAATTAAATATTTGAGTGTTTGCGGTACACACACACACACACAAAAAAGCAGCACAAAGGCTGTTTCATGCCTTTTAAACCCGACTTAATCTCTTCAGCACAATACCGTCTTCCATCATTATTGTATTAAAAGGTTTGGGTGGCGGGTTACCTGCTTTTTACTTCTCCTCCCTCCATAGAATCTGTTCATGATCTGCATTAACAAATTACACTGTGGAGACAGTAAAAGCACCATCCTCAGTGTTAAGCCATACCTTGGTGAGAAGCTTAAAGGCAGCTCCATTGAAAAATACTCCATAGTTTATTGACTTTTTGGGGCCGAGACAGGAGCAGAGCCCCGTCTGTAACTCTAGAAGACAACCTTGTTATTTTCAATAAACCTATTACAGGAGCTTCTCATGAAAGGCACGGGGGAGGCCGGCAGTTGGTTAGGTGTCTCTTTGCTTTGGCCAGGAGATTCAGAGGATGCATGAACGGGGAAAACGATGCCAATCTCTACACCGGTGGATGTATTAAATGACGAGTCTAATTTAATAATGCAATATTGAGAGACCTGCTAAGGCACTTCCTGTGTCTAAGGGCCGTCCAGGAATGGAGTAGTTTGGAGAATCGCCGAGTAAGGGCTTTGGGATACATTAGAGAGGAAAGGAAATGGTTTGGTGGTGCATGTTTACAGGGTGAATGATGGGCACAGCGTATTTATGCGAAGCCTCTCTGTTGATACGTTTTCATCTGAAGTAATGGCGTGTCTTAAAATATTAGCATTCCTATTATGAGTGTTGTGTTCACTGACTGCGACACCGTATCCAGTTACAAGGAAGAAAGAGGTTTACAACTGCACGTGTTCCAAGACACTTAACATGTGCAGACCGGCTGAACGTTGGACATTCATACATATACCGTTACTGCCATTCATATGCAACACAGACACATGCGATCATAGTGAAATAACATAGTACGCACACACACACACACATACACACACACACATTACACTAAATCCACCAGATTCAGAAGGATATATCAGGTCAGGTTTGTAAATTTGCATTCAAGCCTGTGGCATCCTGTCTTCTGAGGACAGGGCATGTCTAGTAATTTCAAATGTTTGGGGTTTTATAAAGCGCTTATTCATCCTCGTGCACACGCACACGCATGCATGTGTGCACAGGGTTGGTCACACACAGAAGCACACACTCCTAAACACACTCAAGAAGCTGATGCTGATACACACATCCTGTAACGCTTTACACCTCATCAGAGGTCAATCTTTACTGCCATCGCTACAAACAGAAAGCTCTTATACAATCGAGAGTAACAGTAAGACTGAGAAAAAATGCACACACACACACACAGACACACACACATTCGTGCACAAAAAACATCACACATCATTTAATCCCAGGTGCCTTAGGGAGTCTGAGGGAATTGGGGAGGCAGAACATAATTCCTGAACATGAACAACAAGAAATGGGATTTGTGTTGGACTCTCAGCCCCCCAGAGAGAAGGACAGGGGAAACGAACAACAACAGGAAGAAGGATAAACGAAGGGACAAAAGAAAAAAAAAAAAGCTCAGCTCAACGGTCTTATCCTGATTCAATTGGCGAAAAACAAACAATAACACAATCAAAGTCATTAATTACAAATCTACAGACAAACAGTGGCGAGGGCTAATCCTGGACAGGCACAAAAATTAGGAGCTGAGACAGAGACTAATAGAATTAATGTGCGGCGGGTGATTGGTGGGAGCCATTTTGAGGCGCCCGGTTGCAGCTTGGCACTGTCGCCTGTGAATGGAGAGGTTGTGAGACTGAGCCAAGGACTGGAGCCATGGCAGGGGCAGCAGAGGTAAAGACTCCCACAGAGGATACAGAGCAAACACTCTCTAGTCTTAAAATGGACTGGAAAATTCCTCCTTTAGCCTGAAATATTAATCTGTGAAAAATATTCATATAAATGTCTGTTTTTGCTACTCCATCGCTGATTGATTTAATACAATGGTGATTCATTGCAGGTTGACACGCAAGGCTTTTTAGGTTTATTGTTCCTACCACGTAGAGGTGGTAAGCTGTTCCCAAGAAAAACAAAATCCTCTGGCAAATGTAGCCGTATGTCTTTTTCTTGCAGCAGCAAAAAAGTGGTTAGGAGAGTTAGTATGAGCAGTGATAGTTACCACAGCTGAATAAAGAAACGGGCTCCACCTCTACAGAGAGAGCTGCCCATAATGTTTGACGGACATGTCATCTCTGGGAAAATACCACAAGAGTGCCCGCTTAGCACCAAAGATTGTGCCAAAAGCCATTTTAAAAAAAAGGAACAAAAATATGAATTTGGACAGCGGCCAATTTAAGTGAATAACTTTGCTTAATCTTCTGCTTTAAAACTGCCACGAACACTGGCTGTGAGCCCTATCTTTGGATCTACTGAAGTAAAAAAAACCAACAAACTGAACCCATGACAGCGATTTCACAGACATCAACTGAGTTTTACGGCTGTGTCGATGGCACGGTGATTAAAGGAGGGAATAATAAGACCTAATGCAAACACATGTCACAAAGGCGCCACTGTATATAGAGGGAAAGGGGAAGATAAGAGAGGATATAAAGGGAGAGGGGGGCCAAAGCCAAAGTAGAGGAAATTAAAATGAATAAATTATTAAACAAATAAATAAATGGAGAGGACATAGGGCGTCGCACAGAGAGCGCCAGAGGAGAACGGCTGCAAACAGCAGCAAATCCTCTGGCAGAGAGAAAGAAGTGATGTGGAAGTCCTGCAGCCGTGCCACTAAGCCCCCGCTGCAGATTAAACTGTATAGTAGTAAGGAGGGGTGGGGAGGCGAGGAGGAGGGAGAGAGACAGATAGAAGGAGAGAATGAGAGAGAGAGAGAGGGAGAGAGAGAGAGGAGAAAGAGCTGCAGAGGGAAAATAAGGCTTTGTGGTCTGGCACCAGCTCCCTATCTCAAACCATCATGCGTGCTACGAGGATAGAAGACAAGGGGGGAGGAGGAGGAGAGGAGCATAGCATGGGTGAGGAGGAGACAGGGAGAAGACAATAATTGAAGGGGAGAACTGGGGGGGAGAGAGAAGACAGAGCCGTTAAACGCGAGGAAGAAGAAGGGAATCACTTCAGCTTTAACTGTGGAGGTTGAACACGCTTGGCTCAGATTGTGTGTCTGTTTGTGTGTGTAAGTGTGGTTGGAGAAACGGCATTGTTGTGGTTGTGCCTGGCTCCTTCAGAGTGTCTCCCTCTGATTGGAACATGGGTGGGTGGAAGGGTGGGGGCTGCAAAGGGATCGCCTCGACCACAAACACTGTCTCTGCTGTCTTTCTCTCTCTCCGTCTATTTTATCTCTCACTGTCTGAACCTCACTATTTTTGTCTGTTCTTCACTACACACACCCCGTATCTTATGCCTCTGCTCTAAAGAATCTAACACAAACACACTCATACACACACACACTAGGCATCCACAGCACATGTAATGAATATGGAAATCTGATGCTTGTGCGTCTCTGTTATGGAATAGTAGGCAGAACACTGCTAAAAATGTCCCTGAGCAAAAAAAAAATGTTTGCTTGCCACATACTGCCACTACAAAACTTTGATAAAAATAAAAAGAAAGGAAACAAGCAAACACTTTTGTACAGAGGAAAGGGAATGCAAAGCGAGAGCAAAAAAAAAAGAAAAAAGAGCAAAGAAAAAAAAGACATGAGAGCTACAGAAGAACAGACAAACGGAGAGAAAACAAACCAGCCTGAGTGGAGAACAGATGAAGAGAGGAAAGTCTTAAGTTAAATTTTTAATATCTCACCATATGTTCCTCTCCACAGGTGAAGAATCTTTGCTATTAATTACCAATTCACAGCCTGTATGTGGGTGTGATTGCGTGATGGATGGATGGATGAAAACAGAGGGAAAGCAAGAGAGTGCTGAGTGGCTGAAGAAAGGAGAAGGCAAGCAAGCGTCAGGGAAAAAAAAAGCGATAATAAGGCAAAGCTTGGACGAATGGATCAAACGGGGGAACAAACAAATCAAACGGAGATGACAGAAATATACATTATCGATTCGGCTCAGATGTTGGAGAAGTATGGGAAAACGAGAGGAGGGGTCAATCGAGGAGTCAGACAGAGAAAAAGACAGAAAGGCTGAGAAGCGGTTGTGCTGACGGATAGATGATAGGGGGAGCTGAGATAGATTGGAAGCTGTCCCCTCCGACTGCCAGGTGAATCAATAGCATTGCCGGGCCTCCTCCACTCCTCTCAGCTCCACATCCCATCACTTCTGCAAGCACCAACACAGCTGGACGCTGGCTAACTGTAGCCAAAGCAGGAGCCTCCTGCCTGCCCACTCTGACTGTTACAGCCTGTTTTTTCACCACAAGACTGCCTCTCAAAATAGACTCTTTACATATGCAGTTTAAATCTTGAGAAGTAGCCCTAAAATTGTGATTGCCACAGTGAATAATGCGTATGTGCTCATTTTCTCACTCCTCCGCATGATCAGACAAGAAGCGAGCCAAAACTTCTGACCATATAAGACAACAAAAGAGCTTTTTAAACAATCTTTTCTGCTCTGTATAATCTTGGTGTTATTTTTTCTCAGCAGAGTTCTTTGTTTGCAGCAGGACAAGTTGACCCGAGCAGGGACCGGGCTTTGTTGACCTGCTCATGTCTTCCTGGTTTAGACTGCGCTGGCCTGGTCTGTGGGAACCAAAGGCACAGTCACTATAATTACCCACCCAACTCATAACATCCCTGACCTTAACATCACCTCCTCTAACCTAACCCAACCCTCAGGGCAATGACATGGACATTTACGACATACAGGCATACATGTGCACCCACACAAAAATTGCAGAAATACGCTGACTAAATTTGTAATACACACACACACAAACACACACACATGCACGCGCACACACACACACACACACACACAGCTGGTTTTGCAGACACTGGCATCCATCACATCTTGTGAAACCTAATCTCTCTGAGAGGAGGAACAGCTGCAGAGGCATGCATGTACACACACACACACACACACACACACACACACAGTGGAAGATCAGCTGGGGTAAAGCACTTGTTCATCCATGGACTGGCATGCGACAAAGCACCTCTGACCTGACAGTAGCCGGCTATGGTCGTAAAACAGGTTGTGGTCCACTTGCCCTTATGTGCCAAACATATCTAACAGGGTGCAGCAGAGGCTGCTCTCAGGATGACGTTTTTAAAAAAACTTGTACATTTCATGCAAATTTTTTAAACATGGTGCATTGAAATTAAGAAGATTATAACTTCACCTCACAGTCAGCTTTTTTTTAAATAAATACTTGCACAGCTTGCTACGAAAAAAACAACACAACTTGTCAGTCCATCAAGTTTTTAATTCATACATCATGTATATGTTTCATTATGGGACCAGAGCATGACATAAGGCTCCCACTGCGCAGGTTTTTCATAGCAACACATAATGTCAATCAAGACAACTGTATGCACAAACTGTATATGTAAGATCAAGCAAATGCATGAAGGTACCCCTCTCTCTCTCTCTCTCTCTCTCTTTTGTGTGTCTCTCTCCTGTCTCACTCTTACATTCTCTAACCTAATTGCTGTAAAAGTACTTGCATGATTGATTTATAAGCTAGTAAGGTCTGTAATGCTGCCATAGACAGCGTTTGAGCAAGACTGCTGACTACTGTCAAACAAACACACACACACACACACACACACACACAGCCATCAGCACATTACAGCACATTATAGTCACTGAGTTGTGGCATAAAGCTGTCAAACACAAATTGCATGCAATCATTACATCTAACTGGTGAAAGCAGATCTTGTAGGCTGCTAAATTGAGCATACCACGCTTCATGGAAATTAACTTAAAAATTCTCTTTTTCAATAACCTGTTTAAAATTTGTCCAAACGGATTGGATAGAGACTGGTAGAGTCAAATCCACAACAGTAATTCACCCATATAATCCAGTGTGGCCCATTTGAGTCTTTAAGTGTTCATGCACTTTTGCATAAATTCACAGACAGCCCACTCAAAACAGGTTTCACTGACTGACTGCCATTAATAAATCCTACTGCTTTGTGTCTGAACACACACACACACACACCATCAAATGTCCATCCAGCCCGCTCAGTGCCGGTGCCATCGGCTGAGTCGTGAGAAAATACCTCTGAGCATGTTTTGAGGGGGAGCACCAAACCGGAGGCAAACACCATCCCTGGTGAAAAGCAAGAGCCTCCTTAATCTCTCATCAGCATTAAAAACCTCATTCCAAGAGGCGCCTTGAAGCCAAAATAAATAAATAAATATAATAATCTTGGTTTATATGACAATGCTGCAATATAATAATTAGCACAAAACTGTATTTACTGTACTGTAGAAAATAAAGAAGAACGAGATCACTACTAAGTGAAAGTCATATTTTACTGTTAGCTCCTGTACAAATAACATCCTGAAGCCATGGTAGGTGATAATAAACCAGATTAATTGAGATCCATGTAAACTCTCTACCCTAGACTCAATTCTCTAAAATATGGAATATTGTGAAAATATCACAGTGATTTTACAATTGTGTGAAATCAAAGCAAACTGGATCAACTGGAACACCAATAAAACAACTAAACTACTGACGCTTGGGGGGGGGATAAGGCAGACATTATAGGTGTCAGTCATATGTGTTTGACACCGGGGGACTGATAACGCAAACACACACACATAAACACACACACATACATACACGGATCTGAGCGGATAAGCGCAGATGCATGGGGGGGGGATGAATTGCCATAAGAAGAAGTTAACGCTCGGCCGTGCGTGTTGCACATATACACAAAACTACACACACATCCTACAGATGGCAAGAGACGCGCTCACCATGTCAGCATCCTGCCCGGCGCCGTCGTTGGAAAAAACTCGCGGTGTGAATAGATTCAAGCTCTCCGTTCGTCGTCTTCACTATGTAACATCCACCGTGGCTGCAACCGCTCTGCCCAAATAATCCAGCGCCGTGCGTCTGTTGCCCTCCCTCCCTCTCTCTCTCTCTCTCTCTCTCCCTCCCCGTCTCTCTCTCTCTCTAGCTCTCTCTCTCTCTTTCGATCGCACTTTCTCTCGCTCCAATAATTCTCTCTATACGACTCGGTAAGGTAGCTGCTAAATCCCTCCGGTATGGTGGCTGGAGTGAAGTTGGGCCAGATTTAAAGCTGCAGACGCCGCGCGTTATCCCAGCGACGTTCCTTTGGGGGTGTCCATAATGTGGTGCGATGTGGAGTCGCCCAAAAAGGCCAAGGTTTCCTTTGTCATTACTCCCTCGCCCGGCAGGAGATGAAATGTCCCGGCAGACTGAGCAGGGAGGTGGGTGGATCAATGAGGAGCGTGATCACCGCAGATATGTCAGTCTCAAGACGGTCACATGTGCAGTTTTTTTTAAAATCGTCTGTGGTTAGAAAGTCACTGAAGCGACAAATTCGGCCTCATTTGTTTCAGTAATATTTGATAAAGTTTATGTGAAAAAGTGAACTAATGATTCACTTCACTGACAATATGTGTCCCCAATTATTTTGTTCAAACTTAAACTCGATTCTAGATTTAATCTTTTTCCTCTCTCTGGGATAATGTTTGCTCTTCGGAGATTAGGAAAGAACCAATCACAGGCGACTTTTATCAGCGAGGACAAGTGGAGTCGATCTTATCTCCAGTGAAGAACAGCTCTTTGATAAACTCGGTTATTGCCTTGACAGTTCATGTTATTTGGGCCAAAATCGTGATCAAGAGTAACCAAAAATGAGTTATTGTCATGGAGCAACAGAAAAGATGGCCTAAATCAAATCACCTTTATTTTACAGGATACAGGACAGTCCCTTGTCCTTAAGTCCCTCTCCTCCCACTGCATCAGCTACAGTGCAGACAGTTGTTTGACGAAATCAAATCAAAAATCTTCCCAGATGGAGCTGCTGAAAGCGGTCAGCGTGATTATGCCAGCAGGCATGTGAGTGATTTAGCAGTGTGTATGTGTAGCCTGTTTGTGCTCCAATCCAATTGTAGTTCACTTTCATGAGTTTTGGAGAGATATAATGCAATACTGTATGAAGAAGTCTTTGTTGCATGCATCACTGCATTGCAAAACACTCCAATAAAGGCATCACAGCGGCAGACTGATTTAACTTGTGCGTGATACGCATGAATCTGAAGACGCAGCAGCATTTTTTTTTCTGCTTTGTTAAAAATTAGCCTATATGATGGATACGAAAGTTTAGGGGTGTCATGATTGTCTGGAACACACACACACACACACACACGCACACACACAAACCTGGGTGTGCTGACCTACAGCACCAAACACAATCAGTGGTGCAGCAGATTCTCATCAGTGCAATGTAAATAAGATGGAGGAGCATAAGCGTGCCTTTGTTGCACAAACTTTTCAGCTCAGTGGGTTCAACAAAACACAACCTCAGGTTGGGGACACACAGACACACAGACAGATGAATGTCCTCACACACACTCCAGAGACAGATGTGTATGCCCACACATATACAACGAGGTTGTGAGCGCAGACCAACACTCAGGAGATAATAGCTCTCACAAAAGAGATAAGGGGTTTTCTGTTGAGATGTGTTCACAGGCTAAAACACAATCTAGAGCCGCATTTGATGGGCCTCATGACATCACACTGCACAACCACATTTAAACAATCCGCATACACAGGGCTGAAAAAAACAGTATGGAGGTTGTCCCAGTAAACATGTCTACATTTGATGTTTTTGTTTGTTGCTTCACACCCCTGCACCCTCTCACTGTCAACACACATCTACAGCACAATCTAGCAGCTCTTGATTAAATAATTAAGTGATCACTGATAAATATGTATGAATATATATATATATATGTTCAGTATTCAGTGTGTGTGTGTGCATGCATGGCTGCTCTCTGTATGCAAAAACACACGACTGCCTGCTTGATTATCGCTCCGGCTCACACACTCCCTGCAGGCATATTGTGCATAGCTACTGTCAAACAACTAATTTATCAGTTTTCGATGTTTTTTAAGCCATGCGTGAACTCTGCCTTTCATCAGCTCTGTGTATCTGCAGCCACTACAGCTCAACAAATCCGTGCTCCCCAAGCCTGCATCCAGACATAAATTTGAGCAAGTGACAAGTGACATCAAGTTAAAACGTTGTCTATTGGAGATATCGACTACAACAGGGGTTAGCAACTAGGCTTAATGAAATACTCCAGGCTGTTTTTGCTGCAGCATGGGAAATTTTTCATCTATTCAGAGTACACGCTTTTTTTTTTTTTAAATGGAAAATGTCCTCCTAACTTATGGTTTTAATCCTGTGATCTAGAGATAATAAGTGCTGCTCCAAATATTACAGCACCAGCAAAATGTAAGCTTTGAGTGCTCTAAAAATATAAGTGGGACTGATAAAAAAAATGTAAAATATGTCCACAATTTCTTTGATTTTAAACCTTGGCAAGGAATTTAAGATGAGGACTGGTGGAAGCTAGAACTAATTAATTAACATTTAAAATATCAAAAATGGACCGAATATCTGACTTAAGTCAGCTACTTCATGTTGTGATCAGTGATTTAGTGGATAGAAAATCCAGCTAAATAGCCAAAATGAAGGAATCTCAAAGACTTTTGCTTATGTGTAGAATAAATTGAAGACTTGAACAAAATGTTGCTCAACTATTAACTTTAAAGGGACCTATTTAAAATGGACAACTCTTAGGCTATTTGACTTGTGACCCCCACTTTTTGCCTGATGGTGGCACCAAAGCAATTGGTTGCACTGTATCTTCTGTGTTGTGTGCATCTGCCAAACTGACAGAAACTAAGTTGGAACTGTAGACTAATTGGGCACAGGAGAAATTGCATCTCCTGTATATTTTGGGTCGACCATTGTCAGAAAGACCTGTCCTACAGCAGACATTTTGACTCATTATAAGGAAATACACAAGTACAAGCAACAACTTTAATGATGGCTCCATTCCATTTAGGTGAGCCAGTGAGTCAGCCCTCCCAGTGCTAGAGTGCTGAAACTGGAGCACTTACTGTAAATGGAAAGCAAGCATAATAATGTTATTATTTACACCACTGCTGGATTTGTCCAAGGTGTCTGCCATGAGTCAGGTGTATTACTTTACAATGAGGCCAAGTGGCTGCCAAAGTCTCCACAGGCACAAAGCAGAAATGACAATTTTTGGATATTTAAAAAATACTTTAAATTCAATAACAGTTTATTGGCTAAAGGTTTATTCATTTATTGCGAAAAATATTAATGTTGCTCTAAAG
Source organism: Acanthurus lineatus (assembly GCA_029814665.1). Classification (NCBI taxonomy): domain Eukaryota; kingdom Metazoa; phylum Chordata; class Actinopteri; order Acanthuriformes; family Acanthuridae; genus Acanthurus; species Acanthurus lineatus. The sequence continues at coordinate 14,153,211 of JAPZDV010000020.1, read as the reverse complement.
TAAAAAATGCCGTATAAATTTTTCTTATCCCAGAAGATGTTAATGGAACATAAAAGCATGATGATTTGTCTGGTTGGATCTGTTAACAACAGTCACTGAGAGAGAAAAATCCAAGTCATATGATCATGGAGTTTCTTTTTACTTTACTGAAGAAACCAGGGACAATATGTTTAAATGTGTCTGTCAAGGGACCTTAAAGAAAAGTGTGCACCAACCAAATCTCTTTAAAAGTGCCCATGTCATTTATTTTAGAGTACTACCTGTGTGCAGCATAACATGCCCCCTAAAGTCAGTATATACAAAGTATGTCTCGATTGTGCGGTTTTACATAGGAAGCAAACTATTCCCTGCATTAAACCAACACCACATACACCGCTGCTCCAGCATTGTTTCACATGGTGGCTCTCACAACATGCTCCAAGTAGAGTGAAGTGACCTCTCCGGAAAAAAAGTATCAATCATTTTAGAATGTTTTCCTTTGTTTAAAATGTTGAATCGAAAGAGAGAAAGAAAAGTTGGACACAAGAAGTAAAGTCTGCGAAAACATTTAGGATAAAAGCACAAGTTGATTAAACAATTAAATGATCAAGAGAAAATTAATCAGCTAGGATTTTGATAAGTAATTAATAATTAAGGCCATTTTTAATCAAGACTGCAAAACTTTAATTAACTGCAAACTCTAAAATCTAGATATTTTTGTTTTTACTGAAAATAACATCACATTTTTTTTTACTGTTTTCTATCGCTAGACTTGATTGACAGTTTCTAAACCACACAATTAATCAAGAAAATACACAACACACTAACCAATACTGACATTATCTTTATTTTCAAAATAAAGTTATGGCGTCAACACACCCTTATCTAACTGACCCCCAGGGTTATTCACATTCCACTGCGTTTAAAGTAAAGAGGGCTAACAAGTGGAAAGTAACAATATGATGAGCAAATACTTAAGAACACAGAAAGACTCAGCACACATCTCATTGTTTCATCGCTTTAAAAGTTCAACTCTTGACATATGAGAGAGGTGCAGAGCGGCGGCCCATTAAAGCCCTGACATTTCAATAATTGCCTCTAATCTCAGCATCATAGAGAGCCACGTTGCCACCTACTTGCACACACACACACACACATGCAATCATTGGTGCTAAATGATTAATACCCCACACACACACTTGACCTCCATATCCTCCCATCGACATTTGACCCTATCAACATACACACACACACACACACACCTCTGAGTGAACATTGAAAACATTCCTCCAGAGTCAATGATTGATGATTTAATGATAGACTCACACATCCCTTCTCTATATGGAAATGTGACTCCATACATGTTTTTGTCTGCACATGCATACAGTATATCCCCCAGATGCATTAGACAGACACACACACACACACACACACACACCCACACACACACACACACACACATCTCTGCACCACATTATTATCCCTCATTCCTTCCTTTAGGCACTGACTTGCCGCTTTGCCAGTTCTCCAGTCATTTGTTTCTGCCCAGACATGTGAGGCTGCAGTGGGCTGCTAACCATTAGTGGCTTGGCTGGTATTAGAGATGGCACCTTCCCCAGTTGCACCTGGACAATTACAACCATAATTTCATAGAAGGAGACGCTAATGCAGCTAACAAGGAGAGCGCAGTCAGAGTGATGTAAAGAGCGAGGCTGCCGGTCGGTTTATGAAAGCTATATTCTCATCTATAATCAAATATCTGGATTATACAGCAACACAAAAAAGGATGACAAACATTTTTTTGGTACGTCCCAGTGTGCTTCACACTAAATCTTTCCTTTATGATTTCTTTGTCATTCAGGCGTTAAAAGGTGCTGATAGAGTCTTTTGACTCCTGTTGTAAACACCTTGATTTAGGCCTGACAAAAGGAGTCCTCCTCTGGCCTTGCAGTGAAGAAAAAGGTAATTCAGAGCTTTCGGAAAAAGTAAATTGTTCAATTTAGAAGAGGCAGAGCTGAGATGTCTTTCTATCTACATACAACTGTAAATATCTTCATTGCTAGAATTGATTTTTCGCAAACACAATACGGATGATCTCAGCAGGGCTGAAGTGTACGTTATAGGCTCCGAATGTTAAGCAGTATTACAAAGAAACACTCAGGGAACATGCTGTTATGTGCACTTTAATCATGCACAGACCACAGATTCGCTGTGTTCCATGAAAGGCAGGAGTGTTTGAGCGTGCATGTGTGTGTCAAGTCAGAAAGAGCGAAAATTAGGGAGTGACAGGAAGGGAAAAAAAAGAACTCGATAGCGAGGAGGCTAGCAGTCTGTAAGAAGCTTTTATTGAACACTAAGAAGGGGGTATAGAATGATGAACATCCAGCCTGCTCTTTTCACATCGAGGAAATTGCATTTGGGAATATTGAGCTTGCTGCTATGATGAAGTACACAGCCCCTCCTCCACACAAGCACGCAAACGTGCACATTTTTTTTTTTTTAAGGGGGTACGCATTAGCAATACAGAAAATATCATATTTACAGACTCAAGGGTGCAAGCACGTATCTCACGCACACACAGGATCTCATTTAGTCTGTGTGCAAGGGTTGGATGAGGAGTCCTTACTATTGAAAGAGCGGAAATGAGAATCGGTGCAAACAGGGTGAGAGAGAGAGAGAAGAAAGGAGGGAAAACAAGTGAAGAGGAAGTAGCGGAGAAAAAGAAACAGAATACAGGAACGAGCAATAAAAGGGTAAATGATAAAGGAGAGGAATGTGCGTGTAAACTGGAGGAAGAAATGCACTATGGCGAGTTATTTTACATGCTGTTGCTGATGCTGCTGCCGCTGCAGTTCACACATCAGGATTTTATTTCAGGAAAAAAAAATGATTCTCATCAGTTTTGAATAGTTGGAGTCAACAGGTTCTGTACTAATGACAAGCAGACAGACCATTAATCTGGGCTGCTGACTTCATCAAAATGCATGATGAATGACAAGTTAAGCAGCTACCACATTAGTGAAGAGCAGTGTGGCTGCATTGTGTGGGGCCGTGGATCCTCCAGGCGGGTGCATTACGATGTAATATGAGGGATCATTTTTGGGAAATAAAGACAGTTTTTTTTTAAGTATACCTACAAGCCAGAAGTTCATCCGCGTGGAGAATGCATCAACTTATTAATATATTTTGTATAAAGTGTAGAGTTCATGATGGATTATGATGGACACATTTTGACACCCAAAAGTGTTTTTGTTTACGTAAATGCGACAATGACAGTGATAAAAAGATACAAAGACAGCTGTTAGTGACGCACTGTACAGTACACGCTTGTCTAGCACTTACTCCTATACACAGAGCAACAAAGGCAGACAGCGAAATAAAATACAATCAGTTCATCACACACATTCAAATACTCATGCTCACACACACACACACATACACACACTCACCCGAGCACACACGGGTCATGGAGAAGTGGCTGTCACTGTGATTGGTTCCTGCTGCCTAGGGCGAACCCACAATAGCCAATTATCTGTCATTATACACCACAGCAGCTCTGGCGGTCTGGATGCCTCAGCATGTGTCTGTGTGTGCATGATGTGTGTGCGTACGTGTGTGTGTGTCATAGTGGGAGAGATTGGCAAATTGCTAGTTATACATTTCAGCTTGCTGAAAGAAGAGAAAGGAAATGTAGAAGAGGAGGAGGAGGAGGGCGGAGGGTGGGGTGGGGGGGTGAGAGGGGAGAGTTTGAGGAGGCCTGGCAGGAATATGCAGAGTGAATATAAAAGGAAAACAAAAGGAGAGATTGATGATTATATTGACGGTCGTAGAGAAGATGGGGTCACGAGGAGCCGCGGACCCCCACTGAGCTGCGTACTGATGACAGATGTCTGGTGACCATGACACGGCTGATGCAGCGTAGATTGGGCTGACTGACGAGTGCCTCATCATTTATGAGCAGTGTGCGGCCGCGCTGCGACCAGTGTGTGGCCTGATTTTGAAACATTACATGACATCGTCTGGCATGACAGTATCACTTTGCATTTTTATCTCTGACAACAGACAGCAGGGCCCGTACACTGCAAAATTTCAATTCAGAGCAGCGGGTCGCTTTTAACGACCGGGCAATTGGTTCATATTAACAGGGCAGGTGGTGGAGAGGTGGACTCATTTTCTCATATTATGGGTTTTGCGTGTGTTGACTGCATTCACTTTATGATATGGGTTATGGTTAGTTAGAAAGTCTTCCAGCCATAATGGATGCTAACCTGACCACGGTGATGGCAGAAAGCTGCCATGACAATTAAAGGTAGAAACTGAACCTTTTTTTTTTTTTTTTAGTCAAAGTTATAGAATTCATTCTTTTTCGCCACACAGAGTTAGTGGATAATGACTAAAGAGGGGAGCAGTGATGGCAGCAATTCATCACATCAAACAATGCCTTGATTTAATAATTCTGTTTAAAGTCCACCACAGTCCAATCCCTGCAAACTCAGAATGTCTCGTTTTATAAACTTTGGCGATTCAAAGTACAATCAGAAATGAAAAAAATGAAAAAAAAGGAAGAGACATATCCACCCATTTTAAATTGCCTATGCTGTGTCATTTAGGAAAAATGATTTAATGTAAAAAGAGCCAACTTATACTGATCATTTGTCCAGGTTTTGAATGATCTACGAATTTTGTTGCAACCATGATACAATGTAGATAAAAGGGGTTTCACTTGTGCTGCTGAAAGCATGAGAAAATTCCAAAGAAATAACAGCAATAATCTGAAAAGAACTGAAAAGAAGCCGTGTCCCAGAATATAAGACACAGACCTCTTGCTTTCGTTTAAACAATTTTCTACTGAAAAAGTAGTTTAGTTGAAGGCACTAATGGTAAATTATCCAGAGCAATGTTTCCCTATCTAAGAGTGGGGAAAAAAGTGAAAATGGCTTATTGATCTGCTTTCAGTGGGTTTACATAAAGAGTAGCTTTTTTTTTCTTTCCTGCACTTGCTTGTTCAGCTCAGATTCTGCGTTTGTCCCAGGAAAGACACACAGGACACACACACACAGGACATGAGCATGAAAAGCCGCTATAAAATTTAAAGTGCAATTTTTCATTTCTGTGAACATCACAAACAAAATGTCATTTACTTTCATTATACTGGAGTGGTGACAGAAGTTCCAGGAGAGGAAAGTGTTGAGAAACCCCAAATCCTCAGCACATAAAACTGAGAGTATGTGGTTATTTAATAGATCCCAGTAGTGGTAAGTGATAAAATATGTTTACTGCTATTTGGGTGAACGGTACCTCTACTACATAAAAGAGGTTACACAGTAGATAACATCTTCCCATATAGATGTTAGATGTACTTAATGACTACTTAAACCTCCTTATCTCCCCTGGAACATAAAGGTCACAGTCAGCTCCCTTCATTGCTCTGCATCCTTGAGAAAACGTTGAGACTCAGTCCAAATAAAGTCTATCTTAACTGGTTTTTATCTGTATGAATCCACATGTTTAATCCTTTTTTTTGTTTGTTTTAAAGTGGTTTCAGACCTAGCAGAACTTTTGGGATGTGATCTGCCTCCATTCAGAGCACATCTTTTGGCCATCACATTCTTCTCTGGCTTGTTTCAGTGGTGAAGTACTGCTAATATAAAGTTTGGATAGGATGGACGAAAACAGTTTGAGAACTACTGTGCTCAGACTTTGTGCATGATGAACAATATTGTTAGCATGTTAGCATGCCAAGGTTAAGCCTCACAGTGCTACTTACTTGGCCTATAGCCTCTTTTTTTTCTTTTAAGCTACCTCAGACTCTCGAGGCTTTCAGACACTTGAGGTTGTTGTTAAAATTTTCCATTAAGTCTCTCTGTGTTTTACTGTCCTTGTAGATGAAGGTAGAGACACACTAGATTGCTGGACAGTTATCAAGTCTGCAGATCCTCCTTATATTCTATGAGAAGCAGGAAATCCCACCGTGCAGTGCATGATGAATACACCATGGCGACTTGACAGACCACTCACCTTATCAGATTTGCATAATCATGACTCAACCTCTTCTTTATGCAAATGAGTCTGTCCAGCCTGACGCACCAGACTTGCAAAAAATCAGATCAAACCATCAAACTTACTACATTGCCTGTTTCTCACCTTAAAATGTTTTCAGAAACATAGTGCTCTGTTTAGCTATAAACAGAGACCTGTTTGTGACCTGCTGCCAGGCTCGAAACAGACAAGCTTGAACTGAACATCTCCCATGGTGTATAATGACATCTCCCAACTCACAACTGCATTCAGATGCATCTTCACAAGATTCTGTGTGTCTGTATCATAATGCTGTCTAAAAGGGAAGTTTTCAAGGAGGTGATAATGTTAGAATCTGTTTACAGGTAAAAATGTCAGGATTATCAATGTTGTGGATCAGCTTCTGTATATAAGACAAAAAACTGAAGCTCGGTTTTACACCCCATTGTAGCTCTCTCTATTGGTCATTTAGTGGCAAATGGAAATTCCTGCACATTAGCCTATAAAGTATTTTATGACTCAAACATAAAATCTCTGTAGCTTTCAGTTCCTGCCATTTAGCTCAATAATTGATTACTGAAAGCTGTTGAGAGCTCCTTTGTGTTCCTATTGAACTGTCTTCCCTTTTAAACTTGAATACTGTTCAGTCATGACGCATGAACCAAAGTCATTGCACCACACAATTCAGAATAAATCCATCTTACTGTACATTCTTAATACACATCCAGTGTGTTTATGAAGTATAACACTGATCTGTCTCTGCCTGTTTTACAGCTATGCTTCCATAATCCCCATCCTAATCCACTGCCTCTATGTGTGAGTGTGTGCATGTGTGTGTGTGTTTGTGTTAGTTGTCCCTTTATGTCTGTGTATGTGAAGCATGGTATTTAAGCTTCTGGCTCTCAGAGGGCCTCTCTTTCCCACGCCTTCCACACTATATGTAATACCATAGATAGCCCTCCAGTCATCCACTCCTCTCCATCGAACCACTCATCACAATGGCCTGCCTGGACAGAATCACTCTGCACTACGCTGTCAATACCTCCATTACCATTTCAGTCAGCAGAATAAACACAGTGAAAATTGAATGGTTATGGGTAATATTACCTTTAAATGAGCTGATGAAATGGGTGCAGCAGTGATAGCAGAGAAGGTCACGAGTGGCTGAGATGGAGAGAGGTGATTATGTTAGGTAAAGGATAAAAGAGCAGAACAACCAATCAAAGTTACAATCCGCACAATCTTTGTCATATCCGTGTTACAAATGTTTGCATATTTTTTATTTATTACCTTAAGGGTAGCAATAAATAAAAAAAAAGACATTATATGAAAAATATGCATGAAAATTCCCTTTTGACCCAAACACATTTTGTCTTACTTCTT
>JAPZDV010000020.1:14108607-14133503 GCA_029814665.1 Acanthurus lineatus | reverse complement strand
AAAATAAATTATAAAGTTCAAAAACAAAGACACATCTCAATTAGACAAAAAGGTCTAATCTCTGATTGTATGTATATAATTTAAAAACTGTTAACTATTCACAGTGAAACAACACAGACAAGCTTAGAGAATAACACAAAAAATATAAATTAAAATATTTAAAACAAAAAGAAAAAAGCAGCATTCAGGTAACAGTTTTAGCTAGTCTTTACTCTCAGCTCACTGCGCTGTCTGAAACCCCTCCCCTTGACCAATCATGTGTGGCTTTAACAGAAAAAAGAGGAGAAAAAAAACCAAATTGGCTCCCGTCCTTCACTTCAAAGAGCTGGCTCTAAGAGCCAGATCGTTCAGGACCATCACATCACTATTTCAAAATAGTCAATGTAAACTGTCAACATGACTGAGACCCAAATTTGACAGGCATGGGCTTTCCTCTTAAAGCAACTTCATCCTCAGAGAATCAGCAGGTCAGTGGGCAAATCTCTCGTCCTTCGGGCAACATGGATGGCAGATAGCTGTGTGTTTTGCTCCTTTTTTATAGGGGGTGGGACATATTTGGGTAGGAAAGTCCTGACTCACAGACTACACATCTGGACCATTCATGTACTTTTTGAAGGAGAGTGCACCTATCAAGTTCAGTAAAGGGTAGAGCCTGTCTGAGCTAGAAAATGATGAAGTGCCCTCTTTGGTGGCCCAGTATGCAAAAAGGCAGGATAAAGTGCCCTTAAAATGATTAAAAAAAAACACACTCTCTGAAAACAGTGCACAAGAGCATTTAGCCAGTGCCTTTGTATTTTTTTCTGCTCTTAGACAGCCTGAGTCTGCCTCTAACTAAACACAGTAACGCCAGTGATTTGAACATCAGCTTTTTTGACATCTTAGGAGGGGTTTGACGGAGGTTTTGTGTATTTTGCACTCTGTGCATTCATTTGACAGACTGGTTAGCTTGGCACAGTAGCTGGCAGTGTGAGGAGGTGGTTAGTGTTGAGCAAATATAAGTTAGGCAAGCTAGTTTTACGGAAAGCCTTGTTTACAAAATTGTGTGTTCTTAGCTTGCTTGCTAACATTAGCCAGTGTAAAGCCTGTATTGGGCCAAGAAGAATCTTTTAACACAGCTATTGTGTTTCTTTCAGACACTTGATTTCTCTGACAAAAATAACATATAATATATAGTGTTGAGCTGAGTAGCCATGTTACCTCACCCAACCCCAAACTTCCGTATCCTGAATTTGGCCTTTTCTCATGAGGTCACCTTAGTTGTAGGCTAACATTAAGCTAGCTGTTGAGTAAATGTTTCCCTTTCTCTCTTTCTCAGTGACTTTATTTCAGAGAATGTGACGTTTGGCTTTTGTATATATGGCTACAGGGGCTTTTGAAATTGTATTAAGACAATTATTTCTAATTAGTTTCATGTTTGAGTTTTAAGTAAGGTGATTACATTTTTAATGAGTCATATGAGGGAATTGATTCCATTTTTCAGGTCACTTCCCATCACAGCCTCTCCTAACATAGAATGTGATGGAAACTATTTTACATTTGTCTCTGAGGTAATTCAACTGTGTGACATTTTTCTCCTGTAAGCTGTTGGTTTTTCTGCACTGAGGGTATTCTCTCCTAACATCAGGTAGGAGGAGCAGATTTCTCCTGTCAATGCTCCTGCGGCTGTATGAACACACGTGTGTTTGTGTCTGTGTGTGTGTATATGTGTGTGTGTGTGTGTGTGTGTGCACACATGTGTTTGCTTGTTCCCAAGTCTCTCCTGTCATACTGTTGGTGAAAAACGAGGTGCATATAAGTCATCCAGTGAGTGGTAGTCACTAATAGGATAGAAGCTGCTCCACAGGAATGAGCTATGGCCTTATTACCCGCCTCACTTCCTTGCAGCCGGTGTCCTCCCGTAAAAAGCACAACAACACTGTTCCTGTCCTCTCCCCTACACATGCCCCATCCATCCATCTATCCATCCATCCATCCATCCATGCTTCTGCTTCCTCCTCTTCTTGGGACCCACCTACCCAACCTTTTTAATTCCCCTCCCTCCTTCCCTCCACACTTCTCTTTATCTTATTCATTCCTTTGCTCTACACCTCCATCGCCTTCCACTTCCTCCTTTCTTTGCCACATTTTTCTCTCCTCACCTCAAGCACCTGATTTCTACCCTGCATTAAAATAGCCTCTTCCGCACCTCTTTCCTTCACACAGCTCTTACCTGATTTACTCAGATCTCTGCTTTCCCCATATCTCCCCCTCCTACTTCTCCTGCCTCAATCCTGCCTTAACCTGACCCATCCCTCTCCTTTCCTTTCCTCCCCACACTCGTCTAAACTTTCATCATATGCCTCTCCGCTTGATCTATTAATCTCTCTCTGTTCTCACTCGCTCTTCCTTATCCCCTTGGCTCCTTTCCTCTCTTGCTCCCTCCCTGCATCCCTCCCTTCTTCTCACCCTATTTTTCCGCCTCTCCCAGTGTTAACACCTGCTGCTGAGTCTGTCTAGACTGGTAATGAAATGAGGATAGAGGGAGGAGGTGGATGAGAGACAACACAAGTAGGGTATGGATAGGAGGATAAGAGGAAAAGAGAAATGCGGAGAAGAGTGGGAGAGAAGCAAGAAGAAGGGATTTTTTCAAGAAAAGATATAGCGAGTGAAAAGGAGAGTCAAGTAGATGACATTAAAGAGTGTAGAAATATTGTAAAAGAGCTCTTGACCTAAGAGGGAGTTGTCCACTTTAGGAAGAAAAGAAATTCCACCACTCTTCTCTGGTTCCTTTTCAGTCGTTGGTTTAATTTTCTTTGCTCTAAATTGTTTGGCATCTGCCACAGAACACAACAAGCAATCATTTTCTGCGGTTCACTGCTTCACACCTGCTGAACACCCCTGTCCACTCATCTGTCATTTCATTTTTTTGAATTGAGTGGTGATAAACCTGCCCAGTTCACACTTTCTATCACAGCAAAGGAACGTGATCCAACGGGACTTCGTCCATTTCTCCCTAATGAACGACATCATGAATGAATTTCGTGGCATCAGTCCTGTCATATTGTGTTTATGGATGATATGAGAGGAAGAGGGAAGCAGGAAGAAATGAAGGCCTAAATCACGCAATGATAGAAATGAAGACAAACAGAGGTTATATTACATCTTTATATGATAGCTACGTGCACATAGTGTTGTCTGATGGTCTGTTTGTGTGGATAGGATTGCCATGTGTGTGTGCTTGACAGGAGGTGGTGTCCTATCTGTCAGTAACAGGATGTGATAATTAACCTTTCTCCTGCTGAGCGCAGCCACTAAAGCTACGGCTTTAAACAAGTTTTTATCACGAACACAACACATTACACATTTGTAGTTGCTTCGAGCTGTTGTACACATAAAATGACACTGTGCACTGGAACAGTTCATGCAGGGGTTATTCTGCTCCATCATTTTTTAATATATTTGTATATTTATATGGTCAGCCAGTGCATATAAATGAACTGAATTGGCCCCCAAAGCTTCATCAGATGATATCAAGCTTCATGACTTGTATATTTTTCACCATTTCTTCTCTTGCAGGGAAAAAACTGACCTTTCTGGAATGACTGAAAGCTGCAACTTTTTTTAAATATAAACACAAATGCATGCACTAAAAAGCATGCTGACTGTACAAAATGTGGTGGATGAATAGTTCATTATCATAAAAGTAAAGGAACTTGAAAATAGTACACCCCAAGACAAAGTTTTACATTCTAAATTGTACCTAAAGGTCCAGTGTGAGGGATTTAGTGGCATCTAGGTAAATTGAAAATTGCACCTGACTCAAAATCCCTCCACTCATTCTCCATTTTCAAACATGCATGAAAATCTGGAAACAAGAATAACATGAAAGGCCTTCTTTTGAGTCAGTGTTTGGTTTGTCCATTCTGGGCTACTGTAGAAACATGGTGGTGATACATGTTAGGTTCCTTGGAACAGGACCTGCTCCCTCTGAAAAGGGCCCATTAAGGTATGAAAACACAACTATTGTTATTTTTTGGTGGTTATTTACTGGTAAAATCATAATTCTGAATGTAATATTCCATCACTACTATGTCAAAAAATAGAAATTCAACATGCTGGACTTTGAAGGTAAATAACAGAATATTAGCAACAAAATCTCCTCAGACCTTCAATAATGCAGAATGTCCCAGTCAATCCATGCACCATATTTTTCATAGTTTACTTTAATGTTGCAGATGATCAAGCTCATTGAGCTCATTTTAACTGGATAGTTAGTTAGTTAATAAACAACGCAGGTTTTCAAACTGTAGGGAGGCACAGGAGGGCTGTAGCAGTGTCATATGGAGGCAGTTATTGTCCCTTAAATAATAATATTATCTGTATTTGTTTGCTTGGGAGCCTCTTAACTGTAAGTACAATACTTCATTAAGTCTCTTCCACCACTGCTTCCAAAGATGCAAGCACAAAGAAAAAAAAAAACTTAAGAGTCTCAAGTGAGGGCCAATGTGGCAGATGGGCCAGCAGTAGAGTAACATATGACTTTGTGCCCCCGAGTGAGTCTCCAGTAGTAGCGGGCCGGCCAAACCTTAGCCACTAATGAGGCTCTACACACAGTCCCAACAGAGCCCACTCCAAACACTGAGAACCAGACACACACAAGCAAGGAGACAGAAACTAAGATGTAGACACATGCCCTCATACACACACACACACAGAAATGTTCAAATGTGACGCACAACCTTGGGCACCAAAGCAAACAAACAGCAAAGGGCACACTAACATGGCATCTGTGTTTTGTAAAAACCTTGTAGCTGCAATTATGGTGCTTTTTATGTCTTAACTTCTTTGGAGGATTGGCATCCTTTTCTACTTGTCTTTAGTTCTGAAGAAGGTGTGGGTGCCTTGGACAAAATTCAGCAATAATTACAGTATCATAGTGTTTTCTTAATATTAGTGTGGCACTATTTCATATTTCAAACAGAGAGTATAAAGTTTAACAACTCTTTGAGCCAAACTGTTTTTATAATTGTTCATCTATTAAAAAAAATCTCTTGAGGTCCTTTTATATAAGTCCCTTCAAATGGTTCTGATGGAGAAAGGTTTTGTTCGTAGAAAAATGAGACAGCACTGTGAGTTGCTGTCTATACTTTCTTTAAGTTTTTTAACGCGTCTCTAGGTCTAGGTCTCTAGTGAACAAAGACAGAAATTCAAAAAAACCCAGATTTCAATTTGACTAAAGGTGTTTTTACACATTCTAATAGATGAAGCCTCTGCTTAGGTTCAAGTTGGGTGGAGCTTTGCTGGAAACCATGTGAGGTCTTAAAACTACACACACCAATGAAAATCATCAACGTGCAAATTGTTTAGCTGCAGCTGTAACACAGCTACCAGGGTGTCAGTGACCTGTCAATCAAGTACTGTTAGGCCAGAGAAGTGATCTAATCAGACACATGGAGTGGAGATACCTGTGAGGTTGTGTCACTGTGGTGCACTATGAAAACATCAATATCTGAATTTTAAATGATTAATACTAAAGAACGTCCGTGTGGGGGATGGGTTATCTTGGATGGATGAGTTAAACAATGGACTTTCACCCAGGGGATCATTCCCTTTGTCCTGTTTGAAACCAAGAGTCAATGCTTAAATATTTCAACTTACATATGCAAATTAGGCTACGAAAGATTCTAAATTGTCAGCACGATGAAATTTCACTGAACCTGCGCAACTAATTAACTTATTTTATAATTTATGTTAATAGTTAATTACCCACGTTATCATCTTTTCTTTAACCTAAACAAGTTGTTTTGTTGCATTTACCTAAAAGTAATTGCAATTGTTGACCTTTAAACAACAAAGGGCAGGTACCCTAAGAACCTCCCGCAATCATATTTCAACCTACAAATGACCCAACTAAATTATTGGTTGAAGTATGATGATATAATTTGTTTTATGATTTGGCCTTTTATTTCGATTTGTCGGTCAATGGGCTCCATTTATTATGGGAGTGTGTGGCCTTTCAAATTTTAGTTTATATATAACTTTCTTGCACTTAAAATTGCTAAGTGAGCTACAATGTTATGTTTTTCCTTTTTTTCAAACAACAATAATATTAAAAAAAAAATGCACAGAGATCTTAAATGACAGTTTTGCATTTGATTGATGAATCACAGGGGCACAACAGGGGGTTAAACTTTTTTTCATGGCAACTAAAAACACTGGGCTCTAAAATGAAACCATTTATGACAACAAGACATTTGAAGATGAAAGGTTTGGTGGTTTGCTCACGCTCACACTGTACACAGCAGACAGATATTACACACACACACACACACACACACACACACACACATCCTGTATGCTCAAACACAAGGAGAGGCCCGGCTGTATGGTACTGTAGCACTTTTAATTTTCTTTTTGAAAGTATTGTGAGTCTGCTGATATTATTTCAGAGCATTCCTGGCAGAAAGTAATAAGTTTGAGATATACTAAATTCAAAACCAGTAACCCATAAATAAACAATAACAGTGACCTCACCTTTTAAAACTTTGTGGCTGTTTTTTTTTTTTTATTTTTTTGGCAGACACACTTGGTTAAGAATAACTGCTTGTGACGGGAAGTTTTATTTGAAAAGCACTGGGAAAGAGGATTTAATGCATGTTTCTACTATTTTTGTAGACTGCCTACATTTGCTACACAGCCATTATGATATATATGACTTGATATAATTTATTAACTACAGAAGGGATGTAGATATATTACAGATGCTCTATAATCCCTATATTAAGTGTCCTATTGGCTGCTGATCCAGTTCTGTGCATTTCTGATCATGGCTTTACCAGGGGAGTGCAGTGGGAGTGCTACCCAGAGTGTCTCTTTGTTATCTTAACACAATGTTATTGTGTTTCAGTGAGAAGGATACCGAGCCAAATAAATTTTGAGGACGCAGATTGTTTCGTGATACGCACACTGTGCCAAGTGCTGATGGCATGCTGTGTTTTATGGGTTGAAAATCAGACGAAGAAAGTACAAGAGGAGGAACACGAAAATGAGAGACTCTCTTACCTTAAGAAGCGTTTCAACACGTCAGACTGCAGAGAGAAGGAGCGGAAAAAGAGAAGAGACAAAAGAGAGAAGGGAAGAACAAGGAGAAAAGAGAAGGAAAAAAAGAAATTAGATTACTATAAGGTGCAAATGCAGAACAACAACTTTCCAAGACACTTCACAGGAGAAACGTGAGGTGGAGATTTTAAAGTGCTGGGGTGAATTTACAGTCCAAAGTGAGGTAGGTTCTGCTGCAGTAAATACCATTTGACAGTTGCAAAAATAAAAAAAAAAATCATGAAAGAGGCTGTCCTCAAATCTGCTTATGAGGGGGATGTTTGAGAGAGAACTTTAAATAAACAGAAAGGAGGAAAAAAAAATCTAGAAATAGCCCTCATGGATTTGCTGAATCTCTGGAACCTGTACAATATTTATTCCTCTCTTCTCTCTCCTCTGTAGCTCCAGACTTTATCAGACCCCAGTGGGGCAGAGCAGTAAGCAGGGAGATAGTGCTGGTTTGTTGGGTGTTGTTCTCTGTCTTCCCATGCCAGCCGCTGACCTGCTGTACTTCACACTGCCACGCTCTCCTGGCTGCAACACACACAGCCTTGGAAAGAGACGATGCGAAAGCGCCTTATGCTGGCCCCACACCAGAGGATAATTGGGCAGATTTTGGGTTCCGATTGGCCCCCTCCTGACAATTGGGAGGGCGTTCCTGATTCCAGGCCGTTCTCAACAGATTTTTGTCCCTAATTTTTCTGTAGTTTGAGGGGCTTTCAGGCATTAACTAGCCATGGCTGTGGTCCTCCATCATGTTCTATTATCTTGTGTTTACGCTTATACTGAGGCTGTCACAAAATCAGTTTTAACTGCATGATGATAGCGGTCCAAAGAATTTAAAGATAATGATATAAGCGCAAAAGATTACCCACGGAAATTAAAAAAAAATGTATCAGCCAAAGTCTGTTGTGTGTTTTGTTAATTACAATTAATTACATTCAAAATACAAGTGTTGAAAAATGGAGAGTCTATGGTTATAACTTCACAAAAGCGTCGAAAAAAAATGACACTTTGGGATTTTTTTTCAACTTTTTTATATGGCAAGGTGCAGCCAATGTTATGGCAATACCCCTTTTCCCAAACACATACACCCCCAGTGCTGTATTACTGGGTTACGTGTTAATCATAATGCAGTGATGGCCAGCTTTGTGGTGAGAATGTAGCCAAAGTTCAAAATTCTCTTTTTTAATTCCTGAAACCATATTTTTTGTTAAATCCAGTGCAACACTATGAATCTATTCCAACAACTCAAACTACAAAGTTTAAAGGCTTTTTTCTTTTATAGACTTCCAGTTTGGCCTTTTGAAAGAGCCATAAACGCATCTGATTTCTGGCAACACGTTCACTGTACAGACCTATTCTTATCGAGTATACCCCGACACATAATACAAGAATTCTTGTGTTTCTTAATTAAACAAAGTATAAGCAGATGCTACCTTTAATACCTTCAGACATATTATAAAGGTTGAGCTCACTTAAAAACAACATGTTCTTGTGACACAAATTGGCTTTAGCTTTCTCTACTTGGTTTCCGAAAAGGTCATCCAAACAGAATCCAGGTACTGTTTTCTTATTTCTTATTTTACTCAGAGAGAGATCTGAATGCACAGCAAGTTGGACTGAAGGCTTAAAACTGTGGGTGCAACGTTACAGAGGAGTTTCACAGGATTACTGCATAGCATCCAGAGATTTATCAATGGACAGATTCAGGATATTTAGGAGACAGTCCTATCCATGTAACCATACTCTGGTCTCCTGGATGAGGCTGATATAGAGAAACTGCAGAAAAAAACTGTGAAGATTTGGCGAAATGTTTTGTGTGTGACATGAGATTGAGTAGAAAAAGAAATGATCAAGGTGACCTCGCTTTGGCAAAATATCCTCATTGTGAGAGTCCAATACACACCGCGCCTCAGAGATGTCAGAAATACAGGAATACACACGCATACAGCACATACGCACAATAAGTGATAATACAAGTTTTTTTTATCTTGCTTAAATTACAAAAGGTCATGAAGACTCTAATATTCATTATTTCTTTTTTTAAAAAAAGGCTTTCTGCTGGCACTGTATAAAAAAATGAATTCATTTATTGCTTGAGTGTGCCCATTTCAGCTTGTGCACACTTTATTTGGTATTGGTATTAATATCATGGGACTTAAACACAAAATAGGCTGTTTCATTTCTGCTGCTAGAGGTCTTTTCACTGAAACAATTAAAAAAAGACATAATTTAATGATATTTTGAAGTTGCCGGGGATCATGGGACTTCTCAAACAAAAACTGTTGCTGATAAAAATCTATCTTACTGACTCAGGCAGGAATGTTCATTGGCCAAGATAATGTTTTAAAGTCTAAGCCACACTTGTGGACTCATTATCTTCATTATCTGGAATATCATCTAGTGTTTCCTGTGTTGGTACTGACAGGCTACCAAATTAAATGCACTGTTTCCTTCGACAAAACTAAAATGTTTGGAATTCACAACCAAATAAAAAATATAACACTGGTCCTGTACTTTTTACACAATTTACTGTGGAAATGTTACATATTACACCTTAATAAAAACATGGAAACACTTCGGTAAAACTAATTTGAAAATAGTGCTTATAAAAAAAAATGTGCTGGAATTGGAGAAGGTAAAAACCTTTTTTAAAAAGTGAAAGCAAAACACAACAAGCCACACATCTTTGTCATCATCACTGTAGAGTTTTTAGTTATCGGAGAGGCTACACAACTGCTACATTTTTGTAATCATCAGCAACTCCGACAATAAGTTGATTATTCGGTTATTTGCTGCACATCATATTTTTTTCAGTGACAATAATTTATTCTCTTCAAAACGATCTCAAATATACCTAGTAAAGGCTTAACAAATGTAGGTAGGAATCTTGCTTGAGTTGAAACCATTTGAAATACATGACATGGAAAATAACTGTTCAAACAAATCTGTGTCTGCTCTGGTAAATCCTTTCCACAGTGTTGATGGTAGTTGTGCACTTGGACCAATGTACATCTGTATGTGTCTGATCCTTTACCTCAAACTCCACAGTGTTAAAGTTGTGCATGACAACTATAACTTGTTAATAACAACTGGCTTAATCTACTGCAGCTGCAAAACTGCTGTAGATACATTAAAACAGCCTTTTCACTGCTCTGTGCTGGAACCACAGATGAATAATTAGTCCAGATTTATGCACGGTGTCGACAAGCGGTTTTGGAAGTCGACCAGTTGATTATTCTGTGAAACCCCGAGTCATGAGAGTCTTTTAGAATTATTGACATGCTGTCACATAATGAGATTCGTCACGGTAATTGTTTTTTAACATTTTCATACACTCACACATTCATATTTGTGGTGTGCAGTGTGTCTTTCACAAAATGATAAAGAAGTCTGTAATTAACCTAAAAAAAACCAACATGACACCATATCCATACGCTGAAGAGACAATCTGACACCCATGAATGCGTAAAGACATTCAAACCCACACACACACACACACACACACACACAGAGCGATCAGACTGTTTCATTAGCGAGGAGCAGATAGATTACCCTCCCGAAGGAGACATTGACCAAGCGGCCATTGATCTACTGAGCTAAGCCAATCTGTGTGCGTGTCTGTGTGTGTCTGTGTGTGCGTGAATGTGTGTGTGCGTGTGTGTGTGTGTGTGGAAAGTAGCCTACTGATGGAGTCTTTAAGTTGTTGGAGTAAGCACAGTAAATCTAATCCAGTTGTGTTTAATGGAGAGAGAAAGAAACAGGCTGTTGACATATTCATTAGGTCCAATTACTCTGCCCAATCACTGCCATCTCACTCACTCACCAGAGACAGAGAGAGAGAGAAAGAGGGAGAAAGAGAGAGAGAAAGAGCATCAGCACTATTTATGTCTTGGCAAACCACTTGGAGAAGGAGATTGATAGCACTTGAATGATAAATAAAAAACATATTTATTCCACTTACTGAATGACAACATGGTGCATTTAGAGGCATCTAATATCATTCATTCGCAGACTACTGAAGTGTAAATCAATCCCGCTAAAACTGGAATTACTCAATTATACAATTATACAGACTTATTGATGATTCAATAAGGATCGTTGGGCTCAGGGATTGTAATCATGACTTATGGTAATAAAACAATGACAACGCCATATTTCCCATAACAAGCTTGTTGTCAACTATAACAATCATTGACAAAAACAAAAACCAGAAAAAAAGGCTGTTTCTGGTGACATGGCATCTGCTATGTGTGCGTGTGTGTGTGTGTGCGTGTGTGTGTGTGTGCTTGAATGATTCCCATCTACATCATGTGTGCATCTTGTAATTAGCTTTCTAGCTTGTTCTCTCACATTAAATGTGAAGGTAATTGGGGCTTTTGGACACTCATTCTCAATCTCTGTCAAAGTGAGTGAGTGAGTGAGTGTGTGTGTGTGTTTGTGAGTGTGTGTTGTAGTGTCTGTATTCTGGATGATGGCCAAACCATTACTGTGTGCTCAGCCTGCTCTAAAGCAGCTTGTAATTCATTAGCGAGTCCATTTGCAAACGAGTGTTTGAGTGGCCAAACGGCTATGTGTGTGATGATTGTGTTCACATACTCGACACAATGCTCTACCATTGTGTGGTAAAGCCCGTTAAACACAGTAAACTCTCTCCCTAACACACGCAGAATCATGTTGTAATGTTTTTCCAAATGTAAAATATGCTTGCATGCATTTTTGGTTTGTTCAGCCAGCACAAGAATCTCATGTGGAGATAATGAAGTCAGTCAGTTGTGTCATTAATTACTGTTTTACACCTGCTTGTCTTAGCTAATTAGACATGCTTGCACACATGCATGGGTTTAAACACGTGCTCTATGTAAAACATCACGCACACACAAATGCTTAACACAACAACACGTTTGTGCGCACAGACAAAAAAAAAAAACACATATTCGATCACACTTGCCAACAGACTCACGCACAAACTTCCAGATAACTTTTTTTTTTTTTTTTTTTTTTACACCGACGATTCAAAAATACATTCTCATTTTCACTTTGAGGGAGGTGAGATGGCGCTGCTAAACACAGCACGGCTAGGGGATCTCTCTCCTTCTTTCCCTCTTTTGGTCTCACATACAAACATGTCTTCGTACACCTCCGTCTTTCTTTCTCAGTCTGTCATTTTCTCTTCTTTACACTCTTCCTTCCTGCTCGCATACAGTTCCTACTGTCTCTCACTACACTGTATAGTCTGTTCTGTGCTTCACTCACACCACACACATACAGACTATCTCCTGGTCTTTAAACTCTATCTTAGTGTGTGTGTGCGTATGCGTGTGGTTGTGTGTGTGTCTCTCCTCCCAGCCCATTTTCTCAACAAAGGCCACAGCTGCTGCCGGTTTGCTGAATAAAAGATGACAGAACCATAATATCAGGAGATTACCAGCTAACGAAACAATGATTTTGTCCAATTTAAATACCGACATCAGTTGCATCACAAGCACTAGGCATGTCAACTCTGATATGATAATGTTTGCGACCAAATGAAAACTGTTTTCATCTGCACAGAGAGACTCCCTGACTCCGTCGCTCCCCTCCTTTTGTTCTCTCGCTCCCAGTCTCACTCTCTCTCTCTCTCTCCCTCCACACACATATTTGCTCTGGCTCCCTCGCCCTCCCCTCTGTCTCTCGCACACATTCACATGCACGCACGCACACACAGAGCACGTAGAGCATATGGCTATTTCTCTCCTCTTTGAAGGGTTGCTTTGAAGCTATGGCACCCGTATCGATTGGCGCTCAGATGAGCTCGCTTCGCCAGAGCCCTGCGATAATCTGTCGCTTTATTTCAAACAGAGCGCAGGAGAGGGGGGCTTACACACCCATCACTCACTCACACTCTCACAGTCAGTTATGCGCTCATACATGAGGTGCACCCGCACACACACACAAGCGAGCACACGCGCACACGTCTGCGCACAAACGGGGATAATGAGATGAGCTTACACGCTGAATCCCGATACTTAAGGCAAGCTGCGCTTCAGAGCTGACAAGTGAGTGCTGAATGTTAAGAGAGTGAGGACATAGCGAGAGAAAGAGACAATAAAGTCTGGCAAAGTGATGAAACTTAAGAGAAAAATTTCCCCCTATGGCTCTACTCTGATTTAAAAAAAAAAAAATCTGTTCCTCTACAGGCATTATGAAAATCACTCAGTCAGAAATGAATGTTAAAACTGGACCGCAAAAGTTCATGTGCAAAAACGTTGAGCTTCAGGGTCAAGGTCACCTTGTTGACCTTTTTTCAACTTTTTATTTGAACAAAAAAAATGCAAAATAAATGGAAGATCTCAATAAGCACGGCCACTGTGGTACTGTGGTTTGCTTTTGCAGAGTGGAGATTATTCAAAGAGGGAATTTCGGTTAAATGCCCACAGGAGTTAGACAGAGGGTGAGCCAGGGTGACATGAAATGTTAATGGTCTGCCCAGAGCAGCAGAACCTCATAAAAGACTTGATTTAGAAACTACAGTGGTTTTCAGGAACAATGAACACTGTCACATCACACGTAGAGCTGGAAACTCATGATGCACACACACACACGAAGCAACACACATGCGACTTACCACTCATGCCTTGATTAAATCCTGTGGCTACGCTGCTGAATTGTCACTGAGAATAAACACTTCTGAGTGCGTAATTCATCCACTAAAGAGTATCACTCCTGGACACAAAGACAAACAACAGGAAGCACACTAGCAGACTCACTCACACACACACACACACACACACTCTTACACACACACAAAGACGGTACACAGCTGAGTAAACACATCGTCATATTGTAACACCATCAAAGCCAAATGTTTATAATCACAAACACTCTTTGCTGTCATTGCTTTTAAGAGATAACCCTAAAACATATTAAACTAAAAGTAAGAAAACTTTATAAGCTTTGGGTTCAAGACACACACACATCCGCACACACACCAACATCAGGTTCAACCCCATCTTCTTGATGTAGATACTTGTTCATTCATGATGCTGAGGCAGGGTGATCACGAAGTTGACACTTTGTTTGTGTTTGAAAGAAAATGCAGACACAAACACAAACTGTGCACAGAAACACATGGACCACTCAGATAACCATCACACACACACATACACACATACACACAAAGCTGTGTGTGACCACGAGAGCAAAAGCTGTGCTTTACCTATTTAAAGGTTCTTATAACCATCGAAAAAATCCTTTTAGACCCACTGAGCTCTTGATTTTTTTAAGGTGAGTACAGAGCTGATAACCTCGTACCTGAGAGACAGGATGAATGTTGGGAATAGTTAAGCAAAACTACTTTTGTTTAAAATTAAAGCAGTTAGGTAAATTGTGATTAATAAAAAACAATAAAGTTCACTTTTTTAAACAATCAAACTTTCACCGTCTTACAGGAGACAGATTAACAGGACTGTAATTTACACTATAAACCAAACTGCTGAGTACATGCAAAATACTGGACACATTTAGAGCTAATAATAAAGCTGTCTGTCAAAGTTCATGATGACCATGAGATCCAACAGAAAATTGTGTACAACTAAAGTTATTGAGACATAACTGCGTCTTCGTTGCAGTAAAAAAGCTTGACTCATATTGCATCTGTGTCTCTTAGAGAGCAGAGAAAAGCTTCCCCTACCATCAAAGAAGTATTGTTTAAAGCACCAAACTCCACTATAAGAGACACTATAGACTGCTTATACTGCCAGTGATTCCACCCACTTTGTACCCCCTTATTGCCCCCCCCCCAAACTCTGAGTCACTTTGGCTCACAGACTATCTGCTCTTTTTGTGTTTCCCTGGCTTTTTGTAACATAAAGGTGTATAAAAGTCAAGGTACAGCCTTTTAAAAACTTTTTTAAAATGAAAAAGTAACATTATTATTTCCAATGTCAGTGTATTTTCTAAAAATCCACAGTGTTTTTTGCTGTTTGTCTTGTAGACCACAGTAGACACACATTTCTGGCACACTTGAGGTTTGTTGTCAAGTGTGGATTAGTTATGTGGCTTTGTTGATTAAGTTGTATGGCTGTGTGGCTGAATGGACACCAAACATCACTTCCTGTCAAACTTTTTCACCCTTTATCTGACTCGTGGTGCTGACCGTGGTGCTGATGGCACACCTCATTGTGCTCTGCATTTTTCTCTGTTTTGCCCTTCTGTCTCCATAAGGTTCTACCTTGCATCCACATACAGCCGACAGTCTGTATTAGAGACTCTTACAGGTTCTAACCTTCACAATGAGCCATCAGCTCTGCACCTGCCCCGACACCCACAGTCCAGTCTGCGGTTTTTATCAAGGAGGATTGTCATTCTTTGATATTTTTCTTGTGTATTTACTTGGTTGTTTTAAATGAGAGAAATTCTTTAGATTTTTAAGGCTTTAATGGAGGTTTTAATTGTTCTTATTTTAATGGCTCATGTCAAGACTCTAACCTTTACTGTATCCCCCTGATAAAATTTCCTTTTTAAAGGATTCGTCTATAATCCTGTCAAGGTTAACTTCAAAAATTATAAAGAGTTTTTTTTTTTTTAACTGTTTCTATCCAATCACAGTTTTCTGTCTGGTAAATGTACAAGGGTTTTGAATAATTTAATTATTTCTTTTTTAAGTTCAATTATTTTTCATTTTATTTTAGTTCTAACCTTGGATTTTTTTTGTTTTGTTAAGTAAGTTTTCAGAGTGGGTTTGAGGGTTTTTATTAAGTCAAATTTTTAATTTTCAGAAATGTTTTGTTTAAGATATTAATAATATGTCAGGATGAAATAAATTATTTTAATTATATTTTAAATAATTAGAATAAATTATTTTTTTCTATTTTCTTACTGCTTAAATTTATCTTAGTTTCAACTGAAATGAACAATAACAACCCCAGTACAGGCATGCATTTCTGAAGGCAAAGTTATATGTAACAGTGTGAAAAAAAAAGATGAAAGGTTACTCAACACAACATCTGTCACCCACCTGGTTTTATGAACTTTAATGTCTAAGAGCCCTGTCTAAGTACCACAAAGCTGTTCAAAGTGCAGATCCAAGCACAGCTGCAAAAAGGTTCAGCTCAAGAGGCTTTCTTCTTTGCTTGCGTGGACTTGCTATATTCATTGTTCAGCATGAACCCTGCTGTGTGAAGATGGGTGAAATGACACAATGAGACGTGTGTCAGTAAAAATGTGCTCATTTAGTACAATTTGGTGTCATTATTTGGGTGAAATTACATCTGTACAGCTCACCTCATATCGGCTCAAACGAAATGTTAGCGCAACATAGTGGGCAAGAGTGTGACACTAACACGGACATGGGTGTACCTATTCCAAATCCAAACAGGTTTGGTAAATGTTTTACAATTAATAGCACTTAGACAAAAACAGACAGATTTTTAAATGCAACACACCTTATTCAGCTAATCATATAAAAAGTCCTCTGACTCAAACGATTGAATTGGATGTAAATCAGGCTGTTGGTGTGCGTCATGACGCAGCAGCACTTAACTACAAATTAATTGAGTGTAACAATTCAAAAGTCTTTTCACCTTCTCATCCGGGTCAGTAATCTACCCAGACGTGTGAGAATGCAGAGTGTGACCCTGCATCATTTACACACTGCAGGTCAGGGCAGTTTACACACAGCTTAGGCCATTTAAGTAATGATTGGAAAGCAAATTATGCAACCTTAAAATCCTCAGTAGAATTAATTATTTTTTCTCGTCAACAGTAATGTATCATTTGCACTGCTCTTCTCACTAAGTGTGCGTAATTTTAATGCTCACTTCTCAACAGTGCCCCAGCAACTTATTTCAGTGTATTGGATTGACATGTTATTTGCAAATAGAGCTTTCAGTTAAATTGTCCACATTTAAATGCATCACATGGATTGACCTCAATGCCACCCAAAAACCTTTACACCGTGGTTCTCATTATACCAGGAGAAGAGGCATTATGATATCACTTACATCATTCAAAGCCAATTCAACATCAACAGCCTATGGAAGCCCACTGGTAGCACCATAAATTCAGTGACTGTAAGCCTGTTCCTTCTGTGGAGAGTACAAAATTGACAATATGCTGTGCAACAGAGATTTTAAATGGGATGAGAGGAGCCATTATTGAAGTCTGCTTTGACACATCTTCATATTATCATTTAATTATTATTATCTATTCCTTCTACTTTACCACTGTGTCATGCTGTGCCACGTAGGCTTATGTTTACCAAATTACAAAAACGGCCACACCTACATGCTCTCCAAGCATACTCAACTTAGACCTGTGTGTGCATTGCGCAGAGACTGATGAAAACAAAGCCCCAGGGCAAGCATGTGAGTGTACAAATGTGTGTATGTGTGTAAGAAAAAGGAGGTCTAAAGAGGTTGTGAGAGGGATGTCTGGGTGAGTAAGTTTATTAGCTGAGGTGGGAGGTTTATGTGCATAAGTGCACCTATGAGGACCTAAAAGAAATGAAAATGTGTGTGTGTGTGTGTGTGTTCATGTTTTAGAGAGAGAGAGACAGGGGGAGAGTGAAAAGTGTGTATTTATGTGTGTGGTGCATGTGTGTGTATGTGTATTCATACACTCGTTAGATCGGTATCCAACCATTGCAATCAGCGGTAATCCTGACTCAGCATCAATAATGACCCCATTAGTCACAAACCCCTACAGCTGCACACACATGCACAAACTTAGACCCAAACACACATACAGCCTGCCAGATGGACACTTCCTCTCATTAGTGTGATGTGTGTGCACCTACATGTGATATTTTTAAAAGGAACTGAGTTACACAGAAACAACATGCCACATCAGAACACTCGGTGCATCACATCTCCCTCCATTAATGAAAGCTGATTGGTAAGATCAGTCATCTTCACACTGCTGCCAATGCAGGTGTTAAGCTGCATTGATTAAAAAAATGTGTCATATGTGTAATTTCAAAACTGTCAATGCAACTGAAATTGGTACATTTTGTTGCTTGTGAATTTGGGAAGAATGATGTTGATGGTAAACATATCTGAGATGTAAAATTAATATTTTTTTAAATCAATCCTAACTCCTGATGCTTGTGTTGTTTTGTTTTAAAAAACCCTATAGCTGTACTGTTTCAAAAAAAATGCATTTTTAAGTATGTGCTGACATTTGCATATATTTGGTTAGATCATGTCTTTCAGTATATATTTAATTATATGCATGCAGTAAAGAGTGCTTTTACTTGACTTTCAGACTACGGAAAAGACATACAAAAATTTATTCTGACTGAGAGAACATAAAAATGATCATTTCAATCTCCAGCAATTTTAGAATTAAATTGAAGCCACTATCTAGTTTTCTGCCTGTACGGTCTTGCACTGGGGACTCTTTGTGAAATATAACTTTGTCTCTGTTTTATATTAAGGAAATTAGGATTTTTTTACTATACATAAAAAATGCGTACAAACATATCCATGTCTACCTTTCTATGTGTATATCTCTATATATCTTATGTATATGTGTGTATGCATATATGCATGTATGTATGTATGTATGTATGTATGTATGTATGTATGTATGTATTTATGTTTATGTTTATATATATATATATGTTAATATTAATACGTATAAATATACATATTCATTCCAATCTCTTTCTCTATACAGGGAGAGAAAGAGAAAAGGAGACAGAGAGAGGGATTAATTATGCCAAAATTTTAAAAGTTTGAAAGTTTTTGCTGTTTTTCTCTTTCTGGTAATTAAAAGTTGTCAGTCAGCACTGTCTGGAAAATGGTCAGCGTTGACCTCAGTGCAATCATCCAGGAATGCAGATTCGAACTTGTACAAGATACGCATGCACACTCCAGCACACACAGGAACACACACACGCACACCAGCACCCCCCCACACACACTCACACACACACACACACACACAAAAAACGGTCACAAACACATGCTTACATATTTTAATATGTACAACAACAAAAGCAGTGGATGATAGAGACCTTGTGCTACTCCTCTGCTTTCTCATATAAGAACACATCTTATCACATGACTACATTTTCATCCCTAGGTCACATGATCAGAACAGAGCTCCCTCTCCGAAAACTGAAACACTAAACATACATAAACATGCAACTGATAACTCCAGACAAAGTGAAAAATTGGAGTTTGAGTTAAGAAAGAAAAAATACATATGTCCGTTAAATAAGATTCAACTGATATTCTCTGCTTGCTTATATGAATGCAAGTGCATTGTTGACAGAGTTATGCTAATGCTGTTATTTTTCTAACACACACCGACACACACAGATGCATCATTTCAGCCTTGAGTGAGAGGTCAGCAGATACTGTAGAGAACTAACTGTTATCATTCCTCTATCAGGAGTCAGGACACTTATATTTGTGTACGTGTTTGTAAGTACTTAAACTTATGTTTGCAATTTCGATGCATGGTAATGCACTCTTTGTCTCATGACATTACCTATTTATGTACAAAGACAGACAGTAAGAAAAAGCAAGAATCTGAATGATAAACAACAAACTGGCTGCATTTCATTAACATGAAACATAAATATAGATACACACACTCACACACACACGCATATCTACTCACTCACAGGCACACCGAATGAAACTAAAGATGTGTCCAGTGAGATGTATTGCTGACAGTGTAAAGGTCAAAGGTCACATGTCAAAGGTTAAAGTCCAGTCAGCAAGAGTGGACCCAACTGGAGACCTCACCTCTGCTAGACCTTGCCTGCATGTGTGTGTGTCTGCTGGTAGTGTGTGTGTGTGTGTGTGTGACTGTGTGTATGTGTGAGTATGAAGACTCAATGTGACACGTATATGCATAGGCACATTTACACCATATGCCCATCATGTAAGAGTTTGATAATCCGTCAAAAAGCTCACAGTGTGTATGTGCATATGTGTGTGTATGTGTGTGTGTGTACTGTGCGCGTGCGTGTGTTTTATATGCGCGTGTGTGTGACCCCATGCCCTACATCCTGACAGGAAGAGCCAGCGGGCTAAAAGAGGAGCTCCGGACCCTAAGGTGTCAATCAGAGATTCAGATTGACAGACGAGTTAGCTAGTGCTGCTCTCACATTCACCCACACACTCTCCCTCTCAGGACTGCACTCTGTCACTCTCTCAGGCTGGCTGTCTTTCACTCCCTCTTCCTGTCTCTCCCTGTTTCCTCTCTGTCTCTGTTGCTTTCAACCCCTCTGTCTCTCTTTTTTTTTTGTCTGTCTGTCTCACAGCCCGTGTCTGTACATGCTGGTTGCAGTTTGTCAATTCCTCCCCTCCTTCACTCTTTCACTCTCTCTCTCTTTCACCATTTCAGTCGGTCTCCCTGCCTGTCTTTCCTCTTTTTCTCTGACAGATGGGTGCCTCAAACCATTTCTGGTTTTGCTCTCTCTCTCTCTCAACACATCTCCCCTTTTTATTTTTCTAGTTTTCTTCACAGCACATAATGCAGCCATTCATGCTTGCATGCACACAGGTTTACCATGTTGGTGTGTTTGACATCTCTCTGGGTAAATGCGAGTTTATAGGTGTTTTTT
Organism: Acanthurus lineatus; assembly: GCA_029814665.1. Classification (NCBI taxonomy): domain Eukaryota; kingdom Metazoa; phylum Chordata; class Actinopteri; order Acanthuriformes; family Acanthuridae; genus Acanthurus; species Acanthurus lineatus. The sequence continues at coordinate 14,112,862 of JAPZDV010000020.1, read as the reverse complement.
TTTCATTTTATGGCTGTCCCTGGGAGAACACATTTCATTTTTTATTTACTTGTGAAATACATGTATGTAGTTTATTGATGTTGGAACACTGTGCAATAAAATAAAATAAAGACATTCAAGTTTTACGCACTCAATTAAACATACGATGTCAAGATGGACATCTCAACATTTAATAGTTGCCAATAAAGGAATGCTATTGGTTCCTATTTTAAGACATGTGGTAGCTTCAGTGTCCTTTGATAGAAATGGGTCGGATGTTTTTGTTGGTAATATTTCATCTTTTTGCAGTGCTGTCCATTTAAAACTATTTTAACAAAAGTCTTTAAAAATTGTTATTAAAATCAAAACATGTATTAATTGGATTTGAGAAAAAAATGTTTGTGTCTTATATTTATCAGATTTCACTGAACTAAAAGTAGAATTATTTGCATTTCAACCAAAGTTTTGGTGGTCAAATATAACTGGATTGAAAGCAGAACAATTTTCACTGTAAACAACAACAAAAAAACGACATGTTAACAAAAACTGATGAAAAATGTAAAAAAACAAATCACAGCATGGCAAATCCTTAAATCGGAAACTGAAAAATAAGAGTGGGATGCTCTGTTAGTGAATCATTTAATGTGGAATAACTGTCTGATAGTACCGGAAACAGCTCCTTCTTGAATGGATCATCACTCTCTCAGTGGCCTGGCCTAAGTCCTCATACAAATCTAAGATCCAAATACTTAACGTGCAGTTTCGGTATCAATTTTTCATTGCACATGGTTTACTTTAATCTGAGTGTGGCCCAACATTCATGAATTGTTTCTGCGCTTCTCATTCTCTATCTTGGAAAATAGTGTTAATTGTAAGCAGCAGCATTCTGAAGATGAGCCATGTTTTGAAGACATGACGTGTTCAGATTGTGCCGACGTTACAGACTAACATAGTGTGAATCTGGCCACCAGTCATGGATGCATAAGCCTGCAAAAAATGCATCACAGTATAATCACATTTTAACACAAGAAGTCACCTTGCAAAAAGAACGTGTTGACAAAGATGCAGACATTTGGGGTCTTTGCATTTTAATTATAGACTGAAGATTTGATACTGTGGTAGAGTTTCACTGTATGATCTGTAAATCTAAAATCTTGTGCTATGTAGCAACATGCTAATTCTACTGTTTATCTAAGCAGAGTCCAAACGAAGGAGCTGACATGATATGAGTTGTAAAATCCCTCCTTAAAGGAGTAGAAATTGCTGTGCACTGTTTCTTCGTATGATAAGGCTTTACTCTGGACTTCCTGGTTTGTATCTCATCTTCTCACCAGTACCTGTAGCCACACGCCCACACCAGTGCAGCAGTTGTGTTGTTTTGATGAAAGGCTATTTTTGGCCTTCCAGGATAAGGAGCAGCAGCACTTTATGAGCAGTTTCTTTACAACACAGCTAATATAGTTTCACACACTTAAATCTGTAACAACTGAAAGTGTGATTACAGGGTGTTAACTCAATTACAGTAGAGTTTTCAAAGATGAAGAAGAAATTAATCAAACTGGATCTTCAGATATTATTGATTCCTACATGTTTTTGCCACTATTTATTTTTTTACTTTTCCAATGTAGTTGACCATGTATCTATCCAATTCAAGGTGGCTGGATACAAACTGTAATGTAGCGCATCTTATACCTGCCCATCATATTGTTCTTGTGAAACCAAGCAAGACTGCTGCTCTTGCACCAAACATTAAATGTTAAAAATAAAACAGTAAAAGCACATTATGTCAAAGCCATTGTAACAATCTTTAAATGAACTAAGCTAGCAAGATAAAGGCTATTATCAACGCCTACAGTCACTTCACATACATTAGCGCTCACTAGAGCGCAGGTGAATCACTCGAGAGAGTGACATACAGGTGACATAATGCCATCCTGTTAATTCTAATTTGGTTCAGTTAGAGTAAATTGATTAGATGCATCAGACCCTTAAAAACCAATGAAATTAAAATGTGGCACTTATATTGTGGTTAGTTGAAATGTTAGAATTAAAAAAAATGAACAAAAGGATAGTCCTCATAAGCACAGCATTTATTTGCATATATTTTGTTTTAATATGGCAGTCAGCCCAGTCTTTAAAGATGCTAGTGTGTTTCCTCTTCTGGGGCATTAAAGTGTGTGAATGTTATATTAGTGGGTTAAAGACACTCACAGTACCTAAGAGGGTCCCAACTTTGACCTCTCACAGGCCCTAATAATTGAGAAAGTTGGTTGTTGAACACAATCATGACATCAGCAAATCTTTGCATTTGCTAATTTGCCAAACTTATGTCCCGTCAGTGTGAACTTAAATTTCACCTGAAACCAACACATATTGATTGTTTGTGTCTGTAACTATGTAATTTTATATTTTGATTGGGTTTGTGTTTAGATGAGAAACTGAAAAAAGGAGGAAAAATAAGAGGAAATGGAGGCTCAGTTATATATCTGAGTCTTTCAGTCCAAGTTTATTCAAAGACTGTTTTAAAAAACATTGTGTAGCCTCTCTTTCTATTCTCAACTGTGTTCACATTTTTCTTATTCCATCTCACTCTATGCTCCCCTGCATAATCTTGTCTTTCTCCTCCCTTTCTTTACCCTCATCCTCTGAGTCCATTTCCTCCCCCCTCTCTCCCCTCTTCATCTCCCTGTGTACTGCTCTATCTTCCATCTGCTCCCCCCCCACTTTCATCGCTTTCCTTTCCTCTTCACACCTGACAGAGACAGGATCCAGCAGTAAATCTCCTAAAGCACAGTCATCCACCATCGTTCACATCACAAAGCTAGAGAGAGAGAGGGAGGGAGAGGGAGTCAAGGAAGACAGAGAGACAGGAGACATTGAGTGTTAGTTTGTTGAGGAGCAGAACAAAAGATACACGATAACAAAAAGACAAGCAGACACAAAATGGCCCGAGACGCAGGCAGTGGCGAGGGGTGAAACCGACACTGATGGAAGTGCTAAAAGAGTGATGGAAGGAAAGAAACAGTAAGGGAGGGGGATAAAGACACAAGCTTTCACATAACTCACACACACAGTAGACGGTAGTCCATCTATGCGCACACACACACACACGCACGCACACACACGGTGGCAGGATGAGCAACATGATGAAGATTCCCTCTGGGCCAGAAGACATCCTTCCTGCCCCAGCAAAGTGAGACATGTTGGGCTAAGCTCCATGAGCAGAAAGCCTCAACTTATGACGGAGCACCACTAAGCACTCAACGCCGCACTTTAAGCTGCGTGTGTGTGCATATGTGTAGGTTTGTGCAGACATGTTTGTGTGTGTCTGTGTGTGTGTGTGTGTGTGTGCAACAGCACCATTATTCATACTAGTGTATTTGCAGCTTATGACTGTGCTCACACGTGCAAATGCATTGCTCGTGCATGGGTTGACACTTGCATTCATTTGTCTGTATCGGTGTACTTGGGATTTTGCTTCCGTGTGTGGGTGTGTGTTTGTGTAAGCGTGTGTGTGTGCGTGTGTGTGTGTACGTAACAGCGGGCTAGGCAGAGTGTCCATAGCCGGTGGTTTATGGCTGCTGAGGTCTGATTACATTGGTGCGACTGGAGGGGTGAGCAGACTGGTGGTTCTATCTGTCTTCTGTGTGGCTGACTGAACAGACACACAGCGAATGGAGATGGCTCAGCCAGAGACACTTGGCCTGCCTCCCAGAGATCTCACAAGGATACAGCCACATAATAGATTCACACAAGAAAATGCACCCAATTCATACTTGATTTGCAGGTTCCATGTCTGTCATTGAATTTGATTATTATTAAAGCTGAGAGTGTTGGCTGGGGAGTTGTGACACAAAGGAAGTGCTTTTCCCTCGTGTAAGGCCAAATATGACCACATTTATAATGCGTGTGTCGAATACGTTTCACTTGTGATATAAAAGATCCAGTGATCCCCAAAAATTAGGTTGGGATCAATGTAGTAAAAAAATGTTATTATATAATGATAATTATTCATCATCCTGTACTTACCTGACTGTGTTAGCTTGCTGACAGCATTGCCAGAAGCTGATATCTCCTGATTTATGCTGCTGATCCCAAAGAACATGACCTGAATGTATCTACTGGTGAATAAAATTTTGCAAGTCAGATGTATGTATGCCCGAGCATGCAGTATATATCTAGCAAGTATAGAGCTCCAGATGAAAGTCACTTGTTCCAATTCTGTGGTACAGCATACAGTATTAAGTCATAAAAACACTGCTGTTATTTATATTTT
>JAPZDV010000020.1:14070766-14092380 GCA_029814665.1 Acanthurus lineatus | reverse complement strand
GGCTCTGACTCATTAGCCTTTAGGAGTTTCACCTGTGGCGAGAGATTTTCAGGTTTGAGTTGGATTTGACATGCCACCATGAAGACACTTAAGGCAAGACATTTAGGGGACAAACAGAGACATAGCTAACACAGTGTGTCTCACACACCACCACAAAATGTTAATATAAACCTTTTTTAATAGAGAGGCGCCGTAATCATCAATGCTGATAAATTATTGGCAGATAAGGAGAAATGTATATAATTTTTAATCTACTGGCTATAATTAAACAAAGCAAAGTATACAGCTAGTTACTGCTTTCTGCCCGCCAAGGGCAGTGCAAAGCAGGAGCAGCTAGCTGACTGAAGGTAACCCAAACTTAGCTGAGGCGGCCGGCCGGCTGGCTGTGGCTCAACTGTACAGTGTGAGCTTGCAATTTGACGTACATGATCCACGGGGGGTTCCAACTGGAGAAGAAGGAGTGATATGATCTAGATATGGACATCTTAACCTTTCTTACCCTCGGGTGTGCATGAATCACAGGTAATAAACTTCTTTTTAAAATACCAAAATGTGCAGTGATCAATTATGGTATTGTATGTGCCATGAAAATAAAGTAATTATAGGTTTGAAGTAAGAAACCGTGACTTGGTGGTTAATCAATCACACACATGCACACACGCAGATAAGAGGTTTTGGTCACATTTTTACATTTTAAGTGCATCTTGTACCAATTCACAATTCTTTACATACACATACAACGTGCGCATGCTTTATTGCAGCGGTGAGGAATGACCCAAAGCAAAATTGTTAAACAAGAATATTTTCAGGAGAGAAACTACATATATTGAAAACAGTTCTATGTTACAAGGAAGAAAAATATAATCACATGCTAATTATATGTATAAAATGTAATCAAACATAACTAGTGAGTCTTATTTACATTGCCCTCTGAGTCTTTTAAGATTTGAAGCATAGTTATTTTGCCTGCCTCATGATTTTGATCCCCACCACGGACCCCGGGGTCATTACTGCAGTCAAACCCCCACACTTGCCGTGCTGTCACAGAGTGTATGCACAGCACATACTGGAATAGGTGTACAGATGCGGCTCGCCCCTGCCAAATTATAAAACGTAACATAAAAACTTCAGCTACTGTATAAACAGCAAGTGGCTCAGATCCAGGAAGTGGAAATGAATCATTCCTGCTCTGCAGAAGAAGAAAATAGGGAAAAGGGAAAGAGGCAAGTACAGGAGAAGGATCAGATGAGAACATTGGAGCTTGTCTCTATGGCTTAAGATGTTATGCATTTATTCTCTAAGGGTCTTTGGGTTCCAGATTTCTATGTTAATTGATATCCCCATTAAAGAGATAAGTAGACTAGGGAAGGAGGAGAGGGCCAGAGAGCAGAGAAGTTACTGCACGGTGTAGCCGAAAAGAGAGAAGAGGAGGAGGAAGGAAGGAAGGAAGGAAGACCCAAGACAAGACAGCTAATGAAAAACAACGCACCAGTCAGCCACTGGGAGATGACCCCCGAATGTTTTACGGTTGGTCTTTGGAGATAGGTGTGCAAGTGTCTCAGTATATGTCTCAGTAAATATCTTACAGTGTATGTGTCTGAGAGAAAGAGCATGCTTATTGGCTGACAGAGCTGCTCTCACCTAGTTCGGGATGAGTCACAGTTTGCAGAACCGTTAATTACACCGACTGCTGAATCAAAACTCGGAGAACGAGAGCAGCTGTCTGCGCATTTACATATCACACAGCCTACATGGAGAGGAAGGGAGGGTGGCATGAAAGATAGAGAGGAGAGGAGAAAAATAGAGTGAGACACAGGCAGACAGAAAGGGAATTGATTCGAAGAGAAAGAAAACTTAGGAGGGACTAACAAGGATTCAAAGAGAAACTTGTAGCGAGAAAATACAAGGTAAAGAATGAGGGCAGGGGGAAAGGTAGCGGAGGGGAGTGTGAGGTGCAAAGGATGAGTGACAGAGCTGAGGTGATCGGAGAAAAGTGCCGTGACTATCGCTTCATCTACAGTTCCCCTTGTGAGATCCTGTCTTTATATTTTGTGCTAGATTCTTTTCAAAAATTTCTTGTTATAGCAAAAATAAAGTTGGAGATAAAGTTTTCACACTTTTTTTTTTTACACAATTTTCCTGACCAGAACTGCTGTAACTATTACCTTGTATCTTCTAAGCGTCCTGCTGACAGAAGTCCTTTGTCTTTCCTTTGTTGATAACAATGACTAATTTGGGTTTATTTTTGTTTTTTGTTTTTTTACTTTTTTCCCACTGCATTCCTAAAACTGACAGCCTGCACTGACCAGAATAAGACTTGCTTTGATTTCAAAGTCACAAACAAGGCAAGTCATTAGCATACAGCTGCCAACAGGCTAGCCTGCAGCTGCACTTAAAGCCTTTACTTTCCTTCCAAAAATAAAGAGACAAAACAACACAAGGAGCACAACACCGAAGCAAGTGGTTGCTTTGCATTGGTTCATCATTTGCATACCAAATACATAGCCTACATTAAGAAATGCGGCTGCTGTACATATGGGATCAGTTAGTAAGCTACATTAAATCAAAGAGTGATTTAAATTATTACCGCTAGCTTCAAAAACATTATTGCTTACACATCTGTCATGCTCATCTGCTATTAACAAATCTGTGAAGGATTAAATGAAGTGGTTCCCCTATAATTTTAACACATCACACACATGACCATGACAAACCATTTGAAAATGCTACTGAGAATTTATTTTCTATTTTGGTTAAAACAGGCTCATGCACTTTAACACTGTGAGGTTGTGATACTTTTTGAAACAGGGAATTTTCTGCCAAGAATCTGTATGATGTATGCTGTGACATTGAGCTCAGTGGAATAATTGCAATTCCTTATCCTTGAAATGACTGTCATTTGTAAGTGTAAAACACACTTTCTAAGTGAGGACAGAAATCTAGAGCTTCCAATGAAGGATGAGAGAAAAGCTGAATGAAAGTAAAAAATAGAAAAAGGACGATAGAGAAGGCAAAGGATAAGTAAATCACACTCTAGTATCTCGTGTTTTGAGAGTTGTGACTTAGTGACGGCGGTTGTAATTTGCCACCGGGAACAAATTTAATTGAGGTGACATCCAGCTCCAATTCAAATTTAAAATGCTGTCCCTGGGAACACTTTAAAATCAAGTTTATGATCTGCTCTCATCAAACAGACTAGGTCACTGCTTTTTTGGCCGGGGTGTTTACTGGCCGTGAGAGGAAGGCAGATGAGATAGTTGTGTCAATCACAAAGACTTCGTTCATGACAAGCAGGTGGCTGTGGTGGTGGAGGCGATGGGGTGTGTGTGTAGGGTCCCTGGTGAACAATCTCTCTCAGTCTTAGTCATCACAGAAACTGCACTCAGCTGAGTTAGAGAGAGAGAGAGAGAAAAGGGCAAGGCTCAATTTTAAACAGACACGCAGCTTTAGCAACGAATTGATGTTTTTTATTATGTAAAACCAGAATCAGAATCAGCTTTATTGTATATACAAAGAATCTGACTTCAGTTTTGTCATTGCTGTCAATGTACCTACACAGAAATAGACATAATAGCTAAGAACTAGGTCAACAAAGCCAAACAAACAAAGAGGAAGATTCGTCAGGACTATTATGCACACAAGTATGTGGAAAATGGACTGATAAATCACACAAAAGCACCAATAACAAACAATATAACAAAAAAACCCCAAAACCAACAAATGACGTCGTATTGAGTGTGACATCTTTCAAGAACAAAAGAACAAGAGAACAATCACACACTTTTTAAAAAAGAAAAACAAATGAATAGATAATAATCATTTATATATAGAAGTTCATATATAAACTATAAACTAATTACACAGTTTGACAACAGAAGCAAACACCAAAGTAAAATGTTAATAAAAAATAAAATAGAGATATAAGCCAATTCCTGTGGCTACCTGCTGCTCTTTGTACTTACAAAAGGATATTAGTTTTGACAGAGTTTTAATGATGGGTCTGGTATTTGCATATTCAAACGATCAGTTGTGGAGTTATTGCTCCAACTGTTCACAAAACGTGAATATGATTAATTGGGTCCTAAAAGTCACAGTTGCTGCCACATCCTTCAGTGAGAAAAAGCCAAACAACTCTGTAAATTTACAGCACAGTAGCATTTAGACTGTAAAAATGAACGGATAAGACTATAGATTGATTCCTCTGATATACAGGGTAATAAAAAAATTAGATATTCTTGAGGTGTACAGCAGTATATAGAATACACAATTCATGAATTAATATTTTGAGCATTTAATCTCAAAACCTTACACACTCTACATCTACATTAATATGAGCCCAATACAAAAGTAGCCACGTCCCAAAACACGTCAACAGCAGGTCAGGCTAAACTAAAACATACAAACAAGCAAGCAAAATATTTTTTAAAGTTTAAGAATGTTGTGAATAGTATATGCACAAGAACAGACAATATTGACAATATATTTCAATTTACATTACCACACCCAAAAAAGTGATGTCACAGTGTGGAGAAAACACCCTTAAGGACACTTCCACATCGCAGCCTCATGATGAACCATTAGAGGTCAGTAAAAAACAAGATTTTCCGCCATTGTTAAGCTACTTTTTAACCTGGGATTTGTAAGAAATTGTACTGTCAGACTTGATAAGCAAACCTGCAGAGAAAAGTTAGGAAATAAGCTATCATATATAGCTTATATAATGGCTATTATAAATACACACACATGAATACACACACACACATACAGTATACAGTATGTATATATACACTAGAATCAGCATTTTGGAACATAAACTTATTCACTCTGAGAGTGAGGTTTTATTATTGAAACTCCTCCGCACAAAAAAGTTTATTTTAAGTTTCAGTTCATGCTCAATTAAATGAAAAACATGTTTATTTTTGTGCTTTCAGTGTGCTATTACTTGAAGTCAGGAACATTTGAGAGGGTTATGCTAATTCCCCTTGTAGCCTGATAAACTCCTGGCTTACACTTGAAACTCACAATCACATTTCTTTAAATGTTAATCATATTTATAACACATTAACAAATTATACTTCGCATTTTTTTTAAGCGCTCAACTTTAGGTTTGCTGTATTTCTGAAACAATGTTCCAGTTTTCCAGCTTTACAAATGTAGTGAAAGGGTGTGATCAATCCAGTAATCACACTAGCATATGAGGCAATGCAGAACATCATGGAGCGTTCATTAATTGACAAAAAAGTAGAAAAAATCATTGCAATTAAATAAGGTACAAATGTGAGGGCTTCGGTTACAAGGATAATTAGAATGATTCTAAAAGCATATAGTTTCCCAGCGTTCATCCTGTTGCTCGTCCCGTTCCTGTCTCCAGGTCTAGGTCGCATAAGTGCACAAAGACACCCAACACAGCAAAAGACCTGCACCAGAAACAAGCTAAAAGACATGCTAAAACACACATAGGCAATAGCTGGTTGTGGCACTAGTGTAAGGATTATACAACACACCAGCACTGTTAGCCAAGAAATTACAGTTTCGGCCAGTCTGTATCTCAAGAGCTTGTACCTCAAGAATGTCACAGGGTGTACGACGGCCAAATAGCGCTCCAAACAGATACAGCTCATGAACAGAGGGCGCCCTGAAAAGATGAATCCAAAGAGAAATCTCACAGTGTACTCAAGATAGGTCAGATTCACAAATTTGAATATTAAATTGCTCATTACAAGTAATTGCATGACACTTGCTATAGAAACGAAAACCTCACAAATGGCCTGGTTAAGGTAAGACAATTCTGAAGCTTTTTCCCTCGGTCCTGCCAAGATAAACCACATGACACACATGTTGGCAGGGAAACCAAGAACAATATTGATTATGAAAGGAGACTGTGCATCTTCACAGTTGATCAGAAAAGATATAGCAGCCAGTAAACTGTGATTTCCATCCATCTTGCCATCTAGCAGCCCTATAAAAAGATTAAGCAAACATTTAGAATATAATATCTATTTTCAGGCAGTGAGGAGGAATATCAATTCCTTTTGTGACTAACAAAACAAGAATTATCAGGTATCTTGAATCTGTGGTAGGCAAGAATGCTATATTTAAGTAATGTTAAAGAGCCACTGTATTGCAGTGAACAAATACAAGTATCGTAGATTGTAGCAACCCCCTTATACTTGTACAATATATGTATATTGTTGTAGTTAAACCATGGATTAGCTCTTGAGATGACAAGCTGTTAAGTTGACTATGGTTTTAAAAAGGATTAAATGTTTTAAATTCTTTAATCGTCCCCATGCTTCTGATTTAACATTTACAGTTATGATCAGTCTTACCTCTGATGTGGCAGCATAATAACTCTAATTAGTAGTTGCTCTTAAGCTGTACAGATTTTGCTGGCGATTAATATTATTATTTTTATTTAATCTGTAAATCAGAATGTATGTGTATGTGTATGAAGCACTCAGATACAGTAAAACATTTATAACAATCCAATGATTTTGGTGCAGATTAGATTCCTGCAGGTTAATTTGTGCTGCCTTTAGCTGGTAGACATAGATTGGGTATCAAAAGGTACAGAGGATGTAAAGATGTAATTGGAATGTAAAAAAAATCACTACAAGGGTTTAAAACTACATATAGTGAATAAAACTGAAATTCTCAATGAAATTACTTTGATCAGAAAATGGATGAAATAACCCAAAGAGTCTTACTTACCTATGCAAAATATTAACTACTGTTTCTTTCCTGGTTGGAGAGAAAACAAAAAACTAAAACAAAACAAAATTTAAAAGAAAGAAAAAATATTTAGCAAAACACCAAATGAACAAAAAACTTCACTTAAAGTTATCAGACGTTTTTTTTAGCATGCTACTTATGAACTAGCAAAACCCTAACGTAGCCCTGAAATAAACAGGCAAGGTGTCTACGATGTACCTCTCACCCAATGTAAGCTGGGATCAGTTCCAACCCTCTTGTGACCCTCAAAAGGATAAACGCAACAGCTAATGGATGAATGGATGTACAACCCTAATATTTCCTGGAAGTACACCCCATCTGTTCCAGTGAGCTTCTCAGCAGCTTGAAACTTGAGTGCTGTTGTAAACGCTTTTGCAAATGATATGCAAACACACAAGTCAGAGAACTAAATCAGGATTTGTTTGTTTGTTTGTCACAGGCATTGTACTTTTGCATAATCTGCGCTGATATACTGCAAATCTTAATAAAAGTCTGATGTGTTGTTGAAGCTTGTAAATGGTGAGTTATTAATGATTGTCGCACTGAGTGGCAATTAGGAATAATAGCATTGCTGTTATTGCAGCAGTTATGTAACATGTTGTCTATTGAGTGCAACGACATCGGTGATCACGCAGGTTTGACAGTCAAGCTGCCACATTATAGCAACTTGATAAAAGATAGTTTACCAGATCTATGGAGGAACATCATACCATGGACCAATCCTGAAAAGGCGGTGAATGTGTAGCACACACTTACGATTGTCTCAAACAGATGTTGTTTCAGGTAATCTTGTAAAAAAACAACTACTATCAAGGGGACATTCACAAGGATAACTGATACTGTGATGATCAATATTATCCTGAAAGCTTTCAGTTTTATGTGGCTCATTCCCTCTTTCTGCCTCTTTCCCTCTCCTGGACCAGGCTGTTTTAGGACCAGAAGAGTAGCAACACAACAGGTAAGCTTCACCACACAACATGCAGTCATCTGCACTACAGCAGCATAGTGATATGCTGAACCCATTATGTATATGCTAAAGCAAGAAACCAGTGTCCACAGCCAGATTACTCCAGACAAGACTAGTTTATACTTCAGCAGCTTAAACCTCAAGAAGACCACAGGTTTAGCTACTGCGAGATAGCGCTCCACACAAATCAGCATCAGAAGAAATGGACGACCCGACACAATAAATCCCAGAAAAAACATTCGGATCTTCAGCAAACATGAGTTGGGAGAAATGTATGCTGCCATTCCCAAAATGTCGTAGATGCAGATGACGATTTCAAAAACGGCCTCTTTGAGAGTGTAGAACTCTAATGTGATCAAATGTCCTGATATTATCAGCTGCAGGATGTAGACATTGAGAGGGAGTCGTAGGATCGGGCCAATTATATTGGGTATCAATGTTACATCCCTGTTCGACATGCTCACACAGAAGGGCAGTAAGGATGTGTTTCCAAGAGTGGTGTCATTCATCCTGGACAAGTCCTGGAAGTCCATGGGAAGAAACAAAAAAATATACATGAATGTCAAGGTGATGTCACACTTATTTGTTTATTCATTTATTTTTGCAAAGTTTTGATTAAAATAAACTTTATTTGCAATTTTTTTTAAATTCTAAATTGTCTAGTTACTTTGATTAATGTCCCTCATTTCAGTAAAAGAAAGTTTAGTTTGATGAGAAAAAGACGACAATACTCATTTGGTACATTTATAGATACAGTAATCTGGACTGTAATTTTAAATTCAAAACAAAACTATATCAACATCAATCCTTTTCCAAGTGGTTAAAGTGTAATTTGCATACAACTAATCTTTCAGTCACTTAAAAATTAGAACTAAATACTACATTTACTACAGAACAGACCATGAAACAAGTCTTTTAGTTAAGAGCAAATGACTCTCTTGTGTTGATAATATTAACAAATTTAATGAGGCTAAATATTTAAAAATTAAAATAATATTCCATTGCCAAACCTGTTGTTTGCAGGTGTTCCCTCACCCCTCTTGATTATATGCTTCTGTTGTGTTTGCTCAAATGTTCCTCAGCAGAATGATACACAATAAATTTATACACAGGTAATAGTAATACTCCTGAGCATTAGCCATCACCTATGACATAACTTTTCACTGTTTGTTTTTTTGTCACCGGCCCAACATGAGGTTGGCAAATGAGGAGGCAGCAGTTTTTATGGTCTGAGAATACCAGGACAGAGAGGAGGGTTGTTTATGTAATATGGACCCAGTTGTTTTAAAGAAGCCATCAAAATCATACTTGAGGACCACAGAGCTATAAACTAGCAGCTTAATATGCTGAAGCCTCAACATGTGCTGCATGTGTAGGGGGGGGTTTACTGTTGATAACAAAGTTCAAACTTTAAATCAAATTAAAATGCAGTGGCACATCGCAGCAACCCAAATCTAAATGGGAGGGTGGCCAGACCCATCTGCCACAGTGAATAAAAAATGAGGATGGCAGATTGCTTTGGTTCCCAGGCTAATTTTTCCCCAATTATGTGAAAGGGTTAAAATACTGCCAAAATTACTGTTTACCTTTGTTAGCATTTTAGGCATCCAAGCTCCAAGATAATGCCAACTACAGTAATATACAGTAAAACTATGGGCAGCCATGCCAAGAGAAGTAAATAAACAAGTGACTGATGAACACTGTTCGTACTAGTGTGAGGTCAAAAGTATGTCTGAAAGTCCTTTGGAGGTGAGGAACACTTCATATTAGACAAAATATATCTGTTACACCAGCAGAACTATATGTGCGCTCTTTATTATCAGTTGTAAAAATATTATCTTAAATGTAAAAATTTGAAAGTATATTTAACATGTGAGTAGTCTCTTGCCATTATAAATCATGGGTGGATGATCTAGTATGTTTTAACAGTCCCAACACCCTTGTTGTGAACTTTGAAGCCATTTCCCCCATTCACTGGTCATTGCTAGGGCTCCATCCCTTGCCCCCATCTTTCATCAGCAGGCTGTTATTGCTCCTTAATCTTTCATCAACTATTTGAGATGTCTGTCAAAATACTGCTGATGGGATTGGGGCAAAATCTGTTACGAGCGAAGTCTGTGGTGCATTACTAGATTACTGTCTAAGTCCTACCATTGATCCTGTTTGTTTTTCAGTAATGATGAGAGATGACTCAAAATTTAACAAACAATAAAAACAAAATAAAACTGATCAAACAAAAAAACTTTGATTAAGCCTCAAAATTAAAGATTTTTTTTCGCCCTTTTATTTTAGGCCAGTTTGATACAGTGTAGATTTGTATTTGCACACCAGCAAATGCTGCAAAAAATCCAGTAAACAAATACATGTTTGTTCATAAGCCACATCATTAGAAATGTTTAAACTGTCAAAGATCAATTTTCAAAAACAACTACCCATGGCTCCTTACTCTAGTGGCCCCGATAATCAAAGGGGAAACTAGAGAAACATTGTGTCTTTTAAGCTTCCAAATCAAAACTTCCATTATATAAAACCTCATATTTGCATATTTGACATTTGTGAGAAAGTTCTTGCATAAGAAGATGCAGGGACTTAGAAGAGCGAAACTTTAGATGCGCAGTGCAGCATTCACTAACATTTAGTAAGCACTCACTTGTTTGGCTTAATGGATGAACAAAACCTTTGAGACTTTGAATAAGATAACTTTCCCTTTTTCGGCCTCAGTGGTCGCGGTGATAGGGAACAGTTTTGCGGCCTTTTTCGGGGAGAGGAGAAAGTGAAAAAGCATACGGTAATAACAAATGTCTTTTGAGATTAATATCCCTATAAGCATGAAAATGAGTGATCACAATTTAAGGAATTCTATTAATCAGTGCACCAAGGGTTCTTGAAATAATGAATTAAACGAAACAGTTGTTAATCATTCCGCTGTCCTCTCTGTCTGAACAGAAATGTTTCAAAGCTCTGGTTATATAAGAAGCCAGTGGTAAACTTATGGGGGGAAATATAGTAATAGTTAAAACAACATGTAAAGCATTACTTTTTTGTAATATTTTTTAGAAAAAAAAAACCTGATTGTGCCAGCTTAGCTTATTTATTATCTAGGTGATAAGCCAAACAAAGTTGCTCGACTGTTATCAAACATGAAATGAACTGCTGTGTCCTGAGTTGGAATTGGACATTTTGTTGATTGTGCAATCACCTTCCTCCTTTGTGTCTCTAATCACATACAAATATGTCCTTTGCTCCCAACTGACAACAGTTTTAACGTCACTTAAGGAGGAAAGTCTTCTTCAAAAACCTTAAACCATGTAAACAGGTCCATTTTCATTGAAAAACATGTATTTTTAATATATTTTCTTTGAATTTCCTAAATAATGGCTTTGATTGTATATAAAACCAGGAAAGAATATTGTCATGAAACCATCTTACCACCAAAAGTATGCTCATTAACTATCTTAATCATTTCAAATTATTTTATATTATTGTCTAATTACTGTTACCCTGATAATGTCTTGACATTTTTGTATTTTGCCCTTCAACCAAGGTTTTTAGAGTCTGCTTGATTTACAAATATAGATGAATATGAATGTGAAGGGGTTTTTTTAGTATAGTGCTCGGTAATTAAGGTAAATAGACAAAATGTCCCACAAAATTTGCATACGTCTTTGAACCAGGTTTTTGAAAAGCAGACCCGGAGGGCTGTCAGGGAACCAGTGTGACAATAATAATGGTAGCATAAGCAGACAGAGTCTGGTCTATTATGTGGGGCTGTTTGAGGAAAGGCAACTGAAACAATGGAGCAAGACAAGATTTAAGTGGGAACATCACAACTGTATCAAGTTTAACAATTCACACACATTTATCAATTTACACTGTATGCTATTTCAGTGACCCAGAACTGTCCAATCATTGCCTGTGCTTAGAGAAAGCTTTTCACAGCTTGGAACCAGGACAAATCTATCATGTCAAACAGATTTGCAGCTTTAAGCTGCACAATGACATTTTTTGTTTACAACCTTAGGGGCTTTCAGTTGTATTAGTGCTTTGAGTTTACCCTAGTTTGCAAAGACACATCACAGGTACTGTCATTTCTATCAGGAGAGACAAGTAAACAAAAGCTATTTGTTTTTCATAACGGATAATATGCTTTGACAAAGTTTTGTCAAAAGATCTCTGGCACAGATTTTGTAATCGATGCATAGGTGTGTTGCTGTGTAACTGAACAGACATGATCTGATGATGATGAGAACAGCTGATATCTAAATGGCCAGGCACAGACCATGACAGTGGGATATTATGAGTAAGCATGCATGAGAGGAGTGAATGGCTGATGGTTAGAGAAATAACTTCAAGTCGAAGCTGGCAAAGAAGTAATCATTCCGACTGAACTTTTGCTGGAGCTCTATTCCTGTAAGGGCAGTAAAGCTCCTAAGATAATATTAGAAAATACTCATTTTGAGACTGAAATTCAGTGCTGTTTACCTTTCTACTATGAATATGCCTAACACAGATGGGCTCTTTTGAACGGTGGTACAGCACAGCTGCCATTAAATCCATGACATGTTCAATGGTCTGAAATTGCCAACAACATAGTAGCACCAAACTAAGATTTAATTTTATTGCACTGTATGTGAAAAAGACAGAATAAGATGTAATATGCTTAGTGAAACTGATTTGTTGATGTTATATGAACATTTGATTAATTTATACTCTCCTCTCTGACATTACATCAGTTAAGTCATCACATTACATCATGTAAAGCCTGTTAAATATAGTTTTGTTTCAGTGGTTGTACATATTTAATTAGTATACTTTAAAAGAGTTAATGATCTTGTATTAAAAACTGACTTGAAATAGATTAAATATTGGAGAAACATGAAGATTTTAACAGTTCATGTAAGATTTATGTTTGACAAAACTTCATGAATTAAAGCATTTTAAATATCCATGTATGATTTAATTAAAAAAAAGATACTTTTTCCCACAGTTGTCCAGAGCACCAATCACCATTTTATAAAATAATGATAAATGATTATTTAAAAATAAGGGGAAAAAAGCAAAAATGTTTTATGTAAATGCCAAGATAGTTAAACGAGTTAAAACACACACATGCTGAGTGGGAAGACTGAGAAAGTCTTTTTCTTGTGGGCAGCAAGTCTCAAGCAGCAAGTTTCACTATTTTCATGATTATTATTGTCATGTCAGGATTGTTTACACCTACGATATCTTTTCTTCAGATTCCACTAGTTTAGTTACATCACTTACAGTCTTTTCATTAGCGTATTCAACTTGACATGCTGTCATTTTCTTAAGTGTAGTCACAATGTAGTTTGTGATGACATTGCATTAGGAAGCTAGAAAATTACCCAGAAAATTAGAATACATTTATGGAGAAACAGTTGATAGTTAATCATCATAAAGGCAACATACTGCTGATATAATAAAAAAAAAATTCCTGTAAATTCTTTAAATCCAGACAGAGCCGTTGAGAGATACTGTGCACCATCATCAACATATATGTGAAAATGCTTTTGCTAACATAAATGCTACATTGCTAATTCAATACTGTTTATTGTGGCTACAAAAGGAAGATAAACACTTCATTTTCAGGCCCTTAGCTAAACCGAGCCATCGCAAAGCTCCACTCTGTTTACGAGTAAGTGTGTCATGATTGGCTTATTAGTTGTCAGTTATAGAGCTAGTGATTGGTTTCAAAAGGGGAGGGGCTGGATATGTACATATAACAGCCATCTTTGGCATCACAAATTTCCCCCATAGAGTTTATTAAGTATGAATTGTGTCTCCTCTTACTCTATAGTCTCTGACTAACCTTAGCTTATCAGTATTGTTATATAATGCAAGCTTGTGCAAAAATGTCAAAAGAACTAGTGGTTTAGAAAGTGAAACAAATAAACTTCAGTATTTGTAAGGTTACATTCCCTGACATCTATAATTCAGTTAGCCTGGCTCTTCCACTCTGGAACCAGTGCAGCCAAATGAGCCCAAAAGCAGCAGCAGATCATTTACAATTGGCTCTGACTCCAAATGAGAGACTCCATTGTATGTTACTTACTAAAGTAAGTGGTTAAACTGGATGATGGATAGATTGTTTTTAATCATATTCAAACCAAGAGGGTGCTGGGCATGTTGAGAAAAAACCCTTCATTAACAACCAGGAGACAGGTTCTTTAAAGCCCTCAGTGGTGAGTTTTTTGTGGCCACAGCCAACGTTACTGCTTAATTTTTTCTCTCACTGGACTTATGGTGGTCGAAGTTAAAAATTCTATTTTCTGCAAAATGTGTTTTGACTTTCAGACTGTTTTGCTCTAGTTAGACTGATGTGCTATTTTAGGATAATTCAAAATAAATGTGTCTTGATTTTTAGGTGTTCTGTGTGTAAAATCTACTTTAAGAAACCTTCATCATCAAGATGTTGGTCTCATTGACATGCTGTATTTTCACTCAGATCCACCTGTTGTGCTCTGGTAGCTCTCTCTTTCCATTCTGTATGTGAGTGCGTGAGAGCGTGTAGCAGAATGTACAATGCGTGGGGTTTGTTGCAGGCGAGTGTGACTGAAATGTGTCTGAGTTGAAACAGCATGAATAGAAGGCTATTGTCTGAACTCAGCAGAAGTGACCATCCACGTCTGTTTCTCTTGATTGTTCGTGTGAAAAAAGGAATTGGAGCAATCATCTAACCCTTGGCAGTCTAATATGTGGTATTTTCAGCTCTACACAAACACGCACATTTACACAAATTTTTTTTGCCCCACCACTTCTGAACTTAATCTGCACCCTTGGCAAATCTGAGTGTTGATGAGGAAAAAAATTTTTAAAAATGTAATTAAAAAAAGAACAGAGTTATTATCATGTGCATCATTATAAAATAAAATTTACAACGATAACGCATAAAATTTTTTTTTATCATGACCCTTTTTGTAAACGATGCCAGTTAAAATATTATCCATCACATCAAACATGTCAGTTGACCTGCTACAGTCCGTATAATTAATTAGCTAGCTCACACACTAACGCCTAGCTAGCTAATGCTATCTAACAAACATGGACGCATTTCCTGGCCACGCAGAACTCAAAAGTTTAAGGTAGCATACATTAAGTATTGTTTATCAGTCGCAGATATTTTTAACATATGACAATAAATTAAATTAGAAAAAAAATGATTAAATTCTTTCCAAAAAACTTTTTTTGAGGCATGTGTTTATTCTGTCTAGTATTAGCACTAACTACAATATGCCCTCTTAGAGAATGAAAACAGTCAAATGTAAAAGCATGATGAGATGAGAGAATTTATCAGCATGGCCCCCAACAACCATTTAATTTACAAGCAGTTAACCAGACAAGCTCATAAAACATGAACTTGAACAGCAGAAGGTACACAGCAGGTATCACTCTCAACAGATGAAGCTCTGGAAGCTCTGTGTATGTCTGATGCTAATAAATATCATGGAGAGAAGCTTACATGATAGAGGCTTCATTCGCAGTATAAAACCCCACAAAAACCCTGACGGCAATTAAGGAAGTTGGTCTCCAAAGCAGTTTGACTGGGAAGAACTCAGCCTCTGTGCTCCACTTACTCTCAGCCACAGGATTTAGGCGCTGGTGGGAGGGACCCCACATAAATCCAAAGAGAGTAGGCAACAGTGGAGAAGTACTTGGTGGGTCGCATGCAATGCTCCAGGAAAGTTTCTGAGTGGGAGAAAGTTGAGCTGTTGCCTGAAGAGATGCTCATTTCAGCAGCCATTAAAATGTTCCTCAGGTTCTGTGATCTTTGGATTTATAGGGTTCCTGGAGGCGAGAGAGAGTGAGAGAACTCAACAGTGAGAGATCCCAGAGGCGAGACAACAAGCAGAAAACAGTGTAATTAGACGAATCCCATTAGATGAGGATGTGTAAGGCTCAATGGCCGGAAAATCATTATTAATCGCTGTAACTGCTTGCATGTTACAGAGATATTGGAAAGCTGTTTTCTTTCCTTCTTGGATTTGTGTGTTTGTCTTGTCTGCCAGAGTCCAGTTCAACTTTAATTTACCAATAATAATATTGGAAATATTAGCAAGCTGATTGTCATAACATAATCATGAACATGATGCCTGTTTTTTTGTCCAAGTTTTTCACATAGAATACACAAGGCTCTACTGGCATACTGAGTGTATTCTGAGATCACTACATTTCAATTGGATTTTATTAACTTCTGTTCTGACTTGTGGGTTTTTCATGAGAGAGAATCCCCCACTTCTCTTTTCACCCCTGTGAAAAATGTGCCCATGTGTTGCATGTATTTTGTTGTCGTGATTGTTTACCTGGATCTTAATAGCCTTGTTAAAATATGAACCTTCTTTTTTTGTTATCCAAACAAATCTGGTTAATTCAATTGTATATTCAAAGCCTCAACATTCAGTGGGCTGTGCCTGCACTGGATGCAACGGACTTTCTTTGCATTTTACCTTGGAGTGTGCTTATAAATACTTCTCTGACCTTGTAATGCAAAAACACAATAGCCAAAAGTGCTGCCTTTATGTGCTGTATAATGGACAGTTATCGTAAACCTTGACTATTTTTCTTATTGGTCAGAGAGTAACTTCAAAAAAACAAACAATGTTAAAGTAAAAAATAAAAAACCCTCAGAAAAACAGCCTTTCTTCAGAGGAACTCATTTCTATATGAACTTCACACAACAATGCAACACATTGATCATTGAAGAACAAACAACTGGCATTAACAATGCTGAATTGTTTTCTTAAAAACATTTGGAGACTTCTTATCAGTGAGTTTGGGAGAGGAAATGTGCAGAGAAACTGTGCCACCTGTCAGACGATGTCTTTTCTCTCTTTTTTGCTCACTTCCCTGTATTGCTCATTTGCGTGTTTTCCCACCCTCCCGAGCATAACAGAAGAATTACCACTTTCATCTTCACACTTAGCATCTCAGAAAGCGCTCATTTTGTTAGAAAGACATTATTTGATTGTTATTTTATTTAAACATCTATTTGTTTATTTGACAAAGTTACAAGTATAATGAGCCTTTGATTTGCCACAGTTGTCATAAAAGGATGACAACGAACTGGTTCAGTACTTTTTATATGTAGGTGAGACACCAGGGACACTAGTCAAATACACACACACACATTTACTTGCACAGATACAGCGCACACACACACACACACACACGCTCAGGCACACTGGTGCCAATGCAACGGCGAATGTTGTAAGGAGGGGAGAAATGACTGATTGCTTAATTCTTTTTATCAGAGGAAGTTTGGAGAGAAGGAAAGCTGAAAAGGAGTGAGCTGTCATCTCTCTTCTCCTGGCGACGGGATATAAATAGCAAGTAGGTTCTCTTAAAAGTCGAGATGAAAACATATGCTTTGTTTCCAGTGCGTAGCTGTAACACAGCTTTGAAAACCTGAAGCAGGGAGAAGACGCTCCTTCATGTCTGCCTCAGTAAGCCACCGCATAACGAACAACAAGAAGGCTCCTCTGAAATGCCTGACCTAATATTTGACAGTTAGTCAAGACGTATGTATCCAGGGACAAAAAAGCAGATTTGAGGGAAAGATGAGCTCATATTGTATTTTATTGTTCAACTTTATTAGGTTGGTGTGGCTGAACCAAGAGTCCAGACGGGAAACTGTTTCCTTTCTTCTTCTAATATCAGAGGAAACTCCAGCACAGAGTCATTTGTACTGCTGTGCAGTTGTTTGAAACCTTGTTAAGACAGAACTGACATTTTTACAGAGTGGAAAATGTCATATGTACTCCACATCGAAGACGCCTGTCATTTCCAATAGAAGGAACATTAATACCACACAAGTGAGTAATATTCTTAGTATGTAATTACAAAATAAGACTTGCTCATTGCTCAGAGGTGCTCAAAGGCTGATTGACAGCCTATGGTACTCCCATTCCGAACGCAGATTGTGCAGCATAAATGATCTGTCAAAAGAAAGGGGAACCCTCTAAAAAGACAGAGTTGGTTGAGGACATAATGATGCATTATATTCATGAGATCTGCCAGAGTTTTCTTATCATACTCCCTGTTGTGTAATTGACTAATCAACATCATCCAAAGTATACAGTCTTTGTTCTCTGGCTAATGCAGTCTGATGGGTTCAAAGGCATGGAAAACACAGAATGAGAAAGTAAGAGAGTGAGCATGGTCTGTGTTTGAGTGTGTGTGTGTATGTGCGTGTGTGAGTGTGTGTTGAATTGCATGTGTCAGGAGACCAATTACATTTCCAAGTTGTACTTCAAATGAGGCACAACGAATCGCTGCCCTTCCCTGATTTGGCTTCTGCAAAAATGAGAGCAAACCCAGACTATATGCATGCATGCATTCAAGCACATATACAAAGACCCACACACACACACACACACACACACACACACACAGAGTGACAAACAAGTCATTAAATTTG
The DNA here is from genome assembly GCA_029814665.1 of Acanthurus lineatus. Classification (NCBI taxonomy): domain Eukaryota; kingdom Metazoa; phylum Chordata; class Actinopteri; order Acanthuriformes; family Acanthuridae; genus Acanthurus; species Acanthurus lineatus. Next base: position 14,074,246 of record JAPZDV010000020.1, on the reverse strand, counting down.
TCTATTGTAACTTGTCTGTGTAACTTATGCTGAGTTACATAAGGTCTTTTCCATGCAATGGCAGCTGCTTTGCTTAGCAGGTGAGGATGTAACAAAAATATTGATTCTGGACAAACAAATAGCTACCTACTCACTGACTGGGCAGAACTTGCAAGTAAACAGAATAAAAAATACCAGTATTGATTCTAACAAATAAATAGCCACCAACTGACTGACACGGGCACAACTTATAAGTAAACAACATAGCACCCTTCAATTTGGAAATTGAAGTAGGAGGCCTATCTCAACAGTTTGTCACGTGTCGATTAAGATTCGCTGACTAATCCTTTCCCCATCGGTGTCTGTGTTTGAAAGGCTCAAAGTGCCCCAACTCTCTGTGAAGGTAATCTCACAGCAAGTAATCTTTGAGATGCATGAACATGGAAGGAGAAAGCCCTGGTTTCAAAGCTTGTATATAAATTGCATAAATATATACATGCTCTAGGAACATAACCCAACACTGTATCCATGCATCCATTAATCCTTGGTAGTGAGTAATCCCAGTGTGTTTATTTACTTGGCTAATCTCTCTCTCTTCTGCTAAGGGACTGAGGACTAGGCTTCCACTCGCAGGTAAGCCTCATTCCCATACTTCGGCCATAACTGCTAATCCCACTTCCAGATACAGGCGAGAGGAGCTGGATGGAGAAGGAGGCAGCTTATGTGTGATTATGTGTCGGTTTGTTTCCGTGTCTGGTAGGGAAAGCAACACTGAAACCATGATCTGATGGGTGCTGACTAATTTCAGTGACATCTGTCAGCAGGTCATGAGCTGGGTTTTACCCAGATCCAGCTCTAAACATACAGAACAAAACTGTTCAAACCTTTGAAATTGTCAGAATGTTTTTTTTTTTTTAACCTTTTTCAATAATGGCAATTTTAACATTTATAAAAACGATAAAATGAAACCACGTAATGTATTTTTATGTGCCAAAAATAAATATTAAATTAAATGATGGAAACTTTCAGTTTGTTGTTGATGTCCCTGCTGTGTTGCATGATAGAGGAGAAAATTATTAGAACATTTTTTCTCAAAATCCCCTGTTTGAATTTTTTTTTCAAAAGAGTAAGTGACCAGAGATAATTATTTTACCACAGTGCTGCTTAAAATTTGATTCTAAATGTTTTGGATCTAAAACAAGAGCATGTTTCCTTTTAAATGTGCACAGATGCAATGCAAAGCTTTCAATCTCTTTTATCAGTGACCTTGTCTTTTTTAAAATATTGTTGTCTAACTGTTGCTCATAGGTGTCTTTTTTTCAGTCTTTCAGTTGTCAGTATGATTTGACAAGTACACAGGGTACAAAAAACAGAAGTACTCTCAGTAATCTGCCTGTGAAGAAGCAAGCTTTCATGGCCAGCGATTCCTTTCAACCTCTGAACAGTAGCATATGTGCTTTAAATGGTCAGATTATGACAAAATTTAAGCAAAACAAGCTGTTTTAAGCAATGTCACAAACTGAAATTCAAAATCATTTCTACTATCTATGAATTCAGCATCCCACTTCATCACCATGGAGGAAGACGGGGCACCCTTACATAGTGTTGCTTGCACGACCTCGTGGACCTCCTCAGGTGAACCCTTGAGATGGAGATAGTGGATGACTGCACCAAGGTCTGTGTTTGTGTCAGTTTTCTCAGACAATGCTGAATTTCAGTATACAATAAGCAAAAAAAAAAAAAAAATCACATAGGTACTCACTTCAAACTTTCTGCACAATGGCTCAGAGAGTTGAGCTTTAAGTGCATGTAAAGATAATCGCGAGTCCTCTCCTTCTGCTTAAGGCCCAAAAACTTATCAACAACCATATAAGTTGTCTACTTGTAAATGCAATGAGTGTGAAACATTTTATATGTTGTATGAAAGTCTTTTTTTTTAAAATCTTTTTGCTCATGTGTTGAAAGAATCCAACTGTGCCATGGTTCCATGGATCCTCATGCTGATTGCCAGTCAGCATGAGGATCTTGCTGTCAAAGGAAGTGCCAGATTTGCTTACCGCATCAGAAAAGCATGGCTGCTTGAGCATTGATAATTGTAAACAGGTATTTAAACACAAGTTGTCCTTAAAAGTTTGTTGAAGATGTTTTTGAATTCAGTGAAAGTATTTTGTAGAGGAAATATTGATCAGATCACTGTTTTTAGTCTCAACCATATCTACAATTCCTGTTCAAAATTACCGTTGCATCTAAAATATCTAAAAAAATAGAACTGAAATGACATGAACATCAAAAAATTTCAACTGTTGCAGATGCGGACAGTGAATAGCACCTCAACTTGGTCCTCCAAGGGGTTGTTATGTGTACTTCCTCCAGGCCACTTTTAACATTTCAATAAGGTTTTACCACTTTAAGCTTTAAATTTTACAGTTAGTATTTTTGCACTAAGCTTTTACTAATTAGCCATAATCACTCAATGTTCTAAAAAAAAAGGTGGCACTCTTAATTAAAGTTAAATAGATGATGGTTTATATTGCATAGGATTAGAGAGATGAAGATTTAAAGTTCATAAGTTTGCAGTCACAATGAATTTAATTCTTCTAGGTTGCTCTTTTCTGCAAATCTTATCATTTCTGAAACTGAATGTCTGTATTTGCTTGAATTTTGAAGAGATTCATTATTCTGTCAGGTTGTGTTGCACAGTAAACTCTTGTTTTTGTTCTCTTTTTTTTAAGCTGATGGGCTGTCAGTCAGAAATTGTGGTCATGCACATTTTGGGTAGTGTGTGCTTTCCAGTGTAAGTTTGCATAGAAACTACCGCTTAAAGCCTATGTTGTACAATAACACACTTGCATGCAAATCATATAAGTGACTCGGCTGTTGAAATACTTTTTATAATCACAATCTTTCATGCAAACAAGTTCAGTATGCCTGTCGTTCATCCACAGCAGTAGCAAGGAGCTACCATGCAGGCATTCATTTGACTATTGGAGACAAACTTGGGTTCAGTGTTTTACCCAGGATGCTTTAAATGTTTACAAATGTGCAAAGGGTCAAAACACAAACCTTATGATTCTTAAAGCCTCACTTTTATTGCCACAGCTTCCCAAGTCAAACTGATGTCCTGGTTCAACACATCATATTCTTACATTTTAAGTCTGTGTCATAAATAATAAGGCATTCTCCTTTTCCCTTTACAAAAACACTCTCACTTGTTTACAGACATTGTGTGTTGCTGTCTAGCAAAGCACAAATTTGACTCTTCCTTCCTTGTTTTACTTAGATGTGTTCATGATATAATTACACACTAAAGGGAAAAAGGCTGGGCCTGTAATTTTATATATGGGAAATAGACTGTTTGTATATGTGTTTGTGTGCTTGTGTGTGTTAATGTGTGTGTGTGTGTGTGTGTGTGTGTGTGTGTGTGTGTGTGTGTGTGTGTGTGGCTGGGACTTAGACAGAGAGACTGAGGCCAGCTACACACACTCCAGAGGCCCTGTGTGT
>JAPZDV010000020.1:14046524-14070075 GCA_029814665.1 Acanthurus lineatus | reverse complement strand
TGTATCTGCGTTCACAGAAGGACAAGCACATACGCGCACACTCACACAAACCCACACACACACCCACGCAGATCCTGTTACACTAAATGTGTTCACAGCAGGGTAAACCTGATTCAAACAGCTAGCAAGAAAGTCTAATGATTGATGATAAGACCGGAATATCCGCAGCCGCAGCAAAATCACACAAACAGGTTATCTGGGACCTTCAGGCACTGAGCTGCTTTCACATGGCAGAAGAAGGCAGAGTGCTTGGGATCATTAGCCCACACACACAACACACGCACAGGGCTCCAACGCCCCCTCAACCCCTAACCCACACATTCACATGTATGCACCAACAGACCCAGGACCAGAATGTGCACAAATTCCTGCACATGTGAGCAGAGTCTCATGTGCACATACCAACTCGTGCTCTTGTGCACTTCTGCTGCTGCCTCTTTTCCTCTCTCCCTTTTTCTTGTGTACTTTGAGACAAGTTTCTGCAGAACTGCTGAGGAGGCAGGCAGGTAAGCAGGCACATCAGCAGCGGGGCAGAGGTGCTGTTAGTCTGATGAGCAGTAAATCTGTCTAGAACACCAGAATAGCTATGAGGGGCTGCATTTGCTCTCATGTTTACCAGCCTAAAATACACTCAGCCTTGTAATATTCTTCTTTCCTCTCCACTATATTTAACATCTCTCTGTGTAGTTTAACCTTCAAAGCATGAAATGTGCAGTAAATATCATATGCTCAACTACATCTCATACATCCTCTGCAGTATTAAGAGCTGTTAGGAGTTGAAGGACTGTATTTGTTGTTGTGTTATAGCATGATGAAGGTGTTGCTCCTGTACTAACAGTGTGATTGGAGTCTTTCCCACTGACGTAAGCCTGAGAGGAGTATTCTCATAGAAAACAGTGATGTAATGGACCGTGAAGGTACTAGTCAGGCTCCTTCTTTTCGCTCCCTCCTCCTCCTCGCTGTCTCACCGTTTCACCCTCCCTCACTCCCTCCCTCCCTCTTTCTCTGTTCCTATCTCTGTGGTTTTTTCCTCTCTTTCTTTTTCGTGTTGGCAGGCTACTCCTTCTACTCCTCTGGGATCAGTGAATTAAAACCCAACAGCTCCCTCGCTTGGTCACCAAAGAGAACTACAGAGATGTCAGCTGCCGGCTCTATACACCCTGCTGTATTTCCGTCTCCATACATAAATATGATGCACACTCCTCCTCCCTCTCTCCTCCATGTTATTCCACTCAGTCTCCATGCTACGATACCCTGGTTGGCCCTTGAATAGTTTGTCAGATACTTTCTAGACGCAGACGGTTCTTTTGTCACATTAACTGTCAGAGACGTGAAACATTTATTAGACTCAAGTTCCCACTAAGGAGTCCCACACTCTTGCTCCTCCTCCTCTTTCTCCTCCTCTTCTTCCCTTCTCCTCTTGTTTGCTGTCTTCATCAAAGGAGAACCACCAGCTCAGTCTGGCCCCCTGGGAGACGCCACAACTAGACAGACAAACCTCCAAGCTCTCCTCTTGACTTGACCATCCCGGTGTGAGTAGAATAAGAACAACATAAACACACACAGATACACCAATAGCAGCACTGTTCCATCTGCATAGACAAGGACACACTCCAACAGTCTTGGCTTTGTCCTGTGGGGGGCCGTCTAACGTTATGAAGGGCTCTGACCACCACACACATTTACAACTCACACAGAACTTCAATTTTTTTTTTTAATTAATCCATTATTTTAATGAGTGTTGTCTTCTTTCCAAGAAAACTGAAACAGCAAAAGAAGAGAAAACACACATACATACATTCATACGGCAAGCATGCAAACACACACACTAAATGGAGGATACCCCCCAACACACACACACACACACAAACACACAAAAGCACACACTCTGCAACGACATATAAATATACAATACACACACCCGTGTACACAAATATCGAAGTGCAAGGGGGGGCTTTCAGAGAGGAAGCCCACAACATAAATATCCAATTACCAAACACATCAAACGCACAGAGGATGAAATATTGATAACTTTGAGACATTTATGTAATCCACAATGGTGCCTTATATAAGTGTTCCATTTTACAAGGAGAAGCAGAAATGTGCAGGGAGGTATTGTTTTCTCTTTTTTTAACATCACAGGAAAAAAAGAAGAGAAACTGTTGTAGGTTGGCAGACAATAATGTGAGCATAGTGGTTTAAAGCAGTTGGACAAATGTGCTCCCTCTCTAGCTCCCTCTCTCTAGCTGTCTCACATCAAGCGCTCACAGAGAGGAACACTCATGTACAAACACACCTATAATTAACATATAACGGCAAAGGCGCTGTTACAGATCATTCTCTGGGAAACGGTTGTTTTCATGCTATGTAAACAACAACAACAACAACAACACAACAGATGAAAATGCCAGCAAAGGGAGAGATGACTTTGTTGCTTTTTGCAGCTCTGTTGTGGTGTTGGATGTACATTTATGAGGGGGTGTGATTGGGTTGTTGTATTTGGCAGTTCATGTGCGCCTGTCAATCGTTAAGTGATAAAGGCTGATCCAAGCATATGGACGTGACGGGGGAGGTTTTGGGCTTCTTTCTTCACAGCTCCGCTTTGAGCTCGCGGATCACAGAGCCTTTGCAAAGGCATAAACAAGCAAGGAAATATGGATTCTCTTTAATTAATCGTAAATTGTCATTGCTTGAAGTGGGGATGCTGAGTGATGTGTGCATGTAGGGTGTGTGTTTGTGTTTTCATGCGTTAGAGAAAATGAGAAGGAAAAACAGAGGGAGAGACTGAATAATTTGACTTAACTTTCGTGCCTTATCAACAAGCCACTCTTCATGGTTTTTCCTTTGAAACTGCTGTTCCCCACTAAGGCCGAATAAATTAGAACTCCAAATAGGAATATTAATGAGAGCATACATTATTCCTGTTGTTGGTACTGGTTGATGTTGTTGTTGTTTGTGTCGGCAGGAAGGCTCAGATCTCCATATATGCAAAAAAAGGTAACTTCTCTGCATGTTTTATAAGTTTGGAAGATCATTTTAATGGTGACCCAAAAAGATGTCCTAGATATTTGGGGAACATCCTTTTGAAAAATTCCTGAAACTACAGAGAGACAGATAGCACAGAGTGGAAGATAGAGAGATAGAGAGAAAGAGAGAAGAGGGAAAGATGAGATGAAATGGAACTTCTTCCTGCATTGTAACAGATAATTTCAAACAATTCTCACCAAAATCAATAGAAAACACAGATCTCTTTCAGTTAAAAGCACATAATTTGCTTATTCTTCCTGCTTTCTGGAGGCAAAGCATGGCTTATGTGTTACATAATCATTAGAGTTGATGCCCTCAGATCTCTTGAGTGAGTGGTGAATTGTGTTAAAGATTATTGACATGCCGCCGTTATTAATGCACATTTAATGTGGATGGTTCCCTCTCTGCAGGCATCTGGCAATGACCTCAACCTCGAGAGCCTCTTACTATGAGTGGCTTCCACCAGCAGTTGAACAAGCTCTTCCCACTATTATTTTAAATACTTTTCCATTACTCTGAAAACTCAAGTGGCCTATTGTGCCATTGACCCTTTAATACAGTATCTCATGTACACTTCAGAGGAACACAGTGAGCTTTCACCACAGCACATTTGAAGATTCAGTGAGAAAAGGTATTTTACCTACCTGCAAATATTTTGCACCATTTCTGCTCTTTATAAACAGTGTAAAAAGGTTATTTCTTCCAAAAAAAGCCTGCTCTCTGTACACCCTGCCCTGAAAAAAAACAGGCACTGTATGTGCGGTTTAATGAAATGTGTTACTATGTGTCTAAAATCGCATCCACACATGCAGTGTATCCCTGATATGTTCAGGAACAGTTCCAGCATACAGAGGGTCATCTGATGTGTGAATGAGATCAGGGATCAATATTCAAGGACATCTGCGACACCAATTTTCCATCTCAGGTCACTGAAACATTTAAGGAAAATTACATCCTTTTAATCAACTGAACTGCCCAGTTTTCCATCTGTACCAAAAAAAGACGCAAGACGGAAATGTCCCTGTAATAAATGAAAGCCTATGTCTATGAACTACAGTATGTGTGATAGATGATTAGGAGAAGTGAAGAAAGGCACAAGTGTTCCAATAAATGTGACAACTATGTTTTTTATTTAATTATTTACATTATTGCACACTTACTTATTTTCTTCCTCAGAAAATCTCTTAAAGAACTCCTCCCTCCATCTCCAAAGCACCCAGGTGGACAATCCAGTTACATTTTAAGGGATTAAAATGAAAAACATTAAATTAAGTACACAAAAACTCAAAGCAGCTGTTGTTATAATCACCGCCTGCAGGTGGCAGGTGTCAAAGCTGCGGGAGTAATTGCTTTCCTTGCCTGTAGATAGTGTACATTTGCAGGTCACCATCTTTTCCTCTTTACTGCTGTTTTTGTGTTTAGTTTTCCTTTCTTAAAGTGGCAAAAGTAGAACAAAAACAGCAAAATTAAGTCTGAAAAGATGAGCGTGGTGGCTCTGAACCTGAATGTTATTAACTGGACCTGGACAAAATTTCATTAAAAGTTTTTTGTCATGAACAAAATGATTAAATTGTCTATAAAGCTCAAACTCATTAGTTATTTGTTATTTGTTATTTGTTACTTTTGTTTCCAAAGCACCAAGTATCACTAATTATAATACAAGTAAATACAGATGATTACATGTACCATATTAAGCTGCTGCACACAAGGAGTTAGTGTTGGTGAGTACGGTCATTGGACCAGGACAGGGCAAAGGTGAGCAGTAACTGCTCATTTCCAACGCCTCCTTTTCATGTTGAGCACATCTGAAATTCCAACATTGGCATGTGAAATACAGACAGCACCTCATATGGACTCACAGCACTGCAAAGGGTGCAGCTCCTCCCAGCCCTAAACTTAGACTGACTCCAAAAGCTACTCAACCAATACACCAGTTTAACTGTCACCACAATAATTATAGTTCATGGAATAACATGTGATAGGAGTGACCTACATCATAGCTTATTTGCAATAATGCCAACAGAAGATATGTGTCTGAAACTCACATTCACCTTCATTTAGATTTTCAAAACACCTCTGTAGTAATGGTGTTGTGTTATGATATGGATGTAGAGGGTTAGGTGGCTGTTTATGTTTTTGTTTATATATGCGTGTGTGTGTTTGTGTATATGCGTGTGCATGTGTGTATACATACAATAAACAGTATGCATCATTGTAATAATCCTCTTCTTCAGCTCAGTCACAAGCCAAGAATGAAGTACTACTGCCTGGTAGCACAAAGCACAATGTGAAGCTCATGTGACTGTATTAACCTTTCAGACCTAATCTCCTGCAGTCACGAATGAGGAAAAAATGAGAGAAACAGAAAGAGAATTAGAGAGAGAGAGAGATCAGAAAATTCAAAGTTAGAGAGATTTCAAAAGAATGCAACAAAGTAAGCACAGAAAAAAAAAATCTGGTATGTTTTGTTACTCCTCTGAAGCCCTCAAGTCTCAGTTTCTATCTATGGTTTGTTTTGAGTCAGAGAACAGAGACTTCTGATATGCAGAAGTGCAGATTTGGCACTGAATTGTCAAGTAAATCGAATTGAAGCAGAGATCACTGTGCAGCACCCCCTGCGGCTTCAGAAGCAACACAAAGACCACAGAGAATGACAAGTTCTTATACAAACACTCACATCCAAAAAATCTCTATTATTTCCATAGTTAGTTTTTATAGCTTTGAGCAGACTGTCAGTGTTCCTGCTGAGGAGCCAGTTAGATAATAAGCTTGTGGGTCAATAAATCTCATTGGTTCCTTGACAGGGGTTTATAGTTTTGTCACGCTGGTCTTTTGGCATGAGAGCATTCCGTCAGGATCAGCTGATTTCAGTGAAAGGCTACATTAAAACCTCCCAGAAGGGCTCCTATAATTGGGCATATCACAGGGCAACAACTTATGACCTACCAAAGGCACATTATTCTTGTCAGAGGGAGGGGGGGGGGGCATGAAGGGCAGACAGATATCGGACAAACACTGTGTGTGGACTAGAACTACCAGCTTTAGATGGAGGGGAAAGATGAGAATTCTATTTTGCAAAATTGTCTCTATTGCAAGAATAATTTCTATCTACTCATTTAAAACTAAACCACTTCAGCCTCAATCATTTTTTTTCCAATGACCCAGCCATCAATGAAAAGAGCTATTCAAGTCAAGTGTAAATGGCTCTATTCATGTTGCAGGGGTTGATTTTACAGCGCATTTAGCATGACAATAATGATTGTAATTGAATTAAGCAGCTGAAAAATTAAGTGTAAAGATGAACAGTTCAAATCTGATCAAACCATGACTCTTGAGCATAGTAAACTTGGGGAACTTTAGCAGCACAGTCTTTAATTAAGAATTATGGTCCATTTTTGTCTGCAATTAATGCAATTTGAAAGCAATTTTATTGTCTCTATATCTAACAGCTTTGTCAAATGACAACAAATAAGGCAGAGTAGCCATGCTAGCAGAGGCTCAGTGAATGTTTTAAGCTCAATGAAACATCAGCAGGCAAAAGTCACAAAATATGCTTTTACTTCACAGGAGGCCTAGAATGTCTACTAGTTCACCATCTTACTTTGGTGTGTTAGCATGCTAACATTAGCTAATTAGTACTGAATACAAAGTGCAGCTGGCAATAATTGTCAGATCGGTTTTGCTGGTATTTGGTTAGAAACCAAAATGCTGAACAATCAGTCCAATGGATTAAGTCATGCTAGTTGAAATGTTTTACTGGAAGCCACAAATGTCAATTGTATCATTGTGATTTATGAAAAATTTGTAGTTTAGATGATTGCCTGGGACTCGATAATGAAATCCTTAGAGCTGCAAAGCTAGTTTGGTGAAAAACTAGGCGTGCTCAAGAACACCCAAGCTCCTCTTACCTCATTTGTTTGAGTGCAGCTTTTGTTAATTAATTTCATATTGCCTTATTTTACAATATTATGGACAAATTTGGGATTGAAAAAGCACAGATAATCAGCCTCATTGGCCTGCCTGGCTGCATCCATAGAGGAGATCCACTAAATTTAAATGATTTTGGATATTAGTATAACTATTGTACACAAACTCAGCTGGGGACCTTTCACTGCCTTAAGCAAAACACCAAAGCTAACACTTTAGCTACACTGACAAGCAGATCCCCATTAATGTAACACTTACCTAAAATTTCCATGTATTCCTACACTAACAGTGCTACCATGGGACTGAACAGGGACACGCTGAACATCCATGTGACATGAACATACTAACATTTTGTATTACGTAACATGAGAGGCATGGATCTTTGTTAGATAACCTTACAGAGTGAACATTTCCATGCCCTTCAAATGCTAGTTGTGCATCTAAGACTGGTGATGTAGAAGGATAATGTGTAGTAAAGTTGTACAAGGAAATACTGTGTAAAGTGATACAGAAAAACACCTCTGACACACACACACACACACACACACAAACACACACAAGTCATTTCACATTTTCTGCATGGAACTTTAACTCAGGTGAAAACTGTATTTTTATCAGGGGCATTTTGTGATATCAGTAGAACTTTCGCCCAAAGTGCTTTTGCACTACGCACAGATCTACTGTCTCTAGCTCTATGCCAAGCCCTAATAGTAGCACCACTCACACCCCAAACTCACAGCCCACCTATAATTGCTCCTGCAGGGTTCATTGTGTGTGTGACATGCCGCTCAGGCTTCACCACAGACCTTGTAAAGGTCTCAAAAGCATTTAACACTGAAGTGCTATGTTACCGCCCCCCAGCCCCCAAAGAGACACCTGGTGGTACGAAGACACCTCCGGGTGGCAATATTTAACATGGCGATGTTCATTTTTCACCCTCCCTCCTTTCAGCGTCACCTGCTAACATCACCCTCCCTGCTCAGGCCCAATTTACTGTCAAACCACCCAGAGCCCACACATTCAGTGTATGTCTTGTGGTGGTGTACACACAAACTCACACTCAACATTTGAACAAGATCGAAGGAACATAAGGAAGTTAAGAGTGTTTTCCTGGGGAGTATATTTTTAATGTTTTCTCTGACAACATGGAATACGGCTTTGTGAAAGGTTTCCTGATGGCTTTATTGATTCAATGCTGCACGTCTGAAGGTAGGATGGCGTTATTCAAAGTCTGATAATCTATGTATTGATATTTTTGTATTTTGATTGAAAGAGAAACACCTGTCCAAGGACAAAAAAAACAGACACTCATTTTCTTTATTTCTTATGGCCTTGCACATACATGGGATGTGCATATAGCTACCCTGCTTCTGATTTTATATTTTGAATAATGAAATTAATGAGTGAATGACTGTATGATTGAATGAAGTAACAAAGAAACAAAAAAGCATGGTTGTAAATTAAAAATCATAAATCAAACAATCCATCATGGTGGGGAAACTTAATGTTGCTATGATTTGCATGAAGTGATCTGATAGTGATGCCACAGACACAATTAAATTCAAACAACCAGATTAAATGGAATTGACCCTTGAATTGGTTGATATCCCTTTATTATTGGCATCACTGTAATGCACAACACCATTCATCATATGTATTCCAAATATGTCTCTTTTCCACAAAAAATCTTATTATCTCTAAAAATACTTGACACTCTCCCTTTAGGTCTGTCCACCTCCATCCAAACCTCCACAGATGTCACCTTACAAGATGGCCAGACCTTACCCCAGGACCCCGAGCTGTCACCTGCAGCTGTGGTACCCATGGCAGTCCCCCCTAGCCTGAAGGAAGTGCAACAGGCTGTGCAAGAGGCCTCAGAGCAAGTGGAGGGTCGGGGAGCAGAGGAAGTGCTGAAGGAGCTGCTGGAGAGGGTGGTGGAGGCAGCTCTGGGGCAGGTGGAAGGGGGAGGTGAAGCAAAAGCGGATGAGGCAGCAGAGCAGATAACTGCTGATGAGGATTCGCTGGGGACTGAAGATGGAGAGACTGAGAGTGACACGGAGGCAGAGGTGTTGGAGCAAGTGGTGGAGGAGGAAGTGGACGGTGAAGATACTGGCACCAAGGGAGAAGATGCTAGTGTTGAAAAGGGGCATGGGGTAGCAGAGGTGGATGTGTCTGAAGGTGTAACAGAAGAGGTGGAAGGAGCTGTCGAGGGGGGTGCAGAAGCTGCAGCTGGATCTGTGGAGGAGACCACAGCAGGTGTAGAAACTGGAGGCAGAGAAGCGGAGGAAATGGAGGTTATTGATGAGTCTCTAGACACTGAGATCAGTCATGAGGTTGTGGAGGAACCTGCAGCTGCTTTAGATGAGACAGGAGGGTATTTAGTGGAGGAGGTGGAGGAGGAGGAGGCAGGGGTGAAGGACAGCAAGGAGCAGGTTGAGCTGTCAGAAGAAAAAGCAGCATCTGAAACAGACACATTGGAGGTAGAGGAAACTCCAGCTGTTATGGATGTAGCTGTAGGTGCAGAGCCAGCACAGGAGACTGTGGTAGAGTCCGACCCTAGCCTGGCTGATGTTGAGCATATAGGGGATGTAGAGGAAGAGGAAAAAGCTCCGGAAGAAGAAATTCAGGTAAATGAAATGGAGAGTAAAGTGATAGAACTGCCTTTTGATAATTATGAGCTAGAAACCCAACAAACTGTTGTAGGAGAGCCAGTAGAGGAGGAGGGAAAGATAAACATAGCAAAGGACTCTGGGGAACTAGAAGAGGACGATCAAGGCACTTTGGTGGTGGCAGGCAGTTCTGAAGAGGTAGAAGCAGAAGGTACGGAAGTGGGGGAAGCAGAAGGGGGTGATAGACATGTAGAGAGTATAAACAAGGAGGAATCAGTGACATTAGTACATGGAGGGGGTGATCAACGAGCAGGAGAAGAGGAGCAGATTGCTTTGGAGACGTCAGATGGCAGTGAAAAAGAGGATCAAGGTAAGACATAGTTCCAATAGGCAAAAATGGAAAAAAATGTCACAAATGTGTTTGTGCAATGGAATTGCAGCCTGATGCAAAATTAGGCTTCAGTGTGCTGATCTGAATCTGGCACCACTAACCCCCCCTGAACCTACAAACAATATCCAAGACCTTAAAATTCCCATGGAATCCAAATCTCCTCTAAAATCCTGTTTTATTAATCAGCTGCGTTCTTTAGCTGCCCCAGTTACTTTCCTTTCAGCACTTCCCTATCTATAAAATATCTGAAATGCTGAAAGTTTAAAACCCATTCATTCAAAAATGTAAAACTGCAATGTTATTTATCTCTAAACATTCAGTCACATCAATCTCAGTAGTTTCAGTTAAGCTTCAATTGTTTGCATCTTAACCTTATTTAGGAGAGGAGAGCTCCTAAATGAAGATTGCGAGCCCCTTTAATACACTTTGTTGTAGAATTATTTGGTTATCAGTAAATCTCTCGAAAAACAAGGGTAAAACATTCAGTATTGCTCTGGTTTTAGCTGTGCAGTTTGGTTGGGAAATGAGCAAGATTTTGAAATGTTTCCACAAGCTTTTGGTGGAAAGCACTTGAGAAAATGTTTACAGAAAATATCTTGACGAGAACATTAATTATTTATCAGTCAAAACTTCAAAAATCCTTTTTAAAGCCCAATGATTATTGTGACACATGCAAAGACTAATATGTCAAATACACATTCTGCACTGTAAAGATACTGTGATACAACGAGTTAGCTCCTAAATGCTGACAAATCATGACCCAGTTGCAGCACATCTATGCATTATTTCCACATTCCATAGGTTCACTCGACAAACCCTAAACTGTGGCCTCTTGACTTCATTTTCATGTGTGTGTCACATACTAAACCCTTCTTCTAGAAGAGCTGCTGATCTCTGCCCCAGACTCTGAAGATGGTGCTGATTCCTTTGTCGAGCAGAGCCCTGAGAACAAGGCTCCAACCACAAGCCCAGCCTCAGGTGGGGTGGAGGCGGGAGAAAACACCCTTGAAGACGAGAAATCGAATAATGGAAACAAGATTGTCGCTCCTACTGGCGGCCTTTTGCGACACGACCATGTCGTGGCCCAACCTACGCTTGATGATTCTCTGAAGGATGTTCTAGCTGAATCCCCTCATGCAGAAGGGGAACAGCTAGGGGAGGCAAATGAGCTGGTGGAAGACACAGCTGGCACAAGAGGTAAAATAGAATTTAAAATGATGTCAAAGTAAAGGAATGTGCGATTTATTACAGGAACCTCATTGGGTCCATATGTACTCTTTAGATTTTATTTTAAATCTTTCTAAATGTCTCATTAAAGAACATTTAAGGGGAGTTTAACTTCAAAACAAAAAAATAATATATTCTGCAATTCTAAAAGGCAGTTTCAGAGCTGCATATTGGGTTTAGGTGTATATTACAGCAGATTGTCTGCAGCTTAAAACTTTGGGTAGAATAAAGAAGAAGACAACAGATCATCATTGTGATTCTGCCAACAAAATATGCAGATGGCCAAGTTGATGTTGTTCCATTTGAATAAGCAGTGGAGCAGGCTAACTACACACAGACTGGTGGGGGAAGACCAGAAAGTTGGGACCATCTCAGCACAATATAAACTGCTATTTTCTGCCTCACTAAAATGGATGAGAAGTATTTTACTCTATATCCTTTTTCTCTGCACTTATATATCTCACATACATCCATATAAGCTGGTGTATTTTAAAACAGCTGGATGGTAGACTTCTTTTTTATGGGAAAACTGTAATGGGATAGTGTAGAATAAGGGAAATGTCAGAGTTCAGCTTCCTTTAGAGGCAGTTGTGGGGTAGTTAATCAAGTTGTTGCAAAGCATAATGTATCAAATTTCTTGTTTCCACTGGGTAAATTACTGTGCAGTCACCTCTGAATCTAATGCCTCTCTCCTTTTATGCCCTCCCTTTTATGCTCTCCCTGCCTTAATCTATCTGTTTAGACAAAAGTGAGCTGGACCTGGAGGCATGGAAGATTGGGGCTATTTTTGCTGCAGTCTTCCTGGTTCTGGAGACCACTGTGATCATTATCTATATCCTCAAATGTCGTAATAAAAGCAGGTAAGTAGCATCAGTTTCTTTGCACTTAATCTTCTGGAGCAGTCGCATAAAACAACTGCCTATTGTCTAAAAATCTCATGTGAAAAACTACAGTCCTAGCTTCCATTTTCATAATTCTAGTCTAGTTTTTTTTCCTAGCTAATTTTATTTCTCTTAGGCTTCCATCCATTGATATAATTACAGAAAGCAACAGCCTCATCATAAAAAAAATGTTCCCATTACAACCTAACTTTACAATACTGTTGAACGTTTCTTTTCTTGCTTTGACTCTGTCTTTATAAAATACACTGTTATCTTATTTTTATTTATTATGAATGGAAAAATTAAATTAACAATTAAGTCTGCATTCACACTGATATCAGCAGCATCTCAGTGCTTCTTCTCTAAAAGCTGAAATAAGCCATCTGATTGCTAGCTGTAGAACCAACAGCGCTACAATCACAGATGGGACTTACAGCAGTGCTGGTACATGATTGCCTCTGATGTTGCCCAAGCTGCAGCTAACACACTGATAGATGATGACATGAGGAGACTGTGCTCAGTATTGGTTCAGTATTTCTCTCACTAAAAGGAAATGGTCTTTCAGCAGTGATGTGTTATACTATTTTTTATGTTATTTTTGTGTGTGCAACATGTAGTTAATTTGAAGGAGGGAAACAGTCAGCATCAACAGTAATATCTAAGATGTTTTGTGTTTGTTTGTGTATGTGTATGTGTGTGTGTATGCAGTGCCCTGGCCCTACAGCCAGCATGTGAGGAAGGGTGTGTTGAACCAGAGGCAGCTACAGGGGGCGACTGCAGCGACGACACACTTCCTGCAGGCAATGGGGACACTCAACAGTATGTTTACACATAAAAACCTATCTGACACACATAGATGTTACAAAGATAACTGCACACATACTGCATGTTAATGCAAATGGGTTATAAATTAAAAGAATGACCAGGACATTAAGTCTGCTTAAAGGTGATAGAACTGCTTGTTACTCCTTAAAATGTCTTTGGAGCTCTACCTGAGGGATAAAACCTGTTCTCCTAAAATGTATTTCCTCATGTGGTGTTTATACTTGCAGTGCAAGCACTGTCTAAGATGTACTTGCTTTTTAAAACGCATTTGGTGTGCATGATGGCTGCCTCATGCATCCTGCATTTGTTTGAAATGTCCTCAGAAATTGTGTAAAGAAGCTGCAATATGCATATGCACAGCAGTGGCAGTGATGGGGAAGTATGGAAACTAATGTAGGTGCATGTTGCTAAAAAACAGAGGGCTGTTAGCAAACTGCTTTGCTAAACTTACTGGCTCACTGTGTTTGTTGTGAGGATTCAAATGTACCGCTGGTTTCTCATCATTCATTTCTTGCACGGGCAAAAATGTGAGAAATATAATGGCTTTTGTCACCATGTGCTTAATTTAGCAGCATAACATTTCACATAATGATATCACAGTCACTTTTCTATTGTGATCCCAGGATTAACTAAACAGTGAAATCCTTAAGTGTCCAGAAGTTCAAGACAGTTTGAGCTCTCTAGTTTGCCCTCTAGTGGTATCCTCCATTAACATGCCTAGTATTTGGGTAGGTACATTAACAATTAGATTCATGAGGTGGCTACATACAAACGTGAGCTCTCAAGCAATATATTGTCTCCTGTTGTGTATTAGAGGAATTGCTTCTTTTTATTTTTGCAGATGGTAAATCCAAATTTAAAAAAGGTAGAAACTGGACAAAACCTCTGCATACTGTCTACTGAAAGCTCTGTATTAAATAAATCAAATGTCTGTCTTTGTGAGCCTTCATTGCAGATTAAAGATAAGAAAAAAGATCTCTAAATACTGCTTTTTTAGATATATTGAGACCTAAAAATACAGTAGGCAGGTCTTTTTTTGATTCAAACTATTTCAAGGTTTGATTTCAGGGCTGACTACTTCTCTGCCAGGCTCTTCTCCTCTCTCTCCCCCAGATTCCCTCCTAAAGTCTGATTTTCTGCTTCCACCAAACTGACTTCTACAACACAAGTCTCCTTGTCACAAACACCAGTCGGATGTCAGACTTGTCTACTGTCAGCCGACTAAGTGTGGTGCACTGACCTGAAAAGTTGTGGTTCATAGGAACCACCAGTTGTGTGCTTCTCAGCTGATTCCCTCCCGGCTGTATTGTAAGCTGCGCTCAGGAGGTTGTCACTGGGTCACATGAGAGTGTGAGTCCCGTGAACCCAAAGCATTACTGCGTAATACCACTATTTTTCCTAAGCAGACTAGCAGGCTTGGATCAATAATAAGCCAAAGGTGTGTGTGCGGTTGGGAATTGACCATGTGAAAGCACAGGATAAGTGTGTGTGTAAAAAATGAGAAAAAAAAAGAAGACTGATACCAGGAGAGTCTATGTTTTGAACAAAACTCGTGTGCACATTTAAAGTTGCGAGTATGCAATGATTTTTAGAATATGTCTGTTGCTTTTACAAAATGAAAGTGTGCAAGACATTAAGAGAAATCTGGTGTGTGCCAAGCACAGACGATAACAAAGCAACACTGAATTATTAAACAGTCGACAGAGTCATTTTGAAACGTGTCCTTGTTAAGAGATTTCATAGCAGCAGTGGCAATCCAGTTGTCATTGAAAGAGGGAATCACTGAAAAAAAAATACTCCCACCAGTACCAGAAGTCACTTTTAGAATATTATCTAAAAGTCCCTTCTGTAGCAACAGTAGTATCTCAACAATAAAGACAGAGCGCAGCTTCTTGTACGTGTGTGAAAGCCAGAAGCCACAGTGCATAGCAAGCGAATCCAGTGGTTGTAGATGATCTGAAGAAGCCACCAGAAAAGCCTGTAGGAGATCATGTATATTTTGAAACACTAAATGTTATCTTTAGCTTGATGTTTTTCTGACAAGATATGAATTTTGAGAAATTAAGGCATGATCCATGCAGCAGGTAAACAGTCGTAACCAAACAAAAATATTAGTAATACACATTCAGTATTTCAACACAGGATTCTCAGAAAAACACTGGGTATGCAGCCATTGCAAGGAGGAAATGGTGTGGTTGAAATCACAAGGAGGGATTGCATCTGATTTTAACTGCTCGACAATCCCGGGGCAGACCAGCTGAACCAGTACTCTAGCCACTGTTAAACAGACCCTCCTTTATTTCTCCTTTAGAACTTGGTTACATGTAGCACCATAAATCATGCATGGAGCCACTTGGAGAGCAGGAGGACAGGGCTCGAGGAAGGTAGCGAAGGGTATTACATGCAAAGTAGTGGCCATTAAGCTAATAGACTAAAAAAATTCAAAATAAGGTTTAGATTCTCAAGATAGTTTAAAAAATAAGTCTAAACCTTTAAAAATAAAGTAATCATAAAATGCTTTACACAAAAAAACAATGACCTGACCCCCTAAAACAAAACAAAACAAAACAAAACAAAACAAAACAAAACAAAACAAAACAAAACAAAACAAAACAAAACAAAACAAATGGGCAAAAATGAAAGTTATAAATGATCACAATGCATTCTGGGTGAGATGCAGCCATGTAACACATAATGCTTTATGCATCTTGAATGACACTGAAGCGCTTTAGATACCCTTGAGGGTAAATCAGTTAGGGCATGTTCAAATGTACGCAGCACTTCTATAAATTCTTTCATCCAGGACACTGTCACCTGCAATTAGTCAATAATGTCAAGTGATCTATTTATATCTGGGTGTGTCATTACTTCCCTGCGTATCTCCTTCCACCACAGTTTGCACGCTTCTCCATCTGGCGTGAGAGTCGTTAAAAAAACAGACCTTCCAGTGAAAATATTCGCATTTGCTTGCGAAACCATATTTAACAGCAGTTTGAAAGCCATTATGAACACATCAAATTAGGTTGTGTTGGAATTTTACTAGTTTCCTAAGTGCCCCATCACAATCAGTCTGCCTTTGTTTTCATGAAAAGCAAAGCAGATTTTATCCCCGTTTCCATCACAAAGCTTGTACTCTGCACTCTGACAGTGATTATTCTTGCTATCAAACAGCCCTGCCTTTTCCATCTCTGCAATCTGTTCACTCCAAATGTCAAATGGCTGCTAATGGCACCTACTGTCCTCCCTTCAGGATAGCAGCACTTGACCCATCTGATGCAGCAACAACTCTGGCCCAAAGCGAAGAGCAGCACAAGGAGGAGCATGCGACAGCCATGTCCGACCTTCAGCCCAGCTCCATAGAAGAGTCAGCCAACACTGGACCAGGACCAGACTCCACACAAGACCTCAGGACTTCCATCCTCTAGGGAATCCAACTGTTGTTTTTTTTGTTTTGTTTTGTCTTTTTTCTGTTCCTACTATATTAAAATAAACCTCCCAAAAGCCACTCAACATCCCTGCACCCAGTCTGAATTACACAATGAAATCGACTTGGAGTATGACTGTAATAACACCTGTGAATGTAACACGTTTGTATTTCCTGTCTTTGGTGTCTGCATTTGCGAGTTTGACTGTAAATTAGGTGCTTTAGGGGTGTGCATTAACAAGATGAGCACACTTGTGTGAATGAGTGAACAGGAAGTGTAGGTTTGAAAATCCTTGTATGTGAGTCTGGGTAATAAATGTGCTGATAATGTTGTGAATCTAGTTTCAAGTCCGTAGGCTCTTCAGGCTAAAATGAAACTGTTAAGAAACATTTTCACCACATCAGTTATGCTGTCAAAAGCTTTTGAACACGATGTTAAAGGGGCAGGAGAGGACTGACATCTTTTCATTTTTTCAAGAGGAATTTTTCATTATTGTGATGATTTTGTGATTAAGATGTTCAAAGTTGATTTGATTTCTATTCTACGTAACTCCTGACCTTTTTATCTTCATTTATGATTTGAGCAGTACCAAATTAAAATAACAGTGTTGAATTTGTGCTTTCGTTCTTGCCTTCCCAGTTATGGATTTTTCTGTAGTTACTCTGCAGGGCATGGTTTGAAAATGCTGATAATTTGAGCACACGAACGAAAGTCATTACAAGGAACAAATGACTCATTTGTGCACCAAAAATTATCAAGACTTTTTTCCCCAAAACACCTGGTTGCCTCCACAGCTCTTAAACCATGACTTGATGATTTTTTTAAGTCAAGTAACAGTGACTACATTTACTCAGTAATGACTCAAGAGTTAAATCTTTAATTGAGTGAGTAACAACACACACTGGCGTCATTTGGGTTTTGATCACAAGGCAAATGAATGAGTGTTTGAGAAAGCACTTGAACCCTGAAGTGTATCCATGTGTATTGGGTATTGACCGTGTTTAGTGTATGTGTGTGTTTGTGTGTGTTGTGTGTGTTGTGTGTGTGTGTGTGTTCTTACACAAGGTCTGGTCATGCGCTCAATAGCTATTTAAGCCAGGAAACAGGAATGCACCGACTCTTGGGGGGCTACAGTTCTGCAGACAGAGGAGCAGCATGCACAGTCAGAGGTAAGGGCAACATGTTACACTCATGCTTTACCTTTCAATGAGCTGTGGGATGCAAGAAGTCGTACAACTTGTTTCAGCTCAATATACAAATGGATCGTGGTCATTTGAGTAAAATACAGTTCTTTTGGCAAAGTTGAATGATGAAAAGCAAGATTTTTGTTCAGATGAGCTCAGATTGCAACACAACAGCAAACTTGTGTGTACGTTTGGGATGTGTATTTATAAGGATCATGATTTCTGCAAAAGAGATTTAATACACTTTTGTTCAAGTTTTTTCTTGGATTAGTAACTTTTCATAGGGGGACTGTTATATTGTAAAATAATTGCTCCTGCCAGATCTGTCCGTCATTCATCCTTAATCAACCAACTTCAAAAGACAAGCAAGTCTAACTCCAAAAACAGTTCAAGCAAATCATCTCTTGCCGTCTATTGTTGAAAGCATTTCTGAACTTGTAAGAGTTGAAAGCTAATGGCTTTGTGAATTATGAATAACGACTCGTACTGCCTGCAAGGGCGTGTAAGAAGTGTAAGAAGTGAAGTTTGGGAATAATGTTAAGATATTTGGCTTTAACAAGAGAACACAAAACGTTTGAGTTGTTCTTGAGCTTAATTGAAGTGAACTGAACTGAATTTTTATTCTTCATCTTCGCAAATGTGTGCTGGGAGAGATTCAGTTCCCTTACAACCCTGTACATGATAAGTGGCTTGGAAAAAAAGATGGATGGATGCGAAACAACAATTCTGGACTTGTAAAATGTGTCCACTCTCTTTGTGTTTTTAACCTAATTTTTCCACTGAACTCACCTCACCTCCTCTTGTCTTCGTCTTCTTTCTCTCTGGGTTTTGGTAGCATGTGGAGAGCGGGTCTCCTGGTGGTGACCCTGTGTGCCACCGTTACGCTGGCCCAGTTCCCCCGAGAGTGTGTTACTCCTGAGGGGCTGCGTAGCGGCCAGTGCTGCCCGTCCCCTACAGGGGCCGCAGGAGATGAGTGTGGCTCCAGCACTGGGAGGGGCCAGTGTGTGACCATTGCTGCAGACAACAGGCGCCACGGACCCCAGTACCCTTACGCTGGGCGTGATGACAGGGAGAGATGGCCGCTGAGATTTTTCAACCGCACTTGTCAGTGCAACGGGAATTTCACTGGTTACAACTGTGGGCGCTGTCGACACGGGCTGACTGGTCCAAATTGCGATCAGAGGATCTCTGTGGGTAAGAGAATGATGCTGTCTAAACTCAGCTTTGGCAACCTAAAAAATTCCATGTCTATCTCCTGATGTACCCTTGAAGATCTCAGCGGGCCTCAAAGGCGCAGGAAAACGCACCAGTCAAGGGAATGAAGGCAGCTTTTATTCTTAGGGAAAAAGAAATGTCTGTTTAAATTTTAATAACTTTTTTCTTTCCTCCTCTCTTCCTTCATTCTTCCTTCACCTAAACAACCTTTTATTCTCTTTCTTCCTGCCCTCTGTCTTCTTCTTCTTCCCCACATTAACCTCGCTCCAGTAAGGAGGAACATCATGCGAATGAGCACAGCCGAGAAGCAGGCCTTTGTCAACGCTCTGGATCAGGCTAAGAGGACTGTTCACCCTGACATTGTCATCTGCACTCGCCGGTATGTATATAGGCTCATATATTACATTATTACAATCATCCAGCATGGGCTTGATTTTAATTAAAACACTGTTATGCTCCAGTAAGAATATTTTAACAAATTAATGAAGTAATTTCAAAGGAAGACTGATCTTTATTTAGCCAGTCTTTGGTCTTGTATCAAGTCTGTGGAACAGACTCTTTTGCCCAAGGACCTGCAGACTCCGTCTAGCTGAGTCTGGTAGTTAAAAGCTCAGTAATATAGCTATGGGTGAACCCATGCTGTGTTTTGAAAATTATCAGTAAAATCATGAAATTTCTCATGGCAGCTTGCTGTTTAAGCTGCAGGTGGAAGAACATATTATCAGTTTTAGGGGAGAGCAAAGGGATTCATAATTTTATGACTAACGGTACATAAATCTGTGAATAATTTCCTTCCAAGTCAGCTGAGGATTATACGAGATTCACTTAAGCAATTCGCACTGTGGGCAGTAGAACACTTTTAACCTCCTGAAAATAAAAAATAATAATAATAAAATAAAACTACAAAAATTGGACGAGCCCAGTATCTTCACCACAGGCCACAGTGACGAATTCCTACTCGGCAGCAACACACAGAAATAAAATGCTCACAAAACTTGTCTAACAATTTGCAGTTCGGTTACAAGTATGTTCTTTTACACATCAACCAACATGAATTTGGAGAAAGTTTCTACATTGAAACACAAGCGGTTAAACCACAAAGGAAAAAAAAACCACAAGTTGACATGTCCCCTGCTGCTCCCCTCGTCTGCAGGTATCAGGAGGTGTTGGGGCCTGATGGCAACACCCCACAGTTTGAAAACATCACTGTTTACAACTACTTTGTTTGGAGTCACTACTACTCAGTCAGTAAAACCTTCCTGGGACCAGGCCAGACCAGCTTTGGCGGCGTAGACTTCTCCCATGAGGGCCCTGGTTTTGTCACCTGGCACCGTTTTCATCTGCTGCAGCTGGAGAGAGACATGCAGGTGAGAAGAGGGAAAAAAGGAGTGGAGAAAGACGAGAGAGTAGAAGGAAGAAAAGGGGGAAGGCAGAGGGGAATTTTGAGCTGATGTAGTGATGAGGATGAGTTATTATAGAGGGAATAAAGAGGAGGGGAAGGGAAGAAAAGAATAGAGAGATAAGATATATACCAAAGGTGAAAAATAATGAGAAAACAAGGAGAGTGGTACAGAACAAAGCTGCAGATACAACTTTTTATGATCCTGTAGTCTGTGTATCCATTGATCCATCCATGAACTTTCTGTCTTTTCTCCTTTGTTCTGTCTACTGTTTGCAGGACATGCTGGGTGACCCCACATTCGCCCTGCCTTACTGGAACTTTGCCATCGGAGGCAGCGAGTGTGATATCTGCACCGACGACCTGATGGGAGCCAGGAGCTCCTTCGATATGAGCGCCATCAGCCCCAACTCTGTGTTCTCCCAGTGGAGGGTCATCTGTGAGAGCGTGGATGACTACGACACTTTGGGCACCATCTGCAACAGTGAGGACGGTCGCAGAAAACACACACCACACCGCATTGTGCAAGAGAAGGGCGTTGATACACAGCATAGTCTCAGCTGCATCAGAAAAGAGGGCAAAGAGCTCATAAAGAGAGCATGTAGAACATAAGCCTCTATAAATAATACCTCACAGCTGTTGTGCTGCATTCAATATTGCTCGCTATTACTACAGTTTGTTTGAAACTGCTCCACTCGTTAAGCAACTTCTGCCGCGTGCATTCAAAGTACCATGGACGGCATGGATTTTAAACTTTCTTTTTTTTTTTATTCAGCTAGCCTTATTTCTCTTTTGCAGACATTGCGGCGCACAGTACTTTTTTCAAGTAGTAATTCCAAATGGGTCAAGTGGTTCAAACCAGAATAAAGCAACTCTGTGCTGCATTGCGATAAGCTGGACTTTAGGTGATCAGATTTGCAGGGATTGGAGCTCGTTCCACACAGGCACCAGATTTCAACCCAAAATCACAGTACTTCCTTTAGTTGTTAAATACACTCAGTTCATATCTATGTTTTAATCTGGTACCGAGGAATAATGTAATCAATCCCCTTTCACTGTAATGCCCCACTACAAGCATATTAAGAGGGGTTGAAGGGGGGTCCTTTTTGAACAATTGCATAAGAAAAAAGCTGAAGGAATCTGGTAGTAAATGGAACATGTGAGTGGTCGACATGTGAGTGATCTATCTCATTAATCCCCTCAGAGAGTCATGACAGGCCTGGTACTTCCTGCATCAACATGCAACGTCTCCTTAAATGGGTTAGGGGGGGTTGCCTCATTTGTGCGTGTGCTTGTTGAAGACAGGAATCTAGCAGTCTACTGGTTCCTTTGATCTGAAGGAATAATCTTCAAACAGACAGACAACTCAGTTATGTAGCCTGCTGTTTATGTGCTAGTGTGTGTGTGACGGCGTACATGTGGGAGAGAAAGTACAAAAAAGAAAGAGATCATCCATGCAACAGGGAAAACAAAGTTCTGTTCAGTCGCACACAACTGTTGACTTTCGGTGAATTATTAAAACAGAAAACTGACATCTTGTCATGTTTAGGACTGATCAAACTAGTCGAGACTCCTCTATAGAATTAGAGAGCAGTTAAATAACACAACATTTCTTTTTATTTCAATCCCGTGCAGACCACTGGCCTGTTTCTGAAAACAATTAAGTGACTTGTTTGTAAAGGGGAACTTCATTAATCTGAGACAGGGCAGACTGGGGCTAAGCGATTATATCGGGTATGCTAGCTTTAACAACTCTCTTTTTGTAAAAAACATACCCTCGATACCAGAGTAGGATGTGAAAAAATCTCAAGAGGTGATTTCCTGACCATCCTTTCAGTCTGCTCCCTCTTCATGACTCTCCTGTACCGACTTGCAGTGTCTTCGCAGCCCCCTAAAGTCAGAGTCCTTGTTGCAGTCACTGTAAATCACTTCAGTCAAACTGGCCTCAGTTGGTCTGAGTGGCTGTGTTCAGTTTTTGGTATCACTGCTTTTGCTTGAAGGCTGCTGGCTGCAGCATAAACATAAACCTTTATTCATATCTTCCACTCTGTGCAGACAGAGCGGCTTAAAGGGCCACAAGCTTCATGTCTAACTGAGCTAACTAACTGATGACAGCTACTAGCTACAACCAAAGCGAGCTGCAGCAAAGAGAATAGGCTAGTTTTAGATCAAAACATTATCTTTTTTTGACATGTTATTTGCTTCTTTCAGACATTGCAGTCTAGACTTTGTTCCACAGGAAGTATCCCCAAGCTAGAAGCAAGTTCAAGAAGCATTTCTTATATATCATATACCTCTTATGAAATTAGCAGAACTGATGCACATCCATTTACTGGTTGCTTCTGCATGACCTGATCTTTTCAAGAAAAAGCCACTGGAGTGCTCTTCTATCAGGCTCTTTCTAATGGTACACGGATTTCAATATGCAGACTCGGCAGGCCCTTCTTCGTTTTTTACATGCACAGACAACAATGGATGTATTTTAGAGTATAACCTGAATGAAGTGCAATTTCAAAGACAATGACCTTTGTTTAAACCTGCAGTATAATAGTAGATTGGTCTAGGCCCCCATATACAAATATGTTTCATAAAAGAGTGGGGGCTCAAGGCTTATACAGGCAAGCTTAACAAGTTGCAAGGGTTTTTAACATGGAAGAAAACACTGGGACACTTCTAGTTAAAATAATTCTATTCCTCTAAAAAAGGGAATAAACTATCCCTTTGATATTTAAACAAATAATAAAAAAAACAGCCCTTAAAATGTCCACAAGAACCAGTTACCAAATCATAAATTAAAATGCATGATTGCAGTCAACAAAGAATATCAACTCCCCAGTCTGCACCATCTCTTTGTCCAAAGTCAGACAAAGTGAAGTAAACAATACATGGTTATAAAACATTTCAAATACAAAAAAAAAATCCATATATGTCGCTCCTACCTGACAAAAAAGCTGTTATACAACTGTTCAAGTTATCTTTTGTGTAAGAGATGAGGAAAGCAAATTTCACTTGAGTTAGATAACATTATCTCTGACCTTGAGTTCTGTCCTGGTCGCCCAGACACAGAGAGCAGCCCGATCAGGAGGAACCCAGCAGGGAACGTGGCTCGGCCCATGGTGCAGAGGCTACCGGAGCCCCAGGATGTGTTGGACTGTCTGGAGCTGAACACCTTCGATACTCCACCTTACTACTCCACCTCCTCCGAGAGCTTCAGGAACACCATTGAAGGTGGGAAGTCAAGTATCTGAATAAAAGCAGCACTTAAGATTTAACATCCTCCAACCAAACTGTGCTATTCTGGTTCGGATTGATTTAGCTTACACTACAAAGCATCTGAAGTTCTGTGCGACTGCATAGATATAAACTTGAAGCCAGAAACACACACACTCTCACACACACACACACACTAAACCCTCCACCCACGTGCACATATGGTCAGCT
>JAPZDV010000020.1:14021657-14046468 GCA_029814665.1 Acanthurus lineatus | reverse complement strand
TTTGGTTAATTAGAGCTTTTCATTTAATAACTTCTTTGTTCCTTATTTTCAAGGCTACAGTGCCCCCCAGGGGATGTATGACCCGGTGATCCGCAGCCTCCACAACTTGGCCCACCTTTTCCTCAACGGGACAGGCGGACAGACCCACCTATCGCCCAACGATCCCATCTTTGTCCTGCTGCATACATTTACAGATGCAGTCTTTGATGAGTGGCTCAGCAGGCATCGACCAGGTAGAAACAGACTGTATTATATATAGATAAAGAAACATAACCCAGTCAGTAGAATGAAACAAATAAACCTATTTTTTCTCATCCTGTAGGAGAGATAGTTTACCCTGAGGAGAATGCTCCTATTGGACACAACCGCAGATTCAACATGGTTCCTTTCTGGCCTCCTGTCACCAACGCTGAGATGTTTCTCTCCGCCCCAGAAAACCTGGGTTACTCTTACGAGGTCCAGTGGCCAAGTGAGTAGTAATACACACACATGCTGATACAACACAAAGACACACATATATCCTCGAAGCCCACTGACCCCTGGGGACCTTCCTCTCTCTTTTCCACAGCTCGTGCCTACACTGTGTCTGAGATCATCACCATAGCCGTCGTTGCGGCTGTGCTGGTGGTTGCAGTAGTGGGTGGTGTCATCGCCTGTGCCGTGCGTGCCCGCTCCTACCGCTCAGCCGAGGCTCTGGAGCCACTGCTGGGAGAGACTTTCCGCCGCTACTCAGAAGACGACCGCAGATTTGACAAATCACAGTCTGTCGTCTGAGTTCATCCCTTTCTGGAGAGGCCTTAACATTTTAATGCATTTGTTTGCTTTCTTTTTTTATTCCCTTACTTCTTCTAATAAAGTCGAACTGGTTTTTAACCCAGAGTCTGTGTGCCCCGTGTCGCCGTATTTGCTAAAATTACAGGGCTGATGCATGTAGTCTGGTAAATCTTTTGCTTTGGAGACATTTAGCAGAAGAGATCGGACTACAGTCAAAAGGTCAGATTGCCACGAGCAGCTCAGCTTTTAATGAACACGCAAATTGCTGGTAGTAGAATTATAGAAGACTATTTCCCCCCTATATTGTTCCCCTTCTTCAACCTCTGGCTACATTTTGCGAATAACTCAGTGAAGACAATCGAAATGGCTGCGTAACATCTTTTTACTCTGCACTGATTCAGGGCCCGTAACTGTGTGAACAAAAAGCTGCATGTTATAAACAGACCACAGATATGTCTTTTAGACTGGAGGCCTTTTGCTGCAGGCGCACATTTGCTTATCTAAAGCCTGAGGCTGCCAAGCAAATCAAACCACTTAAACTCAATGTTGTTTCTCACTGATATGTCAGATCATGTCAATGCAAATGTCCTCGTCTTTATAACAGCATACATACCGCCCCCATGTGGAAATTCTACATTACTGCAACACAAGGTAACACTGCAAGGGGACAAAAAAACTTTATTTAAGTAAAGCTTAATTGATAAATGTGTTATGTTGATTGAGTGCAGGAACTAATGAAGGATGTATCATGAGTTCCTGCTAACATTTAAGAAAAGATCAGTAAACTGTGATTATATTTGAGTAGTGCAAACCAATGAGAAAAGGGCTGCGTATTTGTACCTTTTGATACATGATGAGATTGTCTTAGGTGGATTTCAGGTAACTGTTTATGCAACTATTTTTTTCATTATTTTTGTTTTTGTTGACAAATTTAACTTTAAAAATAGCCACATATTTCTGAGAGAACAGGCGCTCTGCTTTCAGGGAGGATGAACAAGTACAGGAGTCAAAAATAAAGCTGATGTCACTGTAATCCAGCTGCATTTGATGAAAACTGTATCTGGAAAGCATACTGTGGCAAGGATAAATACTTTGTCTGCCCCGTCCTTATGATCCTTCTTATCTGCACATGGGGTCTTAACTCTTAGCCTAGTCTCTAGTCTCTAGTTAAAGCCCCCTGCCTCTTCATAATTATGTGAAATAGCAATCAGGCAGCATGTAGCCTATGTACTTACTGTTCTGATTGTGGAGTCGGCTGCCATGTGAACAGATTCAAGATGCACTGTGCTGGATCTTTATAGGGACTGAAGTGCAGTTCAGCTCTCATACTTTTTGGTATTTGTGGGTTTTAAAATGATTTTTTCTTCAATGCATTTCTTAAATATGGCCATTTTTACATTAGAGAACATAGAGAATTTACACAAGACAAAAAAAGAAAACAAACCAAACAAAAAACAAAAATTATTACAATTCCTTGATTAAGTTTTAAAATAAATACGGCGACTTCCTGGACTCACTACTGTTCAGTTATATATATCTTAAGAATCGCTAAAGTTGTAATAATCTGCTTTGAAAAAAATGTATTAAACGACAGATTCCTGTTTTAATGAGACAGAGTTGTTTTAAAATTCATAACAATGTAATGCAGAATGTCATGCAGAGCTTCACTGCTATAACTGCATGACTGTGTCTGATTATTTACTGCCTCAGGCTTTTCCATTGAATAAATCACATAACACAGGCATGCGTTCTTCTCCGTGCAAATTTTCCATCAGTCCAGCTCATCTTTCGTGTGAACCACTCGCATCTAAAGTGAATGAACTGCAATTGACGATAACTACTGCAGACCTACAGTAATATCCGCCTGATATTTTTATCTTGATTTAAGAAAAGCTAAATTTTAAGACTCAGCACTGGACTGAATTGCTTAGGACTGGCATATTTGCAGTGCAGGCTGGTGTCTTGAAAAAAATCTCATGGGAAAGGAATGAGAAGAAGAAGAGATTTTTTTGGATCCACTATGAGTTGGCTGTTCTCTCTGTTACCAGCAGGTTACACTGACAGCAAAAAGACACAATCCTGTGGATTTATTAATATGGATAGATGTGACAGTCAGACACAGAGTAATCATTTGGCCACTGCTACCCTCCTGAGAGGGAGGATCATTAGCGCCTTTCATGTCAAGTGTGCTCTCGTTAGAGTCATCTCATTTTCAACCGCAGAAAAAAAATGCATTTAAGTTGTGCAGTCAGAGTAGACAGGCTGCAGTGTAGGTTTGAAAAGAGAGTAAGAAGGGCCATGCTGTGGAAAAGGTCCCATTGCCTGTGGCCTGCTGGCATACTCCTCATAAATGTTTGAGTGAAAGGGAATGTGAGCCTCGATGTGAATACCAGCAGATCAGTTTTCTTGCTTAATGAAAGAGAAGAAGGGGAGATGTCAACGCATCTGCCCCCTGCCAATCCCACAAGAGCTGTATGGAAATCCACTGAAGTTCAAATAATATAGCAAAAATATAGCATTGGAATGTCTAGATTTGTTTTTAGATGTCGTGCAAGAAGCAGAAAAGTGTGTTATTTTCACAAAACAGGAGCCATTATATTCTAGACAGCATCCTTTGAATGCAAAAAAAAAGCATTTTGACGTTTCTCCATCTTAAAAAGCTCTTCATGCCAGCCTTTAGGAAATGCAATCATTCATCTGGAGAAGGATAAACCAGCCTGCGATGGCGGGGTTTCAATAAAGCTTGCAATGTGAACAGATGGCTTTGATTAATGCGGAGGCTCCAGACAGGATCTCCCAAGATGCCTTCTATTTCCTAAATGAGACATTTGTGTGCAAATGTATTGTTTGTCAAGTCGTCACCAGTAACTCTGGTAAATAAAGTGAAATGGAAATGGCACAGGTTTGTGCTCCACTGGCATTTCTCTGCCTCATGTTGAACCTGTTTTTTGTCCTAACTTGAGCCTCATTTTTTCAGCTTTCTCTGCAATGTTGTACTTCACTAACTAATCCTTCTTTTGTCTCTTCTTCTCTCCCTTCCTCTCTCCTCCTGTTGTCACTCTAATCCTTTCTCTGTGATGCATTGCCGCCCTGTCATACCATGATTTACTGTATGACACACCTAGCACCTTCGCTAAACTTGAGTGATCCTTAATATGCATTCATGTTCGACAAAGGCGGAGACAAACCATGGCAGTAAAACATCCTCAAGGCAAAACTCAGCAAAACCAGTTTGGAAATAGATGCAAAAATATGCAAAAAAAATTCTTGCATCTATCCTAAAAAATGTAACTGCAGGCACAGACGTCCTTGTTTAACAGTTCTGGAATCTCAGATTTTCTCAGATTCTTCTTCCTGGTCTGCATCTGTGGGCTTTGAAAGTCAAACAATGTGATATCCACTGGCTTATCGTGCTCAGTATTATTCCAGGGAGAGACTTCACAAAGTATCAGATGAAAGGAAAGACTTTTTTGTTGTCATCCCTCATTAAAATATGACTTCATTTAAGGTGACTGCTTGTTTTTGCCGTGACATTATACACAGATGTAGTGCACCTCCGGAAGAAAGTGAGCAGAATAACAGAAATCTTGAACTATAAAAGTGTTGTATTCAAAACTCTAACAAATGAACATTTAATGAGATCACTTACAGTACATTCAGTTATGCAGTGTTATACTGTTCTAAACACACACAGGTGTGTGTGTGCTGGGGCTCTGATGACTACTGACATGAATGAAAATGAATTACAGAGAAGAAAACATAAATATTACAGTGAACATATGTTCATATAAAACAAGCATGAGGAGGTTTCTACATAAAGATAGCACATTTCACTAAAAGAATACATGTTTGAAATCCTAAAAAAAAACGACTGATCACATTGAAGATTATGAAAACAGTAATAAATAATAAATTGATAAATAAATCTTGCACCGTTGATTTCCAGAGTAACTGGTGTTAACAGCTGCCTCTAACAGATGCAACAAAATGAGCTTTTTCTATTCTACCTGCTAAACATACGGTGGTTATCATCGCTAATTATCAACATGTCGTGCAATACATTGATTATTTAAACAGACAGGACACCCTTTGAGAGATTACAAGATTAGAATGAAAAACTGAAGTCTATCAAAGCAAATGTCCTAAAACCTTATTGTAACACGAAGGCTTGGCAGAGAGCACTTGGCATGTTTTGGGTCTTAGGAGTTCATCACAGTAGTTCTCACCGGAGGAGTAAAAGTCTAAAGACACATGACATTGTGCTAAAAGATGATTCTATTATATTAATATACGGTATAGTTAAATATTATGAATACCTTTAAAAGGGTAACTGAGATGCAGTATAACATCTTCATTTGGGACAATGTGCATTGGCTTATTTAATGTTAACTTCTGGTGCATTTGTTATTTCTATGAACTTCACTATCATGGTGATTTTTAAGCATCCAGTTTGTATACATAAAATCACGATTTTGATATTAAGACTAATTCAGCATAAGGAATAAAATCACATCTTCACAGGAGCTTGATTTACTTTGGAGATACTGTGTGCATGCAAACACACCCAGGCTGTGTTAGAGGTAGCTTCCCTAAGCTAAATGCAGATACATTTATACTTTTACTCTTCTTATGATTATATATAAAAAAAAAATCAATACCACTTTAACTGTCCATGCTTGCCTCCTCAGATTTGCATGAAGCAATTCTGCAGAAAGCAGCTACATTATTTTATGGGCTTCTTTACAAAGTCAGAGTCAGCCACAGTGGGCTTTGTCTCAGGAGAGCACAGTTAGGACCACAGTTCCTTTGGTCTTCTTCAGGATGTCCACAGCTTCAGCGTGTGTTGCCCCCTCCAGACAGTGTCCATTCACAGCGATGATCTGATCTCCTCGCTTCAGCCTGCCGTCCTCCACAGCCGCCCCCTGCACAGAACAAAGACCAGCCAATTAACGTGTGCAAATGAGAGATCACAAGCTGTTTACAGCGATGAGATGCAGAGATGCAGACAAAAGACAACTGAACAAAGAAAATATAATGTCCTCCCAACTTCAATAGTGTTAAACAAATTAAACACAACACTGTTTACAATGACGACTTTCTGTACAATTTATGAACCTTTTATAGGGCACAGCATATTTCAGTTATAATTACACACTCACCAGCTGCTAGAAACCTCGAGCCTTTTTCGGTTTATAATTGTGGCTTCCAACCTTTGCGCTCTCGTCTCTTATAAAAACACTCTGCCAGTATTACTGAACACCATGCTGTGCTGAGATTACACTTCTAAAATCCCAGAATCCCCATGAAAGATTTCTCCCCGGTGGACGCTCTCTAACCTTGTTAAAGACGGTTTTGATGTAGATGGGCAGGTCTCCGTGAGGGCTGCCGAACCCTCCGACGATGCTGAAGCCCAGGCCTGATGAGCCCCTCTCTAGAGTGATGGTCTTATACATGCGAGCTCTGTGGGAATAGGAGGCAAAACAAGGTGTTGCTGGGAATGCAGGTGTGCATGCCTTTTTTTTAAAGAGTAAGTCATCCTGCCTCTGCATTGAATATGCGCTGTGTGTTTTTGATCTCATCTCACCAGGACAAACAATGGGTGAGAAAAGAGAGGTGAATTTCTGATGTGCCGCTCACTTAAATGTGATGAATCCTGGAATTCTTACAGGTTTTTGTTTTCAGAACAAAAGTGCAATGTTATAGAGGAGTTTCTCCACCTTGTCTGTTTTGCACAAAAGGTTGCAGGAGATGGAAGCCTGAATACTGATGTTTCTTGACTAAAATGAAATTATGTAATTAAGTTATGTAATGGTAAAGTAATGAATATACTTCTTTTTACCAGATTCTGAAGTTTTACAGCAAGCTTCCAGAAAACTCAACATGTTATTTTCACAACAAAGTGAAGGAAAGGATATGATGGTTAGCATTTTGGATGAAAACTTCCTTAAAAATGAACAGAAAACATTCGACTGAAAACAAAACAAAAATACAGATCACAAGCTGTGGCAACACTAACGCTCAAATTAAAAGCACATTCATCCCAGTGCTTCTCACGCAGTGTTTGTTCTCTCTTTTTACTGTCAAGGGGACTGGGGTCTGCCTTCGTCCTTATTCAGTGAATAAACCAAGAGGGAACCAAGTGATCGCACAACAGCAGGAGACTGTCAGGAAACTGATTCTCACCGGAGGTTGTTGTGAAAGCAGGGCAGACTGCCGGGCTGCTCTGACGGCAGGGCATGCACATCATTGAGGTCCTTTGTGCTGCAGCCACTAGAACCAGCTGCCACCTAGATGAACACACACACACACACACAGACACACACACACACAGAGGAACTTAGTTATGAAATAGATTGACAATAATCTGATGTCCTACTTTCCAGCTTTAATTACATTGCTGTGCCTGTATTTATTCTGATACAGTGAGAGGAACAAAAGAGCAAAACTTGCTGATGTTATGTGTCAATTTTCTTTAAACACAAGAAAAAAACTGATATCTGCTTCCTTACAAAAAACTCTTTTTCTCTAACAACAAAAATCATGTGTTAAATCAGTGTCAGGGACGTTTCTGTCATAAAATCAAAGTATAATGATTAAAGCAAAATACAAACAATGAATCTACTTTCTTTTCATTGTTTTAGACTGAACTGAAGTTTAAGTTTTTGTTATGTGAAACAATGTCTTGCTGAGTTTTATAAAAGTAATAATGACCCACAGGAAGCACTTCATGGTGCATTACTGCCTTTTTCCAGAGAACTAAACTTGCTGATGTCACTGCGACTGAGTGCCTCACAGGCATTTTAGATTAACTACTGCGTGTCACACCATGACATTACCTGCAGACTGATGGTTCCGGTGGCGTTGTTCAGCAGGACTCCGGCTTGGGCATGAGTCATCCCCTCTGTGGACACATCATTGATGCTGAAGATTCTGTCTCCTGCCTGAGTGACACACACAACAAACCTGTATTTCTATATTTGCAAGGAGATTTTTATTGACATTCAGATCATCAAATCCCTATAGATGTTTCCTAAATTTGACCGACGCTGCTGCAATAACCTACCCCAGCCTTTACCCAACTTTAATCTACTGTTTATGACTTTTTATGATTGTATGATTCCTCCTTTTTTGATTTGGGGTTTTAAGTAGGTCATCAGTCAGCTATGATACACAACTGCAGCACATATATACAAATAACCCACGAGATGGCATTTTTAAGCCCTGATTGTAGTTCTTATGCATATGCAAATATGCATTTAAGTGTGCAGTTCCACCTTAATTCTACCTTAACTGAGTCAAAGTTGAAATGTTAGCCCTGAAAATCAAGTCATTACATTTAACACATGAAATAGTTAACCTGTGGACTTTTTAAACCCAGACAGAAAGTGAGCACTAATGATGTGATGTCAGTGACGACTCTGTCTCTACAATGTGATGAATATACACACAATGTGAACACACACACACACAAACACACACACACCTGTAATTGCTGTGTTTTGGCAGCCAGTCCATTGGTATCCATGGCAGCAATAAAAAGAGGTGCGTTGTCATGGGGACTGCCCGCTCCTCCTGCTACACTGATGCCCAGGGAGTCACGTGGACCCTGCGGTGATACCGCACCCACATCACAAACATGTTAGACAATACAAGTGAGTCACATGGCAGACAAACACCTCATGTTGTGTGAGTCTGTGGTCCAGCCAGGTAAGGAGGCTGCATGAAGCAGAATCAGCACACATCTCAAATCTGTACTTCATCACTGAGGATAAAAGAACAAAAGCTCTGAGGAGTCGTAATCAAATACCAGCTTTTTTAAAATAAACATCAAAATATTGAAAGT
Organism: Acanthurus lineatus; assembly: GCA_029814665.1. Lineage (NCBI taxonomy): Eukaryota > Metazoa > Chordata > Actinopteri > Acanthuriformes > Acanthuridae > Acanthurus > Acanthurus lineatus. Next base: position 14,037,851 of record JAPZDV010000020.1, on the reverse strand, counting down.
GGGTTTTTTAAGCCTGGGGCAATAAAAGACACATTATTGTTTGTTATTTGCTTATTTACTTTACCTTTTGTATTTTTACTTTTCTGATGCCAGAGAACTCTTGAAAAGCTGTGTGAGAGAAGAGAAATATAAGTTTGCATAAGAACCTTATGGCACATCATTCTTTTCATTCAGAGTGAGGGATAAGTGGCCACTTTATAAGGGACACTTGGCAATCTACAGTTCTGCCATAAATTCTGCCTTTACAAATATATTAATGTTAAAGTTGTAGATGAGACTGTCAGAGAGATTTTCTTTTGCATTTTCTTTTGCAGTTTGCAGTGGTGTTTGACTTGGTTTCATTCTATCGAGAGGTGTTTTTAATCTTGGAGTCAGCCCTTTTACATATATTATAGGGGCAGAATAGTACAAACAACTTTCAATGTAATGCTCTCCAGGACAAATCCACTAGACATCATGACCTCAATAATAAAGATTGTAAAAAAATATTGCATTTTTGTCAGTTTTATAAAAAAATTGTAAGTCATATAAAAGTAGATGAACACAGCCCTGTGACACTGGCTTGCATTAGATTGTGCAGCTGTACTTAACAAAGTGGAAACTGAGTGTGGTTTTTGGTTTTACAACATAAGAACCACTCACAGAAGCTCCCTGTTTTGTTATCTGTCTCCCTCTGGTGGCCAAAAGAAGCATCACAACCACTTGAGGGGGTTGGAGTTGAACAGTCGGAGTCTTCACTCTGGATAAAACACAACTTAAAGTTACTCCAAAGTGCTCAGAGTCATACAGTTTAACCTACAGAAAACGCTTAAATGATTGAGCTGCTTAGAAAAATCAGAACTCTGAATAAAATAAAAATCATCTAAACTAAATAAAAAATATAAACATTATGATTACATCATACAGACATGAGTTGTGCTCAGTCAACCAGAGGAACATTTTACCTGACTCTGCTGTGTGCACTGCAGCCCGGCTTTAAAACGAGCCACCTCCAGCTGGACCGCTGTGCTGCAACTCTGAGGGCAAAGACACACATTTCACATCAGATGATGAATCCAGAAAGAAAAGCAGAACCCACAACTAGCCAAACTATGAACTTTGTTCGTGTGAGTGTGTGTCAGACCTGTAGAAGCTTCTGGGCATGTTCATGTGTTGCCGCACGAATATCCTCCCCATTGATTGACAGAATCTGGTCACCTAGCAACAACCTGCCATCTGAATCCGCTACGCCTCCTTTGATGATATCTGACACAAAGATGCCCGTGTCATTACTGTTGGAGGAAAACAGAGGTCAAAAGCTCCGTCTGTTGCACGCTTATAGAAAATGAATTACGTGACCTGTAAGCCTGCTGTTTTGCATAACGTCACACTTGATTGTGTAAATACATGAAGCCGCATGATAATCTGCACGTATACTCTTTAAAAATAATGTGCGCTGTGTCCTTCCTGCTGTGTGCTCCTACAGCTCGTCTCTCTAACCTCTATGGTGATTATTGGATGCTGTCTCGGTGTGTGACTGCATTACATGTCAATCACACATTATTTTTTACTATAATGATTTCTGTTGCTACAGTGTCCCTGACCTATAACCTGGTAAAGGGGTTATATTAAAATGATTGTTATTACACAAAGATATTTATTATGATACTCAAAAAGATAAATCAAATGTTACAATTAGAAATAGTTTTCCTCTCTGACATGAGTCCAATTATGAAAAAGTAGAATGACTGCTACTTTTTTATCAAATTTAATAAAACATAAAAACACCTCACCATTTTGTAAAAGTAAGTGATACAATATGACACTTCATCAAAAAAGTAATTAAATTGTAAACATAACAGATTCAGACTTTTATTTTGACTTTTTTCACCTTATTAAACATAAGTGGATGAACCTGGCTTCAAAGTCTCTTTGATATTTTTAAACGAAGAACAGAAATGACTCTTTTATGGCATATCCAGCCTGAAGGTTTTGCTTACAGGTGGAGGGGTCGGTGAGCAGATTAAAATTGAATTATTGGCTTCATGATCAGCCAAATGGCAAAGACTGGCATGAAAACCTTTTTACCAAAACTATTAAAGTCAAGACCACATTCTAACTGCGCCTGCATCGTGGAAACAACAAGTTTCAACTTAACTACAAAAAGTGCATTCTTGATCCATCACTTACTTTTTTTATATTGCAGGATGATTCAGCAAATGGATTGCCTCTCTCTGACCTACCTATTTCTCACCTTCATGTGGTGCAGGAGTGGAAATGGTAGATGGACTGCACTTACACACTGCTTTTCTACCTTAATGAACAAAGTGCTTTATAGTTAGCCTCTTGTTCACACACTGACTCACAAAGTGATGGCAAGTGAGCTGCCACACAAGGCATCTGTCCACTTAGAGTTAGGGTCCACTTAGCAACTTAGGGTTTAGTGTCTTGGGACAAAAGGACACTTTGACATGTGGATAAAGAAAAGCTTGGGATCGATCCACCAAAGCACCGATTAGTGGATGATCCTCTCTTCCTCATGAGCCACAGCTGCCCCAAACATTCACTGTATGTCAAATTTAAAATACTACACTGCTTGTTAACTTAAATTTAGACTGACTTTGAAAAGCTACATCTAGGATTTAAACTACTAAGTCTAATGTTATTTAAGCTGCAGTCCTGTAAAGTTTTATCAGAAATAAACCTAAAGATACAAACAATTTTCTCCCTCCTTGGTTCATCAGCATTATGAACACACCTCTTCCCCACAGTTGTGAACCCCAGCCCCTCTCCAGGACGAGGTTTAAGCTCCAGGCTAAAGACGTCCCACAGGTCCTCTGCTTTATAGGCCTCCAGGTGCCTAAAGACACTCAGGCGAACTTGCTGTGTGGTGAGTCGCAGCACGCCGATGGCCTCATCGTGAGTGGCCTGCCGCAGGTCTATGCCATTAACCTAGGATTCAAGCCATAATTAGATGACGGAAGTTATAAAAGATTGGAGTTTCTTTATTTCTATATAATAATAACAAAAAAAACTGGAAGTGCTTTATCATGAATAATGGCTACATCAAAGGCTATAGCATCAATAAACATGCATGTTGTTTCTTTGAACCATCAGAGCTTCTTGTTGCTACGCATGATTGTGCATTGCTTTATGCATGCTGATGTTGTTTTCTTCTTCTTTAAAGGATTTTATTTTCTCATATTTGCATTTCTATTACACTCACTTCTTTTTGACTGTGATTTAAAATCATCTGACTGATTAATACTGGCACATTCAGTTCTTTCTGAAAACAACCGAGCAAAATAAACAATATTTACAGTATTTTACAACAGTATTAGAAATAAAAATAAAAGCATGGAATTCACTGAACAGTTGCAGTAAATAAATTACTTTAAATTTCAATGGCCAAATCAACATCCACGTGTTAAAAAAGTGTCCCTCTATGGCAGAGTTGTGAAAAAATGAAAGCAAGATAGATCAATCCCATTTGAGTTTCATTGTGTTATATAACACAGCTTTAATGAAAAGCCATCTCATCACAGCAGAGAGGAATAAAGACTAAAAACAGTGACTGATTCAGTCTAATAAATATACAACAGTTTGTTTTTAGTACCTCTAATATCTGGTCTCCAGCCTGCAGCCGCCCATCCCTCTGTGCTGCTCCTCCATCATTTACCTCATGGATTATTACTGCCCCCTGGTGGTAAAGAATTAAAAAAACACAATCAGAAAACAATTACACCTTAATTTAATCTATATTATACAACCTGATATTTCGGATAACATATGCTCAAACATAAAAACTTATTTCCACAATGCAGCATAAACACTTTTACTGACAATTCCGAATATTTTGCTGTGTACCCTTAATTATGTAGACTGATTAAAAACTGAAAACATCAAGTTATCCTTTATGGTTTTAAATAAAATGTTGATGTCAAACATCAATAGGCTGCTCTCACCAGCAGAGTGTCACATCCTCCTACAATGCTGAGGCCCAGGCCTACATTTCCTTTACAAATCTCTATGATTGTTTCCCTGCCAGCCACAACTGGGCAGCTAAGGGGGTCGGACACTGCGGGAGCTGATCCTTGCCAATCAGACCTCCCCGTGGGACAGGTCTGCTTGGTGTTGAGAGAGGAAAAGGAGGAAGAAGAGACAGGGGGAGTTAGGGAGGAAACAGGAGTGAGAGAACAAGCAGAGGAAAGAGATGTGGGGAGAGGTAGAGAGGAAGAGGAAGAGAGACTCTTGAAGCGGCTGATGGAGAGCTTGACAGTGACCCGCTGTCGGAGAATCAAACTGGACACCTGAATACAGAGAAGACTGGTGAGTCATAAATCATTAAATCAGCTTGACCTTGAAGTGCATATCGTGAGTGAGTGTGTGTGTGTGTGTGAGAGTGTGTGTGTCTGTACCTTGTCCACTGACAGCCCTGCCACAGGCTCATCACCCACTGCTATGATTCTGTCTCCAACCTTTATTCTGCCATCCTGCACGCACATGGAGACATTAATAAAAAAAGAAAGATGAGCAAAATGCATGAAAGTGTATGTAACATGAAAATGGAAAGGAAGTGAGTGTAAAAATCAAACACACCCTCTGGACAAATAGTGGAGTAACTGTTGCCTGAGGCCCTACATGAAAGCTCATTAATAGATTACAACAACATTTTGAAGCATCATTTTTGAAACATGGGAACCATCATGATAAAGGTAATTTAGTTTAAATGTTACCAGTAAAAAAAACAAAACAAAACACAGGAAGTCAGAGTCATTAGTTTGCAGCTGCATGTATAATGAAATCTAGAACGCACTTTATTTTGACAGATTATTGATTGCCAAAGTTACTGTCAAGCTATTAAGGCTTGATAGATGCAAAAATCTGATGAAATAATGTGCAATCTGTGCACTGAAATGGAAAAAAAAAGAATAATAGAGAATATTCTCTGTGCTACCAACAAACAACTAGGTCATGTGGAAAATGTATCTGGGACTCCATTGCGAAACATCGGAAAAAAATGGAGAATGAGATAAAATGCATTACCCAGCTACTTTTACCTAACTCCTATATTTCTAAATGAAGTAAATTAAAGAAAACTACTCATGTATAGATAAAGTTTCTTATTGATTTCACTTTATCTGGCTAAAAAATTAAGAGTTGCACACACCTGAATGCATCAGTGATAAAGATAATTCAATTATATGATAAAACACTCTGACAGGGGCCACGCTACTGCTTCAAGTATATTTAATTACCTCTTCTAGCTCAAATTTCAACTGCATAATAATATGTAAGTGATGAATTATACATATTATAGATAAGAGGAACAAATGACACCGAAGTAGTTGAGACGCGCTGTGTATGAATTAGCGTTTTTCTAAAAAAAGACACGTTTATGTCATTGATGAAGACTATGATGATGGCACTGATGATGTCACACCTTACTGGCAGTGCTGTGCTGGATCAGGGACCCGACAACCACTCCGTCCTTGGACTCCTCCTCTGCCAGGCAGAGTCCAAGACCTGTGTGATCCTGGAGGGAGAACGGAACAAAACAGAAAACCATCTTTAACTTTCAATCAAAAGTTAGTGGAGCCTACAGCAGTTTAGTTCATGAAATCTGTACTCGATATCATATTCTCTTGTATTTAGACTCTTTCTGCCACAGTATGTGTGCTGCTTCTGGTTGTTTTAGCTATAGGCAAAAGGTCTGACAATAGCTAATGCCAAGATTTACTGAAGGTGTTGCACCTGAGGTAGGATAATGTGCTGGATGTCTCTGGATAATCCTCCAGCCTCTGCAGAGTCTGTCTGAGAGTCAACCGCGTCTTCACACTTTGTTCTGGATTCTTGGGTCATTTCGCCCGGAGCTGCTTTGTTTCTAATAAACAGAATCAAATCTGATATCAACCCTTCAGCTACCATTAACACCTGTACTCTGTTAAGTGAAAATGAAATTTAAAAAAAGACTGTGGATGCCACCAGAAAATCTCTTCGCATGTCCTACCTGATGAGAACTATCTTCACTTTAGACGGAGCGTTATTGATGATGGTGGAGGCGTTTTGGTGACTTCGTCCGTACAAGATTTGACCATTGATCTGGAAGAAAAATCATGTCATGTACTCTCTGCTCACCGATCCTTTCCTTCATCTCATCCATCTCCACATTTATTTGCCATCCTCTGTCATCTTCTTCTAACTCCTCTCCCCTTCTCAGCTGCTCCTCTGCCTCGAATTCCCCACCATCTTATTTACACGGTTGCTCAACGCAAGAATCCGGCCTTGCATCAACCATCCTTCAAATGCTAATTTTTCTGATAAATCTACTATGCAGGTACTCAACGCTCTCCACTCATCCATGCCTTCTACCCACAACAGACTGATCTCCTTTTGCTGCTCTCAGTTTTGACTTTCATCGTTTGTCTCTCTCAAATCTCTATCTCAACCTTTCTGGGCCCTTAAAACTTTCCCATCTGTTATTATCCAAACTGACTCCCTCCCTTACTGTCCCCATTCACACTCCTCCTCACCTCCAGGAGCTCATCCCCAACCCATATTCTCCCGTCCAAACCAGCAGGTCCCTGAGGGTCTATTTCCGCCACGTAGACGCTCATGCGGGCCCTGGACCCGTCCTTGTTCCCTGCGAGGCTGATTCCTAGGCCGCGAGCAGCAGGATCCTTCTCAAGCTCAATCATATGGAGCTTCCCGGACAGGCTGCCATACCGCTGAAGCATCTTTTCTAGGAGAGACAGAGTTAACAAACAGGAGGCTGTTAGGAGGAGGATATGATGGGTTTGCTAAAAAAAACTCCACTGTGTGGAATGCTACATGTAATGACTGACACTTCATGTGGAGAGGAAGCATTATACCCTAGAGGAACTTGTGTGAGTGTGTGTTGCTGCAATTTGTCTGGAAGGGATAATGTCAGTCATGTTGAGGGAAAGGTGAAGGATGACTGTGTCTCTGCATAATGCACATGTACAGTATGACTGTATGTGGCTGGTTTGTGCAGGCTTGTGCCAAGAAAAGAGCTCTGTGTGAGTGACTGCATGCACATATACTGTATCATTAAAATAGATGATGTATTGTTTATGTGTGTGACTGTGACTTTCTGAGTGCTTGGCAATATTTTTACATGTACAAATCTTCACCCATGTATGCTAACTTGTGCATATGCACACACATTTTTACTTTATTTAAATTTAAATATGTGTAAATAAGCATGTTTACACAGACTTCCTTAAAAGAACAGTGTGTTATTTTCGCCAGCAGGGGTCTTTCTATTCAATCAATGTCAACAAAAGATGCAGTTTGATCATGCCATGAAGTGGAGCAAGACACATGCATGCACACCAGCATGTTACACATTTCTGCAAACAGTCTGACACTGATAAATAGGAGGTAGAACAAAACCAACAAAAATAACAGGAGGCCAACAAAAGGCAGAGAGGAAAAGGTCTGCTCGCAAACAAACGTGGATGTAAACATGGTAGATTAGAAACTTTTCAGAAAAATCAGCTTTGCTAATGTTTTATGAAGGAACACATAGGCACATAGGATGTTCAACACATTGGTTGGACCTCAAGGATTCACACAATGAATTTTGATGAGCAACACTGAATGTAAACAGAAACTTTGTTTGTTTACAAGAAAACTCCACAAGGCACTTTTAATACTGTATGTGCACTGAGCAAGACCCTGGAATAGATACAACTTGAATAACAGTTTTTTTGGAGTCAAAGAAGAGACTGAGAGTCTTAAGTCTCTCCCTGGATACACTATATAGAAAAACATCTCTTTTTAAGGCTTTTCATGTTGCTCCATATTGCATTTTCATTACAGTCTGGATCTGGCGAATGGCATCACATGAGAATGGCATGAAAATGATTTTGCTCGCATTGCTCTTGCTGTCATTCATATAATGGCTCTTTCAATAATGTTACAAGTCATGATCATCAAGTGATTTCTGAAATGACATTCATGACATTTTTATCTCAGTACTGAAGCTTTTTTTTGTGTGTGTGTAATGATTGTGTATTGCAAAAAGTTAGAATGGGCTAGAGGGCATCATGTGACCAGCTCTGTGTGACTCTAGCGACTACACGAAAATTGCCAAAGGCTTCTGTTCCTGGGGGCCTTGGAGGATCCTTGGGTATGTCTTTGGAAGGGTCTTATGATGACTCACTCATGCCAGTGTCATCTTCATCCTCAGCTGCTGCTGTTATTGGTGCTGTGGCCGTTATGGGACTCCTCCGATCCATTCTATATGATGTCGGCGAGGGTACCTTGGGAGAAGGTTTTGCATTATTGAACAGGCAGAGTTGGAGATGCCTCAGGGGTCCTTCAGGCATGAGTAGGACTACCCCTGGGGCGTGTTCAGAGTGCTTGATGTAGCAGTGGGAAAAAAAACTGATGAACAGGATGAATTAATGAACACAGTTTTAATGTCAGCTAAAAATAACATGAAAGATGACCAGAATCATGCATTACTTTGCAACCAACTTACAAGTGCATGAAAAATAACTTCAAAAGAATGCACTGTCTATTTACAGAGTTGTGCATCCCCACAAAAGAGAAAAACAAAGGGTTTAAACAAACAAGGTAGCTGCAAGGGACTTTGAACTACAAGGGTTCTATCTACAAATATGCACGTTAATTAAGTTTTTGGAAGTTGGCTTAACGCAAATGCTAATGCAAGGCTGCTTTTAAGATGCTGCATACCCATGATAACACACATACACACACACATACACACAACAATACCAACCTTAAAGGGGGTGGGAGTGAAGGGATTGGTAGGGGAGAGACTAAGGAAGACACCACTGAGAATCTCTGCGGCCTATGATCATAAGGGGAAACACAGATATAGTCCTACACGCATCAGCATCAAAACAGCAATCTACCCCTCAATAAACCCCTTAAAAGCTTCTCCATTCTTTTTGGAAGACCATGTAGGAGTTAATGACTCATCTCTCTATGTAATAAAGTGTATTCATATCATTACTCTATACAGTGCAGCCATACACGCTCAAACATCAGAAAAGGCGTGGGAACAGAAACTGAGAAAAATGATTTCACGGCTTGTCATCTAGTCCGATATAATCTAAAGTAGTGGTCACGACCTCTAAAAAACACAAAGAAGTAGCTACTGTTCTTTGACTTTGTAGGGCCATATACAATTTATACCTCAGTGGGTTTCATTTCCTATATTATCATTATCTCAAGGTAGATTTCAAACCACCTTTATCTATAAACAGAAAACAGAGGTGTGAAGCTTGAAGTATTCTAGTGTCGCAGTTTTTACCTTGCCGCTGTGTGAGTTGGACTGTGGTGTTGGAGTAAGTCTCTCATGGTTGGTGAGCACTGGGGACTGTGGGCGGAACACATGACGCAGAGTAGGCAGATGAATATCCAAAAGACTGAAACCTAGATGCTTAAAATGGTGCATTCAATACGTTATGCTATATGACACTTGATAGGTGTTCAGCCAGAGATACTTTTGTTGAATATACTTTGTGTCCAGAGGACATTATATTGTGATGCTACCGCCTCCCACACAACACTGCTAAAACTTATTATTTAGTTGGCCAGTAGAAAATACATAACACCTTCCACTTGCATTCGTTGAATATTGTGATTCAATGTGAAAGAATCTGCAGCCTCGAGAGACCAAAATGTCACACATGCACTGGATGCATACCTGCACATATTTTGCACAGTGAAATTCTACATGTGCTTTTTTTTTGGCTTTACGCTACCTGAGATCTCTGTTGTCCGGACTGGACCACGAAGACCACAGAGTCTCCAGCCCTTCGGATGGCCTCCACTGCCTGCTCATGGCTGGCATCTCTGAGGTCCACACCAGACACCTTGGTCAAGACAAAACACAGCACTAATATTAAACAAAGACATTTTTTTAACTAACTGATAACATGCCACAATAAGGCTAACGAATGTGTACAATGCAGATAAAGTCTTAAACCAAACCATTTTTTTAAGTGAATTAAAAGACGATGTCTATTTTTAGGCTGAATTGCTTGTAAATGAAAGATTGGCAACAAACAATCCTGTAAATCTTGCCTTGGTATATGCAGTACTCAAAACCTAATGTCCAATGGTTAATTACTGCTCCTTTAAAAAAAGCCCTTTTAGGGGTTAGGATGAAATCAGTCACGTTGAATGAATATCATTAATACTGTAATTGAAAGTATAAAGGTGACAAATATTACTTTTAGCTCCATTGACTGCACCATTCCTACAGAGAGTTAAAATTAGAACTAATAAATGCACAGAGTCGGTGTTCAGTTTGAACTGTGCTGGGAGTACAGGAGTGTATGGCAGTGTAATAACTGATGATCAAAAGACATGATTATTGATGTTTCCATGCCAGAACTTTAACCTCGGCCACCTCAGTAAAAACCTGCTTGAGCAGGTTATTTATCAGGTTATATATCAAATTATTTAAACAACTGAACATTTTTTGGACAAAGTCAAACAAAGTCCATTGAGTTAAAATGAAGAACAATTGGTGTTAAATATTATTGCTCTTGTTTTTTTGTTTCTGTAAGCAGTTTTTACCCCTTTACACACCTTTAAAGTATCATAAGTATGTTATTTCTGCTTTTACAAATTTCTTTGTAGGTGTTATTTATTCAGAAGTTTTCTGTGTTTCTTGCAAGAATGGGATGCACTTGTTTTGTTATTGTGTTGAACTTTGAATCTCAGGTCAACTGTGGATAATAAATGTGAGTTAGTAACATTTTTTAATTTTTTTTTATCGAAATTGTTAATTGCAATGTCATATTATCATCAAATCGTTATCCTCTAGTGCAAAAAAGAAAATAAACTAAATCAGATTATTGCACAGATACACAATATTATACAGTATAATGCTCATGCAGGGAAACACACACAATCCCTTTTAGGGCACTCTCGTAGAATAAAGACAGGCACACACATACAAACACTGCAGATTCTAACGAGTGTTTCTCCTCCTTTTACTCTGCAATGCATAAAGAGTCAGGTATGCACGCTCACGCACACACACACACAAACACAGACACACATACCTCAAGTATCCTGTCTCCAGTCCGGAGGGTGCCATTATGTGCTGCCGGGCTGTCGGGGCTGATGTGCTTGATGAAGACTCCCCTCATCATCTCTCCACTGCTCAGTCTCCGGCCCATGCCTCTGCCTCCCATTATGCTGATGCCCAGGGACTGGCCTGGTGCTCGAGTTAGCCGCACACTGGAACACAAAGCAGGATTAAAGGAACATCCACATATACATTAGAGCTGAGAATCTTTTGTAAGGCACAGGAACAGTGATGAGGAATGCATTACTACTGTATACAAGATGAGGACAGACTTGGCTTGAAAAATCACCACACAAAATTGCACAAGAAGGAGAATTAATCCAATGGGTGCGCTTTTTTTCTTTCTTTTCCTCTCTCTCTATCCACTGCTTAAAGCTGAGGATAGAGTTTCAGAGATTAAGTCAAAACAATAGAATATTATACCTGCCAGGGAGACACACACAAAAGCTGGTCTTTGCATGCAGCGCAGCTTATGTGATTTATCCAAGTGGGATGCAGTCAGAAATGGGATAAATACAGGTTGTGAAAGTAGTAGCTCTCTCTGGGTCTAAGAAATATGTGCGTGTTGAGTCTGTGCTGTGCTGCTCTACCCCTGCTGTGAACATAACCTGAGCACATTAGGATTTGGCTAAGCCTTCTCCGGCAGAGAGAGGATAAAGGGCATCATGGGCAGAGTTATGAAAAAAGTCAGAAAGTGAGTAATCTGAATAAAATCTGATGACAAAAAAGACATTGTTCCTCATATCACAGATTTACTAACCTTCTGGGTTGATCCCAAGTTACTGTGGTATGAGAATGAAGCTCCTCTTCTGCTGCGTCTTTACTGTCAACCTTCATCTCCACCTCCAGCTTTGATACTTTCCCATCTGCAATGCTCTCCTCCTTTTTCTCTTTCACAACATCTCCATCTTCTTTTGTGTTCTCCTTCTTCTTGTGAGGTAGAGTTTTTGGAATCTGCCAACTGATGATGAGGAAGCATATTAACAGAAATAATATCTCATAAATGTGTGACTTAGAATGGAAAAAAACACTGATTACATAAATGCTGTCTATGTTCAAAATATCATTTTCCTAAGCAGTCAACTCTCAGGACAAAATATTAAAATTATTATTACGAAATAATTGGATGTGATTTGGTGATTTTGGGTTAGGGTTAGGGTTTTTGTTTTGTTTTTTTTTTAATTTTGGGACATTTTTACAGCCTTTGATCCATTGCACTAGGTCACACCAGCAGAATTGTTAAGGATAACAAGTTAATTTAGCATCTTATTTTTCTTTCCTGACACACTTGGACATGTTGCCAGCAGTGACTAATTTGGCGAGCCTTTAAATGATACACTGCTTAAGGTGCAAAAAGCCCTGATAGTACATATTTTCTGCTTGTGAGGGCACGGTAAGGCCTCACTGTCAAAACACATACACACATTAACATATCATTAAAATATACATACATACATTTGTGTGAGTGTATATATATGTGTGTTTTATACACACACACACACACACACACACACACTTATATATATATATATATGTACATACTGTAAATGTGTGTGAAAGCAGGGGGTGGGAAAGGAAGAGATTTTCATGAATATATTTAATGGTGGAGGGCTGTAATAAGCTCATGGAGGTGAGTGATAGTGGTGTTATCTGTGAAGCAGGAGCCTATAGCCAGTTAAGTTACAGAAGAGTGCTGAACAAATGGTTCCACCAGGGCTGAAAAAGAGCGGCCAGGAGAGGGGGATAGGACCAAGGCAGAGAGGAGGGGAAAAACGAGGCAAAAAAAAAAGAGAGCAGAGGAAGATGACTGAGGGAGAGTGAGATGAGAGACGGATGTAGACACAAAGAGAGAGAGAGAGAGAATACTAGCTAAGAGAGAGAGACAATGTATTGAAAGATAAGAGTGAAGAAAAGACTGCAGAGAAAAATGGGAGTGAGTGAGGGAAGAGAAAGGCAGAGGCACGAAGATGGAGCGAAAGCTGGGACAGACAGAAGCGAAACAATTCATTTTCGCTGACAGTCAGCACTGAGATCCATAAGCGAACAGCTAAATATAACTCAGAGATTCAACATTCAGAGAAGCTTTTGCCTTTACCACAGAGAAGAATGGAGGGGAGAAAATACGGACTGGAGGAGGCTGCACAGTGAAGCATTTTTTCCTTATGGATATGGACAATTAAAGTGTCAGATCATTAGTATGACTTAAACTGCTGGGTATGCGTGATGTGTTACAGCAATTAAAGCTCTGGCTGCTATAAAATTTAAAAGCCTGAGGATAACGTATTAGAAGAACTCACCTCAGACAAAATGTTAAATATTTCATAGTCTGAAATATCTGCAGCAAACATTGCAACATGTAATAAAGCTGGAGCCTGGCAGTCTAATAAACCCTTAGACAGGTTTATCTTGCACTCTGGGGCCAGAGGAGGGATTAGGTGACCATAAATAACCGGCTGAGACCTCTGGTTTCTACATTACCTTGAGTCTGGAGACGGGGTGATTGTAGGGCCTCTGAATGGAGCTCTGAATGAAGCAGAGGCTCTGACTGCTGCTGGATCTGGAGCTGCAGCTTTAAATTTCAAAGAGGCTGAGTGGTGGAGATCTGATGAAACTGGTCTGGTAGCAGCAGCTCTGACTGGACCGGGGGATCTGGCAGGGGCCGTGGCGGGTTCTGGAGAGGGGTTTGGTGGTGTGGGGGAGGAGGTGGCGCTGTCAGCCGCGATGGATGCCAGAGGAGGTAAACACAGACGGGTACGGTGCTCATCCACCTGATGGGCTGGGACATAAGTTATGCTGAGGGAAGGGAAACATTGGAAAAGACAAAAAAATATATTTAAGAAAACGGTTTTGAATTTTAAAATGTTTTAAATTCTCCAATCACTGCATTTTCACAGAAACATTTATTTAACTTTTAGCGACAAACAATGAATAGTAGGATGAAATGGAATGAGACAAATGACGCTTACTGAACTGTACTATACAGGATAAATGGATTAACACCTCTCCAAACAAAGGAGAGAATAATGGAATGTTGTTGTATAAAGGAACAGTCTAGCATTATGGAAAACACTTTTATTCATTTTCCTATTTAGAGTGAGATGAGAAGAAAGATGCCACTTTAATGCTTCTACTGTAGTTGAAGCTGCAGTCAGTGGCCAATTAGCTTAGCAGATAATCAGGACTGGGAACAGGTAAAAGAGAAAGCCTTGCTCCGTCCAAAAGTACAAAAGTCTGCCTTCATGGACTTCAAAAAGTCACTAAACAACATTGTACTCATGGTTTTGTGGTTTCATTGGGGGGTTATGTGCTGTAGTATTTCTTGGTCGACCGCTGTGACTTCCTGAGTAAGTTTTTTTCCACAACAACTAAGTAAGAGAAGATGAAGCTGAACATTTAAAGCAAAACTTAACAGTGCCGAAAACTGATTACGCTAACCCTGAAAAAAAAACAAACAACCACTATAATTTACTAAGGCTGCTGTCTCACGTGTCAAATGTTTTTTTAAGCGCTCTAAAATTAAAGATGAGCCCCTCTCCACCAGCATTTCTTGTACTACAGCTTGCACAAGAAGAAAAGAGAATAAATAACAGTTTCATGATCAAGAAAAAAAAAAGTGTTTTGCATTCTAAGATACGGCGTAATCAATGTCATTTTAGCTGAGGCGTCAAGGACATCATTAAAGCCCAACCCCCCCCAACACTTCCATTCTTGTGTGACGCTACCAGTAGACATGCTGTTTGAATCCGCTGAAAGAGCCAATTTCTCTGTTCCACTCATGGTGGCAGATTGAATATGGAGGTCTTCTACGCTAAGCTGTTGTTACTGAGCCATGTGGACAGCCTGTCTTGTCTCAACAGAGGCAGTTTGATGGTGACAAGCCCTCACCCTTCCATGTCTGTCTTACTCTGAGCTGCCAAAGCAACTCTTTTGCCTGCACTCTCTGTTGGTTTGTCTGCAGTGCTGTCAGGAGGAGGCAGTGTGAGCATGTGTGGTGCCGGTGAGTGTTTCGGTGTGTTTTTTTTGTGTATGTGAGTGTGTGTGTGCAAGCGATAGAAAAAAGACAGAATGCGTGCCTGTGTTCGTCCATGTGTGTATTGTGTGTGCATCTATGAGAGGCTCTTTAAAACGCTCTTTTATTCAGAAGCGCACTGTTCAAGGTGAGATGAGTGATGAATTATTCAGAGATATTTCCCATCGCAGGAAAAAGGTGTTTTTGGAGGTTAGACCACTGAAAGGCTGCGTGTGTGTGTATGTTTGTGTGTGTGTGCCGGTAAAAGCAAGAGAGGGAGAGAGAGACTGAGCGGCTGAGAGAGAGAGAGAGAGTGAGTGGGTGTTTTGTAGGGCAGCGGGGTGGTGGAGGTGGGGCACATCTCCAATCAGCCAAACAAGCATTGTCAATTTTTAGCCATAACTGCTGATGTTAGAGCAAGTAATAATTTACCCAATTTCCCCTCAGGCAATCTTTAAAATTTCATCATCTAATCTAATTTAACATGACTGCAGCGCCTCCGTCAACTACGACTGCAGCGTCAAAAACAAGGTGGTAATGGAGATCCAAAGTGAGACACAATCATTTATATGTGACGATGCAGTGAAAGTCATGTCAGAAGTGTGGAGAGCATGTATTTATATTTATGATGTACATATACTCACTCATTTGAGTCACACTGACTGTCAAGATCTGCATTGGTAGATCTAGAAAATGTGAGCAGTTTTCAATTATTTATTTACCCCCAGTTCTCAGCATTCGCAAAAGAACTTTCTACATTCTCTCTAAACTAAGAACTCTGGCTTGGCTGACTTCTTCAAGCAACGACAGGTTCACACTCTGACATTAGGGTAGTGCATTGGATGTAATATAAATAACTGCACTAAGTAACTGACTAGGACTAGGACTGTTTTAAATATGCCAGCCATGCATCCTGCTTTATTGATGGGCTCTAATTCTGGCCTTGTTTTGTCATATGTTGTTGCCACTACTTGTTATGTATTACTTTTTAACCACACACTATCAGCTACACTGTAAAGAACAAGGTTCATAGATGCAAGCAGTAAAAAAAAAGCAGAGCACTGTGTGGCTGTGTTCAAGGGACATGTTTTGTACATTTTCATGTATA
>JAPZDV010000020.1:13999220-14021179 GCA_029814665.1 Acanthurus lineatus | reverse complement strand
TTTCATGTATATATATATTTTTTTAAGACATGAAATGGAGCTTAAAAAAGATTACTTGCGCAGATATAAAATTATTAAAACATATGTAGTGTGTTTTTTAGCATTTGGGGACATAGCACACTTGGGGACACAGTTAAACGTGCATTGGATTCGAGGGATTACTGGTTGGGTCTGGAATCATCACAGCAAATTAAATAATCTGCTCTTCCTAAATTCATACTGATCACTACTGAGTATGTTTTTTGTGTGTTAATGTTTGGAGTTTTAAACTGAAGTCAATAAACTATTTTCTATATAATTAACTTTTTGCTTGGGTTACATCCTGCATGTTGCCCATTCGTCTCATATTTAAACACCAATGTCCATTTATCATCACCCTAAGCAGATGTCTAATTAGCCACAATGAGTGAAAAAAACATCTGCTGGGAGAGCAGGGTGAGAGCAGGACAGCAGTTGTCATTATAATATAATTTCATAATTTTTCAAAGTATTTTGTCCTCCCATACAAATACAGGTTAGGTCACTGCAAATGCATCTTTAAAAGAAACAAAACCTCTGGGAAACAGCATTTTGGCAAAAAAGGTGTGCCTTTAGCGCTCATGTTTCTTTGTCAATCCAGGGATAAATGAATTGAGTAATTGTGTTTTTTGTTTGGGATGGAAACTGAATAAAACAGTTTTTGTGTTGTTGGGTATTTATTCAATAAAGAAAGGAGGGAGTACGGATTACCTTGAGTTCTTTCAGCCCTGAACAAAGCTCTCTACATATCATTCTGCTGTCGGACAGTGACTGGTGCCTCACCTCATCTCTGGCCCTAGGACAGAGTGTCTGCGGAGCATGGCCCTGGCCCTGGCGTTGGTCAGGTTGGAGGTAGGTTCTCCATTGATGGCCAAGATGGCGTCCCCAACCCCCAGCCTGCCATCCTGGCTAACAGAACCCCCCTGGACCACGCTGCGCACCAGCATGCCTGAGCCATCCTTGATAGCACTCACGGACATCCCTGCCAACACGCACACACACACACACGTACACAGACACACAACCATAGACACGCACATGGGCACAGGTGAGTGGAGGGTTGGCTAAGGCTGCTTTGAATGCATGCCAAACAGACAGTCGCACAAACAAACACCTGACAGTGGCATAATCAGCATAATCAAGACAGACACTAGGCAGATTAGCACACAAACATGGTTACACATGCTTGACATTTACACAGCATCATCCTTCACAGCCACACTTACGGATGGTGCACAAACACAAACACACACTCTCACACCCACATAGGGCACAGGGCACAGGTGACTCCGGGGGTAACACATGCCAGTCGCACAAACACCTGACTCTGGCATTATCAAATCGGATGCTAGGCGGATTACACAAATACTTCATTAATGCAAACAGGCAGAAGCAGGTAAATCAGGCGTCACGCACACACATGTACACACACTTCAATCAAGCACACACACACACACATACACACACACATACACTTCAGACAAGGGAGGCTACATGAAATTAAGAAGTCTAGTCCACAATGTTTGCTTACTACACAGCTATCTAATGGAGGACTTTGCACATCCACAACACTATGGTCGTACATAATTTGAAGTTGGTCAAAAAAATAACTTTATGCTTATTTTTGATCAAATAAATAGTTTATTGTTTTTTGGTGTTACATTCAAATTACAATACAATCATAGTGCCTGGAATACAATCAAAAGGAGACAAGGCTACTGACGCTGACAAAACAAACAAAAGACACACATTTCAAAGACAGAAGAGGAAGTCAGAAGAACTCATAATGAACTTCTCAAAATTAAAAGACGTTTAAATACTTAATCGGCAACAAAATACATTTTTCTATTGTAAAACTCTGCTGTTAAAATGTGTATAATGATTTAAGGGGAATTTCAACTCTTTTACCTAAACTTTGTTAAGATACAACAAACTTACAGTACAGTAAGTGCATAGGTCCACACTATTCAGAATATATATTATATATGATAATATAAAATAAAAATACAATATATACTATTCAGACTCATAAATTCGCTGCTTAATTTTAAGTTTTTAGTCGAGCAAGGCAAGAAAAAAGATCTCATTTTAGTTCAACAAACCTTTTCCTTTGACAACCTTCTCTATAAGCCCAAACAACAATAAAATGTACGTACTGTACACCTTATATGTCCTATACATCTTACATATCTCAACTCCAAAATTGGGCATAAAGTCATATTTACACAATAGATAGAATTGTACATGGCACCTAATATCAGCAAGAATGTATGGTAGTACAAATACATATTGTACTACAGTATCATTGCTCATAAAAAATCCACAGTATTGAGATACAGACCAAAACTCTGCCCGAGCTGAAGCGTTTGCTTCAAATTAAAATACAATTAAATAAACCAAAATACAGAAAATCTGTAAAACCTCCACAAAACCATGCTACTTTCAATATCTCAGCAAGTAGACCTACAATATTTTACACAGATGAAAACCAAAGAATGCAGTGAGACACAGACTGTAGGTCATGACCTTGATTTTTTCAACCTCAGAACATTTACATAATTTTAAACTTTCACACACTCACAAGTAGTGTGGTGCCTTATTAGACCACATTTCCAGAATGCTAATGAGTTTGCTCCCTTATGCTGTGCATAGTGCCCTTAGATGAAAGTGCAGGAGCACCTTACACCCTGTTGTTTCCTCCCTGTCATGTTTAAACAGCCAAACATTGGACCCTCAAGACAATTTGCTCTCAACCCTGGAGTACAAAAACAAATACGTTCAAATCAAAATAGTATACACTCATGGGTTTTACTATTATTTCTTAAAATGACCTCACATTACTTTGACCCCCATACAAGCCTCTTTGACGAACACACACAAACACACATTCACATACACACGCACACATACACACACACAGAGTAATCATCTTCTCTCTCAGGTATGAGGAGCACATCACTTCACCACTCCTCTTCAGGGCAGCCGTCATCACCAGCGCCTATTAGCGCCATTATGGCCATGCCAGCGACGTACACACACCAAGACACCATCACCATGAGAAAGACGGAGAACATACCAAGGCTACGGTTGCCCCGGACAACAGTAATTGTCCTCTCAAAGCTGGTGCGGGGGGGCAGAGGTGGCGCTTGCTGTCCATCGTTGTCTTCCATGATGCTGAATCGATGACGTAGCTGGTTTTCCTAAAAGAGACAGACAGCAGAGGGCATGAGTGAGCAAGAGCATGAAGATTGAACTAAAAGAAACAAGAGTTTATGAGAGTCTACAGCCGTGCTAGCTCTCCGGCTCGGAGGCTTCATCATAGACAGTAGATTAAAAAGATAAAAGAGCCACCATGACATCACCCAATATTTTATAAGGGACCGTTTTAAGTCCAAAGTTTAGCATTACAGTCGTCATCCAGATGAGAGAGTGGGAATGAGGAGGATGCACACAGCTACCAATGACGCCTCATGAACAACTAGTGGCTGTTATGACTCAAGGTAGCAACTCCTAAAAATTATGCAGAACGTTAAGTCTTAATTTGATTTTAATTAGTGAGTTATGTGACTAAAAATCCCACTTGTGTATACAAACACAACACACACATACCCACATGTACATTTCTGTTACAAGGTTGGGTTTTTTAAGGCAGGGCTAAAAGAGGACTCACTTTTAAAGCCAGCCTCAAGCGGCCGTTCAAGGAATTGCAGTTTTTGGCTTGATTTCTTATGTCCCCAGGGTTGCCACCTTGGCTTTAATATAGTATGTGCATTAATTCTTTGAGAATCATGCCAGCATCTGCATGCTTACATGCTTACAATGAAAAGGTTAACTCACTGATGTTTAATAGGCATAATGTTAACCATTTTTACCACTGGTTAACGATGATGGCATGCAAAACCACACCACAGCCACTTATCACAATCATCTAGGAACCTTAAAGTCAATAGGGAGTTCTCAACAAACATCTAAATTGTCGAACAACAAATTTGAACCTCATGGTTACAACTGATGCATTTCATTCTAAATATGTTGAGATATATCAGTGATTTAGATAATTCAGTCTGGACTACAGTGGTGGGAGACCTAATGACCATCTGACTGAGGGATGGACATTACCATCTGTAGAGCTGTGTAGCTAGAATGGCTAACAAGTCAAGAGTTGTGTTTGATTGGCAAATTAACCATTAAATGATTTAGGAGCAGTAATTTTGGTGGACACCACAAATTCCCAAAACCATTTGGTGCACATTATATTGGGTAAATCCTAAGACTGCAGGAAAAAACAAATCCATATTGCAAAGTTACCTTGGCAAATAAATTCTAAACTACCATCACCACAACCAATAAGATTTATGATGTGGCATAAAAATTACTTCAAACAACTATTATCTCCCCAAGGTGAAGGCCTTTGGAGTAATTCTGAAATGTAAAACATGCAGGAAAGTAGACTTCTTTGGTCCCCCCGGGCACTTCGCAAAGAAAAAGGGCAACGAGGAGATTGTCTTTGAACCTTCACAGAAAGTACAAGCAGCACTGAAGTTCTGAGGCTACCTTTGCAACAAGCTCGGCTTTGATGAGAACACACTGACACTTGCTGCTCTGAGCCTCTTTGTGTGAGTGTACGTGTGGGAGACACAGGGGCAATACTGTATGTCCTTGTGCTATGCCAGGTGCCAATGCCGCGCAGGAAGTAAGCAGTTTTTATTGAGAGACAATTGTTGGTAATTAAGCAAAAGGGAGTACAAAAGGCTGCCTCAATGGGATTGAGCTGAGGCCACAATGGAGGAACAAGTCTTTGACATTGAGTACTTTCTCTATACCTGACCCTGTGATACTGATACAGCCGGCTCTAAGCTCCCAACCGTAGAACGTGAACAGAGAGACACTCTCAGACACCGTCGTAGTAATCTGCTCCAGAGCAGCTAAGATGGCTACCCACAGAATTTGGGGTTTGCATGGAAATAAGCAATGCCTTCTGAGTGATGGACTGCGAGGCTGCTGCGGTGTTACTCTGTCACTTCAAAGGGGTTTCCCATTGAGTCGAAAACGTCAAGCAAATGTTAATTCATAAAAATCCTGTAAGATGTGCATGATTGTATGAAGCATGTCTGTGTCAAAACTAATGTCTGCACAAAACTGGTGCCATAAAAAAAATTCTCAATTAACTATTTGTCACTTTAAATGACAGAGACAAACAAACTGTCCTTTACTCTCCTGTGGACCAAAGTTTCTTATTTTTTTGAGCACATAAGCTACAACGTGAGCAGAAAATATGTTGGAAGAACTGTTTAACAATATTGTTACTACATACCGTTGTAGTGTCACACAGCTGGAAGATGCTGTTGTCCTCAAAGTTGTAATTGTTGGTGTTAGCCTCTCCTGCCTCAGCTAGCAGGCTGACCTGAGTGTGGCTGTCGGTGTCATCACAGGAGGCCCGCGTGCTCCTCTCTGAGATGGGTGTCAAGCCGCCACACAGTTCCAGCTGAGAATACAAAAATCCAGTGTTGAAAATAAGGAATTTGAGGAGAAAAAAATGCCTTTATGCTTAAAAGACACTAAATTCACATGGAAGCAAACAGGCTAAAGAAGGTGGCTGTAAATTAGACACCCTCCTCTGCTCTCCCCCTCTCTCTCTCCATCTGTAGTGTGGTTGAGCATTGTGTTCATCTCTCAGATGCATTAAATATTCAGACGGCCTGTAACTGGATTCTCTGAGCCTTGTTACTAAGCCACAGTCCACAACAAAGAGGAGAAGAAATACTGTACTCCCAAGGAAAAAATAGACATTTAAAAAACTGTCTGGCATGTCTGTGGAAATAAATGTTTTGTTTTTTTACTATGAGTTTATAAATATAAGATTGTATTTTGGTGAACAATTATCTAAAATCTTGCAAAAAAAACGTGAATGAATAAGTCCAAATGCTGAAGCCCAGGGTTATTAATGTGTGCATGGGGCTGAAAAAAAATCTTATTCTTAAATTAACTTAACTAATTTAATTTACACTTTAACATACTGGAAGTGGTTTGGCAACTCCAATGCGGACGGGGCCATAGCCAGTTGACTTGAGGACGTGCACAGCATAATCCAGGCTGGAGCCTTCCAAGTCAGTTTCATTAACAAACATCAGCCGATCTCCAGGTAGCAGGCGACCATCTCGATCTGCTACACCTCCAGGCACCAAGGACCGGATTACAAGAACTGTTTTAGTGGCGTCCTCTGGATCCTGCAGTTGGACATAAGGACGGAGAGGATGGCTTACTGAAGATGTACATGGATAATCTGAGAGTATTTCTAAGACTGTGAATTAAAATGAGATGCAAATGAAGGTAAACAACAAATAAAAGGACAAGTGTGATACTGCTGTTTAACAAAGCTCAATAAAAGCAAATGGACTTGATGATCTTGCAGCGGGGCACACAGCTGTTGTAAGGCTATTATTTCTGTAAACTAATTTTTACTAAAGATCAAAAGTGGCTTTATTTTAAAATTTAGCACAGAAACTGACAGAACTTTTCAGTCTCAACGGTTCAGTGCACAAAGACACATAAGATGTCCACACACTTGTCCATTTCCTTAGCATTTGTTGGTGTTCAGCCTCTCCAACCTGACACTGATATTCTTAGACTGCAGCTTATTCCAGCCTTTCTATTTGTGGAAAGGCTCAGGGGCAAGTCTCTGACCTGGTAGTCCAGGATACTGAAGCCGAGTCCGGACTCGCCTTTCTCCAGCTCGACCACCTGAGCCTCTTTCTCCCACATGGCCAGAGGGGGTGACATGGGGGGGACGCCACGCTTGGTGATGTCCTCAGCAGTAGGACGGGGAATGACGCAACCCTGGTCCAACTAAGACAAGACAAGAGGAGAGTGAGAGAAAGAGAGAGAGAGATGACACCGCAAAGGAGACTGATTTACAAGACAAGCAGCATGTTGTTGGTGTTTTCTAGTGGTGTTTTAAATGCAGAGGATGTGTAACAATTCTGATGTGGCTCATCCTTTGTCCTCTTATCAGCTGGTGCCTTCACCTTGTCATTAAACTCAGCAAGCAGCTCTTTCAGGGTGAGGCGGACATCATCGTCATCTTCCTCATCACTGTCGGGAATGACAGGGGGCAGGATGCGAGAGCACACCAGGCAAACACGCATCGGCAGCTCCTTCAGAATATTGACAACCTCTTTATGTGTCTCTCCGATGAGAGGGATCCCATTCACCTGTAAAGAAGATATATACTATGTATTCACCTGTCTACTGTCAGTGGCTGGGTTATGCTTTGAGCTTTCAAAAAATACCTCATTCCTGACTCTGTTGTATATTAGTGTCTGTGATTCTGTGTCTTTTTCTGCCTGTTAGAAACTCTCCATGCCTAAAGGCAGGCAGCCTTAAAATTTGATATCTTTACTAATTTTCAGTTGCGAGTATCATGGAGCAATTAGTGACTAGAGTACATCAAACCACAAAAAGAACAATTAAAGCTGAGAGCGGTAACCGAGTGAGGATCATTTAACAAACTGTGCTGAACAATAGCTTTGCTGTGCTGGTGTTGTCTGAAGCAGATCAAAGGGTTGAGCTCAGATGCGAAAGGACGCGAGCCAGTCTGCAGTGTTTTCTATACTGCCAGCAAAGCTAATGCACAGACTCAGAGAGTTCATCAGACAGCTCATCAGGATGAGCGATATGTGTGGGTGCGTGAACTTGTCCAGTGGAGGGGGAGGAGGGCAAGCTCTCCCCCCCTTACAGTACAAGTACAAATGCACAAAGGCACACATATTCACACCCACCTTCTTATGACTGTAGTTTGCTGCTTTAAGGGAAAAAAAAAAGCTGCAAACTGTACTTGAAACTGTGTGATGTTTACAGACAATCGCTGATCTATGTTGCATGGTTAAAGGTTTAAATAAAGTCTATTGTGGTAAAATAAAACTATGATAAACAAGATAATCCACAAGGGAGTCTTTCTGCTTGTCAACCACTAAATTCCCCCAGGTGAGGGATTATAATCAGTCCCACACAGATCGCATCTTATTCCAGATTTTATGATCTTGTGTCTTCTCAAAGGAGCTGCAGAGTAATTGGCTAAAAAAGATTATCATCAGTCGGTTACCTCCAATATTTGGTCTCCAGTGAAAATCTTGCCACTTTGGCCAATGGGACCCTCTGGTAAGACGGAGCACAGGTAGTGGTGTCCTGCTCGAGCCTCCAGACTGATGCCAAGACCACTTGTCTCACCAAAACGCTCCAGTTGACAAACCTGAGAGGAGGAAAGTTTGTTGGATTTTCTTTTTTAAATGAGAAAATTAGTACCAGCACAGGGTGGAACATTTAGAAGGCTTTTTAGATGCAAACAATATTAATATTTTTTGGCCGTTTTGATATTCTTTGTTAGATTTAACACCTATTTTCATGACAGAGGCACGTACAATAACTTGATATCGCGGCCCGACTGCATGCTGCCACCTCTTCCTCAGGTCTTCCTCCTCAGCAGGTGTCAGTTTCACACCTGTAAAATGTGCACACATGCAAAGACAATCACTCTCATGTCACACAAACACACACACACACACAAATATGCACATGGAGATAAACACACATCCCCATTCACTTTCTCCTAACCTTGGATGAGCCAGTCACTAAAGAATAAGATCCTATGTGAAAATATAACTGCAGCTTTTTTTATAGAAGGGAGACAACATAATTCTTTTTCTGGCAAATGCACATAGACACACAGAGACAAACACCCGCACACACACACACACACACACACACAGGCACACACACATGCCCCCACACTCCAGGCACATATGCATGCATATTCACGCCCACCACCTTATGATTTCTTGGCAAACAAATGTTTTCTTGTTCATCTATTAAAGCCTTGCAGCAATCAGGGCTTATTTGGCTGCACTCTCTAATCAAGCCCAAAAATCCTTGTCTAAATAAAGCCATATATGCAGGCGGGGCGAGACACAAATCATCTGGAATGGGCTGAATGAGTTGGGTAAACACATGACTGCACAACACTATAAATAGACTCCCATCAAAGAGCATGCTTTGCTGCCACATTGCTGTACCCTGAGTCCAATCAGCATATCAGACTAAGTGCCATGATCCCGTTCCAGACTGCAGTGCACTATGGGAAGGAGAGCTTACCGTTTCTTGAATCATGTCGGGGTCGTCTGTTGGCGTATGCTGCCCGCCGGGAGATTTCACGCAGTGAACTGATGCCTGGGAAACAGAAAAAAAAAACATGTTAAACACACGTGCAGGGATCCAATCATACATGCCCAGAAACATGGCTGAGGTTAAAAAAACCCTGAGAGATGATAAGCTCTTCATGAGCTCAAATATAAATATGTTTTTAGTTCTTCTTTGAGCACATATGAACAAGTTAATTTTGGAATTTGGTCGTGATGTTACGACTGTAGGAAGCACATCTAGATTATTATTATTTCAAGTTTAGGCAAATGCACACTGTCAAATCACATATTCTCCATTTGCTCTGATACTCAGTCCTCTTGTGATACCAATGAGCCAAAATGCTCCCATCTCCCAGCACAAAGCACCTGTCTCTTGAATCTTGTTGAGGCCCACTCTGTAAGGATTGCCCTCATGGAAGCTGTGGGAGTGCCGGAGGGGCTGCAGGGGAGGAACTGGGGGCAGGATGTGACTCAGACGGACAGCCTTCCTCAGCAGCCTCAGTCTGACCAGGGGACCTGTCCTCCTCAGCACCTCCATGGCACGCTGCTCACTGCAGCCCTGCAGGCTCACCCCATCCACCTTAGGGAGAGGACGAGAGATGTAAAAGCAGAGAGCGGAGAGATGAAGCACAGGGAGGACGGAGACAGGGACCATTACTCTTTTGTAGATGGAGTGGATGCATTGTGCTGTATTATAGTGCAGATATTTAAAAAAAATAATCGTCAAAAATAAAAACAGAGCAAGATTGAAATTGAGATTGAGATGGATGGAGGTAAAAGCAAAACTCCAAGAATTCCCTTCCATCAGCTAAAAAAAGACTATAATTGGTGTCACTGGACCTGCTAAAAACTGTAAACTGTGCACATTTCCAGGTGCTGAAATCGTTCAAATTCAGCAGAGAATATAAATAGGTCAACAGTAAAATTCTTGTGGGGTAACAAATAATAAAAAAAGAAGCTGTCTGTTGTGTTTTCAGTGGAACTCACAGACAGGATGATGTCTCCAATGTGGATGCGTCCATCTTGATCGACGGTGCTGCCTTTCACTATGCTCTTTACTATCACACCAGCGCTGTAGACTAAGTTAAGATGGATAGATGAAAGGAAAATGAAAGATAAAGAAGGATTGATTACGTGACTGTAGCTTTAAATTCACAACACTGCCTTATAGTACAGAGGTGTTATTTCTGGTTTTGTTATTTCCCCAGTTTTATTTTCTATCACCTGGATTCACAGCTAACTAATTTTTCACAAACTTCAAAGTCAATGGACATTATTACCTGAGTTCAGGTCACCTATGTAGCTAGAAATGGTGAATCCCAGGCCGCGACTGTTTTTAGTGAACTGCACACTGAACTCATAGTCATCATTCAAGTCATTGATCTGGAAAGAAACACAGACAGAAAAATCCAATGCTCATCATTTGGATTTAGAAAATGTTGTATTTAACATTTAATGTAGACTATAATTTTACAGAAAAGGTTTGCATTTGATGTTAATTATGTGCTTTTCTGCTTTTTAGGCACACACACACACACATACTTTCACATTTCACATACACACACCTTGTGGTCCAAGCTGTCCTGGCTGAGGACAGGAGAGGAAAGGTGGTTGTCCTTGGTAATATCCCTGGCGATGAGCAGTTTCACCTTGGTACCAGCGTTTCTCAGCACCTGAGCCAGGTGGTCATTTGTGAACGGATGAAAAGTGATTATTTGTGACAGTTAATAAATAAACAAAACATAAAAATAGGCAGCTGCCCTGAAAAGACAGTGGATTAGCACCCTTTGGGAATGACTCGTCGACCATGTGGGTAACAGTCCCAGATGGTTCCCAGAAGTGCCAGTGCAATAATCTCTAATGCAGGTGGGGGCAGATAACTAGACATATATTTACAAAACCGAGCATTTTTTTTTCCTCCATAAAAGAACTCTGATAAAGCAGAAATCTCACTCTTGTGTTTCTTGCCTAAGCAATACAGTGCTGTGTCTTTCCTGGTCTCATGTTGGTCTGCCAAGCTGTAATCTGCTTAAAACTGCCAAGAACCCCCCCTGGCACTCCACAGTTGGTATAAAAAAACAGAGTTCCCCAAAAGGCTACAGGGGTGAGTGACAAGCTCATTTTACACTCAGATCGCAAAAACTTCAACATGCAACCACAAAGTGAGAATGATCAGAAAACAGAATATATTCCTCTTACAAGATAACTGGACTAACTGGTTGTTGTGGAAACTATGCTTCTCTTTAACCCCCGCTAAAGAGCAGAGCATATCTCCTTCTCTGAGCTACTCTATGGAACTAATTAACAATAAATGTACTCTGTAAATGGTAAGACTAAGTAAGACTTAGCTGTTATTTAAACACCAATTAGCATGCAGAAAGTGTTATCCCTATAGACAAAGACAAGAAAAGCACTTCATCTTATCTTCTACACTTGTAAGTTTTTTCCGAATGATATCTCACCTGTGCCACCTGCTCACTGTTCATGCCCGCCAGATCTGTATCTCCAATACGCAGGATTTGATCTCCACTACGCAGACGCTTATCCTACGGAGCCCCAGTACAACAAAAATGTTTAGTGTGAACTTTGTGGTGGAAACTGTTCGGCTAAAAACACTTTGCTCAATGTTTCAGGATATAAAACAAGAAATGAGTCAATCCTCTAACTGGCTTTGTAAGGTTGGATTGATTGGCAGGTGTATTGACCTGTCCTGCAGCTCCACCAGGGAGGATGGTCTTGACCATGACTCCAGTGCTCCGACCTCCTATGATGCCAAAACCAAGCCCTTTGCCGTCATTGATCAACTCTATCATCTCCACATGACGCTTCTGAGGTAGAAAAGGAGGTGGAGGAGACAGGAGAGAAGAGGGAGAGAGAAAATCTATTGTAAATAAACTATTAAAAAAAGTGTAGCAGCAAGAGTTTGATTCCTCTGTTTGTCTCCATCCACAGACACACAGTAACCAGCTCTTCAGTAACACGTCACATGTAGTGATAAGCCTACTGTACCTCATGAGCAATAGCAGAAAGGTTCCTCCCCATCGACATGGTGCGAGAGATTCGAGGGGGAGTGCAGTACTAAAGAATAAATGTCAAGTGTAAAACAAAAGCAGACCTGAAACAACATCAACCTAGCTGAGCAGCATCTTATCAGTTAAGGCCCTCAGATGTTGTACTATCCTGCTCTAATATTCTCAAATGTGAAATGTGACATTTGGGATGTTGGTGTGTTAAATTTTACAACTGAAAAATCAAAAATAAGTGGGTGTTTTGTG
Source organism: Acanthurus lineatus (assembly GCA_029814665.1). NCBI lineage: Eukaryota > Metazoa > Chordata > Actinopteri > Acanthuriformes > Acanthuridae > Acanthurus > Acanthurus lineatus. The sequence goes on along the minus strand of JAPZDV010000020.1, from coordinate 14,008,692 downwards.
CACCTGTGATTCGGTGGGAATGCAGTTGTCCGGGTAGATGTCAGAGAAGGACAGATCCTGTGAACCCAGAGAGGAGATGCTGCCGTCCCTGTGGACGGATCTGGCAGTGCTGGGTCTTCGGTTCTCCATGGCCCATGTGTAGGAGTCACTGTGGCTCAGGCCCTGAGTCATGCCTGGGCAGGGGCCACAGTTCATGGACACTGATTTGGACAGTCCCTTCCCCTGATGAGACTGAGAGAGCAAGAAGAAATATGTAAATAAGACACTTAGAGAGAGATGAGAAGAACAGGATACAAGTTTAAAGATGGAGAGAGGATGGAGATGGATGGATCGGATGGGGTAGCAGAGAGAATAGACGAGTGAGAGAAAGAGTGAGGGATGTGAGGCAAGAGAGTTTGGAGTGAAATGGATAAAGATTTTGGGAAATAGATTGTGGAGACATTAATTGTACAATGAGAATACACAGACAGAGAGGAATAGGATGAGAATGAGGGGGCAATGTAGGGAAACAGAAAGGATAAAGAAGCTGAAAAAGGAAAGTGTTGTGAGACAATGAAGAAAAATGTGGGTGGGAGAATGGGGGGGGGTATATGTGTTTATAGCAAGACAAAAAAATGTACAGAAAATAGTTCTGAAATAGAGCAAAGAGGGAAGTGATAGGAGAGCAAGAACACTGGAATCTGAGATCTATGCTTCAACACAACATAACCACATAACTGCTGCGTTCATTATTTTTAGGTTTTTCTTTTTCGCGGTGCAAAAGGTAGTTTAAGAAGATACTTGTTTCTGATCTGTGTGCCATGCCATTCTGAGAACTGTGCTACCTGTTGAAATTGCAGAGGATTAGTAAAAAAAAGAACACTATCCAAGTACTAATAACCAAATCTTGCACTCCGTGGATTGACACTTACATTCTCAATGCTATACTCCAAAAACTCGATTATATATTATTTATGAATTACAGCAGAAACAACAACTTTAACTGATCAAATCTCTGTCAGTGTCTGTCCCAATAAATAGCCAGAGGCCTTTCGACATAATCCAGTGGCATGATTCCTGGAATGCATAGATGCTAAATGGCTACAGGCTCTCTCTCTCTCACACACACACACACACACACCACACAAGGCTAATGTAATAATGCTTACGGAGTTAGCCTATTACAGCACGCCACAACAAACAAGTACAAAGCTGTGATGATTACCACTGATACCTTAATGGTGTCACTACTGTCATACAACAGCATGTGTGCCCACATGCTGTTCATGTGTGGGCTGATGATGAGGAAGATGTGTGTGACATGTATCATCCGCTACCAGGACCAACACACACACACACACACACACACACACACACACACACACACCGCACAAATGAGCTAAAAACTTATAACAATGTCACAGATGAGTTCTGCAAACTCCTCGACACGATATGTAGTCACTTCTTCTGTCCCTTCTCTCTCTCCTTCTCTCTCTCTCTCTCTCTCTCTCTCTCTCTTCCTCCCTGTCTGTCTCTCTTTCTCGGGGCTTTAGTGGTAAGCTTAGGTAAGCTGATTACTCATCCAGTTTGGATCCTGCATTCAGTATTTTGGGAATGATTCCGACTCCTTCCCCACCATTCAATATACACCAAACGCCCACACGCACTCATGGCCGCGCTGTACCTTCGCTGGGGGCTTCCGCTGAGCTTGCTGTAAGCTGAGTATATGATGGAACAGTGTGCTCTGCAGGACAGTCTTTAGCAGGGAGAGTTTCTCCCGTGTGGGGGCCTCTCCTCTCTCCTTCAGTTTGGCTTGGAGTCTCTCCACAGCCTCCAAGGCACGCTGGGTATCTGCAGAGAACTTGTCTATCATTTGTGTCAGTCAGAAAAAGGATTTCTCCAGCGTTCTAACTTTGAGTTATTTTCCACAGCTTGCAGCAGCTGCTGTGTGACCCTGACACAAACCAAGACCTTTGATAATAAGCTATGAAATGTCAATACTGAATAGGGACTGGTGGGGAAATAAATTAGTTTTTGTGGGTCTTGCAAGATGACTTTAAAGAACAATATGTCTTTAGAATCCAGACTCCTCTCTCAGCTCTCATCCAAAGTGATAAGTATTAAAAACAAACCACATCTTGGCAGTTTGAGTGGACCGACAGAGTTTTTGTTTGGAAAAAAAATATCCCTCAACATCGGCTGTTAGAGTGTGAGTTAAATTTCTATAGTTTTTTTCCTTCTTTTTTTAAATCCTCACACAATTTTCCGTCAAATTTATTCAGTGTCAAACTACTGTTTTCTTTTTTTTTGTGCTTAACCAAAACAAAAGTCTTTTCTCTAAGAGGGCTACTAGAAAAGTTTATCAAGAAACATTACAAAAGTGTTAAGAACAATGTGCAGTTCATACTGCAGCACTACAAAGCAAAGGCAGCACCTGATATGTTGCACCAGGTCATATCGCCCTTGTTTATTTAGTGTGAGCAGCGGCTAATGAGCATAAGCCACAATTGCAGTAATTATATGTGGCAGAAGGTTAAGACCCTGTAAACTCTTCACCACAAAGTTTTGACTACAGACCAGACTGTGAGTCCTGTGCCACCTGCACATGAAACTATTCCCTCCTGTCTGGCTGTAGCAGCCATGCCTGACACCTTAATTGTAAGCCTCGGATGATGGCAGTTGTGTGGAGTCTTACTGAGGTTACCGGAGCACATTTAGCTTTAAATAGTGCTCTACATCTGCATGTCACTGAATGCACTTACCCATTATCTCCATCCTCGCCTGAAAGATTGTTTGAGTGAATTGTTTCTTCTAGACTTTATGATTCAGTTAACTGTCATTCTTCTCTGTTCGGCACCTGCAACATTCATAACAAGAACAGAACAACTTCTTTAACTTGACCCTTCAAGATAGAATATTCACATTTATGTGACAGTGCATTTGTGAAAAATGACAGTGTATCTGTGGATGAAAAGCACTAAGGTGACGTTTCTCCTTGAACATGTCTCCACTGTTGATACTGATTATTACAATCACGGCCAAAAGGCTGTTATAACTTCATTGATGTTTATTTTACAGCTGTTCTGTGGCACGTATCATATCACGTCCACATCCTCGCTTCATGGCCCTGCTTGTTTGCAAGCGCCTTGCTTGTGCACTAATGCTCTTTAGTAGGATTTAAATCTTCTCCAAAAGGCTTTATCAGTCACTGACGGTAATTAACAGCGACACATGGCCTCTAGACCATTCTGACTGAAGGGGAAGCCTGTATAGCATCAAAGCATGATAGCAATGACATGATTTGATTTGCAAAACGATGGCCTGGAAATGACAACGTCTCATTTAAAATCTAATTAAGGGCATTGATAGGCACGAGGGGTATCGCAATTTTTATATGCCCTTCATGGCAGCCTAATGAAATCTATATCTTATATCTGCTGATGTTAAAGCGATACTGACTGCCTCAGAATAAGAAAAAAAACACAGATGAATAATTTACATTTATTACGCTGGGCCCAATTAGCAATAGCGTGGTAATTTGATGTTCAATCTGTTAATGTCAGTCTGTTAGTATCTTTTAAAATGACCTGGGTACATTACAACTATTACTGTGACGAACAGGCGGACATCATGGACAGCCCAGGATCGCTTGTTGCAGAAAGCCTCATCTCACCTCCATTGCAGCGCCGGTGGGCTATCAACAGGTCCCCACTGAGCTCCAAGCACAGCACATCCACCACCTCCACCAGTCCGCAGGGTAAATTTACCAGTACCGAATACCGAGGATGACACTTTCCCGATGGGAAAAGTCATTACAGCTTATAGAGAGAGTGCAGGATATCAAGAAGCAACCTGCGCGCTTTATTTTCCAGCATTGTGTCCGCGGCTTGTGAGCGCTCTGTGTAGTGCGCATGTCACCCTCTGATCTTCAGGCACAGAGGGCTCATCCCTAATGAAGTATCCTACAGTAATCCTGTAATGCAGTTCAGTGGGACACTCTGCAAGAAATGCTTGTGTATTTATCATGTTGACAGCTAAGTAAACTCCAAACTCATTTAGCGAGAGTACACAATGTCCACTGTGTCCCCAAAGCACCCTTTATCAGGAAATTATGTTAAAACCATTAAAAATGAGAGAAAACATGCTGCAAAGATTTTAAGATCATTACGGGAAATGTATCTAACAAAAGAAGTTTTTCATTGAGGTTTATAGCATAACTTGACTTGTTTATGGTGTTTATTTATTCATTTTTTTATTTTACGGTTTAGCATAGGGCCAGGGAAGAAATGTAACTTTTTTTTCACTTAAAAGGCTAACTTCACGTTTAGGCACTTTTTCTTATCACATTGAATCATATTTGCTGCCACTGACTTGCTAATATCTTGTTTTGCCCAGTACTAATAAACCGAAAAGGCAGACAAAAGGTTGATTTATTATGGGGCCTATACAGAGTACATATTTAATATTGGTTATCTAAAATTCAAACTATGGCCCCAAGACCACAAGAGTAACGATTGATCTGCTGGGAGATCGTAGCCTCAGATCGTAGATCAGTAGCCTAGATGAGGATTTTGATTTCACCTTTTCTCCTCTTGATTTTTATTAGGAATCACAATTAATGGAACTTTGCCAACTGTATTTGCAGTAAAATGACCCAAATGAACAATTATGCATTGATACACCATGTCATGTCTCAAAACACTCCTTTCCCTTTTTTGGCTTCTTGAGCTAAAATAATCTCCCGTGGGTGTCTAATGGGGTCTATTAAAAATGTCCTTGCCGTGAAAAGTTTGGGAGCCCCTGTGTGTTTTCACACGGCAGGTGGAGCCCTCGGTCCAGAGATTTAGGAGCCAGATCCAGTTCCATGTTTTCCACCACACACCCCACTTCTCCTCTTCCCTCTATCACCCTCTCTCTCTGCATCCCTAAGGCAGGAATCATCATCCCTCTCCCCACCCCCTCCACCCACCCTCGGCTCCCCGCCCGCCTGCAACGCAACGCTCCTCTCGCCGGGCTGCGCTCGATCAACCGAGCATCCACCGCGCCTCCAAATTGGTTTGTCATTTCTGACCCCTCAGTGTGTGTGTGTGAGTGTGTGCGCGAGTTGACCACGGTCCTCTGCTCCGCTGCGCTCTGCGTCTGTGGACTTCAGCAGAAGTCAGTAAGAACATAAAGGCCGGGAAAGATAAAGAGAGAGAGAGAGAGAGAGAGAGAGAGAGAGAGAGAGAGAGAGAGAGAGAGGCAGGCAGGAGGAAGGGATACAGACAGACGGATAGCGAGACAGAGAGAGAACGAGAGAGAGAGAGAGAGAGAGAGAGAGAGAGAGAGAGAGAGAGAGAGAGAGAGATACGCCGCTCTCCGCCTCCAGCACTTCACTGGAGTGTGTGAATTTGAACGGACGCGACACATCCTCTTGTGTGAGTGCTGATCGGGATACTGAGCACGCAGCTATCGGTTTATTACACCCACCGCTTCATCTACATCCCCTCTTTGTGTCATTGTAGCCCACGTTTTTTTTTCTTTTTCCCCCCTTTTTTTGCAGCAGAAGCACTCGAATCAACCACAGACCCGGAGTCGTGGAAGTGACATTATTTATCGACTGGGAAGATATATATTTCTATCCAAGATCTACGTTGTGGGCGCTGCATGAAAGAGCGCAGAAAAGGTTATTCCTGACTCCTCTGTGCGCTGGATGTGTATATATGCGCCTATATCGCTGCGCCTGGTGATATGGTAAGAATCCGCTCTTTATTTTTCTTCGCATATGCTGTTTCTTTTGCAGACATCGCTAGTGAACGTCGGTAAACCTCTTGGCGGTATGACAATCTGTGTCTGTCACTGACCTGCTCTGAGAGCTTCATGGCAGCGCTGACTTTGGTTCTCACGGATGCCTATGGGAATGTGGCCTGCGATTATTGTACTTGTGGGGCGCGGAAACTGGCCCGAATGGACGAGGGGGATAAAATGTAATACAGTCCCCGTATTTGTATACAGATGGTCCGGCGACTTGTGGCTGGATGGGCGTCACTCGGATGCGAGATGTCGCTGAGGCGAAGTATTAAGCGATGATACCTATTACATCTCCGGGAAAGAATTAATGCAATCACATTATCCCATGACGGTTTCTCAGCCAAGGTGTACACACAATTATTTTTTTTTTCTGTAGCCGCGTGTATCTGGCTCACTGCAGGGTGCAAGGAGAAATCGCATGCTTTGGCATGATGGATGGCTGATTGTTCACCTCCTCAGCTTTTCTGTCTGATTTCTCGTGGCTGTCATTTGAGTCTATTAGAATGCAGTTAGCTTATTTACGGGACTGTGCTGGTTTGTCAGCCGCAGTCTCAAATCCAGAGTGAAATCCAGCTACTCTGTAAGAAAAGGAGCATCCAGCAGACCAGTGCAACCCAGGATACGTCAATCATGCGGATTCACGTGAAAGCTATGACTCTTATTTACTGGAGAGGCGTCCCAGGTTTGCAGATGACCTTGATCTGCTACTAAAAACTCCTGAAGGTTGCTCAGGTCTTCGATTGTTGACCTAAACTGGATAGAGCATCCTTTATCAGATTTGTGTGCCCATAAATAGAGTGCACTCTTTGTAGCATGTCGACTCCTCTTTGATAAAAACAAATAACCACGTAGTCTAATCCTTCCCTTCCTCCATACTGTTGATAAACTATATGGTTAATCATAACTGCTCTGCCTCACAAATGATGCAGATATCTAGCACTCAAGGGGGGGCCCTCAATAATCATTTGCTGTCTGTGTCTGCCTGGGTGGCTGTGAACTGGCGTTTACTCTCAACATCCAAATGGCTATCAGCAAAGATGTTGAGAGCAAGCTCTTGTGAAGATCTCAGCGTTCATTGTGATGTAAAAGGCTGCATGTGGGCTCTATAGGTTGAAGCTGTTGATAGTGCGTTGACTCATCTGTCAGTGATGCAGCTTAGAGAGAGTGCCTCCAAGGAATCCACAGAACAGGTGTGAAAGTGGTCATTGTAGACTGTTTTTCTGTACATGTACGTTGGGACAAAATTTGACATAGATTTGCTTGGCTGCCATTTTGGCAGCATCTGGTAAAGCACAGGCCTGTCTCCAAGGAGATTATTATGTTTGTGGAGGAGATAAATATCACTAAATCATCCGTCATCAGTGCATCTGTTTGGGTCTAAGTGGTCCTACAATTTCTTGGTAACATTTATAAACCAAGTTAATGATTTGTTTTAAAATGCAAAAGAAAAAAAAAACAACAACTTGTGTTTTTTTGTCCAGCTCTGGCAGCTGTAGGCTGTATGTGTCTGACAAGTTGTTTATCTGGTTTCAACAGGGGAGAAAAATGTAGCTTCAATAGTATTTGTGTTTTTCTTGTGCAAACTTACCCCAGCTGCAGTAGACGTTTTCGGTTTAGTTGTCTGTCAGGCTTGGATAGCCTCGGCGGAGAACCACAGGGTGTTTGTCAGACCGCACACAAGAAATGCAAGGTGTGTCAAAGTGCATCTTGGGTCACGTTAAGTAATGACACACACACACACAACACAGATGTTTCTGATGCACCTGAAGCCATATTATGTGCAACAGCAGAAATCAAGCAATCTGCTGACTGTACGTCTGTCTGTCTGTCTTTAATTAGGTCACTGATTCATTCCACTAGTTGTGATGCACAAGAAAGGCAAAGCTCCTTTGTGGGCAAAACAGTGAAAATTGTTTTAAGCGCTAATTCAGATTGTTCTGCCTGATTGACCTGTGGCTGACTTTCTTTGTTTAGAGCTGTGGTAACACAATATTTGGCTTAGAGTTGGTTGACTCCAAAAAAACGTTATCTAACCCCACAATGGAGGCAGACTTTGATTTAAATAAGAGATCATATGGTAAACATCTTGCGTGCACATTGAAACCTTGAGACAGTAAAAATAAACCTTGGCAGACAACGTGATCCATTGCAGACAAACAGAAACAGACGCATACACACACACTTGAATATTAAGACAAGCAGGCATATAATCTGTTTTGCAGCAAGTGTAACTGTTTGCAACCGAAGTCTCTATTCCCATCGTCAAGGGTTATTAGAGAGTCTAACTTCAACACTTGTGCAATTAATTCAGTTTAGTGGGCACAAAGAACCTAAGGGCTGATTTCCCCAGAACCATTTTAACAAGCGTTTCCTAAATAATTTGCAGTTCCTGGGATCCAGTCCTCTGTTTGGTTAATTTATGCATAGCAAGGTAAAGGTTTGTGTCAGAGAGCCATGTAGATAAACAGAAGGGGTTTATTTTGCGCGCAGAGACAACCAACCTTCCTGCATAAATAAATTGTCACTCTTGTGGCTTAAGCTGTGAGAAAAACCAAAACAAACCTTAATTCCTTCAATAGAAATATTAGGTTTCAATGAAAGCAGAGCTGTTGAATTTCACAGCGCTGTTTCCTAATGCAACCATCATGATGATTTACATTCCTAGTCTCAACCCCACTTTGTGTGCTGACTTTAACCTAATTCAAAAGATCCTTCCTGTGCTAGACGGCATCTCTCTCTCTCCCGTATTGAAATAATGAGGACAGATCCTTGCGCGTCTTCCTCATCCACCTAAAGCACTCAGTCATGTGTTAACACATCCTTCCTCCTACCCTTTTTCCGTCCCTCAAAGAATAACCCATGCTCTCTGCATTTTTCACCATCGACTGGAGCTATCAACTCAGTTCACCCTTTCTTAATGTGTGAAACTCAACTCTGATATCATTCAACCCTACCAGAGGTTCAGAGGACTGCACAGTTACTTTGCTACCTGATTAGAACTGCGCCTAGAAAAGGGGAAAACCAGTAGTGGACGACTTGCTGTCAGATCTCAGGCCATTCTCTGACTCATTGCTCCTATGGCCTCCGACTAGAATAGCCCTCCAGAGATAGATGTCTTACTCTGCCTAAATATGGAACGGTTGGAAGTCTTTCTGCTTGAACCACCACAGATTATTATCTGTCTGTATTTTGGGGCCAATTGGAGGAAATGTACACTGTTGGCCCGGCTGCTCAGGCCGTCTGCTAACTGGGCTGTTTGTGTGGATTGCTGAAAGTGATACATGTCGTAATCCTGCTAAGTGGTTATTGCATTGCTGAGCAGAACACTGTAATCATACTACTACCAACAACACAGGCAACAATGTGATGCTAAATCAGTTGTTCAAAGGTGTAGGTCAAAAAAGAAAGATGATCCAGAGATGGCTTGCTGGCCTAAATCTAACAATCTGAATATTTTTTGGTTTGGAGTGTTGAATTACAAACAAGCCCTTTAATAATTGCACTTTGAGCTGAGGGACTATAATAGTATGCTTTTACCATTGTGGGGTAATACTAACTCTCCTAATCCTCCTGGATACTACAATGATAATAATAAAACAAAACACATATAATAATAATAATAATAATAATAATAATAATAATAATAATAATAATAATAATAATAATAGATTTTTTAAAATGACTCCTGAAAAAGAATTTAAAG
>JAPZDV010000020.1:13965440-13984417 GCA_029814665.1 Acanthurus lineatus | reverse complement strand
TATTATCAATAATAAAGATCTTATTCCCAACCATTATCTTATTCCCTCAGGTTTTGTTTTATTCATTTTTTGTCCTAGGCCTAGCACCAATTGACAAGGGAGGATCAAGATAGATGCCTTAGGTTATTAACTTTCTCTAAGATTCTCCTCGACTCACTCTGATCACTTTTAGCTTTCTCTCTCTCTCTCTCTCTCTCTCTCTCTCTCTCTCTCTCTCTCTCTCTCTCTTCCTCTGCCTTGCTTCATCCTCTCTGTCTCCATCCCTTATTAACTATTTCTTTATCCCATCTTTCTATCTCTATCATTCTCAGCCTATTTCCTTCCTGACCTCATCCATGTATCTCCTCCTTTACCCCTCCCGATGCCTTTATCTCGTCTCCTGTCCCCACCTCTCCTCACTCCACCACTTCTCCTCCTCTATTCTGTCTTGCACATCCCCGCCTCAGCCCATCTCGTCTCATGGGGGCGGGAGAGAGGACGTGTAGAGTTGATTAGACTGGAGCATTAGAAAGTTCAGAGCAGAACAGAGCATGGTGTCTAGCCACCAGGCGGTGAGGAATCAAAACGGCAGTGTCTTACAGACGAGGTCGTTGGCGGTGGATTTTCAGGGTGGTTTTGGTGCATCTGATTTCTGGGAGCGTCGTCAGAGCAGCCAGAGGCAGCCATGCGGAAACAGCAGTGGTCCGGTCAGAGCCGGAGCCTCCCTAGACGCAATTTTCTGACGGGCATAGAATGTCTAACATGGAGGGAGAGGATGAGGTGCACAGCCCAGAGCTTTGAACTATTTTAATGTGGAAATGATTTTAAAGAGATACATCTCTGTAAAATAAAGTGAGGTTTCATCATGCAAAATGCAAAGGAGACGGAGAGGAGACAGCTTACTCTGCTCTGTCACAGTTCATAATCTACCCATCATGGCATGTTAAAATAGGATTAATACTTTGATCCAATTAGAATACATACACACATACATACATATGCATACATATACATATATACATATATATACACACACACACACACACACACACACATTTATATATATATAACAAAAAGAGACATTACAAAAAAGTAATTATGTGACAAGACAATGCTAAATTTGCTGCCATACATTTTCCATTGAAATTTTTTTTAGGTAAAACCACAATGACAAAAAGATGTCTTACTGATGTTGGGGTGACCTATACCTTTAAGGCTACACTCCAGAGCTCTGCGGTCCATTGCTGTGAAGCCACACAAAGGATTTACAACCAGCGCTGTATGAAATAAATTGCCAGCCAGGCCACTTGTCTTCAGGGCACAATGACAATTGTGCACATTCCTACAGTGAACCAGCCCCTCACCCCACCTACTTACACACACATGTGTGCACTACTTACATACACGTGTGTGCACTAGTCCCACACATATGTGTGCACTCTCTAGTGTGTACTATACATGATAGAAAATAGCCAGTGGGAGCAGCTAAACTGCATCTGGCTGTACCAAATGTATACATTCAACATGAGAGATACGAGCTGACATGACTATCTGTCTTGTTGATTTAAGATTTGGCCACCACAACATGTGACATTGACTTATTATTAATTGTGATTTTAATTTGGTCCGAGGGGGCTTGTATGCATACCCCTCCTCCCAAAACACAATGGCACATGCAACAGTACAGATACATGTTGTGGCCGACATGTGAAGACATCCGTATTGTTGGGAGTTGACAGTATGTTTTCCCTGAGCCTCCGGTCACACCGAGACCACTCACTGCTAATCAGCATCTTACGCTTCATCAGCACAAGGAAATTATAAGGGGGGGCATACTTTTTAAAATAACTCATGGTGGTTAGAGTGTCTGTGTGTCTGCGGTGCATGTGTGTGTGTCTTTGTTTGCATTGTGTATGCTTGGTATGTGCGCGCGTGTGTGCATGTGTCTTATGTCTCTCATTATTGGCTACAGGCCAGACTCCCACCAGGTCCTATCCTGATTAGTCATCTCTTCAGCTCCACACCGCCAAATTAGCTACCTGCACTTGTGTGTCTGTGTGTGTTTGTGCATGGCTGTGAGTGTGCATGGTCATTCTAATCAAAATTCTCCCAGCCCGTCTACCTGCACTGATGATAATTTGCTACACTACCCATACCGACTCACACTCTGTCACCCACACAACCTCTTTCCAGCCCTCTCCATCACACATACTCGCTTAAACACACACACACACACATACACACACACACAGAAATAGTCCATGGTGGTTAAACCTACCCTAGCAAGCCAACTGGAGGTAATTTACCGTAGCTTGGCGGACACATGCCATTTTACTGAACACGGTGCATGGCCCCCTGAGCTTTGTTCCGCTCAGACTTCTCTCCAACAGAGCAAAGAATGAACAACTGAGAAGACTAAACAGGGAAAAGACAAGAATAGGTGAAGAAAAAGTAAATGAAGAGGAAATGCCAAGCTACTGAGTTTCCTCCCTAAAAGACCTTAGCTGGACTAGTGTTCGTATAAATATACATATACCAATAATAATGTAATAACAGTGCTTTTCTGAATAAATATAATTGTAAGGGAAAGCAGGAAAATTCTTATTTTTTATATTTTTTTAATTCTCTTTATGTACTGTATACACTGAGACTAAACACACACAAACAACAACACAGTATTCTTTTTGGCATATGCACAAGGTAGACTACAAATGCAGCACGGGCACATTTAAGACTCTCTGCCTGGAGGCTGAGGGACCAGGGCATCTGGTCTCCCAGTGATAAGCATGTGTGTGTTTGTGTGTGCATAAAAGTGTGTGTGCGAGACCTCGTGCATGTGTATGTGCGCGTGTTGTGCGTTGACAAGGTAGCCCAATCCGGTCAGCACTCATTAGTAAAAGAGAGAATCCCCGAATGAGGGGTGCTGTGACAGGCAGGACTCTCGTTAGGGGACCGAAGACACTCACTCACACACACATATACACACAAAAATGTAGGGTCAGGCTGCCTCAGTGCACAGAATCAGCCCAACATCAATTAGTTCATGGATGCATGCAATATAGTCTGTTAGTGTAGTGGCCTCGGCAACAGCTCTTTTAATGCCCACCCTTTACAAAATAAAGATTCAAGGCAGCAAAATATAGGACACAGAAACCAAGTCATATATATATTTAAGAGTGTTGGGAAGTGTGTTGTCCTGGTGGTTAATACAGATGTTTATTACTGCATTACATATTAAATTAAGAATTAGTAATATAAATTAAATTATGTATATATGAATATATTTTACATGTATTGTGACTTTTTATAAATGATGAATTAAGAAGCAGTATAGTCTAAAAGTTCATTAAAAAGTCATATATGTTTATGGGAATAATTCATACGTTTCCCAAGCCGACAAAATGAGGTCAGAGATGAAGAGAAAGAAGCAGGTATAAAGCAAAAGACTTGGATCCAGGGACAGCTATTTGTTTTGGTCTGATCCTGCTTATTAGTTGATGTTTTGCTCAGATTTATGCAGATGCTGCTGGTCTGCCAGGGAGGGTCTCCTGTGAGATATAACAAGCTCAGGATAGGAAATATTGGGTTCATTTTAAGTATATGGCTTGATTATTTCATCATTTTAACAGTGCCAATCACTGTTAAATTAATCAAAATAATCAAGTCACCTATGAATATATATTCCAACAGGGCAAACGATTTTTTAAATGCATAATCACCTACAGAAAAATGGGTGTAAACGCATCACATATGTTCTGATAATTAGCATCATTACTGCCTTATTATTCATAATATATTAACCAGTCAACACATTAAGATAATGAAAGGAAACAGGTTAGAGAACCAGGGCGATGCTTTGGGCCATCACCACTGTGCATGCATTGTGTACTAGATGGGACATATTTTCACATTGTTCATCGTTGAGCATATGGGAGTATGTAACCCCACTAAATTATGAAAATAACTCGAGTGATTTGGGTTTAGATTAGCTGTGGACTGCTCCAGGCTTTCCATGCAACTTTTGTCCTCAGAGGGGCTGTGAGCATGGTGGAAATGAGAGGGTTAATTAACTGATGGGTGAGATGGTGGTGGAGCATACGGGGTGATGAAATAGCTTTTGAATTATGGAACAGTGGAATGCTGTGGCTGGTGGCGTCCGGCCATATGTCAGTGTATGCCTCCTGTGTTTAGCTGGGGACAGCTGGTCAGATTGCTCATGTTCAACCGAGTTAGAGACCAATCAATCAAAACCGGGCAGCTTGTTGAGTTGTTTAAGCGGGGGGAAGAATTAAGCATGGGAGTCTATTGTGATTCTATCACTTTGGTGCCTTTATTGATTTGTCAGAAACTGTTAGCAGAAATGAAATCACTGCCATCGAATCAGTTTCACCACCTGATATTTTAAAAGTTTAATACTGTGTATGGGTAAAAGTGCAGTCATGGGGGTTATTTTGAAAAGGGTTTAATAGAAACCAGAGATAATCCAAACTAGCAGGGATTTAAATCTTACTCTCACTGTTACTCTTTTTTTTTTCCATTTGTTGGTTCTGTTGGGGTTGTGTAAAAAGGCTATGCTGGTGTTCTGGTGCTTGTTATTAAAAAAAAAAAAAGATTTTGATATCAATAGATGTCACATTAAAAAAAGAAAAAAAACCTTTTAAAAAAATTTTAAAAGATTTTGAAGATGTGAAGCATTTCCATTATATTTCTTACTATCAGTTGTTGGTCATTAAAATGTGTTTTCTCACCTCTTATGATGGCTAGCCTTTATGGATTTCTAAAGTAGAGTTCATACAAAAAAATATCCTTCTAATGCAAACCCTTTTTTTAATTATTCAGAGCTAAAAATTAAAACTCTTGAAAATGTGAAAACTTTAAAAGTGAACTGGGTTCAAACAAAAGGCTATTATATGCCGAAATACTAATAGAATTTTTTCATACAACTGTCTGCTAACATTATTTTCAGACCTCTTTTCTTTTAAATCATAACAATTTTGACTTAATTTTTAATTTCAAGGAATTATTTTGACACCCCAGAAAGCACAAAGTCATTAAAAACCCAGATGAATACACAGCTCTTATCATACAGTGTGTCTCTGTTCCCAGAGATTCAGATTGTGTAGTGTACATGTGCCTCTGGGTATTTCTGTCTATCTGTCCTGTCTGCAGCACGACACGTTTTGTCATTGTAGATGTTTGAGGATGCATTATGCATATGTAGTATACGCCTCTGGTGGTTTTAAGAAAGGTCTGTGTCACTCTGACAGTATCTATAAATAAAAATATATATCTGATATTCATATATAGTTGTAGCTGTCCAAAAATATCTAAGGGAGGGAGCTGCTATTTGCCTTCACAGCAAGACATGACCAAGATAGCAGGCTATTGTCTTAGTCTCTGCTGGGCCAAAATGATATGGTCACACTGATCAATAGTCTCTGTTACACATGATGTATTTCCCATGGCTCTGGCTGTCTGCTTTACTCCATCTGTCCACGGCTGGCGCTTATTTCTGCTCTCTCTCCCTCTCTCTGTCTCTCTCTCTCTCTCTCTCTCTCAGTCAGACACACATACAAACTCTACACGCCTGTTTATCTGAACCTGGGTATGGGTTCCCTTGATAAAAGTGGACATTTAGGCCAAAAACAGGGCAGCTGTGATCTATGAACTACTCCTGTGAAAAATTATGTTTATTTAACATCAACTAGGATGGTTGCATAATGACTGACTGATGCAATGATCCCTCTGCAGGCTCAAAAAAGCACAGCTCAGAGACTTTGGTAGAGGAAATGGGTGAATTTACAAGTTTTTTGTAATTAAAAAGTGAATGTTAGAGTGTGGAAAGAAAGTGATTGAGTTAGTTGTTGGTTGAGCGAGTGGGCAAGTGAGCGAGTCAGGAACAATGCTGGTCAACTTAATCGGTTTAGGAAAAAAGATGGAGGAATGATGCTTACCAGTCTGTCACTGCTATAACTAATCTCACAGACCCTCCTCTTATTAATTGTTTATCGCTGATAGACCATGAAATGAACAATTAGATTGGAACATCAATACATTTCACACTTTGATGCTGATGTGGAGAACCAAGTGGAGTGAATCCTAATACAGACGGCAGCATCATTATACAAACATTAAGCACTGTTTTATTGTGTTTTCCAATTTTTTTTTTTTAGAAGGCAAACATTTAGCACTTAGTCTTGCATTTCCCCCAAAGATTTGTTGTTTATGGATTATTGGGTGTAAGTGCTGTTGTCTTAAAAACAATATGCCAAAGTACCATTTCATGTTTTCTTCCCTTCTAATGTACCGGTAACTGTAAATGCTACAAAAATCTGAACAGCTTTCGATTCCTCAAGAAACAGTTACAAAATTATGTGCAATAAGTTAAAACTCCAACGACAATAAAAAGACAGTTTTAGGTACAATGGATTTACTGATAGATGGACTGCTAAGTTGTGTCTCAGAAAAATGCCTGTGGACTCAAGTAGTGTGTATTCATGCATGATCAAGGTATCCGTTTGACAATAATGACCATTTTGCATTGTGCTTTTAAGTTGATTAATTAATCTTTACAGCACTTACACATAGTGTCAAGCTCATTTCACCATTACCACCCTGTACACTATTCTACTGCATTTTTTAAGTTTATATTGTTTAGGCTATTTGCATTGCTACTGTGCCTCATTCAATGCTTTATGTATTTCTTTCAGCATGATTTATTGATTACTGTCTACATGTGTCTACAGGAAGCTGCCCTGACCTGTGTTAAGTGCAGTTTGTTAAAGTAATTATTCTGCAATACACAAGATGTCGGTGAAATATTTTATTTTGTGGCATTAACTTTGGAAATGTAATAACTGTTTGTCGTCAAAGCAGCTCAGTAACGATCAAGAAGCTGATTTGTTGTTTGAATGGACGATTTTTACAGAATGCTGCTGTTGGCTCTCTGTCTTAAGTGCTCTGTAAACTGTTAATAAATCTGCGCTTGTGCTTTTTAAAAAAAAAAAATAATGAAAATTCACAGTTGACTACCAAATGCAATAATTAGAGGTCTGTTGCATCTGCAGCTGAGGTATTTAGGGGAACAAATACAGTATGTGTGTGCGGTAGAGCAAATGTGGATGTGTGTAATTGTGTATCCAACTTACGTGCTGTATTCAGACTTGTTAAAACACGGCATCTAAGTGAACAAATCCTGTCTGTGTGTCATTTTGCAGGCCTGTATGGTGTCAGAAACACTGAGCTGTGACAAAAACAGCTCACCACAAGACCGTCTGGGCTCAGCGGGAAGTACATCTATATCTACTTCCAGGTCAACCTCAGACGTCATGTGGACCAGATGCCTGCTCTTCGTCTCAACCTTATTTGCCCCCATTGTCATTGGTGAGAAACAAACACTGTACAGAAACAAACAAACATTTGCATTTTGGAAAGTGTGATGCATTCAAGACCCAAGCTGCTGTCAGTGGTGCTGTTTTGTTGGACTGTGCTGTATATGTTCAGGAATATTTAATATCAATTGCCCCTAAACACATACGCTCAGTGTAGACAATGTGTGGGAAGTTTTCTTGATAAATGTAGTCTAATATTCATTCTCATTTAAAAGAAATTACATTTCAGTAATAAAGTTTCAACTCATTTAACATCTTTTGAATTTAACAAGTGGTGGGAAGGTCACTAAAAATAGTACAATGATTAAAAAAAATTATAAATAATTCCTTTATTTCAAATAAAATTTAAATTTAAATGATCAAATTAAAATTATTCCCGTAAAAATTAAAAAGTCATGTAAAAAGAAGTCCACTCAAGTAAAAGAAAAAAGGGAGCTGGATAAAAAGTTACTTGAAGTACGAGTTATTATTTATTTTAATTTTCATGTCAGTTTATAATAAAAAATAATCGTTTTTTATTTAAAAGCCTAAATTACCACTATAGCAACAGGAAAAATCAATCTGATTGCCATAACTTTAAATACTACTGATACTCACGAAGTTAACTTAGTTCATGTTAGCTTGCTAACCACATTTGCAACTTCAGTAAGTGCAACTTCAAAATCTTTGCAGAGATTAGAGTGTTTTTTTTTTTGTTTGTTTTTTTTAAGGGGGAAATCTCAGTAACCAAAGCAAACACTCCATCATGTAACTGCTGTCTTTTTTAGATTTAGTTTAAAAAGTGTGGCAATATGTGGCCAGGGATTATTTCGGAATGCCGTCTCTTGTTTGCGGTTTTGCTCTGTCATCATTGCATTGTGGTCAAAATACAGGTGATGCTTCTTTTTCTTTCAGGCAGCTGGAAACTTGCTTACATCTGCAGTAGCGGTGCCCTTTACACACTTTTCCTCCTACACTCAATCCTTGCATTTAGAGCAGACTAGTTGTAACAGAAGCACTTGGCAAATGTAGTAAAGTAAAAAGTAGATTATTGTCTCAGAAATAATACTGAGTAGGAGTGAAAAAATTAAAAGCTTTAAAAAACTAGCATAAAAAGTAATTGTTCCTTAAAAAAAATATTTATTTTACTCACATGCATTACTCGTAATAAGGGTGTACCCAGCTGTGGTTTAACATTTAGCCAGCCTATACTTTGGAGGTATTTGCTGACCTTTAACAAGTAATTCAGCATAAGATCCCAATAACTGCATGCAACAATCCTTTCACAGTGAAGCAAAACATGTTTCACCCCATATTTCATGAAAGGTCCTTTTTTTTCCCTGTCACACTAAGAAAGGTGTAGGTGCAAATAACAAAATAAATGACAGCTAAATTCCATTTGCTTCGGTTTTCAGCTCCCGGCATTTTGCATACAGGCTCAGTGTTACACTGTCATGACTCACCAGGACACTTAAATAAACAGAGGCATTGTTAATGTTTTAGTAAAACCTGTGCTTTTTCGGCACTGAAAAGTCAACATGTCTGCAAAGATAAAGACTTTTTGCAGTTGTTTTTAGCCAAAAAACAGAAGTGGCATATGCCACAGTGCTATTGTGATGACTAATAATTTATTATTTGGGTCTTTTGTTTTTTGGGGCATATAAATACAAATTTGCCCACGTTTGCAGGCATGTTTCTGCTTAGAGACACACTTTTACTTGCACTGACAATAAGTTTGGTTTCACTTGTTTAAAATTACAATACATGATCAGAAGTACAAATGGAGGAAGTGCTGCACAGTTTTGACACCCACACATCCAAGAACTTGCTAGGAACACAGCAGCTGCAAAGTCTAAAAAAAATGAGGTGTTCAACCTTTTTTTGCTTATTTACACAGATCCTCTTTTTTTATTGCAATGCGCATTTTTATCCTTTCACTCTTCTGTGTTCTCCCTCTCTCTCTCTCTCTCTCTCTCTCTCTCTCTGTCTCTCTCTCTGTCTCTCTGCAACACACACACAGGCACACACACACCCACACCCACACACACACAGCGCAGATGCAGCCCCAGTAGGCTGTCTGTATGTTTCCTCCTCTCCCCTGTGACAGTAGACTTTGAAGACTCCTAGAGGGAGCTCTGGCCCACTTGGACTTAATCCTATTAATGGCTGCTGTCAATCACACTGTTGGGAGGAAAAACCGCCACACACATGCAGACACATACAACATACACAAACACTGTCCAGCATGTTCTTGTTCATACGCCTGCTGACACACATGTGCACGGATGATCTAGTTGAAAAGCTGAAATACTGCACACCCACATGGACACAGATCCTCATTAAGAAAAAAAAAAGGATAAACACAGTCCAGCACACACACACACACACACACACAGGAGGAAGGGCTCACAGGCAGCCACTTAAACACACAGACACCAAGAGCTTTGCTTCAACACCAAGAGATGAGTTTCAGTCAAAGGTATTTGCATCAACGTCTACAGAATAAGTCGACATATGCAAATCATACTGTTTATACTTAGCAAGGATTAGTTGAAACAAAGACAGTTTAGCTTGGGGACACGCAGAAGCGAGCGCTCCATCTCTTCCACCAAGCCATGTCTTGTCATTATTTCAGGGCTATGTAAAGACGAATAAAAGAGAGTGGTAAAGCATGGATGTTTGAACAAAAATCACAGCAAATATATATTTATATGGGGTTTAGAGTATACTTGTATTACTGGCATGAAGAGTGTTTAAGCTAACAACACAGACTTGTTGATCATGTCAGGACTGGAAAAATAGTTGTACATGTTACAGTTTGCAAACATTACTGTGGAGGACCTTAAACAGACTGTGGCAAATGTGTAGAAATTGTTTAAAAAAAGGTAGCAATTGTTTAAGACAAAGCTGCTGTTATTCTACATTTTTTTCTGCCCACAAAAAACCTTACAAATATAATATAATGTTGTGAACCTATATTAGAAATACTATTAAAAGAAAATAAATTAATTCATTATTAGTTTTTGTCTCTTACAATGGCACAGAACTCCTGCCACAATATCTTCCCCACAAACAATTAAAATATACCTTTAATAAAAAGCAAAGTGATTTCTTGCAGAAGCTGTAAATTAAAAGTTGTCTCTAAAACAGGAGTAAATGTTGCATTCATTAAAAAATATTTCTTAGCAATATGTAAAGAGATAAAGCACAATGCTGATGATCATCCTAATAAAGTACAAAACAAAACAAAAATAAAGAAAACAAAAAACCCAGGGCAATTTAATTTCAGAATATATGATTTTTGAGAGGTTCTTTAACTATGAAAAGAGGACTTAGTTTGATGATATGGTGTGGGATCATGGAATTTGTTTAATTTATTGTAGATGAAAATCTATCTGGACTGACTCAGGTAAAAACGCTAAGAAGTGAGGTAATGTATCAAAGTTATAATCAAATTGTGTTTGACTCCTCACTCTGACTGGTGAAAACCTGGAAGTCAGTGATTCTCAACAAAATGAAACAT
This sequence comes from Acanthurus lineatus, assembly GCA_029814665.1. Classification (NCBI taxonomy): domain Eukaryota; kingdom Metazoa; phylum Chordata; class Actinopteri; order Acanthuriformes; family Acanthuridae; genus Acanthurus; species Acanthurus lineatus. The sequence goes on along the minus strand of JAPZDV010000020.1, from coordinate 13,973,545 downwards.
CTGTGATCTTAATTAACATTATTTTTAAACAATGTTAGAAACATTTAGAATATAATGAGAGCAAATCTCAACAAAATATAGTTCTTGCTTCAGATGTTTTATTTTGGCTGTGTAGCAATTTTTTAAGTTTAAATCTGTGTTTTTAATAGTTTTTGAACAGTGATAAAAAACATTGACGCACTCTAATGTGTGCAATACTCATGCACTGAGGCGACTTTTTTTCTGTCATGAACCTTTTTCAAGAGCCCCAAGTGAGCTCGGTCTCTGACCAAAAGTTCACCCTCAATAAAATTGCACAGAATGGAGTCTGCGGATTGTTTTCCCATCATACATTGAGCTTCTGCTCAGGCACCTCCAACAAGCCTTCATTTGGCGAGCAGTGGTCTGTACAAATATTGGAAATAAATAGCTTTTGAACAACAATGAACCTCTATAGAAAAGAGAAAAAGGATATATCAGGCTTTTGGCTACACAGCCAAGTTAGTAGGATCAATTCATTGTTGTTGTTTTTTTTTTTTTTCCAAGGGATTTTTTGACAGTAAGAAAAACATAGACTATTGCCAACCTAATACTTGAAAATACCTTTCACACTTTGAAAATGTGATGTTTTTGCTCTAACTCAGAAGCGCCACATTTTAGACACCATCACTGGCCAAACGCTTGGCAGTTTGAGTGAGAGATCACCTTTTAAATCTCTCTCCTCTTCCCTCTCACCCTCTCCTTCTCCTTCTTTCCATCCATCCACCTCTTTCGCCACTCTCTTGTTCTTGGCCCAAATGTAAAAATCGATATCCTTTTGTTTCAGCCCCCTGAGGCAATGAGAGTGTCTGAATAAGATTGTCTGTACTGTCCGTGGCTGCCAAGTTTCTGTCACCACTTACACAACTAATGACAGACACATTAACATGCACTTGCCAGCCACACATCATTGCATGTTTGCAAAGAGAACTAAACATTGGCGCGTGCTCTACATATCATGTGTCTTTTTTTAAGGTGCTGTGTGACTGCACATGCTTGTTTGGAAGAAAAAGAGTGACAGAAATATGTGCAGAGTGACTCCTTGGGAGGCAGATTAAGCACAGTACGGTTTTATAGGTGTGGCAGCTGATATATAAATGAATTGAAGAATGAGAGACGAGATGTGCGAGTCGGAGCATTTACTGCTGCTTATGAACGCAGAGTGGATTTTAATTGGAATACAGATGGACCTCTTATTTGAATTGTGTGTGCCAGTGTGTGTTTGTGTCATAATGCTCTCTTTATGCCCAGTGGGGACCCTGTAAGGCAACACTGTAAGACATCTGATCCAAAGCCAGTCTAGACAGCTGCCTTACAATACTGCTTATTGATCCTCTCACACTTCAATTAACCCTCACTGCAAAATTTACATTCATGCTCACGAAGGCGGACATGATGCAGCTATTGAAAAACTGATAAACTAACGCTCATATTAACACAATAATGACCTACTGCCCTAAGCTCTCCCCTCCTGACGAGTACAAAAAGTCCTTCAAATACTCAGCCACTGCTGAGACACACATGCGGTCTGAAAGTGTGCTTAAGGTCTAATCATAGCCTGTGGCGCTATACGTGTGTGTTCATTAGAGAGGACATTTTCAGTAAATGTCACTTATATATCAGTCTTTTCTCGAAGCAAGGGCCTGCCATCATCAGTGTAATGTCCTCAGGTTCTAGCACCACACAGACAGTGGCTACTCCGGCTATGAATTTCCGCCTCTGCATGTCATCACATAGAGCATTTGTATGCATGTGTGTACGTGTGTGCGTGTGTGTTTCTGTGTGTGTGCATGTGTGCTTGTGTGCGATGTGGTGAAGGGCAGTATTAAGTAGAGCCCGGGCAGAGTGTCATTGAGCTCATTCAGATTCTTTGCAGCACTTGTGTAACCATGACGCTCCCCCAGCCAATGAGAGAGCCAAGGGAGGGAGGACTGGGTTGCTATGGTTATCGTGACAGGGATAACGAGGAAGGTGGTGCTGTGCCTGGCTTTTCAGTGATGTTGTCGGTCTGTGCTTGAATTGCAGGTAGCCTGTCAACTGTGAGCGTGCGTGTGTGTGTGCTGTATGTGTGCACCTGTGTATGCACATGTGAAGAAATGATTTGGAAGGTCTTGAGTGGATGTATTCTTTAATAAATGAAATGTGACATAGAAGAAATATGGTCACAATCATTGAATTGCAGCCACCAACTCCAGACACAATCAGATTTAATACATTTTATTTGTTTATTGGACAGGGACAATGCATATTATGTATATTGCATCAGATATAGCTAAAATTCTCAGATGAGATTCATGAGCATGTATAGCCAGAGAACACAACACAAAGCTGCAGAAAATAAAATCTAAATTACAAATACAGTAGGTCCTGGCGATGAACGGCACAAGTGAACACCTCGGTTGATAACCTATCTGTCAAGGGATGTTAGCTGATGCACCTGGGGATCGCTGCACTGAAGAACAGAGAATAACAACATCCAGCCTCCACCACAACAACCAAAATCCCAGGAAACATCCAGCCATACACCATCATTATCAAAAAAACAACTCCTTACTCTAATTGCAAGACAATGTGTATCCAGTGTGTTAATAAACACTTAATCAAAAAATAATGGTACATATAAAAAGCCAAATGAAACATTCTTTAATGGTTCAGAGGATAGTGAGGTGACATTATAATTTGATCACAGTTGAGATTTTAGAAGCAGAAGCTATATTTGACTCTGATTCTGGACAGTAATTGTTAGTAGGATGGATTCATGTGACACCTTAATGTTGGTTTTGGTAGATTATAGATATTTTTATTTTTTATTTTATAGATAAAAATATATATAATGTATGCATTAAATTTATTAGTTTATGAAAAGTCCAGTGTGTGGGATTAAGGATTCTATTGAAAGATAAAGACTTTAAAGTTCACTATTTTGTCGTCATAGATTTATAATCATCTACAAAATGAGAATCATTGTGTTTAATGACCTTAGACTGAATCTTTTATACATCTACAGAGGGATCAGGTCCTTTTTTAATGTTTCACCTTGTTTCTACAGTAGATATGCAGTAGTTAAACCAAATGCTGGCTTTAGAGAGGGCTTTTCTTGTTGTTTGTGAGTGAGCTGCTGGAGGTCCTTCTAAACGATAAGAAGGGGAGGATGAGCAGGGGTATTTTTTGGGTGGATGCAATCGGCAATTTCACTCCTAGATGCCACTAAATCCTTTAAAATAAATCATTGATTACTTGTAGTGATTTGCATAAAGATATAACTAAATTGAATACTGTATAAGTCCCACATACAGCAAAAATGTATTAACACTACATATATTCATACAAACATTATTATGTACTATAAGATAAAAAAAAACTTACCACATGAAATCAATATCATGTAAAAGATCTCTTGAAAAAGCCCCTTTGTAAATAGCAACAGTAAAAAAAAAAAATCAGTGCATTCCAAGCGAGTTTTAGGATCCCTGAATGTTGCTCTCAGTGTCATGGCTTACTGGTACACTTGATGGAACAGAGCCATCCTTAACAAAATTCGCCTCACCTACGCTTTTCATACTGTGACAAGTCAAAACTCCTGCCGTGAAAAAAGTGTGAGAGCAGCATCTGCTGTAGGGTGAGTCATTGCAGAGCCCCAAGCTCACATTGTCTTGATGCACATTTGTACTTACTTTTGACAGTGAGTATCATCTCAGAATTTTATGGTACAATGAGGAGCACATGCCCCATCAGATCCCATGTCTCTGCACCACAGAGCAGACATGTGGTGCAAACACTGGTGCAAACACTGCTTCCCTTTGTTAAGACTGCCAGACTTTCAACTTATAGAATATCTAGATGTAATTAGTCAATGGCAGTTGATTGCTGTGTGGTCTTGCAGATACATCATCATCTAAGAGGCCTCATCATTTCTATTCATTAAACCAGCAAAGAAGCAGGAAGTAAAGCCACCGCAGTGAGAAAGATCTGGGACAGATCAGTGGTTTCAATCTCATTGGAATTAATGACATGTTTCCTATTTCAGTGCAGGAGGAGTGGGTGCATGCATCAAATTTGCAACTTCTGAGAATAATTAGGCATTGCCATCTTTGAATAATCTTGGCAGCACTTAATGCCTGTTAAAATTGCCAGGCAATTACTCTCTATCTGGAGTGATATCTAAAACTGCTAACTGCAAAACAGTAATTACCAATCGGTTCACTTGCGACAGTGGACATGCCATTATGAAAAATCCCCTGCAATGCTGTTGTTTTCATAACGTGTGGATAATTAGTCTATATGACAAGGGTACAAATGCAGTTTCAGTTAAACACAATCTGTGCTTGTACAGTTTAGGTCTGCAGTGCACATATTCCGAAGACAGCCCTACAACTAATTGAAGTAGTTTGTGTTTGAGAGGGTAGAGGGGAAAGTAAGTGTTTTATCAAATGCTTTTTGTACAAGTGTTTATGTTTGCGCATCTGTGTGTCCAGCATACGCCCGTGCCCCCATCCCCATGGCAGTGGTGCGCAGGGAGCTGTCCTGTGAGTCCTACCCCATCGAGCTGCGCTGCCCGGGCACAGACGTCATCATGATCGAGAGCGCCAACTACGGCCGCACCGATGACAAGATCTGCGACTCGGACCCCGCCCAGATGGAGAACACGCGGTGCTACCTCCCTGATGCATACAAGATCATGTCACTAAGGTCAGTGCGCTGTGTGTGTGTGTGTGTGTGTGAGCCTTATTTTGTTGTGTGTTTGTGTAAAATGCACAAATGCATGTGAGAGTGTGAAACCCACTGCTGCCTCCCGTGCAGAAAGTTTCCCTGAAGTCCCGTTTTGAGAGGACTGGAGAAACAAATTGGACAACCACGGAGAAAATAATTAACTCTGAGTATTGCTTTGTTAATTAAGTTTGTCCCATGACACACTTGGTGCAAAATGCACGAGGGTGACTCATGGCACAAAGAGCTCCTTTCAAAGCAGGAACAATTTGAATTGTTTCACTTTTTGTACGGCAGAAGAGGCAGACATCTCTCATTCCCTGAGATCCCAGCTACAGTTTGTGCAAAATGTCAACTGTTCATTTAGTATTCATCCTAGTGAAGTATCAATGTCAAGTTCTGCATTACTCACACGTTAACCCACTCTCACAAAGTTGACAGCAAACAACAAAGGAATAAAAATGACACAACGGTGCAGCACACATGTCAGATCTGGTGTGATGGGGGGAAAAAAAGGAAAAAAAGGTGATAGAATATCTGTGGAAACCAGTGTAACTTGTGAGCCACATCCTATGCAGCTCTGCTGCTCACATTTCCCGTACAAGCAGTACAATGCCATACAGCTGCAGAGCCTTATCAGACAATGGAAATGACTCAAGTAACACTTCCGCTACGAATGGCCAGTGTGATCGCCTCCCCCCCCGACAGTGCTGTTAGCAGCCTTAGCAGCTGAAGCCATGAGGAGTGCTCTACTAGGATAGAAGTTAATCGAGTGAAGGTTACGACACACCTTTTGTTTTGACTTCCTTTAGTTAGTTAGTATACCTTAAAAAACTCCCTTTTTACTCCTGTGCTTTACTTGTGACACCTCAAAGCCCACCCGTGGTTTAAATTCTGTTAGCCAAGTATAATCTAACTCCCAACTGTGCATAAGAGTGACTAACACGGGGGCCTAAACTAGACAATATAATCTTGATAAAATATATTTGATATTCGATTTGTTGATGCAACTGTTTACAAATGAAAGAGATAAATGTAATGTGTTGCTAAACTAAAAGATTTTTTTTTGAGTAGTATTTTGCATGCTAATTTAAAAGCATAACATATTTGCTTGAAGGAAATGATCATCAGTTGTGCAAGGTAAAATTTAGCAACAGCATTTTATTTTCCCTTTCATCACCTGTGTAAGAATGAGAAATGCCTATTTTTTTTTTGTTGCAAGATTTAATAATGCTTCCTCATTCTGCAAAGCTACTCGCATTTCTCCTCCTCCCTCCCTGCAGAGCAGTCACCATTCCCACAAATAAACATACATATATTGCAAAGATTGTACTTTTAATAACAGAAGACAGGATGGTGTTTTACTTAGTGCTTGAGGTGTTAGAACTTATGTTAGGCTTTAATTTTACTAGGTAGCTATAATTATAAAGAAAAGGTCTTCTGGTTGAATTGTTCATTATCTTTTAAAACAGCAGTTCTCATAATTGTCCCACAGTCCCTCATTTGATAAGGATTTTACCTTTAGATATTTTTTATACAGAAAAAAATAAGACAAAGAAAAGAAACATGTGACTGAAATATTCATACATTCTTTCACTGTGTTATTTATGGATGGAATTAATTTGCTGGAGACTTCTCTGAACCATGTCAAGCCCAATTTAAGAACCACTGTTTTACACCGTTGTAGTCTCTGCAACCTTCAATACCAACATTTTGTATTGGGCAGGTGCGATTATGAGAGCTAACTGGGAAATAATAGTGGGACAAGAATAGCAAGGGGAAAAGAATACTCTGTGTAATGAGGATGTCTGGATATAAATAATTCATTAATGTCACCATTAGTATCTCAATTTTTCACATTACGTGTTACTCTGACTTTGAGTGCTCTTTCCTGCTGTCCCATTATTTTTGCTCTCATCTTTTTTTTTTCTGTTTCAATATCGCTGTTATATTTTCTCACTCACACTCATTGCTCTGCTGTTCTCCTTCAAACCACCTGTCCATGATTGTGAAGATCCTCTGACTGCGATTGCTTTGGTCTGGCTCGGTCTCTCTACTGGCTCCTGCAGCTAAAGCTTGTGTGGCCACTCTCCTACAGTCCTTGCCATCCATAATTTATACAGACACACACACACACACACACACACACACCCACACATACACACATGCACACGCATACACAGGCATACACACTCACACATTCACACACAGCATGTACCACACACAGCATACACGCCCAGGGGCTACACCAGACTTTAAGCTCCAATTAGCAGAGCCAGAGGCCAAACTTAATCTTAAGGGATCCTCTGTGGAGGTGACTCAGACCGGAAACAACTGTTTATCACATATATTCTCGGCGCAAGTGTATGTATGTGTGTATGTTTGTTCCAAGAGGGTGTGATTGAGCCTTTGAGTATGTGTGTGCGCACACAGTACTTTATGTGCACAAACAAGAACGAAGCTCAGAAATGCTCATGCACACAGTGTGTAGTGCGTTCTACAGCACCGGCGTTTCACATAAATGCACACAGTGAATCTTTGAGTGTGCACTCATGCTCATGTCTGAAGTGTGTGTGAGAGAGTGTGTGTGTGTGTGTGCACTTGCTAATTTCTACTGAAGGCTGTGCTGGGGTTTTTTTGCGCACATTGCAGTGGGTTTGTGTGTGCTTTTAGCTCTTTCCCATACTCACACAGCTCTCCTCTTCAGTCTCTCTCAGCCTGTCTGGTTTCCACTCTGTCATTCCCTCTATGTCTGTATCGTCTCTGGTTTTCAAGCCCAGCTCAACTATGCTGATAAAATCAGAGCATGTTCCGCCTGCCCAGTGTTTCCTCAGTATCACATTCTCTCTTTGTTTTCCTCTCTACCACACTCCAAGGCCAGTTTGTGTGTCTTTGTGTGTGTGTGTGTTTGAAGGTGTGTGTGTATGTATGTGCGTGTGCCCATACCACATAATTGGTCTTGATATCAAAGCCTCATATCTCTAGAGGGTCTCACAAGGCTTCTCAGGCAACCTAGAGAGGACCTGATATCGCTGCATTTCCCAGATTATCTCCCCACTGGGATACACTGGGTTGAAGGGGAAACAAACCCGTGGCCATGAAAGTTACGCTTAATCTGTTTTAGCGATATACTGGCCTCAGTTCAATGACTCATTCTGTTTTATCACATTTTGAACTGATATGCCTCCATTTCAAAATGGCTACTGAGCATTCTTTGTTTTACAGTTTGTTATACTTAAATCCAATTTTTTTTAAGTTATTATTATTACGAAAGTCAGAAAATAAACATATGATTCGATTTTTTGATGTGTTTCATGTGTTTTTTATTGATTGTATGTTTTTGAATTGTCTAGGTGTTTTCATGGAAATCATTATCAGTT
>JAPZDV010000020.1:13916075-13965340 GCA_029814665.1 Acanthurus lineatus | reverse complement strand
GATGTGTTTCATGTGTTTTTTATTGATTGTCTGTTTTTGCAGTGTCTAGGTGTTTTCCTGGAAATCAGGATCAGTTTCATTGTATTTTTCAAAGCAGCCTTGTTGGCTACATTTAAGTGTCACAGGGGAGAGTTATATCAGGACAACAGAAGCGTTTTGAAGGTTTCGGTTGTTCACTTCTGCACAGAGAGAAAGCTACAAGCCAAAATGGTGGAAGGCTTGCAAGTTATAGAGATCTACCGACATAAAAGTGACTTGATGGCTTCTACTGAGATGTTTCACAATGCACTCCCTGTCCCTTACTGATACTTGAGTGCTTCATGGACCGAATACCTTTTAGTGCCTTCCTTTTTTTATACTCTCTCTGGATCTCACACACATGCATTCAGGTACTTGAAACTGCCTGCATGGAGACTCTGAAGAATGTGTAGACAGCGCACACAGGCACACAAACTCTGTTTTGCTACCTCTGTAACAGCTACCATGAAAATTATTTGTCGACTTCAAACAGACTTTAGCCCTTACACCTCCAAACCTCCTCACCCACCTTGTTTACTGTTCTCCCTTCCTTCCTTTCTTTCTTTCTTTCCATCTCTCTCCTCTCTCTTTCTTTCGCTGGCTGAGGTAAATTGCAACCAATGCCAAAGTGCAAACATTCATAAAGTGCATAAAGTCTAATGATCTCTTAAAAACTGCTGTTAGTTAAGTCAAGTGTGTTCCATGGAAGATGCAGTGATTTTACTCTTCGTTTCAATCCCTCTTAAAGAAGTCCCTCCACACACACACACACAGAAAAAAAAACACTTTGACAAGCAATACAAGCGCAGGGATTTGTTTCCACTTCTCTTCCACTTGGATTCTGTCACTTGCTTTTGAAAGTGTTAAAAACAACATACTTCATCAATTATTCTCCTATCTGCCACTCTCTTGATATCTCCATTTTTGTCACTCAATTTCCAGATTTTTTCTTCCCTCTCCTCATTAAAATTGCTTCTCACCCCCCCACTTCTCACCCTCATTGTCACTTTTCCTTTTTCCCCCCTCACCATCTGTCTTAGTTTACGCCTTTTATCTTGTTTATTCATTCACGTTTCCTTTTACCTAGCTGAAGTACAAGGGCTTATAAGGGTTCTTTACTTTCAGACAATCTTGACCAAAAGCACCGGGGCAAAAGGGCCAAAGGGACATCTCTCAGTCTCTAGATAAAACCCCAGCCTCCAGAAGTCCCAAGGAACCTACTGTTGGTGCACAGTCTCTGTAAACACACAACGGTGCACCAGTCCCGTGTGCACACACACCAATGAACATACACGTATGCACTCATGAACATTCTTACATCCTTATGCATGCATGCATGCTCACACACTCTCATGCCCAAATACACACTCAAAGAGAAACTGAGAGAGTTGCTCATCAGTTCTCAAGCTTGGTCAACTTCTTCTGGCAGCCTGTCTCTTTAGAACTGAGTCTCAGCCTTCAAAGCACCAGGCTGATGTGCTGGTGTGTGTGGACTGATTTGTGTGTATACGCCTGTGTGTGCACGTGTGTGAAAGTGTACATCTATAGTTGCATACTCAGTATGTGTGTATGTGCGTTAGAAAGTCTGCATGCACGTTTGAACCATTCACGCGGGAGACTGTAAAGAAACCTCTGAAGTTCTTTTCCTTTGACTCTCTGAATTATAGAAAACCACTTGAATCAAAGACTGCAATCTAGTGCTAGCCGTGTGCTGCAGTCCAGGACTTTGTAACCAGTGAACTATGCCATGCAGTCTGGCACTTTTTTTTCCCAGGCATACCTGCACTTCATCTGTCTTCTTCATTTGAGCCTCATCCATCTCTATAAAACAGGAGGAGAAGGAGAGAGGGGCGGAACAGATAATGACAAAGATAGATAAATAAATGCTCTAAATCTTACATAAGTCTGACATTTTTGATAGTTTTTCAGCCCAGTAGCTCTAAGTACGAAAACAATACTTTCTGCTAAAGTGAAGTTTTGCACTGAAGAAACTGAGTCTTTGAATACTGTGTGTTTTGCGCGTGCATGTGTGTGTTTTGGGATTCTTGCAAGGGTGAACTCACCAAGATACTTGCAATTACATCTTGTTGTTATATCTACAGCATATCTGACTTTTTCTGTCTCTGTTCACTCTTTTTCTTTCCTTCCTTTATTAACTACCCTGCTTCCCACTGAATGAGGTCATATCTGGAAATGTCCTACTTAATTTGTGTGAGTATGTGTTGGTGTATGCGTCCGTATGTGTGTGTGCACATGCATACACCCTCATATAGTCACCACAGTTACAGGAGATGCCCCGCGGTACCCTGGGGGCCCAACTGTCACCCTTGCTCAGTGCGGTAATTAGGGCCCACACACATGCATGGATATGCACACACACACACACACACACACACATACACACATTTACACATATGTGTGCGCACAAACACACAAGTGCACTCACACAGATTGATGCAAATATATAGAGAGAACATAGGAGTGAAGTTACACTTAAAGATTTTTGCATACATTAAATCAGTGATCCTCCTCCAGCTATGTAACAGCAGTGAATATAAATGTTTTTTTTATAATCCCATCAGCACATTATATAATTGTCCCTTACTTGCTAGTTTCTCCAACCATCCACTCACACACCAGTATACATTCACTCTGACTGGCAGCTGTGCTGCTCCTCCAAAACCTTTGTATTTCCACATGTCAAAGCCTCCACTGTCTGACCCTTTTCTCCTGTCGCCACAGCTCTGCTAACCTTAGTTATCATGCTTCACCGAGCACCTAAGCTACATGGCTGCCTGAGAATGGTTTCAGGATGGTCTAGACATCACACACTCTCTCCCCTACATACACATGCATGCGCACACACAGCCTGACACATCCCGAGACTAGCAAGTGAGTCAGTGCCTGAGACATGCTGGCATGTAGACAGTGACTGACTTCCAGACTGACTTGATACTTTGACATTGACATTGAAGCGCAAAACCAGACCAGCACACATAGAACAGTCCTCCCCCTCCTCCTCCTCCTGCACATGCACATACGTGCATACACACAACATCATGATTTTCTTTTGTGCATCATGAGGTGAGGTTGACTAAATCTTGCAAGACAGTGTCTCGCTGTGGCGCGATTCTGTCTTCTTGGCGGCGATGGTGTCTTACACGCTCCTCTGCTTTTTAACCAACCAAGAGAGACAGGCCAACTGTCTGAAACGGTACTCGTCTTTTAGCCTTTAGGAGGATTTGGAGTTTGTGCAAGCAGGTGGTCTTGGATTAAACTGCGGAGAAAGGGGTGTCACAGAGAGAATTGAACACACTCAGATGTAAGGCGCAGAGAACTGTGGGGATGTCAGTACAGGAATGTTGCTAGGTGGAATCAGGAGGAAGACTCCCTGAGTGTGTCCTGGAATCGGACGACGTGGAAGTTGCCATGGTTACCAGTGGAAGAGGAAAAGGGAGGAGAGGGGAGGAGAGGAGAGGAGAGATGGTGAAGCTCAAAAACAACTTGGCCATGATCCTGCTAGCAAGAAAGAGGCCATAATGTGTTTGCGTTAGCCTTCTGTATGAGCTTCTGTGTATCATAAAACACACAAAATTATGAAGGAACTCCTCTTGTAACAGATCCTTATGACAAAAAAAGTTGTCCTTGAAAAAAGTAAAGCATTATTGCCTATCTTAAAAAAATGGTTTTATTTCAAAGGCTGAATTAACACGCACCTAGTTTCTATCCATTTTACAATGTTACATGCGTTAAAAAGGTTTCAGGAATGAATGTAGCCCTTGAAAAAAAAAAAAAATTTTATTTGCTCACCAAAAATCTGTCTGTGCGAGCGGCTGCTTTCTTTGACTTGACTGCTATTTGCTGGATTCAGGCTCGAAATTTCATTTTCTGTTCAAGAACCCTTGAAGTGAGTGGTTGGCTTGAGTGGTTCCCAAAGTGCATGCATGAGAAACTCAGGTACACAGAGAGGTGCTGTTTGTTTGGCAGAAGCCACATATTGGATACTGCATTTATAACATTTGTGGTATACTCACTATATGTGCATGAAGTATGTCAAAAATGACACTTGACATGCTCAGAAAGAACAGAAGAAAAATGGGAGAAAGTGACATCCTTCAGCCAAATATTAATAATATAACACATTTCAAAGCTTTTTCCCAGTAGGGAAAACAACATTATTTTACCTGTGGCTTGTCTGACAGGCTGTTTGAGAGCTGACAGAAATGCATTCAGGGACTGCAGAGGAGTGTCCCTGTTTGTGTGTATGTGTGTGTGTATATATACATATATATTTGTGTATGTGTGTGTGTTGGTGTGTAAATGTGTGGGAGAAAGAGAAAGACAGATCTGTCATTTCTTTACAAGTGTGGTGTTTTGGAGCTGGCGCAGGATGTGATGCATCTGCTTCTCTATACCCCATGGTAGACATATACGTAGACTTGCTCACACAAACACACACACAGGCACGCACACAGGCACACACACACAGACACCTGTCTTTTGCTCACTTTCTCTTACCTCTGTCAATCAAAGTCCCTGCATTACATTACTACATCCTAGGTCCTCTGCATCCTTCCACAGTTTCCTCCCTTTTTATTCCTGCTGTTCAACATCCATTCCCATCACTCCGTTTGTCCATCTCCAAACAGCCCCACTGTATGGCTATATAACCACATCAGGGAGCTAATAAAGCAGAAATGAGGCCAGTAGCGGTGGAATCTCACATGTGGTGTGTATGTGTGTGTGTGTGAGAGAGAGAGAAAGAGGGAGTGAGAGTGTATGGCCAGCCTAACAGCTTTTTATCCTGTAGCGAGATACTGTAAGCTCTGTCTGCTGTCAAATGGGTTTCCTGAACTCCCGTAGGACATAAAGAGCCCTGTGAAATCATCTCCCCCTCTTCCTTTTGTTATTTTCACAAACCGACTCTTATTTCATGCCTTTCCAAGTGCTCAACTCCCTCTGCTTAATTTTCCCAGTATGCAGATTTTAATTTAATTTCTCTGCAGAAAGTGTTACAGTCTTTTTTCTTTTGCTTTTCCTTTTTTTTAAACCATGGGAAATATTGAAGGACTCATTTTATCATTATATATTCCATGTTTAGGGATAAGTTGGACTTTAAATAAACATTGTAATTTATAGCAGTATTATTAACGAGTCTATTCAAACTGCAGCAAAATCGAATGACAATGAGCAGCGTAGGAAGTATGTGTGTTTTAAGTTACAAATAGAGGATAAATGCCAGGGGTCACTGCACTTTATTTAGCAAAAGGTATTAACCTTGCAAAGCAGCTGGACTGCTGAGATGTCAAGTCTGAAATCTCGCAGGACATGTGAAATATTTCTTTGGATATGTGAACCATTCCATCTGGCATGTCAGGTTAAGGAAATGCATTCATGGGATGTATATCTGTATATCACCATGCAGTCTGACATTAACTCCTTAACCTTAAACACCATATTCCATATTTCTTTTAAAGAAATGTAGTCCTGTGTTGCGCCATTCCAACCCCCCATTTCTTCCATCATCATCACCTCATTTATATAGTCCAACAGTCTAAAGGCAAAAGATTATTTTTACAGTCTGTTTTCTGCTACTTACCTCACAGTGTGGGTGAACATGTGGAGAACAATAAAATGGTAAAATTATGTCTATACTACATGTTCTGACCATTGCACAACCCTCAGAGGGAACCCTACCAGGAGATCGACCGCTCAATATTCTGAACTGTCAATGTTTCTGCTGATGTGAAAAGAGAAGCCAAAGGAAATGCACTTATGAGCACTCATGTTGCAAAGCTTTTCAGGGATTTTGAGCTCTGTTCTTGAACTTTTAGTTTTATTTGATGTGTAAGAATAAAACTTTAAAAAGGAAGAAAAATTAAAATGTCTTGGCTGTGACCAAAATCCTCTCTTTTACCACTCGATATATTAAAAGACACAAAATAAGTTGCTCTATGGTAAGTGGAGGAAAAGTAAATTGACATTTTGGACACCCATGAATCAATGTGCTCTTGTTTTATCTTTGACAGGTGTGGAACTCTCAGCTCTGTTCTGTAATTCTGCCATCTAGAAAATATGATGCATTGTTCTGTGGGATTGTCAGCGGGCAGATGTGTTTATGCCGTGGGCATTACTTTTGTGTTCCACCGTGGAAAATTCTTCATATACTGCATGGGCTTCATGTGGTGCAAACATTTTCTACTCAAGACTCTGACATATATATGGTACTGAATATGGACTATATGGACAATTGGAGGAGATTTCAGACGCAGCCTTTTTTTTTCTTTGAGATATTTACTTATTCTGAGTTTTTTATCATAACACAGCTTTCTGCTATGTTTTAACAATTTTTCCAATAATAATTATAAACAATAATAACAATGTTTAAATGGGACTTAACTTCTCTGACTGTTTTAATCATAAATCTTCTTTCAGCAAAATAAATTTGCGTAACTAGCATACTTTAAAATTATGTGTGCTACATTTGTTAGCATAATATTAGCTTTTTGGCCTAAATATGAATAGATTAGAAACATTTTCAAACATTTTGAAAAACTGATGAGGCAACATTAGATAACTCTTCTTCCGTCTCCTTAAACTCATTGTCTTCATCCTTTTTTTATTTAAAAAGGCCTCTCATATCCAGAGCGATGAAGTCTTGCTTTAGCAAATTAGCTAGCTAATTACAACCAGATGCCAAAATGCTTACGTCGTTTTTGTTTGTTTGTTTGTTTTTTAAAATGAGATTCTGGACTACATATAAAACATTGAGGAACCTTGTCTAGGCCCAGGCCTAACGAAGCCACTGGTGGCCATTGTAAACAATGCCAAGGTAAGATGGTGGATGGTCGTCCCACGAGTGTGAATGTTTTATTTCTAAGGTTATATACTGGATATGCTGGCATTGTTTGAGACTGTTTGTATGTTTTTCAGGCAGCACGATCAGCACAATATGATTGTTTGTGTGTGTGTTTTAGCCACCACTCGAGAAAGTTTGTATGTGCGAAGCATGCTCACACACTGTCACAGATGACTCAGACAGTGTTGCAGTGTGCTTTTGACTGTATTTGAATGTTGATTCCAGAAGACTGTGCTGAGGCTTTGTGCGTCACTCACTCTCAGACACCTCTTTCAACTCATGAGGATTAGTTCCCAGCTCTCACTTGCTCTGTAATTATATAGTTCTTCAACACATCTGCACTCAAGCACTAACACACATGCACACACACACACTCACACACCAGCACGCAGACGCACATACACACACAAATATTTATTCCGTTTTTACATCTGCTCACATAGGCACACACATTCCCACACACACACACACACACACACACACACACACACACACACGCTCCATCAGCCAGCGTCAGCCTCATCAAATCATCAATCGTCAGTCAGTCATGTTTATATGAGGGATTGAGACAGAGAGACAGAGACGGAGTGAAGGGAGGTCTGCCAAACAAAGTGAAAAACATCAGAGACAATAACAACAGCAGCACGCACTGCAGCAACGCAGCTTTCTCTTTCCCTGCCTTCCACAGCTCGGCTTTGTTAGTGAATAGTTTGTTATTGCGTTTTGTGTTGCACTTTGCAGGGAAGAAAGCCAGCAGGCAAGGCGGTATCCAGGCCACTGCCTTGTTTTGATGTGGTCATGCTAATTAAAAAAAGGAGGTTTTTTTGCCAACACCGAGAAAAACATACCAAAAAAAAAAAAAACAGGCCTTTTTCGATGTTTGAAATAAGGTGGAAAAAAATCAGCATGTTAAAAAGGTGTGTGTGTGTGTTATTTATTTGTATGTTTTCCATCTACATTCACTGTGGGTCAAATTGCAGACAGGATATGAATTGTGAATTTCTGCTGATGTTTTTATGTTTCGTTAGGCTGCCGGATAAACACGTTGGCAGGGAGCGAGTGAGGGAGGAAAAAAGCGATAGAGATGGAGGTACTGGGGACATAAGGGAGTCTTTTGAATCTGACTCAGACTACTGGCTCAGACAGAATGGTGACGTCAGCACAGGCTTTACTGAGGATGGAGGGATGGAGGCAGAAAAAAAAGGGAGGCTGGAGATGACGCCCTGAGGGAGGCAAGAATGAGAAAGATATTAAGGAGGGAGAGAGAGGACAGACAGAGAGAGGGAAAGAAGGCAGCAATAAGAGGCCTACCACATATATCTGGGTGTGACTTGGGAAACTGCAGCTAAGTGGGTTTTAGACAGATAAACAGACAAAGAAAAAAAACAGACCGTCAGAATGAGAGACGGAGAAGGAGAAACGGAGAGAAATAATTCCTTGGCGGGAAGGATGAAGACAAAGGCTGAGAAAGAAATTACTTTATTATCTGGGCTTAGAGAGTGTGGGGAGAAGAAAAAAGAAAGGTAGTGCAGACAAAAATAGACAGAGAACGAAGGAGTGATAGCCGAGAGATGGAGAGGGCAAGAGATTATGTCAAATCTTTGTTCTATACCCTCTATTTAAAATACCAGTCAATAACCTTCAGCTCTTTGTGACTCAGTTGTGAAAGTCCACAGAATTGAGCCTTTTTTTGCAGCATCATAAAGCAGAAATAAACACGCACACATACACACACCCACGGCGAGTGCACAACTGAAATCTTCTCACTTTTACTCTATTTGAAGACATTTGCATTTTTTTCATTCTACATTGCTTACTCCCCTCATCTGAGCCGTTTTCATAGTATTGTATTTTAGTTATGCATTCTGCCAGCTTTGCGCAGTAACTTTTTGAAGTTGTGTTGTTTCACCGGCCACTTTACTAGCATCTTTTTGTGTCAGTTGGTCTTTTGTGCCACCCCCCCCCCCCTGAGGATGATATGCTTTCATAATCTCCTGGCATTTCTCAGTGTCAGGGTTTCTTCTTTTAAAAGTTTGTTTGTTGACATAATTAATCCTGTCCTTGCACTCTCAGACACAAAGTTTTGAGGGAAATAGGTAGCTTTAACCACTTGTCTTCATCTTCCAGTGTGATTAAATCATAATTCCTGGATGTTTCTGCACTAGCAATTATAGGTAAGGTCATTAAATAGAGTTTTGCGCTCTGATTCACCACTTTGGGCCAGCCAGTCGTGTCCAGTGGTGGGTGTTGTGAGCAAAGTTGTGGCAGCATGTCAGTTTGTGTCCCCCCCAGTCCACAACTTCCACTGATGACAGGTGACCGATGATGAAGGCACCGGGGCAAGAAATTAAAAAGCACAGAGGCGAGAAAAAAGAAGGGAGGGAGAGAGGAGAGAAGACTGGCGGGTATTGTTATTAGAATATGACAGACATTGCAACACACAGAGTTTTAAACCTTTTAAAGTCCAATAACCCCTCACTTGACTATAGATGCAGCCATCAGTAATAGACACCAACATCATCACAGTGAGTGGATATGCAGCCAACATTAGTTCTCTGTCTTATATGTGAATATTTAACTAAAAACGAAAATTATCTCTCATGCATATTTCATAATACCAACTGTTGAATGATACTGTTAGAAAAGAGACTTGAGGGGTTTGGCATGCTCATTAAAAATTATCTCAATGGGAGAATCTGAATTTTTTTTAATGTGAATGTCACCTGTTTGACAGGTGCAGAGACAGAGAGAGAGAGAGGGAGAGAGACAGAACAGATGTACTAATTGAAAGAAAATATTCAGTTGAGAGGAAACGTCAGATCTGCCTTCTCAAGATAGACCTTTCCTCTCTCCTTTTGTGTTTTTTGTGTGCAGTCTTGCATATGATTTTTTTTTTTTTTTGGCATTATTTCAATATTTTTTCCAAACCAGGAAGCATTATTGAGATAAAGTGGCACTTTAGCGTGGGATAGCATTTTTAGCTTATTGCATTCAACTTTTATGATAATAAATGGGCTCCAACCGTCGCCCAACAAATCATCTTTTGTTGTGAGGACTGGCCTTTGCATGTTTAATTACAAACACTTCTACATAAATGTCATACAATGCATTTTTATAACTGCACACCTACATGCTTGCAAGCACAAACCCTCACACGCACACAGAACTGTTTTATAGTGTGCTGCCTTATGTAACCAGTTAATAATAGGGAGAAATACTTACTTTTTGTATGTCAGAGGAGAGGGCCCCCATGATAATTAAAATTAATTATCTGGAATCTGGGCATTAAAAAAAAAAACTCTGTAAGCCATAGGTTATTCTTCTTACTGCTGCACACACATGCACAAACACCAGAAGTGGTCTTGTACAACAGCTCTTCAGTAGCAATTGAGGACCACCTTGTGTTTCGACTGAACTCGATGATTCCATTTGTGTAATGTTCACTCCAGGTTTGCAAGTAAGGACACATTATCTCCTCTTGTGTCACTCTAAAGGGCCCTTAAACATGCATGACTCTTGAGAGTCGGGGTATGTGATGATTTTACAGCTGGATTTAATACATCTCACTCTACGTACTTTACATCTGTCAGAGACTGTGTGTTTGCTGTAGAACACTTTGGACTTCAAAGACACAGATTCGCATCATCTTTGAGTTGGTGTTTCTGAACATGTGTCTGTTCTTCAACTAACAAATCTGCCTCTTTCCTGTGTAGATGCAACAACCGTACCCAGTGTGCAGTCGTGGCTGGGCCTGACGTCTTCCCTGATCCCTGCCCCGGAACATACAAATACTTGGAAGTCCAGTATGAGTGTGTCCCATACAGTAAGTGCCCTCCCCTCTTCTTTTTAAGTGTTTAAACATTTTTTGACCTCTTATCTCCGCTATAGCACTACTACAAGTCATATGTTGTATCCTGCGTCTAGTCTTCAGTATTATTTTTTACCTCATATTGTGAATGTCAATGAGTGTGTCTGAGTACCTAAGAAAAATCGAGTTTCAAGATCTCTATGCACACTTGTCGTCAGATTAGTAAAACATTACTGGCTGTGATAGGCGTCCGTATTTCCTACTGACTTATAAACAATATGCAGTTTGAAAACAAAATGAAAATCAGTGCCAGAGGAAGTTTATATGGGAAACTATGATGACACCACTTGCTGGGAAAGTCCGAGGGAGGAAGGATGAAAAAGGTTTGGGGTTGGGATGGGCTCCAGTGAAGACAGATGGTGACATGACCTTTAACCATGTGATAACAGACTGAGAGGTCGTATTCACTCAAGTGAAACATTCATGGTTGTAAAGATGTTTCAACAACAGGGAAACTTTTTTTTCCCCTCAGTATAGTTTTCCCCTAAAATCTAGGTTACAGCTCACTGCATAATAAATGCTTAAGGGTTCAGGGCGGAGACTTAGTAGATTAAAGACATATATTTGTCCTTGATGTTTATTTCACACTACATTCCAGCTTGGAGGGTTTGTGCAAAGGCAAAGCTAAAATGCAAGTTCTGTGTCTGTTTTATGAAAGAAGCTAAATCTAACGTAATTCCCCCAGTGCCGCCTCTCACTAGTTACTGTTCCATGTTGTATCACATTCAAATTAACTTTGTTCACGCTGCAGTCATATTTGATTTTTTACTACATTTCAAGTTTAAAACCTGAAGACAGTCGCACAGTAGGAAACTCAATTCTTACTTGAAAACAAATAAATAATGCTATATGTCAAATTATAGTGCATTCAAATGCAATGAGAGGGGACCTATAACTTCACAAGCAAAAGAGAGCACACACAGAACAGAGTAGAAAATACACAATGTTGAAAATACAACTTTCTTACCCCAGTAGTAAAATAAGATTTGTGGCAGATTCCAAACATAACTTTTAGATAACAGTAGACAGTAATCGTTTTTTGTTATAAATCTATCCATTTTACATGACCTTAAACGTGGTCTCCTCTGTAAAGCTCACATAATGATAAATTCCAGATGTAGCGTGGCTGTTGTGAGTGGAAATGTGTTTATTTTTGTGCACATGATGAGCTGCATATTTTGTTGTGGACTTGCTTTTTTTTTTATTCACAATATCTCTGTGGTGGATGTCGTAAAAGATATGAGGACGATCAGCGTTAGAATTTATTTACTGACAGAAAAATCCATCTGCAAAAGGCCATTTAGTCTTGTCTGTAAAAACTTTTGCAAAAAAAAAAAAAAGATGACTTTGCCTCACTTGTTCTGAAGGCATTTGAAATAAAATCTTGTTATGAACGAACTGCCTTGTTACAACTCATTTCTGGTTGTTTTCAAAAATAAGGTTAATTAGCTTCCTCTTGAGCAGAATTTGTTTTATGTGTTTGAGGCAGTTTTACTCAGAGTAATCAGCTTTTTTTTTTGGCTGTCTCTCTTTAACAGCAGAGTCAGCGTTTGCACAAAGGTGACTGTTTGAAAGGAAAATATATAGAATTTTAGATATTTTATGCTTATTTCTTTTGTAGTGATACAGGATTCTTTGTCTAACGGAGGCAGAATGTAGAGCCTTGGCCTCGCGGTCCATACAGACGGCCAAGGTGATCTCCCACACTGAAGCATTCAATTATGTCTGGGTAAACGGCTCTTGCCTGGCGTCTAGAATGACCAGCAGATTAAATAATAGGACTATCAGAGCCCTCTCTGGAGCAGATGGAAACACAACCTGATACCTGCTTAATGCCCCACCGTGCACGCACACACATGCTCACGCACAACACACATGCATGCATCAAAGTAGGGCGTGTGTCAGTGTGTATTTCCACTCTTTCATTCATTAAAAACTTGTCTGCATGTTCTGTTTTTATCATTGTTAGAGCCGCATGTCGGCTTCAAAACACACTTATTTTGTAGATTAATCACTGTAAAGAACAGAACGGAAGCCCAGGAATAACAGTGTGCAAAGGGAGATGAGCTGGGAGCTGATCTGATAAACAGCGGGTCTTTCAGGGTAACATCCTCACCCCCCCCTCCGTAAAAATAGACAGCATCTGAAACCAAAGTCATTATAGAGCTCAGCTAACAGAGGGAGGGACATAGAGAGAGATGGCGCATTAGAGAAAAGATAGAGAAGAAGAGAAAGAGAGAGAGAGAGAGAGCCTTTGACAGTACATTAGCAGTTTCCGTGTTCTGACTAAGTGTTCAGGCTGGATCAGGTAGCGCTATGATACACTACCTGGCTCCTGTGGGTGTGTTTAGCCATGAGAAATGTTGCACAATGTTGCAGAAAAAAAATATGTTGTATAAAGGTAAAACAAGTTCGAGGATGCCATGACTCCACACTTTAACACTGTTTTGTCTGTGAGCACCCAGCCTTATGCAATGAGACCCCTCAAACAGCCCTCATATTGCACCCTTCAAATATTTATGAAATCAATTTTCTTTGGAAGGCGTGATAGTGTCTGAACCGTAGACAGAGATACTCCTGTTCTCTGACAGACGGCCGGAGATTCGGCCGCCTATGATCAAGCCGGCCTGCCTGACATAGCAAATCAATGCTGACGGCTGCACTGTTGTGATACATTCTGTAAGACATTAAATGGTAAATATCTCCAAAATGTTGCCATAAATCAGGACATCAATCAATAAATGAGGCCAGTTTCTGAAATATTTGACAGCCGACTCTAGCTATAGCATTCCAGAAATACTCACAAGCTGCAACTTTAACAAGTCATCATAGTTACATTTAAAGGCAGGATTGTTTTTAGTGACCTAGTCGCTAACATCAAGGGAGTTTCATAACTGATTGGTGACTGGAAACCCCTGACCTCAAGCGATCACCTCCGTTGTCTGGCATTGTTAATCAGAAGCTGATTGCGAGCAAAGAAAATGAGCTGAGCTCCAAGGAGACTTTACTTCATTGCTTAGATGTACTTTTTTTTTTCCTGAGTGCTGATGGTGAAGCAGAGCTGTTATGTTTCCCACTACATAGATATTGTAAACAAATCTCGAAGTGGGTTGTAAAACAGGTAATTAAATTATGTTCGGTTCAGTTTTCAGGGAAATTTTGCCCCTCCACCTCTCCTCCTTTTTTTTTTCTTTCTTGAGGATTTTTGGCTTGCACTACCTTCACAGCTCTTCATCTCTCCTCCCCACGCTGCGGGTTTTTTGGCTGTTTTCCAGAGCTAAAATCAAGTGCTCCCTCGCTCTCTCTCTTCGCTCTGGCTCTCTGTGGTATGAGTGTGTGGCTGTCATGTGCCAAACTAGCCAGCTAGCTTTGGCAGTAATTAGCCACCTGTGTATACTTGCTCAAAGCACTGCAGGCAGACTATAAATATCCATACATTAGCACGCTACTGTACAAATTGCTTCTCTAAGGCGGCTCTCATGCGCGGATACATTCAATCTCTGCAAATACGACATGCTGCAGAAAAAATGATATATGCTTATTCTTATTGTTTCATTCATGGTCGTTCATTTAAAAAAAATTGCTGAGAACACTTGTCTATCCATTTCTTCATCTTCAAGCAGTAGACCCTGACTCTCCAACTGTCGTTATGAAGCAATTAGCCTACTACCACATTTAGTGTATTAATCAGAAAAGCCAGTGATACGTTATGCAATACCCATGCAGTCTATTTTAGACAATGAAACTTGGCTCAGTAGGAAAGCTAATTAAAAGATAAAATCACCTTCTTGTTTGTCCAATTAAAGACTTCTGTCAGATTGGACCCTTGGAACAACTTCATCATGATAACATGAGAAGAGCTGTATGTGTGTCCTCTTGTGTGTGTGTGTGTGTGTGTGTGTGAGCGTGTGCACGTCGCTTGCTCACAGCTAGGATTCTGTCCTCGTGTGCTTGCGTCTGCATGTCTTGCTGTATGTGCATGTACAGTACTCTGTGTTTGTGTTTGTGTGTACACATATGCAGGCGATTCTATGAGAGAGCGAGAGAGGATGGAAAGGAACCAAAGAGACAGAAGGAGAGACTCAGACTAAGGGAGGGATGAAGGGATGGAGGGAGGGAGGGAAGGAGAGAGAGAGAGAGAGAGAGCGGAAGAGAGAGCGACAGCTGAAACAGAGATAGAAAGAAATAGGTTAGACAGGGCCGGCAGACGAGGACTGGAAAAAATGAATTAACTGATAAAAGACACAGTGTGAGAGGTGGTCAGGGTTTTGGGGGAAGCGGTGGAAATTCAGAGGACACAACGGGGAGAATGAACACGGAGGAAGGCACAGCATGAAATGACGAGAGAGAGTTTCAGGTGAGGATGAGAGGACAGAGAGAGAGAACATAATAACGGAGAGGGAAAGAGGAAAAGGTCTGTGTCCACAAATGACCTTGGGCTTGAGCCGGCAGAGCTGATTGGAGATCAGAGATAATAGTGGTGAGGCTGCTGTCGCCGCTCGTCTGCAGGAGCACACACACGCCTGAAACATACACACACACACACACTCACACACACATATTCAATGCACTCTTTTTCTTCTAGACGAATACCTCCCTAATAAACCATATGCTTTCAATAAAAATGCTAATTATCTTTACACTGCAGCACAGTCAGGTTAACAATGCTTCCCTGTGTGTGTGAGAGAGAAATAGAAATGGAGAGAAAGAGGGAAAGAGACAGAAAAAAGCATCCAAAGAATCATGTCAGAGCTGTTCATGTGATTAAAGAAAAAAATTGAGGAGATACTAACACAGATATTAATACATATTTGGATGTTGTTTTTTTTTAATGAATGTGAAACCAGACAGACGACACAGTCACACAACAGAGCGCTGCTGTTAGTGTTATTGTCCTGCCTTTGTTTTCTCATATTCATTTAAAGCCTTGCTAGGAATTAATGAGCAGATTTTTTGTTTTGCAGCTGCAGAGCTAACTCTTCAGTGGTGCAGTCTAAGTGGTGTTGCAAATGATCAGTCAAAGACATTGGGTAAAAACATGCCACACCTCTGCAGAATTCAATTACTGATAGCACCAAGGAAAGATTGAGAGAGGGTGCTTTCTTGCTGACATTTTCTTGGAAACAAGGACATTTTATGACATGTTTTGGTTGTCCATATTTCTGTTTCTACGCTAAATTAGCCGTAGCACAAAGGGCCTCTCATCTCTTGCATCGTCTTGCATGCTTGAGCTATCTTTGGGAAAAAAAAAAAACCTTTCAACAACTGTATATTCACTCTGTTGAATCCCACACACTGAATGATGAATGACTGTGAAGCGTGAAAAAATATTTCTCAACCTCGTCACGCAGATTAAAAACAAAAGACGCCCCAAATAATAACCTTGTAGTGAGGTCACCAACAAAGGCATCCGCCAATCTGGTTAAACAACGAGCAGCAATACAAATTGAATGACATTTATTTGGCATTTTGTGTGCCATTTGGTAAACTTGTTGCCTCCAAACTTTGTCTTTGAAATCTATGAGTCGCCAGCAACCTTGAACTCTGTGTGTATTCCTTTGTGTCTGGAGGTTGTGTAAGAGACTCGGGTGATGTGAAGTCCTTGTTGTTCAGTATCATTTATCCCTGTCTTCTCAAACACAATGTGTCTCTTTGTATTATTTAAATGTGTGGATGCCAGCGTGTGTTTCTATGTGTGTGTGTGAGCATTTTCCTACATCAATATCAGTTCTTCCATCATGCACACACAGACATACACACACACACGCCGCCCTGCGCCGACACACTATCTGCTTTTCACACAAGGAAACTGCTTCCTTGTGGTGAACCATTTTATATCTTGTATCTGCACACACACCTACACACATGCACACAAGCATACACACACACACTTGTTTTAGGTTTAACACGATCTCCTTTCAGATTGCTTATTTATCGGGAGTTGTGCTAAGCCACACTAGTTACCATGCATTTTTCATGAGCCCAGGATTTAATGGTTGCTTGTGTTTGTGTGTGTGCGTAGGCGTACGTCTGCGTGTCTCTGCTCGTCGTATGTGTTTGTGTATGTCTTGCGGTTGCTGATGAGTTTTATGTGTTAAAGAATTTATGCATGTACCGTGCAATATGTAGTGCACTCGGGCTATATATAAACATGTGCCATCCGGAAGCCATTCCAAATGTTTCTCCTTTGAGGACCCTCAAAAGCCTGTCTCTCTTTTATCTCTCCTCTCCTCTCTCCTCTCCTCTCCCCTCTCTTCTCCTCTCTCAAGGGACCAGTTCCATTCCGCAGGTCTCTAACGGTTTCAAAAGACACAAGGGTCCGCCTGCAGGATTAGGTTTCTGCCATGTTCACATTCCCATCGGTCCCTCCCATGGGAGAAAGGTGGAATGGAATTCATATGTTTAAGAGGTTTCGAGCAAGTGCGCACAATTCATTGCCGGGCCGACAGGAGCAACCCTCCGTCGAAAGCACTGAGGATAAATCTTTGAATATAATAGACAGGGAATTGGTGTTGGGGGTGAAGCAAACCAGCGCATTCAGTATGCTCCCACCTCCACACACAGATGATTGCTCACTCATACACAGAGTCACACAGAGTAGGTGACATGCACAAAGCATTTGCTCACCCACTGTGCATCAGAAAGCATTTTAGCATGGTCGTTTTGGCGGTTCCACTGAAATGCTATCCCAGTAATCAAATCAATTTTCCAGTTTTCATTGTCCTGTTGCTATTAGCATACATTAAAGAGCTAATTATCTCAGGTCATTTTGTATTGCTGTATTTAGTCCTGCTCCAGGGACAGGAACCCAGTGGATGCTGTGAATCTGTGTGTGTGTGTGTTTGTCCATGTTGTGTCATGGTCTTGTGTGTTCGCTCCCAGCGTCCATCTCTGACAGTCTGATTGGCACTTGTATGTCTGTTTTCCCATATGTGTGTGCGTGTGTGTGTGTGTGCGTGACATATGTGAGATGCATTGCTGTCAGATAGCCTCCCCCTTGCGGTGCAGTCTCCTCAGATGCTTACGTAATGTTATTACCAATCACACATGGAGAGCATCCTGGCACTGTCACAAGGTTAGGATGAAATATGAGAACGATTATGCAGATCTTAGATTGTATTATAATGATTTCCTTATTATTGCATCATTAATCTATTTTTGTCTCTTGTCTCTATCTCTCTCTTCTCCTTCTCCTTCCTTTGTGTTCCCCCCCCCCCTTCAAATCTGTTGCCTATGGCTCCTGCAGAAGTAGAACAAAAAGGTAAGTCTGTGAAACGAGCACGCCCACATTCGCACATGCACACATGCTCAAAATCCAGGGTTGGGTGTCACTTTTTGATGCCTGCGCCTGAAGCATTTTGTACCTCGTGGCAGAATGACATATTTTTCAAAGTCTCTGCTGCTATATTAAGACAGCTTGATCTCAGCATATAGAGGCAATTTCGAAACACTGGTTCTCATTAGACACACTCCAGGCCCATATTATTCCATGGTATCGTGTAGAATGTCACTTAACAAACTCTCCATGGGTCGAGCACATTTTTATGATGAGCCAATGAACAGAGAATTACACTGACATTTAATATTACAAATGCTTCCCCATGATATGAAAATCGTGCCAGCGCTTTAAATAGCCAATGAAAATTAAATCAATATTCCCAGCCCTTTGCTTGGAATTCTAAAGTATATTATTGGGAAGAATGGGAAAACCACAGTGCACATCTGGCCCGCCTGTGTGTGTGTCTGCTGCGTGCATGCGTTTGTGTGTGTGCGTCTGTGACAACATTCCAGTTAAATTACAAAGGTCCCTATGACTCCGGTCGCACAGGCTTCCCAGAATTTACTACGTCTCCCACATCTCTCATAAAACATGACCCCAGTATTCCAAGATGGGAATACCAAGCACAGAATGGGAAATGAATTATTGTAACAATTGCAGAAACAGCAGGCGATAAAAGACGTGTTCGGTCCTACAGTTGGTTATTTCTGACAGAGATAGAAAGAAAGAAAGAGCTATTAGACTAATGAGGAACCGGGGAGGGAGGCAGTCAGGGAGGGAGGAATGGGAATAGAGGGAAAGGGGGGGGAAGTAGAACAAAATATGCCATTTTCTTTTTTTTCTCTCTTTGCTGTGGGAGCAGGGTATTATCTGTTGAATAGGAGACATGCTGTTACTGTGCTTAAGAATGACAGTGACTATAGAACATCCAAATCAAAACACAGTAAGCCTATCATGTCATCATCACTCAATGGTGGTTAAGGTTAAGTAAAAAAGAACATGTAACATTTATCAAAGGCTTTGTCAGCAAATGTAGAGAGAATAGATGATTTTTTTTTAACAATTGCCGCATGAAAGTGTATCTAATGTGCAAAATCTTTCATTGGTTCCTCAGTATTTCTCTGCCCCGGCATTCTACGAGGAGTTTACCAAAGTGAGCATCTGTTCGAGTCAGATCACCAGTCTGGTGCGTGGTGCAAAGACCCGCTGCAGGCATCAGACAAGATCTACTACATGCCCTGGACGCCGTACCGCACAGACACGCTGACAGAGTACTCGTCAAAGGAGGACTTCATCGCAGGCCGTCCCACCACCACATATAAACTTCCACATCGTGTTGATGGTACAGGTTTTGTCGTCTATGACGGCGCCCTGTTTTTCAACAAAGAGCGAACCCGCAACATTGTAAAGTTTGACCTGCGCACTCGCATCAAGAGTGGTGAGGCCATAATTGCCAACGCCAACTATCACGACACCTCACCGTACCGCTGGGGGGGCAAGTCGGACATTGACCTGGCGGTGGATGAGAATGGATTGTGGGTGATCTATGCAACAGAGCAGAACAATGGGCGCATTGTGGTGAGCCAACTCAACCCCTACACCCTACGCATCGAAGGTTCGTGGGACACCAGCTACGACAAACGTTCGGCCTCCAACGCCTTCATGATCTGCGGTGTCCTGTACGTGGTCAAAACAGTCTACGAAGATGATGACAATGAAGGGACGGGAAACAAAATCGACTACATGTACAACACCGATAAGAGCAAGGAGATGACAGTGAACATACCGTTCCCTAATTCCTACCAGTACATCGCCGCAGTGGATTACAACCCGAGAGACAACCTCCTGTACGTGTGGAATAACTACCACGTGGTCAAGTACTCGCTGGACTTTGGCAACAACGGTAGGTCCCACCAACAACCCAGTTCCTCCTCTCTCAACTTTATTCTGCTGCCTTTCTTGATGTGTTTTTTCCTTCACGGTTTTCAACTTAGCATCATGTGTCATAAGTAGAAAAAAAATCCAGGTTTAAGTTCTTTTCCCAACTAAATTAATTGGACAGGCTGTGATGTGATTCTTGAAAATCACTTGAAATAACTTGGCATATCTGTAATGCTTCTAATAATCATTCATTTGAAAAATTCATAATGATAAATGCTTTTTTGTTGTGACATAAGGAATGCTCACAGCCACTAATCTTCCTCTAATAATTAAATCTGCAAAATGACTTAAAAAGGAAGAAAAGCACCATCTGTGCTGTCATGATTCTCAATTATGACTGTTCCCCCACAACTTAACCCATGGTGTCGGCATGTTTTCAGAAATGAAAAAGTAGTTTTAGAGCTGGCCTTGCACATACTAGTGTGATTTAAATTATAGATGTTGCCAGAGTTGCTGTTTTCTGGAATGAACTTGCAAAGCCATCAGAGAGACTACCTTGATCTCTGCCTTTAGAGGGACATCTCTAATGATGTCATGCTGTGCCTTACATATGTGCTATAAATGCCTCTTGCCTTTTACTCTACCACTTGCTGACTCTCCCATTCAGATTTTCTTTTTCTTTTTTTTTTCTTTTCCAACTACTTAATAACTCTTAATGCATTCTTCGAGAATGGAGCCAGAAGTGTCAGGATGGGGGAGCCGCTTGGGATTACAATAATAAAACATGTATTTATTTGATTCTCTTTTAATTGGTTTACTGTTGACCTGTTAAAATGAGCCTGCTGTCATTTTAAACTAAAGAATAGTTTTTTAAAGCTGCACTTATCAGTATTTTTGGTTATTAACAACAGATCTAGTGTTTCCATGCGAGCTTTTCTCAGCGACAAACACAGATGATTTACACCTGACTTCACCAAGTGTTAAAACATGTTTTGGCTCATTGTTTTGGATTATTGAACTACAGCTTTACCATTTTAGGTTTGATCTCACTATTCTTCACAATTATATAAAAGTGTTTCCACAGTGAAACAGCAGTCAGCTCTTTTTCAGTGAAAAGCAGTGATGAAGTACCTTCACGCTACCTTCTCAGTACTAGAGTGCAGAGAGACGAGGTCGGTGACGAGCAGGGAGCATTTAGATGGGGTGGAAATTTCTAAGGACTTCATGATTTGATTTAATTCCAATCTAGAAGACTACAATTTAATAATAAAAACAGATATCGATTACATCTTAATGCATTCAAATTTCTAAACATGATTCCTAATAATGTGAACGATGCTGCTAAATAAATTTATGTGTTTGTTGTTCAATTAATTAGTGTATGTAAATCGAAATTTTAAATCTTCTCACAGTCCCATGCTTGCCTGTGAATTGCAAAATGAGGGGGAGGGGGAGGGCTCTGCTGTGTTATTAACATCATGTCCCCTGCAGTGGAGAGCAGCCTCTCTGCTACACTGTTAACTCCAGGGACAGAAACATGCTGCCTTTTCTCAAGCTGAAAATGTTTGGAATAACAACAGTGTGCATGCTGTTAACCGTCCCAGTTCCACCTTTTTCTTTTCATCAATATAACATCATTCAATAATAATTAAATATTATCCTATCAATGTATTGCCATTATTGTAGCAATATTTTTTGTTTTTTGAATTAATGCCAAATCTTCCACATCCAGATGGCAATACATGAAAGAATCAACTTTTATGCAAACATCAAGATTTTAAAAAAACTTCCTCAATTCTTCAAAAGATTTTTACATTTAAAAGATGAAAATATGTATTATGTATGTTTTGTACATTATTATTATTATTATTATTATTATTATTATTATTATTATTATTATTATTGCTTTTAAGTGTAACTTATCAATCACAACAAACACAGTTCCTCTCATCTTTGTGTTTGAATGGTGGCAGAAACCTAAGAGACATAAGCATAAAATCTACACATGACAAGATGCCAATCTTCTTTAAATAAAAGAACATGAACAATATGATCACCTGATCCCTATAAATGGGGTGGTCTCAATGCGGAGGTCCAATGTTTATCACTGTGATGGATTCTGATGATGTAATAGTACCTGTAATTCTGAGCTGTACAGTGTCTGACCCATTTTCAACACAGCTCAGGAGGGTCATGAATCCAGTAAATAAACCAACAATGTGGGTTTTTACCATCATCCCTGAGTCCAGGGGATACTGTCCAAACTGAACAGACTCTCTTTCAACTCTGGTGTGAGGTTAGAGTCCACCCACCTCTCTTTCCATCATCTGAATGGAAGGGCTTAGGCCCCTGGAGCCTGAAGGGCTATTTGCCCAACGTAATTGCCTTTCAGCACCTTTCTATGGAGTGGTCAAGGCAGTCTGGCTGCGTGTCTTATTAAATGATGTCTGAATTAATGCATGCTCTTACACGCAGTTAGAAGACGCAGTACAAGGAATTATAGAGAGAGGCAGCATTAAACTTGGTTTCTACCGATCAGTGTGCATGTGTGTGTAGTGACGCCATGCTGTAAAAGTGTGGGTATGTGTGTGTTTATGCATGCATATGGATGTCCATGCTCCTGTCGTAACGTGCTAATGTACTTACAGTTTGAGTTTGTGTTTCTCTATTCATGAGCGTGAATGTGTGTTTATTGGTGTACGCTTGAGAGTGTGATCACTCTCATAATGGAGCTCTGGGTGTCTCTGGAGGCTCAAAGGAGGAGATCAATGGGGATTCAATGTGGAGAATGACCTCCAGTGCACAGCAACAAGCCAGACTGCTGACCAGCGGGAGATAAATACAAACAATCAATGCTGCCTCACTCCTTTACTCTCCTCCACGCTCTGCTCCCTCACTCAATGAAGACAAGGAATAAATTAAGTACCTTAACTGCATGATTTTCTCATTCTTCAAAAAAATGAGGCGACAGGTCGATTCATTCAAGTTTTATTTCTCGTTGTATCAGGGCTCTGTGTTCTGCTCTTCATTCTATCCAGACTTGTCTAAAAAAGGCAGGATCACAATAGGATAACTATAAATACGTTAGGGGAATATAGTCAAACTCGCCATGTTTGGCCCTGCTGTTTTGTTTTCTGCTTTTCAGTCAGTTCAGGGAACAGGCCAAGAGAAGGATCTGTTCCGAGCGTTTCCATTTATAACTGATACAGCGTAATGCTAACCCTGCTTTTGTTTCGGTTCATATGAGCCTCTCAAAAATATAAAATGAGAGAAGAAATGGGCCGTTGAGTGAGTGAGAGAAGGCCACTACGGACTGAGTGTAATTGGGGTGCAACACAGACTGTGAGCTACTGTATTTTGTCTCTCTAGTTGCCTTAGTAAAACAGTTTGAAAGAAGACATTCTAAAAAACTGTCAATTTTTGGACTCAGTAGTTTTATTTTTTAAGACAAAATCAGCTCAAGTTACAGTGCTCAACCACATTTCAATAAGTTCTCTCATTAGTGTTTGTGATAATTGTGGTTGTGTTTGAGAACTCTCTGACTGGTCCTTTTTATTTTTTATAAAAGGAGCAAAAAAGCTTTGGAAAAAAAGTGCTAATATCCCTTTAAGCTTAAGGCATTTAATGAGGCATGGAATTGAATTGAGTCTTGAAAATACATATGTCAAGCCTATGGCCCTCTACATCACATGAGGTGAGCCGTTTTTTAAGCCTGGAGCATCGCAGGGAAGATGTAAAAAAAATGGAGGTCTAGTTCACCTCAGGCCAAGAGATATTAAAAAGGTTTACTCTCGTGTGTTCCATCATGCCACTGAGGCAGCATGCGGCACAAAATTATCTTTTTGAAATGCATATTCTTCCTCCCTTGGTACTTGCTGCTTAAGAAGAAAGTGAACTGTCTCCTTACATTTATTGCTTCCCACGTCTGTTTGTGTTTCTTCTTTGTCTGTTAAATACTCATTCTTTCTCTCCCCGTGTCTCTCGCACAAACATACACTCACAATGGCAGGAATCTCAATATTTCCCCTTCCTCTTCTCATACATCCGTCTCTTCAGCTCTGTGTTTTACACTTGTTTTTTTTTCTCCTCTTCGTCGTCTTTATCTCCCGCTTAATCTGCCCTCCTTTTTCTGCGCTCAACCCTTTCCCACATCACACAAGGCTATGTCATGGAGTGTCCTTAGATGTATATATTATAGAGGCCTTGTGCATGAATGCCTACATGCAGTCAGAGTCAAAGTCACTCGCCTCCGTATTACCCCTTCCTCCCACCCTGCACTCCCCAAACACTTTCTGACTCTCTACTGTTTATGAAGTTGTTTCATCATGTCTTCTTACATGCATATTATAGAGGCCTGCCCTACGCAAGCGGCATGGCTGCGATGAAACATCTGAATAATTTATTACCTCCAGTCTGCCTTGCCACACTTTAGAAAGTTTTCCCAACAAAGTCGCAAAATTATTCATGCTATCTGCATCTTTAGGAAGGGAGGGGCGAATCAGGCCAAGGCGGAATAGATCCCAACCTTTCCCATCTTTGTTTCACCAGATTATTATCTTTCCCTACATTAGTGTCATTTTCCTCAGCTACTTGAACCTGCCTGTTTTCTTTCCTCTTTGCTACAAATGTTAACATTACACCCAAAGTCTTACAAGAACTGTATGTTCACAGTGCTTTGTTACTTAGGGAATGATTAACTCAAGTTCTTAAGTTCAGGTGAGACGATCTGTTAATGTTCCATTAAAATGAACAAGCACACTGAAATTTGTAAAACGAGAAGGGTACATAATTATAAGTGTTTCCTGAGCAACCCTTGAGGTATTTTTATTCTTTCATATATACAGGGTTAAGAAAGATAATCAAAAGAAGATAAAACGCACTTTTTTGTCTTTTTCCTTTTTTCTGTCCAACTGTTTACGGTAATAACTTCAACTTTTTAAAAGCTTGTGAAAGAGCATTTACTTAAAGGTTTAATATGTAGGATTTCGAGGGATTTGTTTGTTGAATATGGCAGGAGAGCTAGGAATATAACATTTAAGAGTTTAAAAAAGTCTAAAAATAAGAATAGTGTTTTTATTACTTTAAAATGAGCATTTTATATCTGCAGTTGCAGCTGGTCCTCTACCAAAGTGTACTCCATACTGCAATACAATGTTTATATAGCACTGATTTAAATCCCTCACTTTTCACATCCATTGAATCCCCAGTGATCCACTGAAGCTATTGACTAGGCACAACTTATGAATTTTAAGTGTGTACATTTTTGCCTTTTTTTTGGACATGCTTGACATTTTGTTGATTCGTTTGATTATCCACGGACAAATTCACTAATGTGTTTATGTGTTTTTGGCCTTACAGTGTTTTGTTAAAAGCTCTTCCACAAAGCTACTTCAAATAAGCCTAAAAAGGCAGATGTGAAAGGGTTAAAGAGGGCCCTTTGCTTTTTTTTTGTGAATTTTACAACCACGTGGGTTCTCTTACATTCTTGTTCTGCTGCCTTCTCTTTCATGATTAAGGTATGATTTGTCTTTGGGAAAAAAAGGAAAAAAAGACATATCTTGCCTTTAACAACACCTATAAAAAGATATTCATAGATCTTTTATTCATTTGTCTTTGATTAGATAGTTCAAATGTATTTTGCTCAAGCATAATTTCTGTGCCTAGAATTACAGAGAGCTTTGAAAAAGTTGAAACTGTGTACAAGTGAGTATGAAACTCATGTCAGCACAAATAAAAACTCAATTATGCTAACCCATTGCTTACTTTAGTCAGATATTTAAAGTGTCAAAAGTGATATCTTCAGTCTTAATTAGAGAGTAATCAGTTGCTGGCATTCTACTCTGATCTATTAAAAACACAGTAATATAGCGATGACCTCTGCTGGCCACTCTCTCTGTTCAAGGAAATATAAATGTTGACCTTTGAACTCTTAATGGCTGGAATCACAGTGTTTCATTTCCTAAGGAAGTCAAGCATGGAGTAACTATTGTCTTTGGCCCCTCTCCACTTATTTACACCATCCTCCCCCAACTCTGCACTCCCCTCCCCTCCTCTATTCTCTCTTTTTTCCTTCCGTGGCACCAGATTGCAATCAAGCGACGAGGCTAAGCAGTGCAGGAAACGCTGGCAACAAGCTAAAGTGGGACGAATAAAAGGAGCTAATGGTTGAAGTGGGGACCCTCTTTCACCAGATCACTGATTAGACTTATCCTCTACAAATTTCTGACTTGTCACTACAAATTGTGTGTTTGTGTGTGAGTGTATATAATGTGTGTGGGCGCGCATGCTATCTGCATGTAAAGTCCTTGACAGATCTGACTGTTTGTGCCACTTGAGGTGATTGAGCTTTGTCAGAATGGAAGAGTGTTTGCTTAGTATGTCAATGATTGTTTGCAAAACACAAACCCTTGGAACGGCAAATTTTATTCCCCCTATTGTGGGATAGTGTGTCAAAAATATGCCATTGTCTTGTTGTTAATCCTTGAATTAGATCATGCAGTGCAATTCTTGTTAGATCTAATTCCAAAACAGTAAACAATATTATACAAGGCAGCATAGATACTGAGTCTCCACTCCAGCTCTCACCTCCCACCTCTCTCTCTTCTTTGTCCTCTTCATCTTTTGCCTCCTGCCTCACTGCCTATCTCCCTCCTTCCAAAATAGATTAGGACTCAGCCGTCTCGGCAGAGACAGAACTCTGCTTCAGAGAGTCTGGTGCACCTGTTCTTTGCCTGCAGTGTGTCCTTATCGATTGAATTGCCCCAGCCGGGTCCTCTGCGTGCATTTGGCCTCCGCACTGCTTCTCCTCTGCCAAAAAGAAGATGCCAAATTAAGCAGGCCCAGTCAGGACAACAGGGTGGAAGGGAAACCCACAGCATAGCAGGAAGTAAATATAGAGGAGGGCGGCAAGCTGAGTATGTCACCATAGCTGTGCTCTATTCTGATTTCAGGTTCGAAACATACAAAAATGTGTAGGAGGGCAGCAAATTGGATACAGTTAGAACTACTAAATACAATCATAATCTCTTAAAAGTTGTTAAATAATTGGTTAAATATTGACTAGCCACAGGGTCACTTGCCCCGAGGCTAAAGCTTTTACTCTAACACAGCAACAGAGTTTAGCTGGATGCCTTTATTCACACTGTTCAAACTGTTGTCTTCACAGAATAGAGATATGATTACAGAATGTCTGAAATGGGGGAGGACAGGATCTGGACTTAAAAGGAATATGCTGATGATTCCCTTCATTATTAAACAAAAAGGGGAAAGAAAATCAGAAAAAATTGGTTCGTCCTATTAGCTTTTTTGCTTTGAACGAGGGAACTTCCCCTGATTAGGGAAGAAGCATGTAATTGGCAAACTTGCTGCAGGTGTCTCCAACCTCAGCAGAGGGATCACATGATTATGTAACGGGTAAGCCGACAGGGCCGAGCGGTGGCTGATGCGGTGTCTGTCTGTGACACATTAGCTGGAGTACGTGGTGGTGGTGGTGGTGGTGGTGGTGCCTGGCAGCCATTTTGAGGGAGGCTCTATTAGTTGAGGTTGTTTTCTATCTCCAAGTATCGCTGCTTTGAAGTGCTCCATTCTGTCTTATCAGCAGGCGCGAGCCACTCGCCACAAGCTCTGCGTTGCGTACGAGTGTGTGTATTTCTCTGCACATAAGCAAAAGGAAAAGTACATTTTAGTTCAAGTGTGTGTATCTACATGCGTTTGTGTGTGTGTGTGTGTGTTGCTTGAGGCACAACTGAGTGAAAAGTACATAAGTGTCTTTGCAAGTGAGTGTGTGTACATCTGAGTGTGTGTATATGTATGTGTGTATATGTGTGTGTGTGCACTCCAGCCACAGGGGCAGTGCATTATCGCGGTATGCAGCCCTATTCAGTGTCTGTGCCACTATCCAGCCTAGAAAGCTTTGTGCCCTCCAGATTATCATTTTGCTGTTACCACTCTGGATCCACCCCTCTTTTCTGTTCAGGATGGTGAGAATGTGTGTGCATAGAGGCAAGGAGGCAGTAACTTTTAAGGAAAGTGCAAGAAAGTAATAATCTTGCATATTAAGAAAACCATAGGAATGTAATAGACACTTCAGTTGCAGCTTTGCAAAAGTTCTGTCCTAATTCAAAACCCTCTTCTCTTTGCTTCTGCTTCACTCCTCCTCTCTCCTGCCCTCCGTCTGCTTATTTTTCTGACGATGTGGGAAACTTGCCAGAGGAAGTTCATTTCCCATCTCCTCTCTCCTCCCTGCCTTCTACCTTTTGTGTTGTATATTTACGATCTCTCTGTTTACCAAGCGAGAAGTCAAGAGAGTTCTCGGCAAAAACAGAGCAGAGGAAAGCAGTCTCACCCACACAGAAAAACACTCACGGTCATACTTGCACACACACACGTACACACACATACACATACGCGTGTCTGTCTGCGTGTCAGATGATCATGTGCTGGCATCCCAGGCTGACTGACAGCATCTCTATGACCACCAGAGTGTGGTGACTGATGGACAACTCCAGGAACAAGTTTACTGCCAGCCTGTCATTGTTTCACCTTCCCCATGGGCCTGCCACAGGTCAGGAAAACAAACAGCATAGAATAGAACAGAACAGAACAGAACAGAATATAATAAATTATAAAAGAAAAGAATAGAATGGAATTTAAGCTCCATTCCAGCTGTTCTGAAGCTTTTTAGAGAAATTAGTTATTTTCTTTAGCAAAGAGTTTGTCGGTTGTCATGAAACAGTAAATGTTCATATTTAACTTTTTCTGAGCATTTTAATTTTATCGTCCATATTAGCTTAAATGGCTGAAATTAAAGTCTATTCTTGACAGTGTGAACGGCAGGTGAAAAAAACAATCAAACCACAGAATCTATTACTCATTGTGGCGTTTATAGTTGTATCACATATCCCTCCTTAGTGGATGGATCTGACCAATAGAATAAATAGAACTAAGGCTTATCAGCTATTAGTGGTGTTGTTTCATTATAATTTTCTCATTATGTTTTATTGTTTCACAGAAATATTGTTTGAGTAAATTATTCCAAGCAAGTTGTAATTAAAAGATGAGAATGATTATTTATGAAGGGTTCTGTTTTATATATTTGGAGAGTATCACCAATGCAACTGTGGGACAGAGTTAAATTTAACAATGATTAATTAGGTAATTGATTGCATTTTGCATCTTGCATGTATATTCAGTGCAACCTCCAAACCAAACCTACATTACCACACTCAGAGCATTCTTTTCATTTATTCTATTTTCTATTTTCAAACATCTTTGCACGTTCAGGTGGTACACATGTAATTATTCTCTTCCCATTTTGCATATGTATACAATATTGTGATCTATTTTTATTCCTACCAGTATCATTGAATTGATCTCAAGCACATTGCCCAGTGCTAGTTTATGCAGCAGTAGTACCTCATCATGAGCCAAAGCAACAGCAATACATGTTTTGCATTTCTGCGGGATAAAGGGGCTGCTAAAAAAAAGAAAAGAAATCCATATTCATCATAAAGTTCTGTTTGTTGTTTGATTAATGATTTTTCTCCTAGGTCATATGCCACCTACACATACACACATAGTGCAAAAAATCCCACCTGAATTTAAGACCATATCTTTTTTTTTGCTTTTTGACACATTTTTGTTATTGTGGCATCACTCTTGGCAAAGAGCACAACATTTAGGTTAGCTGACATCATGAAGTTGTCGCAGCACATTTACTCAAGGCTTCCTTAGCTTAAACGCAGCAAGATATGTCAGTCCCCATGAGTACAACCTCTAGCCTTTTTCTTTATAAATGTTTCATGAAGCTGTTATGTCATGTTGCCGTAGTTCCCTACAGCATCTTTCACAGCATCCCGAGTGATGCCAGTGATGAATTCATCACATGACAGGTTTTTTTTTAACATCCGAATCCTGCAAAAGAGCAAATAAAGGAAGACAAAATAAATACACAGGGAGGCACACCTGAGACAGAGCGTTAGGAAACAAAGAAATTGAAATATAGTTCATAAAAGCGAAAGAAAGTTATAAGTGAGCGATCAAATCAGGTGGAAAATGTCAAGAGAACAAGAAGAGGAGAAGATATAGAGATGCATGGATAGTGACGTGCTGTGGCCCCTCACTTGCAGGCTTTTGTGTTACCTCCCCTCAAACTGCCAGCCCCTGTGTCGTCTCCCCCTGTACTCAAATGACAGTTTAGACACACACTAACACACACATATAAACACACGCACCATAACTCTTCTTTTGTTGTGGAGGAGCCCCTAATGGAGCTTTCCGTTTTAGAGCACATAGACACATGAATGCACACACACACAAACACACACACTCAATCTCTGTTTCAAAAGTATACACACGTATGCACATACACACACGCAGATTGACAGCTCATCCCTAGGCCACTGCCGCTACGCATGATTGATGGCAATGTTCTGTGGAGAATGCATGAGGCAGGGCGGCAGTGATTCAGGAACGCGGAGCAGCACAGTTTAGGTACGGAAACACTCCATTGAGTTGTGGAGGAAGAGAACAGAACGTACAGGAGGAGCAAAATGTTACACGGCTGTCAGTCAACCAGACAGACAGACACAGAGAGAGAGACAGAGAGAGAGAGAGAGAGAAGAGAGAGGATAATGGTGTCTTTAATTAAACTAAAATCCACAGGAAGGGATAACTTCAGTTCACAGTAAATAATATAAACACCCACTCTTTCCTACCACCAACACACTCACACTTCATTTCTCCACACTCGCACCTTCCCTTCACTTCCACAGCTACAAAAAGAAATGACAACATTTACCTCAATTCTGCAGTGAACTAATTATGAGCACTCCAAATCAGACCTGATAGAAATCTATATACAATACAGCAAAAAAAAACTCATCTCAGTTATAAATACATCCTTTTATTCCAGCCTGTAACAGTTAGGTTCTTAGACTCACACCCATTTCCTGAGCAAAACATTTCATTCCCATTTAGGGACGACAAACTCTATAACCTTTCAATGTCAATGACCAGCATGTAGTACATATTATGGCCTTAGGCACGCAAACCCCTTCAGACAGAGAAACACAAGTGCCTGTGCTTTCCATTTTGCTAAAAAATCGTAGAGTTGAGAATTTTTCTTTTCCCCATCAGGGTTCGGCATGAAGCTGCACAAAGCTTCACACTTTTGCTACCCCAACTGGCTGCAGACGATAGCTGAAATTTTGAGAGCTTGAAGGACTCCATTTCCCAGTAATCATGTAGCGTGATGTGGACATATTGCACCCTCTTCAGAAAAAAAAAATTAATGGTATTCATAGTTGCTGGTCCTGAGGTGGAGATGGCGAGGAAAATCTCTTTAGGCAAGTTCAGCAAGGTTCAGCTTTGTCTGGACTCTGGCATGTGTCGCTGGTAGGATTTGGTTTTCTTAATGTATGGAGGCGATAATCTCAGCTATACACAACAAAACTTGAATTTTTATAATTAAATTTTATATTTCTCTTGTCACGCATAACACGAAGCTGTGAGATTTCATAACCAAGTAAATTTGTGATCAGAAAGAGTTTCCTCTGTGTTTATTTCTGTTTGTGTTCTTGCCTTTATGCACACGTCCATAATGCTTAAGGTTCTTAGTAGAAAGATTAAATCAAAACACTGTCTTTAATCAGTCATACAAGCCTGCAAAGAAAACATATTTAGCTTTGCTGTGTTGATTAGGTGTAGGCAGTAAATGGTAATAAGTTGTAAAAAAAAAGAGAAAAAGATGCAAAAGAATAAAGTTTTTAAAGAATAAAAATGAGTTTAGAGCAAACTAATTCACATAATGTGGAGCAGCAGGTTCAGACTCAAAACACAGTTTGTGGGATTGTTTTCTGTAATTTAAAATTTCTCGAAAAATATTCTTGAGTATAATTTACATGTTTATTCAAAAGTACTTTCAGAAAGTCTCAGCTGCATAATGAAAGTGTTCAAAGTGACAGAGAAAAAGTCATTTACCGCTTTGTTTGTTTGTTTTTTCGACTATGTTTTTAAGCAAAGATGACGATGTTTCTTCAGAAAATGGGCTTCTCAACCTGTTTGCATGCCGTCCACATGACTGCGACCAATAAAAATTATTAATGGAAAAAATAAATTACACATTCATTTCTTTCTTAGCCTTAAATCCTGCAGTATTGATTTATACCACGAGCAGTTCGGTGCAATGAGAGATTAGCAGAAAGAGAGTAACACACTGTTGTAGTATGTTCACAAGAGGAGACTGCAACACTTCACAAACACACACTCCATTCCTCTCTCTTCCCATCATGTCACCCATTCATTCTTTATTCCTGTCCCCCCAACAGGGTCAATGTGAATAATTGAGCCTTTTTACAATGAAATATTGACAATAAAAGAGTATGTCATGTGCATTTAAGTGGCCTTCCTGCCTCTCGTGATGTCATGGTGTTATGAATCATTCATGACACTAAAAGAATGCGTTTTTTTTCTTTCCCCTGCCAGGATTTGCTGCACCATTGTGCACCATTCCCAAAGGAAAGAAGGGCTACCTTTTGTACCAATTGTTGATCTCACAGGGAAATTTTGCATCCAAACAGTATTTTGTCATTTTAGTTCATGCATACACACATACAAACACACACACAAACGTTAATCTGATGTATGACTACATTAACAAGGGATGAAACACTAACATAGGGAAGTCATCAGAAACATGAGCTACTTCCTGCCAAAGCTATTTAGAGCTGCACAAGTGAATGCCTGAAATTTTGTTTGTGTCTGTTACTTTAATATAGTTTTATTTCTAGGTGATTGCTTTCATCACTTGGTGCTGATACAGACAGTTTGTTTAATCACGGCTCTTTTTGCTCTGTTGTTCTTACTTTTTTCATCCTGGGAATATATTTTTGTCCTGCAATGAAGTGCTCATAAAAACAGCTGCACTCCAGCCATGTTTGGAACCACAACTCTGCAGAACACATTTTGGTTTCTGGCTCTTGGTTTAAGAACACAGGCGCCGTGTTTTTGTGACCTTCTCTTTCTCTTTTCTCCTCAGACTATCGCCCACCTCCCATGATGCCTCCTAATCGAGGAGGAGGAGGGTTAGGTCCAGTTGGTGGCGGAGGTTCCTCCTCTTCATCGACCAGCCGCACCACCACCACCCGTTCCCCTCCCTATTACACCACCCCGCGGCCTCTCCTCACCACCTCCCCCGGCCAGCGCTATCGGACAACCACCACAATCCGTCAGCCTGTCCTGATCCCTGCTGGTGGCTCGTCATCCGACACCAACCAGATCCCCGACACCAACCAGAAAGCAGGAGGACGCCCCCCTCCGGTACTCGTCCCTCCGGCGGCCCCTCAACCTCCTGCTCTGCCTCCACAGGAATTCTGCAGTCCGAGGGTGACGGCGGACATATCGTGGCCCAGGACGCAGCAAGGCCAGACAGCCAAGCAGCCCTGCCCTGTCGGGACGCTGGGTAAGGAAGCTGTGTGGGTGGCTGAATAGCTGAATGCATAGAGGAATATTGAACGGGTGGTTAGTTTATGAGAAAACTTGGTGTACTGCAGTGTGTCTTTATGTTATTATTATTCAGCGTGTTTGCTCCTTTATCTCCTCTTAATCCAAATGTTCTTTGCAAAATTGTCTGCAAAATGTTGCAGATCTGTAACCTTCTTAGAGGAGCTTTATTGGTAAAGGCCTTTAAAAGAACACAAGAGTTAAAGCAAAACACTTATCCTTTTATAATTTAACTCTTAACCTTTAAATGCATAGTTTAAATTCATACTTGGTCTATTTGTCTACACATGCTGCTGGCTAGTAATTCACAAAGTGCATCCAATTTTAAGTGTGTTTGCATGTGAAACTTAACCCAAGGTAACTACAGTTCACAACAAAGCCAAGTCAATATATTCATAGAACTCATTTAAGGTTAGTGAATGTTGATCAAAGTGCATTACAAAAATATAAAAATGTACCTCTTTTCATTCATTGGTTCAGTGTTTTTTAAAAGATGTCTTCTCAGTATTTTGATTAGAATGTGTTTTTCATATTCACATGACAGCTAAATTATCAAAATAAATAGACACATTACATAAGTGCAATACGCCGTCAACACAAAATAAAAAACAAAACAAACAAAAAGAAAGTGTTACCATATTGAATGTCTGCGGCAATGCATAGAAAAGCATAAAAAACAGGAGGGGATTAACTTTCCTGCAGCAATGGAAAAAACTTGATCACCCTTTGCCTTTGACAGAGAGTGTGAAGTGGAGAGAGGTAGATATAATGTAATTATATAAGTGTGAAGCTTAGCTTATACATTAAAACTTACACAATTCCTCCTTTAAATGTGTTACAGTTGTGGTATGTTTCCACAACACACAAACACACATACACACACTTTCTTTGGACGAACTCTCCTACTTTAATCAATTAGCTCACATGACTAGGATGATTTATCTATCTTCCATCTACCACCCACACACTCACTTACACACACACACAAACGCACACACACACACAAGCTGCTCTGTGAACCCCAGGCACCTCAAGAATCTTCGTGTCTCCTGGTGAATGTCAGTGCTGTCTTAGCCTGTTTGTTTTGCTTGTCTTGCAGGCGTGGCCACATACGTGTGCGTGGCCCATTTGGGCTACTGGGATCCCCAAGGCCCCGACCTCAGCAACTGCACGTCACCCTGGGTCAACCACATCATGCAGAAAGTAAGTCTGAATGCTGCTGCCGGCCCTTGTAGCTCCCACTGAGCCCCCGGTTTGAGGGGATGTGTTATGGATACAGTCCTAGAGCAATTTCTAATGCATGAAGACACAGTGACCACAGGGAACGATTCAGGCCTCATATTCATCTTTATTTGTTAGCTGTAATGCCGGTTTGAGATCTGAGGGGCGTTTGCATATAGCTGCAGGGAAAGGGAAATTTCCAATAAGGTCAAGCGCTCACACTGTGCTCATCAAAATAGGCTAATTGGCATCAGGATAAGGCAATTTGCATACAATGCATTGCTTTTGCATATAGATACTTTTATTCTGGACTGTGCTGCCTCATCACCCTGCAGTTTCAATTTGTGACCTTGTGTTTTTGAAGTATTCTTGAATTCTTTTATCAAAAGAAGTATAACTATACAGACTTCTTAAAATAATACCTAATCACTCTTTTTCTTTTTATGCTCCTTTATTCCATCCTCGCACTTGTCTTTCTCACCTCAATTCCTCCACATTTACTTCCTTTACGCTATCTGTCCTTCACCTCTCTGTCCTCCTCCTCCTGTCCTCTCATTTTCTCCATCTGTCTTTCACTTTACTCATCTCTCTCCTCCCTTTCTCCCCGTCCTCCTCTTCATGTCCTCACTAACTTTCTCTCCTCTTCAAAACTTCCCTTTTTACGTCTCCTCTGACTCATCTCACTTCATTCCTCTCTCCACCCCGTCGCCCTGTTCGGCTCCCAGCTCCGTTCGGGCGAGACGGCAGCAATTGTGGCCAGGGAGCTGGCCGAGCAGACCAAAGGGCTTCTACGTCCTGGCGATGTGCCATCCACGGTGCGCGCCATGGCCCAACTGGTCGAGCTGCTGGACGTGCAGCTCAGAAACCTCACCCCCGGAGGCAAGGACAGCGCTGCTCGCAGCCTCACCAAGGTAATGCAGCCCAGGACACTAACTGGAGGTCATTGCATAGTGAGTGATTGATTGTAATAAATGATTTTCTTGCAGGCAGTGGTGTTGTGGGAGGCTGCAAGGTGTAAGTGACAGAAAATTAAGAAAAAGAGGGATGAGGGAAAGAAAAGGGAGCAGGTAGAGCGACACATTCAAGTTAACAGTAAGATAAATAGCATCAGAGTTTTGTGTTTTTTTGTCTTCCCCTCATTCTTCAGGGGTTAGAAAAGCCTCTGTGTGCAGAGTTTGATGAAGAACCAAACACAACAGCATGCTGCTCCACATGATAAATAGCTACTTTTAGACATTATTTTACCCTCTTCTGTGTGTGCATCTTCGTAACAAGTTTTGCGCAACATTACGGGTGATAGATAACAGCTTTTAGTCTTTGGCAGGGTTCCTCATCTCTGTTCAGATCAGGACCGAAATTAAATAAAACTGCGTCCCAGTCTGGGAGTTACTCTCATTAAAACATACAGTGCTTGAGAGGAAAACAGGCTTGGGACATGTTTTACATCATAGCCGATTGTTTAATGAACTTCAGTCTTTGAGCTACGGCTATGAAGATGCTGTCGTCAAGCGGCCCTGAGTGCTTATTTCAGGACTACATTAATGGAAACTTGATCCTGACTATGCAAAGGATCTGTTTTACTACTCTGGT
Organism: Acanthurus lineatus; assembly: GCA_029814665.1. Taxonomy (NCBI): domain Eukaryota; kingdom Metazoa; phylum Chordata; class Actinopteri; order Acanthuriformes; family Acanthuridae; genus Acanthurus; species Acanthurus lineatus. The sequence continues at coordinate 13,929,124 of JAPZDV010000020.1, read as the reverse complement.
AGACAAGGAAAGAATTCCGTTCTGTACTTTATTCATGTTGCCATTCAATTACAGTGAGTTAAATCAGTGAGGAATGGCTGACTGGCTGGCTTGGCTGGCTAATTGACTGACTGACCGGATGGTGGACTGTTTCTCGATTGGCCCTGCTGAGGTCAGCAGTGATAGGCGGGGTTTAGCAGCAAGATCGACAGCTGATGCCATCTCTTATACAGTCACTGCCCTTTTTTTTATCCGGCTTTAGCTTCAGAGTTTCTGGATCTGTTTAATTTTTCCTCTCTCTTTCTGCCTCTTTTTTTTTTTGTCTTGCTATCACCCTTTTTACATCTCCTGTGCTCCCTCACTAAGTATTCCATTAACACATGTGAAGTGAATACATACTGGAGCACGTGTAAGTGGACTCAATTAATCTGTGTTTTGCTGTTGACCAAATGGCCTGTTAAAGGTTGGATTTGTAGAAAAAAAAGTCCTCCACAGTAGAGGAAAGGCATTCTTCCTGATTTCAATAATGGCCCAATTATATATACGTAATTGAGTAATATGCTGGCTTATTATGCTAATTTTTGTTAGGAAATCGAATATGACCAATCACGCACGAGTGGCAAAGTAATTAATGCCATCAATTCACTTGACGGTAGAGGCAGAGAATGAGTGGATTGGGGAGTGAAGGAACATGGGAAATTATGAACAACAATCTGGAGGAAAAGGGAAAGAAATACTAGACAGTTATGGGAAATGGAATGAAAATACATCCCAGTGAGGAGAATAACAATATATTTCAGCCTCCAAAGTCTTTCTGTGTGCAGTGTTAATGAAGTGGGTGTGACTGCCTTAGTGCATGTGAGCATGTGAGTGATTGTGTGTGTGCGTGTGTGTGTGATTGAGAGGTGTTATATCACTAACAGCTAAATTGTTTGAATTTGCAGCTTCAGAAGAGAGAAAGGTCCTGCAGGTTTTTCACACAGGTATTTCCGCTTCCTGGTATCATTGATTACTTTGACACTTCATAGTCCCACTTGTTGTTGTTGTTTTTTTTCCGTTTTTATTACGTCTTTTTTTGTATTATCATACTCAGCATGTAATTTGCAAAGCAAGCTTGTGTGTGTATGTGTGTGTGTGATCACACATTTACAGCCCTCTATATAGAGTTCTAATTCTGTGCTGCTGCAGTCAACTTATGATTTGCATCTCAACCCTTCGAGGATTCATTCATTCATTTACAATTCTGGTCCTGAAATGAAATGTGCATTGGAATCGCTGATGACCATCAACTGGTGTCTACTAACAAAGTTTTAGTCTCCTCCAAGGGTTTACTGACATTCTTTTTTTTTTGTTGTTATTTTGTAATTTCTCTTTCTTTTTTTTTAAATTTTGGCATTCAGAATCAATGGTACTGACAAGAGGCCATAATCAATATCAATAATAGCTCATCTATTTTGCAGTTCTGTCTGCAGAATTGTAAACAGGTCTGCCTGAAAAACAAACGACTTGCTATCCATCTCCATTCCATGAAATGTCCTCACTGCAGCCGTTTCAGAAAGAAAGAAGATGGATATTTTGTTGCATCATGCTTGGTCATGGCCTCGGTGCCTTAAAAAAAATAATACCAGCTTGTGTTTGTGGCTCAGTATTAATTTGTTTTTCGTCCTTGTTGGTCTGCCTGCATTGATGTTTGTCTGTGCTGACGCCTTGGGGCTCAACCTGTGAACAAAAAGATCTCGCATCACTTAGGCATGTTTGTGGTCAGCTAAAATCACAATTCAGAACATCAAAGGATGCCACCTTCCACATCCATGTGCTGTGGATAGACTGCAGAGTCTCTCTTTTCTCTCTTTCTGCATCCTCAGATACACACACACACACACATGCACACACACTCACACATGCACACCCTTGATGGGCTAGCTCTTTTTCTCCTGATGCAGGCTTTTTTCCACTCTCCTCCTGAAAAGTCTTAACGTCAGCACCAGTCAGCAATGTCACATCATAGAACATGGCTTAGGACTATATGCAAGCTGACACGCACACACACACACGTACGCACACTACAAATATATAAATATACTTTCAACAATGATCTCATGCCGTCACATCAAAACAGCCAGGCATTTTGATGTGTCTCCTTAATCCCATAAATGCTGCAAAGATGTTTCAGAGAGCGGCCGCTTTCAGACGACTAGTTACAGGTTTCAAATCAAAACATTCTACCACACACCTTGGTTACTGCGGGGGGCTGGGAGTGATCGATTATATAATTAGCCTTAGTAATGTGAAACAAAATTATACCAACAGTCCCATAGTCTGCCAGATAGAAATGTGCGTGATTAGGGATGTGGCGTGGTGCTGCCCTCTTCTCGTTAATTATCTACAGCACTAATTGTCAAGTGAGGAGAGTGGGTAGGAGGTTTGGGTTCTTAATAGAGACAAAAATAATTGAATTCTCTCTCTCTCTCTCTCTCTCTCTCTCTCTCTCTATCTCTCTCTCTCTCTCTCCCTTTCTCTCTCTCTCTCTCTTCCTCTTTCTCACACTTCAACACTTCATCTCTCCTCCTCTCTCACTTCGTTTGGGGAACTGGGGACTCGTTTCATGTATACTAAATTGGCAATTTATTCATGATGAAGTTGGTGGTGTGGAGAGGCTTTGATGCTGTAGGGTGGATTGATGGAGGGAGGTAGACTCTGCAAGGTGGATTTAGTAAGAGAGAGGAAGGAGGGGGAGGGGTGGGGTGGAGTGTGTGTGTGGGGGGGGTTCGAGAAATTAAAAGCGAAGAGATTCGCAGAAAGAGAAATGGAATGCGAGAGACAGAGAAAAACAATAAAGGGGGCAGCGAGGAGACAGTGATGCTCAATGACAATGTCTAATTTGCCCTCTATTTATGGATGGCGGGTCAGAGCACGGCATGCTGTGAATTTAAAGCCTGATTTAGCTGCAAACTCATCCTGTCAGGGAAGACAAACTCCAACAACAACTGACAGATAAGCCTGCTTCTCTGATGAAAACATTTTCAAAACATGCACTTTCTCTGAGCTCAGTCAAGCGAGTAAAAGAAAAAAAAAACTGCTCTTTTCCGCTGCTCTCGCTCCTTTTTCCATACTTCTAACATCCCAACTCAGTCATTTCACAAAGTATGTCCTACTGTGCGCGGATGTACACATACTGTACAGCTATGCACATGTGCTTGTGCGTGTGCCCGTGTTGCCCTTGTGTAGCTGGGAGTAGTAGAGCAGCCCAGCTCTAGTCTGTCTTGCCGCTGCTGTTTACGCTGGATTACCCCAACGCTTCAAAGCATTTCACTTCTGCCCCATTTACTGGTGTGCGCATGTGTGTGCATGCATGCACGCTGTGTGTATGTGCACACACATGCGCGTGTCTACTCTATAATACATATTCGCTCACACACACACACACACATGCACACACACAAATGACACCCTTATCTGTCTCTGCAGAGTCTCTCCCCTCTTTTGAAGACCCCTAAAAAAAAACCTGTCTCCATTTTAGCCCTCAAGTCCTCATACTTGTGCAGATATAAATGTCACCAACGGCACCAGAGCTTACAGACACACACATGCACACACACCCAAACACAAGTTCTATCTTTGAGTTTCTGATGGGGAGATGTCTGGACCTCAAGGAAATCATACCTCTTCTTCTCCTTACCTATATCTGTCCTCTACTGATGCAATCTCAGCGCCAGTGAATTAAATTTCAATGAAAAAAAAAATTATATGAAATTGAAAATGCAAGATAATCAAAAGTTCAATGAAAAGCAATGAAAAGTTTAATGAGAATAAAAAAGAGGGTTTATCTGAAACACATCAAAGTGAGTGCTTGGGAGCAGCACCACCAGCGAATGGAAAGCAGATCCACTGCTGTCATATCTGCCGTGCCTACAGAGCATCCTCTCCTCTGTGTCTCTCTCTGCTGCCTCGATTGCTACTGTAAAGCAAGTGGAGCAGAATGATGCACTGCAATGCTTCTTCCAGCCCCTTGTGCACAACCTCCAGCACAGAGACACACACACACACACACATTTTTTTTATTTCCAGCACTCATACGAGCACACATGCTTCCCATATGCAAATAAACTTAACTGCATATTAAACTAACTCACTGTCTCAGTGATTGGTATGCACACATCAGCACATATGGACTCATCCATGCATGGATCCAGTACAACACTTTTTTTTTTTTTGCCAATCATCAGTCACACTTTACAGACTGATTTTGTGGTTTTACTTTTGACTTAACATACTTCCAGAGCATGCACAGTTTTTCTGTGCTTTGTATGATTTCTTACCAAAGTTTAAGGTTTATCCATGATTGGTTTAACCTCCAAGTAAAGAAGGTGAAATAATTTTGTATAAACTTTTGGGGTTATTTATTATTTTATATAACAATTGTTTTCATTATCTTATTTCTGTCAAATGGTTTTCCAGTTAATAAATTGGACTTGTTTATCCCCCTTTCAAAAAATAGTGTAAAAAAACACATCAAAATTTCCAAGTGCATTAGATGATGTGTTCAAATTCAAATAATAAAACAAACCTTTATTTTATGATATGGTATTTACAATTATACAAAACAGCAACTACAACTGGAAAATCTTAAAACACTAAAAAAATCTTTAAAACACAAGTCAGCATTTACCCATTCACGTACAGTTTTTATACACTGATGGCCTCTGTGGTGCGAAGCGCCCACCTGCTCTTCAGGAACAGGGACACACACTGAAATGGTGACAGAAGAGCCATCAAAAGAAATTTTGGGTTCAGCATCCTTCCCAAGAACACTTTGACATGCAGACTGGAGGAGCTGGTCATCAAACTGTTGACCTTCCAAAAAGTGGAAGACACATTCTACACCCCCCCGCGGTGGTCCTGAGCCACAGCCACCCACTTGCCAGCTCACAGCAGCTCTCTGTGGCTCAAGAGGTTCAAGGCTTAAAGGATTAATTATTAATTAAAATAGTTGCTAATTATTTTTGTTTTGATCGGCTAATTGATAAATTGTATCAGCACTGTCTTTGACTGTCTGTCCAGACTGATGTCTCACTTTGGGATCTACAATTCTCATCTTTCATAGAACTGATGTGCATAATTAAAACAGACAACGCAAGCATTTTTCTTTAAAGAAAAATGGACACTTGTAGTCTTCTACAAGAGAAAGACGCAGATTTGCTTGACTGTGTGTGTGTGAGTGAATGCATGTGTGTACTCTGTGTCTTCATAGTTGCCTTATTCTGGCTGTTTGTTGAAGCAGTGGATTAATTAGTTTTTGTTTACATGTATCCCACCCAAACTCATCTGATATGCATCCCAGCTAATTAGTAGCTAGCGCTAAAAGAGGACATAATATTATCATATTAGCTTGTTGGCTAAACACCCATTTCATGTGTGTGATACACTATATCTTTATGTGGATGTCACACCCCCGAAATAAACAGGTAGGACTATTTCTTATTGCAGAGGCCAACATGTTTTGTTGCACAAGCCATCAACACTCGTATGACTCATCATTGACAGGGTTTTTTTCCTATCTGGGACGCTTTCACTGCCCAATGCACACACACACAAACACGCACGCACACACACACACACACAAACACTCTCTTTACTTCTCGCCTCTGTTCCTGTCTTTCCTCCTCCCTCCTGGCCTCCCACTTCTCCCTAACCCTGAGTGAAAAGGCCAGGGAGGAAGTCAAATGGTTGATGTGTGAATGCCAATAAAGTGATGTCTCTCAGTCTTCGCCCCATGGCCTTGCAAACTCCCCACTGGGGACCCTCTTTGCTTGTATAATGGCACCTTTTTTTTCCAAATTTTTCCATCCACTTTCTTTGAGAGAGAAACGAATTGAAAGAGCGAGATATACGTGAGGGACTGGAGTGCGTTTGCGGAAAGGGTGGTTTACAGTCGGGCAGGAGAAAGAGAAAATAAAGAGACAGATGGGAGTGTGAGATGTGTGTCTTTGATAGCACCTGTATTCGCTTTTCCACCTCCCTTGTTCCCAGCGGACGCCTGTCACCATGGACTCACTGGACTGTTTTATCGCTCTCCCATGGCTCTCTCCTCCCTCCCTCTCTTTCCTCCACACTGGCTCTCTTTTCTCTCAGTTTCTTTATCTCTCCCAGGCTCTTTTAAAGATTGTGTGTATGTGTATGTGTGTGTGTGCGCCTGCGTATGTGTGGTGTTCATGTCTGAAAATGAGGAGGTGAATTCACGAGAGCATAAAAGAATGTGAGCTGGAGACAAAATAAGTATTGTTTTGTGGATAACATTTCATCTATGCGAGCCAAGTCTTCTGTGTTTGCTAATATTTTTGGATTCAAAACTGTTCTGCATGGCTGGATGTGACCCAGCAGACATTATCTGATAAAACTCTAATTTCTTCTCAATCCTGCAAGCAAGTTTTTCCAACTGAAAGATAAGACTGTTGGGTACAAAAAAAAAACTAAAAAAACATTGAACCAGGTTTGGGGGTGTAGACACGTGATGATTGCAGTCAGCTAATTAGCTTAGCTTGATTTTGAATGATGTTTTTTCAATCATAACATTCTTTTTATGTAGAGAATTTTTGGGGAAAAAAAGGTGGAAAAAACATTAAAAAAAACCTGTTTGCTTTTTATCGAACAGCTTCTGTTTTTGCCTGTTATGTCTGCATGGGAATGCCCCCATTTGCATTGCTAACATTGCTTTTTGTTGTCATAATTTATCAACATGATAAATGCAAAGCCGCTGCATTCTCACTGTTGCATTCCACTGACTGCTGTCTTCAGTAGTTACGGTGTGCCACTGTTATTTGTACAATGAATGGATTTGCATTAATTTTCACATTAGCATTGTTGACTGAAGGTGATAAAAGTGTTAGTGTTGGCTTCTTCCATGTGACCTCTGTGTTACTTCTGCTGCCCCAGGCTATGGTGGAGACTGTGAATAATTTGCTGCAGCCACGAGCCCAGGCGGCGTGGAGGGAGCTGCCCACCAGCGAGCAGCTGCACTCGGCCACTCTGCTCCTTGACACTGTGGAGACAGGGGCTTTTATGTTGGCTGACAACCTCCTCAAAACAGACACCGTGCAGGAGACCACCGACAACATCCGTGAGTACATTTTTTTTGGTTCCTTTGCCAGTCCTTCGAACTCAGTTGGACCCCTGTAACAGTCAAAGAGCCTGTTGAGATGCCCCAAAGCAAGGCACTTAACCTTTATTTGCTCTGGTAAAGTAACACGGTGGCCGAGTGTTGAAGGCTGTGGCTGTGCCGGTCACATCTCAGTCTGTGAACTGTTGGAGTGCAAATTATGGCTCCAGTGGAACAAAAGCATTATTAGGTTTTTTACTGATTTTACCTGAATCCAGTGTGACAGCGAGACCACTCTCTAGAACCTGCCCTTATTATAGAAGAAATGCGGTTTTCAGATTTTACACTTTTTTTTCTCTCACAGATCCCATTACGACGAAAAACCAGCTGTTAAAGATCTAACAAAATGATGTAATATCCTAGAAAGAGGCTACGCATTACCCAGCAGGCATTTCTAAATCCTTCGCCTCAGATCTTTGTTTTATAATACAAATAAGAAACAAAGTAAACTGTCTGACTTCAAAGTTCATCAATTACACACACAAATACACAGGGTCTGCATATAAATCTGAGATGGTGGATAAAGCAGCTACACAACCACCGAAACCTGCTGGTTTCAACGATGACTAATAAGACATTGATCCAAGAATACTAAACTACTGAACCTCAGTTGACAATAAACTTGTTAAACAAATAATCAAAAAATATTGTAAAAATGTTTCTTGTTAAACAAACATATGAATCATGAATATAGCACAGTGGTGTGTAGAGAATTGAGTTTGTGTGTGCCACCTGTTGAACCGCCGTGTCCATGAAAAATCTGTTGAGTTAACTCAACAAAAACAAAAGTCTGTTATGCATTAATAAAAATTAAAGGAAGGTCAATTGTATTATTTTCATGTATCTCCATTCACAATATTCAAATATACATCAGAAAAGCTGCATTTTACAGAAGCTCCTCAGTGTGATTATACAAGAAGTGGCAACCTTGTGTATTTGTGCACTGCAGCATACGAGCGGCTTTTCACTGAAGCCGGTTAGTAGAAGCACAAAAGAACAAGTGAAACTATTTGATATCAATGTGTATAATAAATAGATGCAAAGGAAAATCAAAGTAACAGCATAACCTAACCATAGTGATTTGAGAAAATGTGAAAATTAATTTTGCAATGTTTTAATAAAACACTACCTTTAGCCTGCATGCCACCAATGTACTTGGCCATCATTCGTTCTGACTGGACTCAATGCAAGAACTCCTGTTAAAATACTGAAGCTATCCATGAGAAGGTAATGAGAGTGAACAAATGACTAATTTGTGCTACAATATTGGCAATTTTTTTGCCCTTAGTACCCCTTATTTCCATAAATGAATGCATAGATGCAAAAATAGAAGTGGAAAGAATTCAAAACTCAAATAAAGCAAAGCTGTGATCATATTCAACAGAGATGATCAACCATTTATGAAAAACATCAATATTCTGGTTGCTTTCTCAAAACAATATGTACAATAGACTCCATGTATTCACAGCTATTATGCAGAGCGGGCTTGTACAGCTGTCAAAAAGAGGTCATGATGAAGAGGTCCAGAGTGCCGTATGAGAGGCTTTAAGGGGTCAAATCAACAAAGACCCATCCTCAGCTAACGAATGCAGGAGAAAGAAAGGAACTGCCCTTGAGGCTTGTGATGCAGGGATGAATTGTTTGCCAAAGACAATAATTTATATTTATTTATTATTTTCTATCCCTTTCCTCCTCTTGTAGGCGGAAATTGACAAAGCAGAGCAAAGCTAGTTGTAATGGCGATGTGCACATCATTCTCCTCTCCTCTCCTCTCCTCGCTTTCTCCTTCTCCATCTCTTCTCATCTTCTCTCGCTGATCCTCTCATCAACTGGGCAATGGAGTAAGGCAAAGAGACTGAAGAGCTTAAAAACCCTCTTTGCTTCTCCTCTGCCTTTAGATGATGTTATATCTGTGAGCCATCGTTTCATCTGCGCCCAGACCAGCGAGTGGCACTCACTTGTGTTTTCCTTGATGATCCCCCTGTTTACTCCTCTTTTGATATCATATTTTAAAATTTCCTACTTATCACCCCACCACCAGCAGCAGCACCACCACCACCATTACTGGGATTCGATGTGCTTGTATGTTACTCACTCAGAGATGAGAAGTGGTTGAGGAGGAGGAGGAGGAGGAGGAGGAGAGGAAGGACAGAAAACTGAGGATGATGAGTAAAGCATAATACTGGATGAGTGCTTGCTTGAGGGTGATGGTTGTGGTGGAATGTCAAATGATGCTCTCAGGGTTTTTTTGTTCACTTTCACATCAGTAAGCAATAAAATCACGGCTCTTTAAGTCAACGGCTGTGGTGGTAATATTGCCGCTTTTTTTTTTTTTTTTTTGTCTCAGAGTGCAACCAGACAGTGGAAACAGATCGACAAAGTCGGCCTGCGCATCATGACTTTGTCTGGTTTTCCTTTGAATTTTCAAGTTCAACCGTTCCTTCCCAACAACCGCCATCCTGCGCACTTTCACCTTACATAATTTTACACTCGTTATCTCCTCTGATTTGATGCCTCCTGAACGTACCACATGAGTGTGGTTACATAAACAGTCACAGAGATGTAGGCTACCACATCTCTGAAGTACTTAAAAACAGGAAGTCATCTTTTTTGTGGAAAATTTTGTCTCTGCATTCCTCTCCTTTCTGTGCCGTTAATCTTCCCTCCCAGCTAATCCAGTGGGCAGATCCACCGTGATTATCTCTTCCCTTTATTCATAACCATCCCGATACCGCCTCTCATCTCTTTTTCTCTCCTTCCATCCTCACTTCACTCTCTCACTCTGTCTCCTCCCTCACTCTCCTCCTTGCACTTTTTAAGCCCCCCCCAACCTTTCTTTTACAAGTCTCTCAGAGAAGAAGAGTGAGCGACAGGAATAAATTATTTGAATGATGCGTTTTAAAGAAGCCACTGCAGCTACTTGAAGAGGATATTGTTGTCTTAGATTGTGTGTGTGTGTGTGTGTGTAAGTGTGTGTGACTTTGCAGCGCAGTATTAAGCAGATGAATAAATTGTGTTATTATTAGAACCAAAACAGTGATTTGAACGGATAACACAGCAGTAACAGCGTGCGTGTGTGATAACGATAATGAACAAGTGTGTTTCTTAGGAGGAGGATTGTCATGACAAGGATGCTTTAATTAGATTAGACTCAGCGTGTTTTGATACCCCGCCGCTGCGTGTGGGTGTGGATGTGTGTGTGTTTGTGTGGTGTTTGTGTGTTTGTGTACACGTATGTGCGTTTGTCTGTGTGTCTGTGCATCGCTTGAATGTCTAGTTTTGGCAAGTGAGGAACACTTAACCAGTGTTCCTCTCTCTTTCTACCCGTATTTGCATATCAGTGTCTGTGTTTACGTCTGCCTGCCTCACTCTGCCTCCATTTCCTCTCTTTCAGACCTCAGTATCTCCAGCCTTTGTGCCCTATCTTTTGTACTCTGAGAGAGAACATATTCTTCTCCCGACCTGTCGCCACTCTAGTCCTCTCCTCTCCGAGTATCAGTTCGTTTTCCATCTCTCATCCATTCTGCTCCTTTAAATACCCAGTTTTTCCTTTTTTTTTTTTTACCTCTTTCCTACACTTCTCCTCTCCTGACCTCCCTAACTTCCTTTCCTTTTACCCTCTTCTCTGACTCCACCTCCTCCTCCTTCTTTCTCATTTCCATCTTAGCTTGTCCTTATGTTGTTTATTTGATCAGGGAGCTGTTTTTACCATGAAAGCACCGTCTAAATCACCAAATCACTCAGAAGCACAAGATAGCGATACAGCAAAGGTATAATTAGTCCTTAATTAGAAACTTTATCTAATACATTACACAGCCGTAATGAGGAACGTGCTAACGAACCTGGATGGTGAAATTAGATTCCCACAATACAAGAGAGAGGCTGGATTATCTACCTTGATGTGCTGGACCACTTGCCTGGAGACACTGTTGATTTCTTTTTTTAGTTAAAAAAAAGAAAAGAAAAAGAAACACATTATTTTACTTTGATGTGTGTCAGCTCTTTTTTATTGACTTCATTTAGAAAAAAAATGCAACTGTGTTCCTGCTGCGAAGCACTTAGTGAGAAGACATGGTTATTACAAGAAGCTGCTAAACAAACCGGATTTAAAGTGCCGTGCTTTGAGTTGACATTGTGTGTGTGTGTGTCTGTGTCTGTTTGTGCCTTTGTGTGTGTGTGTGTGTGTGTTGCAGAGCTTGAAGTGGCCAGGCTGAGCACGGATGGGAACCTGGCAGACCTGACATTTCCTCAGTCAGAGCTACACGGAAACTCCATCCAGCTGTCATCCAGCACTCTCAAGCAGCACGGCAGAAACGGTAGAAGAGCAATCTCATATTCTCTCTTCCTCTCACTCTCACTGTGAGACCCATGACCCTCCCATCCCCCACTTTTTCTCTGTCTAACCCACTTGCAAATATTTTTTTTTATCTCCCACTCACTGATTCTCACAACCACAGTCTATTTTTGGTTTAAACCAACAATTCAGTCAAGTGTACCCCCCCTCATGTTCCTTTGTGTGTCCTCTTGCAGGTGAGATCAGGATGGCCTTTGTTCTCTACAGGAACTTGGGTTCCTACCTGTCCACAGAGAATGCAAGCGTGAGACTGAGCAGCGAGGCAGTCTACCCAAATTACTCCGTTATCGTCAACTCTCCCGTCATCACGGCATCCATTAACAAAGAGAGCAACAAGGTTTACCTGTCGGAGCCCGTCGTCTTCACTGTCAAACACCTGCAGGTAAGAGAAGTGCGTGGTGGCGACTTTTCTCTGTGAACACTAAAAGGGTTCCTTGCTGTGAGATAATGGGACAGAACTGGATTTTTTTTTCTTCTGTCAACAAATCAAACCATTAAAAGACCCAAACCAACAATAAATTGAACATACTGACTAAATATTGTCAAAACTCTAAATACTATATTCCTCTGGTTTAATTCTCCATTTTAATGTGACTTTTTTTTACTTTCATTATTCTTTTTTTTTTTTAACTTTTTTGTTTGTTTGTTCTGTTTTTATTGTCTTTTAAATGCAATTTTAATGTGTTCTTAATGTCTCATTTTAAATGCATTTCTCTGCCTCGGTGAAGCACTTTGAACCGCCTCGTGTCTGGATGGCGCTTTATAAATTAATTTGCCTTTTCCTCCAGTGTTCACCAATAAAACAAAAAAAAAAATGGATAAAAAACATTTTAACGAGCCAAACTGGTGCCCTCGGTGACATATTTCCACATTAAATGGAACCTGGCCACTAAAGTCAACCCTTTTTCAGTTTTAAATATACAATTCTGTTGCTTTAAATACTAATATGTTACTAATCCACAGCTGAAAATAGTTTCCAGAAAATGACAGTTTTCTCATATTCGGGTAATATTTGCAAAAATTTGAAGTGCCCAGCTGTTTTAGAAAAAAATATTTACTTCTTTTCTTCCAGAAGGAAAATGTATATTTGCAAGTTGCATTTAAAGATGTTTGTCCTCATTATGAACAGTTGGGCTCGGGCCTGAGAGCCACAGACAGGCTGCAGAAGTCTAAAAGCTTTTGGAAATAGACTAATGCATTTTGTTTGGGTCTTCTCATGGGATTTGTTGACAATAATAAGAAATATAAAACAACATAAGCTCTTCTCTTTAATAACGATGGTCAGTAGCAATAAACAGAGCTGTAGCCTTGACCCAAGAGTGAAAACATTTGAGTCATATGTTTTGACTTTGTAAAATAACACAGTGGCAAGCAAATCCACACACTTGAGTATGAATTATTATGCTGAAGAATTGCAATTCTTGGTCACAGTTATTATTACTAAATTTTAATTAACCTTGAAAGTAAATTTTTTAAAGTACTTCCGTACTTTTCGGACTATAAGCCGCACCTGTATATAAGCCGCACCCACTAAATTTAACAACTAAAACCACTAAAGCT